>JAQQTP010000066.1:20264166-21505000 GCA_029884605.1 Ormosia emarginata
GCTAGGCTAAAGTAAGATATTGCACTAATTTTGTAAGAGAAAAGAATTTTCAAACGACGAACTTATAACACTTAAGATCATAAGCAAAAGGAATTTCGAACAATAAGCGTCCGTAATGTTTGTAATAATTTTCTGTCAAAATCCTTGTTCAAGACAAAAATAAACCACGTGCCAACCAAGTGTAACTCTCTTTCAAAAACAAGTTAGTTTTTGTCAAATCCTTGTAACTTTTGCATGCGGGGTGCAAGGGTTGGGTGCAAAGTGGAACTAGAACCACGTTGCACTTGCACAAGGCGGTGTAAGCAACTTGAATGGCCCTGCAATTTGCATCAGGTTGAGTCAATTGTGGAGGCTGCCTCAAGCTAGATACCACGAACCAATCTGTCAAACACCCAAATGGGATAATGATGCATTTATGTCTTGTCAAACTTGCTTACTTGCTTTACCTATAAAGAAACCAAACTTCCCAAATCCATATCTCAACAGCACCTTTTTCATTCTCCCCCCCCTCTCTCTCCCCATTCTAAAATTCTCGAGAGAAAATGAATCTCTCCCACTCTCGCTTAGCTTCCACTATCACTACCACTACACTTCTCATCCTCTTTACTATCTGCACATTACTACACCACAAGGTCAATGCTGCCACATGCCATGTGGATGATGAAGCGGGTCTATTGGGTTTCAAATCCGGCATCAAATCTGACCCGTCTGGCATGCTCAAGTCATGGATATCGGGTACAGATTGTTGCACTTGGGCGGGCGTGAACTGCCTATTTGACAACAAACGGGTGACAAGCCTGTCCCTATTTGGGCAACCCGACAAACCCGAAAGCATCTTGTCGGGTATCATCTCACCCTCCCTCTCAAAACTCCAATTCCTTGACGGACTCTACCTCCAAAACCTCCGAAACATATCGGGTACCTTCCCGGGTTTCCTTTTCAAGCTACCAAACCTCCAATTCGTTTACATCGAAAACAACAAGATCTCGGGTCGAATACCCGAAAACATTGGTAATTTGACCCGATTAGGCGCATTGAGTTTTTCCGGGAATCGATTCACTGGAACAATACCGAGTTCAATATCTGAGTTGACTCAGTTGACTCAGCTTAAACTCGGTGACAATCTGCTCAGTGGGGTGATACCAGAAGGGATTCGAAGCCTCAAGAACCTCACATATCTGAGTCTAGAAGGGAACCTACTTGGAGGTAACATACCAGATTTCTTCTCATGCTTCACAGACCTCAGGATTCTTAGACTTTCCAGGAACAAATTTTCCGGGAAAATCCCACCCTCAATCTCGACACTAGCATCAAAACTAAACTACCTCGAGCTCGGCCACAACTCTCTTTCTGGGAAAATCCCAGATTTTCTCGGAAAATTCAGAGCACTCGACACCCTTGATCTCTCATCAAACCAGTTATCAGGAACCGTACCAAAAAGTTTCAGTAACCTCACGAAGATCTTCAACCTTGACCTCTCCAACAATTTCCTCGTCGACCCATTTCCTGACATGAACGTGAAAGGCATCGAATCGCTCGATTTGTCAAATAACATGTTCCATTTGAGGGAAATTCCCAAATGGGTCACTTCATCTCCCATTATTTTCTCTCTCAAGCTTGCAAACTGTGGGATAAAGATGAAGCTTGAAGATTGGAAGCCTTCAGAGACTTACTTCTACGATTTCATTGATCTTTCTGGTAACGAGATTTCTGGAAGTGCGATTGGGTTGCTGAACAAGACAGAGTACTTGGTGGGGTTTTGGGCTTCAGAGAACAAGTTGAGGTTTGATTTGGAGGGTTTGAGGATCGTGCAGAGGTTGAAGTACTTGGATTTGTCGAGGAATTCAGTGTTTGGAAAGGTTCCGAAGGGCGTTGTTGGGCTAGAGAAGTTGAATGTGAGTTATAATCATCTTTGTGGTCAGATTCCAACGACCAAGTTTCCAGCTAGTGCATTTGTTGGAAATGATTGTCTGTGTGGTTCTCCTCTGCAGCCCTGCAGAGCATAGTGTTTTTTCCTCTAATTTGTGCTTTGTTGTAGCTTTTGTATTTTGGTGTTTTGTAGGGTAAGTGGTTACATTGTCTCCGTTTGCTTCACTTGCATGATATAGTTTGCTTTTTTCTGAAAGTAGGCGCAGAGGATCTGGTCTTTGTCCTTGTGAAGATAGTGCTGCCAACTTATGACTCTTTCTGAAGCTAAGTTGGTTTTTAATTTGTCGTTTTATAAACCAATAACACTTTAATATTCCAAATTCGCACATGGGTTTCAGGGTTGATGGTTCATTGTTGTTCTCAATGTTTATCCTAGTTCTGCTTGTGTCTCTGCAGAAAGCAAGATCAGCTTTCTATAATGCAAGAAGCTTCACAGGGAGAAAGTATGTAAGAGGATGTAATATGTACCAAAAAACTTTGATGGTTGGTGCTTCAAATCCTTTCTGCAGTTCTTTGTGTTGGTCCAACGAAGATGCTGGCAACATGTTAATTTCCCCTTCCTCTTCTTGGGTCCAAGCAAATGATTTCAAAGCCAAAGCCAACGTGACTGTAGCTGTTGGTGGAAAAGGGATCGAAAAAGCGGGGTTTGAATAAGTCTTTATTGAGAGTAAAAAACACAGAATGACAGAGAATATGCAACTAACAAAAGGATTAGTCAACTAACAGTAACTTAACAAAATTCGCACACAAATAGAGACTAAGCAATTGATATAAATACTAGATAACTAATAGCAGAACACACACTAACAGAGAATAGTCAACTGATATAATGCTAGTCAACTAAAAGCAGATTCAGCTTCAACAAACAGAAAGTCAGAAACACATATCAGTAGTAAAGCCAAAGAGAAGGGATAGAATAGATGCACAAATGATTTTTATACGTTTAGTCTCAATGCGAAGCCTGCATCCAGTCCCAGTTTAATAGGGATTTTTTACTATCAAAACCGAGTGTATTTGTTCCTCCAAGCTTCTTCAAGCTTATTACGATGCACAACTCTTCTTCCACCGAGCTCTCAGATCACTCACTAATCTAACAACCTAGCAACCAGCTAGCACAAGCAGGCACAAAAGGCTTTTACAAGAAAAAAGGAATTGGTTTTCACACACTATGGTGTTTTTCTCACAAAAGAGCACAAGAAGATTTTTTCTAATTATAGAGCACTTGATTATGAGTATTCTTCTTCTCTTGCTTGCTTTCTTTCTCCAAAGAATGAATATTTAAAAACTTTCAAAATAGTGACATTGGGAGAAAGCTTGGTCCACTTGTGAAAATGATATCTCCTCATGAAATATTTGTCTTTTTAGTGAAAAAGTAAGTGCCCTTAAGCCCTCTTATTCGTCAACTGTCTAGTCCTATTCCTTTTTGCTTTTCTATGACATTAGGGGACCATTTTTAAATTTTAATAGGCCTTCTAGATGATTTTGCATACAGATACATGTACCAAAGAAAAATCATGACAGTCACTAGTTAACTTATCAGTGTTCACTAGTTTACTAGTCACAACAAATCTTCCAAATTTTCTTCAACAACAATTTCTGGAACAACAACAATGTCTTGTTCTTCTCAAGCATTCTTAGTGATCCAATAGTGAGTTTCTTGATCAGATTCCCTTGAACTCTTCAAGTCTTCATTCTTGAATTTCTTCATTATGTCATTGTGGTTCTTCAAGAATTATGACTTCATTGTGTTGTCTTGATCCAATCTTTGTAAATTTTCATGAGTGGCATGACTACTCTTCTTTAATCATTCTGATTCTTCATTGTCTTGTGATGTCTTCACTAAATCTGCATAATGAAGCTCTTGGCAAAGATCAAATGAAATTATCAAAGTCATTGTATAATATGTTTGTTATCATCATAATATTTAGACCAAATGGGAAACTTTGGGCTAACATTCTCCCTTGATGATGACAAACATATTCTAAAAATTTCAGAATCAGTAAAGCAAATTATAAAAGATTCCCCCAAAGATAAAATCTCCCCCTATCTAAAAGAATTTAGGATAGATTTAGCTCCCCCTATCTAAACGAATTTAGGGGCAGATTATATACATGTATTTACTCCCCCTTTTGCATCAGTCAAGGGTGAATGGCATTAAGAGGACAATAAGAGCAATGACAACATGGTAACATACTTGCCAACAATAACAACATAAAGATACAAAGTGACCCAACAAATAATGGCAACATCACATCACTATTGAGAATAACGGCAATGATCCAGCAAATTACATTCATCATCATAATGTGATAGAGAGTATCCAACAAACACAGAATTTAATAGACCAAAAAGTTAAGCATAAGCTAATAAAGTGCATCCTAGATAATGATTATATAGATAAGTAATGAGCCTATATTTTATAATCTTATATCAGATAAATTGTGATGATTTGCTTATATTTATTAATGAATTTTAGATGAATTCTTATTATTGTCTTTATTTTTATAAATTGAATGGGATTTGGAATAAAAGCAAGTGAAGACACCTCGTTTTCGGAGCAAAAGAATATCATTTTTGGCTTAGACAGTGCTCTGTGAGTGATTGAGGAGTTAGACACGACCGTGTCTAATTTGAAAAACGTTTCTGTCAAGCTCGCACAATCCTGTCTAACTTGAAAAATGTTTCTGTCAAGCTCGCACAATCCTGTCTAACTTGAAAAATGCTTCTGCCAAGGACACACAGGGCTCTGTGAGCGATTGAGGAGTTAGACAGGGCCCTGTGAGCGATTGAGGAGTTAGACACGATTGTGTCTAACTTGGAAAACACTTCTATCAAGCTCACACGACCCTGTCTAACTTGGAAAATGTTTCTGCCAAGGACACACGACCGTGTCTCTTGGTCACACAGTCGTGTGTCCTTCCTATGTTGAAATTACGTTGATTTTCAAGTCACACAGTCATGTGAAGTCTTCTAGAGATTAAAAAAGACAATTTTCACCTCAATTTATTATAAATAGAGGCAAACAATAAAACCTAAAATAGGCTTTTACTGCAGAAGACTTTGAGAGCCACAAGGATTGGAGACTAGGGCTTGGAAGGCAAGAGTAAGAGTCATTAAAGTTCAACTATTGAAGTCTTTTTCTCCATCTTCATCTTCATTTTCTCCATCTTCTCATTTTGCTTTGGAATCATGGTTGTTTCTTTAATCTTTGTTCTTGATTATGCTAAAATAACCATGAGCGGTTAAACTCTTTTTCTAGGATTAGGATGAAACTCTTTATTTTTCTACATTGGATTGTTAATTTAATTCTTTATTAATGAGAAATTATTATTTTTGATTCATTCTAAGTATGCTTAATGCTTGTGGTATGTTACGCGTCATATTTACATGATCTTAGGCTTTAGGTGAATGATCGAAAGATGAAATATAATTTCTAGATAATCTAAGAATTAAACTTAGGAATTGAGACCCAGACATACGCTTAAATCCTTTGATAGGTAAACGATTGTTATAAAACTTAATGAGTTAGAACTTAGATTAATTGCCATGAGAATAGGATTGATGAAGTTTTATCACATTTTTAGTATCAAGAAATTGAGCTTTAAATAATTTAGGACAAATCGCTTTCAAGAACATAATTGAACATTAGCAAAGATAAGATTCTAATTTATCATAAGAGGTAGTGTAGTGAAATCCTAGTCGTAAGCCTTTAAATCTTAGTTGAATATTTTCTTTTCTATATTTATTTGCTTACTTTATTGCTTTAATTTGTGTCTTGATTTTAATTGAGATTTTACTAATAATTTTAACCGCTTAAGTAATCAAAATAGTTGTAAGAGTTAGTAATTAATCGATCCTCATGAGAACGATCTTTATTTTATAACTTGTATGATCTGTACACCAGTAAAAAATTCACAACAAGTTTTTGACACCATTGTCGAGGATTGTGTTAATATTAACACAAGCGGTAATTGGTTGATTTAATAAATTTTTATTTTATTTTATTTTTCATCTTATTTTGTCTAATTTATTCTTTGAATTTTCAGGTGTTATTTCTTTCTTATGTGTAGAACGAAGAGTTAAGAAAATATTATTATCCCCATTGATCTTGAGATCGAGAGGACACTTTGTGATATGAGAAGGAAAATAAGAACACATAGAATTGAGGAAGACCACATGGCGGATAACATTAATCAAGTCGTCAATCCAGAATGAAGGCTGAGGGATTATGGAACCCCCAACGCTAATGCTCGTCAATCTTTTATTGTACAACCACTAGTAGAGGCCAACAATTTTAAGATAAAGACGTCACTAATCCAGATGGTCCAACAATCATAATTTAGCAGGTCAACAACTGAGGACTCAAATCAACAATTGGATGAATTCTTGGAACTATATGACACAATCAAGATAAATGAGGCTTCAATTAATACTATTCGGATTAGACTTTTCCCATTTTCTCTTTGGGGGAAGACAAATAAGTGGATTCACTCGGAAGCCCCAAATTCACTTACCACCTGGACTTGATGGAGCAAGCTTTCTTGGACAAGTATTATCCGATTGGAAAAATAATCAAACTCTATCAACACATCACTACCTTCTCCCAAAAGGAAGATGAATCACTTTATGAAGCACGGGAGAGGTACAATGATCTCATTTATCAATGTCCACATCATGACCTATAAGATTTTGTTTTTATACAAATATTTTATACTGGGTTGACTTTCTCTACAAAGGCAACTCTTGATGCCGCTGCTAGCGGTGCTTTGATGGCAAAGACTTCAATAGAGGCAAGGGTTTTGATCAACGAAGTCGCTTTAAATATTTATTTGTGGCCAAGTGATAGATCAACTTCAAAGAAGCAAGCCAGAATGATAGAGCTTGATGACATTACTATGCTTAATGTCAAGTTTGATGCTTTGGCCAAGTCACTTGAGAAGTTGAATGTCAATGTCATCGCTATCCCTAATATAGCTTGTGACACATGTGGAGGAGGGCATTTGACTTCGGAATGCAATGCAGTGGAAATGTATTCTCAAGACCCGTCTTTGGAGCAAATGAATTACATGCAGAATGGCAATTTTAAGGTTCAAGGGAATCCTTTCTCCAACACATATAACCCTGGATGGAGAAACTACCCTAATTTGTCATATGGCAACCAACAAAACCAATGGGTTCCATCCAACAATAGACCTCCACTTGGATTCCAACCACCTCAACAATCTTCTCAAGGTGTGAAGTCCAATTTAGAAGCTCTCATGAATAATTTCATAGTTACTCAAAAGGAGCAAAATTAAGTCATTCAAGCACAAGTGCAACAACATGGGGAGTCCATCAAGCAACTTAGTACTCGCCTAGATTAAATAGTCACTCACTTCAAGATGCTTGAAACTCAAATAACCCAACAAGCAAGCTTGTTCAACATGATGCATGGGCGATTACCAAGTCAATCAGAAACTAACCCAAGAGAACAAGTTCTCGCAATTTTATAGAGAAGTGATAAGCAACTTGAAGGCCCTACAAGAGAAGAAAAACTTGAAGATAAGGAAACCCATGAAAAGGAGAAAAAGCAAGAGAAGAGCAATGATAAAGAAGGAGATGAAGAAAGCACTAAAATGTATATTCCTCTGAAAGCATATGTTCCACTTTTGTCATTCCCTCAAAGATATGAAAAGGAAAAGCTTGATCATCAATTTGGAAGATTTTTAGAAGTGCTTAAAAAGCTATACATTAATGTTCCTTTTACGGAAGCTCTCTCCTAAATGCCCTATAAAGCTAAATTCTTGAAAGAAATTCTCTCCAATAAGAGGAAGCTTGAAGGCTATGAAACCTTTACTTTGACGGAAGAATGTAGTGCAATCATTCAAAACAAGTTTCCTCCTAAGCTTAAGGATTCGAGTAGCTTTTCAATTTTGTACTCCATTGGAAACATGCATATTAATAAGGCTTTGTGTGATCTTAGGGTAAGTGTGAGTTTGATGCCATTTTCTCTTTACAAGAAATTTGATATTGGGGAGCTCAAACCAATCATCATATCTCTTCAATTGGCAGATAGGTCAATCAAGCATCCTATTGGCATATTAGAGAATGTACCATTGAAGATGGGAAAGTTTTACATACCGGTTGACTTTGTTGTGCTTGAGATAAAAGTAGATGTTCAAATGCTAATCATATTTGAGCATCCATTCCTCGCCACTTGAAGGGCAATGATTGATGTCCACGAAGTGAAATTAACTTTGCGATTGATTGATAAAGAAGTAATGTTTAATGTTTTTAATTATGAAAAAAGTCCTGGTTCATTTAATTCATGTAATTGCATAGATGCTACTGATGTTGTGGATAATATTGTGTTTTCATATATGTAAGAATATGTGACTGATGATATACTAGAGAAGATCTTACCCAAAGCTGTCACTGACTTTGAGAATGCCAACCTTTGTAAGAAGAGATCAAAGAAGCGGCATGACAAGTGTATCAAGTAACTTGAGTTTAAGATTGGGGACAAAATTCTTGTCAGTAACTCACATATTCGTCTTCTTCCTTATAAGTTTTGGTTAAAAGGGTATGAACCATATGAGATTGTTCACGTCTTATTATACGGTGTGCTTGAGATGAAGAAAGAATGCTATAAGACATTCCTGATAAATGGCTAGAGAGTGAAGCACTATGAAGAATGAGTGGGGACTGAGCACCACTCCATTGACATCACTTAAGCATGGAACCGGCTTATAGTCAAGCCAATGATTATAACTTAACGCTTCACATGAGGTAACTTGTGTTTCTATCATTGCATTTAGTTTTTTAATTTTTGCTTTATTTTTCCTATAAAAAATAAAAAAAAAAAAAAAAATTGACTTTTTTTTTCTTGTGCAGTTTTCGACAACATGTCGTCGTTCATTTAGATCCGATGTTTGCATTCATGACTACACGCTTCTTTCCGGCTCCACCTCTTCCACCACCTTCTTGATCTTGCATTTCTATTTTCAGGGAAATTCCTTTGTCCTTTGTTCTGTTATTTTTCTTGTTAAATATTGAGTACAATGTTTATCTTAAGTGTGGGTGGAAATCGATGAACACTTGAGTATTGCATCAAATCAAGCAAGAATTGTGTGTCAATTTCTTGATTATTTTTTAACTGATTGAAATATGTTTGAGAGGAAAATTCACTACTCATGAACTAATTTTGTGCAAACTAATTTTTTTCAATTGAGTATTGAAACATTTAGCATCTTATTGGGAAATTAGTTATGTTTGCTTGCATTTGTTTTCTTTATCAACTTAGCCAGAAAGTGAGTTTTGAGCTTTAATGATTAGATTTTTCATAAATAAAATCCTTTTTTTTTCTGGAGTGAGTTTTCTCTTAATTTATATGTGCTAGAACTTGTTTCGATATGTTGTTGAGACTTTAATGAATCACATGTATACTTGAATATGATTAAGACAATTAGGCTTAATTCTTTCTTGACTTCCAGAGTTGCATTAATGAAATAATCCCTTAGTTCCCCCATTTGATCTTGAAATTGATTTGTTTGAATGCCCAATTGAATAATCAAGTTGATTTCTTTAGAGCAATTATTGTATTAATTGAAAAGTCATTAAGGATTGTTTTTGTTTTCAAGGGTTGATAAAAAAATGATGAAAAGGAAGAAAAAAAAAAAAGATTGTTGGTGAAGAATAATGAGAATAATTTAGTTGAAAAGTGAGAGTGAGAATTGGTTATATCCTTATGCATTATGTCCTATTGATCATCTTTTCAACCTAATTCTATTTTGTATCACTTTCTTCATAAACATTCTTTACATTTATTTATCTTTTTCCTACCATTCATTATACCCTTAGCCCCGTTACAGCCAATGAAAGTCCATTTGATTCTTGTTATGTATGTGATCTTGGAAGTGGAGATGAGATTGATAATCAAGTCTATGGTATTGAATTTTTTAAGAAAAATTTGAGTGAACTCTTTGTCCTTAAACACTTGAAAGATGGAAAGATGAGTGACCTCAATTGGTTGGTAAAGAGAAAAGGTGCAAGCTAGACTCAAGTCTCTAATTGTATTAGGCGCTAAACTATCTTACTTGATTGGATTTGATTGTTGAGCTTAATTGAATTTTTAAATTGTGAAATTTTCCTTGATTCATATTTCTTGATGTTGAGTTTAATCTTGTTTATTATTCATGTTCTTTACTTGAGGACAAGCAAAGTTCAAGTGTGAGAGAATTTGATGAGCCTATATTTTATAGTCTTATACTGAATAAATTATGATGATTTGCTTATGTTTATTAATGAATTTTAGATGGATCCTTATCATTGTCTTTGTTTTTGTAGATTGGATGGTATTTATCGCATTTGGAGGGAAAGTAGGTGAAGACACCGCGTTTTCAGAGCAAAAAAATATCATTTTTGGCTTAGACAGAGCTCTGTGAGCGATTGAGGAATTAGACAGGGCCCTGTGAGCAATTGAGGAGTTAGACACGACTGTGTCTAACTTGGAAAACGCTTCTGTTAAGTTTACACGGCCCCGTCTAACTTGGAAAACACTTCTGCCAAGGACACACGACCGTGTCTCATGGTCACATGGTCGTGTGTCCCTCCTACGTTGAAATTACGCTAATTTTCAAGTCATACAGCCGTGTCGTGTACTCACACGACCGTGTGAGGTCATATGAAACGTAAAAAAATGTAGTTTTCACCTCAATTATTATAAATAGAGGCAAACTCTTAAACCTAAAACATACTTTCGCTACAGAAGACTTTGAGAGCCACACAGATTAGAGGTTAGGGCTTGGAAGGTAAGCGTAAGAGTCATTGATGTTCAACCATTGAAGTCTTTTTATCCATCTTCATCTTTTCTATCTTCTCTTTTTGTTTTGGAATCATGGTTGTTCCTTAAATCTTTATTCTTGATTGTGTTAAAATAGTCATGAGCGGCTAAATCCTTTTTTTCTAGAATTAGGATGAAACTCTCTATTTTTTTATATTAAATTGTTAATTTAATTATTTGTTAATGGAAAATTATTGTTCTTGATTCATTCTTAGTATGCTTAATGCTTTGTGGTATGTTACACGCTATATTTATATGATCTTTGGCTTGAGGTTAAGGATCGAAAGATGAAATCTAATTGCTAGATAATAAAAAAATTGAACTTAGAAATTGAGATCTAGACATAGGCTTAAATCCTTCAAGGGGTAAACGATTATCATAAAATTTAATGAGTTGGAACTTGAATTAATTATCATGAGAATGAGATTAATAAAGTTTTAGCACATTTTTAGTGCCAAGAAATTAGACTTTAAATAATTTATGGCAAATCACCTTCAAGAACATAATTGAACATTAGTAAATATATTATTACAATTTATCATACGAGGTAGTGTAGTGAATTCTTAGTCCTAGGCCTTTAAATTTTAGTTGAATCTCATCTTTTTTAGATTTATTTGCTTACTTTATTGCTTAATTTGCGTCTTGATTTTAATTGAACTTTCATTATTAATTTTAACCGCTTAAATAATCAAAGTAATAGTAAGAGTTAGTAATCAATCGATTCTCATAAGAACAATCTTTATTTTACTACTTGTACAATTTGTGCGCTTGCGAAAAATTGACAACAATAAGTAAATAAGCAAGTGTCCAAAGAGAAATATAGCCTAGGTGCTAGAATATAACAATGATAACTAAGCAGGATGAGTCCTCTAATCAGATTATCCTGTGGCTTTATCATCAACTAGATTAGAAGAAGGAATTTGGTGATGTGGTGCGGCTTGGGGTCTCCTAGCATCTTTCCACCATTTTGCATAAGCCTTAAGCTTTTTCTTGAGATTATGTTGTTGCCTCTGTTGATCTTTAATGTAGTCTAACAGTGTGTCAATCAATATATATTGCTTCCTGGCAAAAACTTTCTATTAATTCCTGATAAACTTGAGCTCTTGCATAATTTTTGCAAGGTAGCCTAATTAGTTGATTCATCTAGAAGGTTAGGCAACTGGTCTGACAGCAACTTCTCTTCTTTAGACTCGTTATAAGTTTCATTATCATCACTGTTCTCTATTTCCTCTATTTTCTCTTTTCCCCTTTCATTTGAACCCAACTTAGCAATAGAAAGGCCATATTCTTCTTATTTATGATCCAGAATTTGGATTCAGCATTTTCCTGTGAAAGATTTACTCTATAATGCTTAAAGAATCGAGTCAACAACATATTATAAGGTAGGCTTATGTCCTTCTTCCTCTTAGTTGCACACTTAGCCATATACTCCATCATAAAATACCCAAAGGAGAGAGGAATTCTTTTAATCAGGTGGTGTGTAATAATGACTTTCATAAAGTTTACATGATCCAAGTTTCCACTTTTTGGGAGAAAAAATTTCAAAACAATCTTGTGCATAATGGTGTGTTGCAGTCCAAGAGCACCAATGTTAAGCTTTCCTTCCTTCAGCTTTAACTGGTTGGTAAAAATACTGGCCACTGCTTCATCATTGTCAATTCCAAGATCTAGGTTCCATTTATTCAGGTAGAAAAGTTGCGCTCCACCACACTTAATTCCCAAAGTTAATTCAACAATCTTCAGGTCAATCTTTATATCCACTCCTTTGACATGAGAGTGGAAGGAATACTTCTTTCTCCCCAAATTGTTGAAAAACATCCTGACCAAGTCAAGATAGACAACTTCTTTTATATGAAAAAGAGGCATCCAACCTTGAGCAATAAACAAATCATCAAAGTTCATATCATTCTCTTTCAATGATGCCAAATCAACTGTGGTTACTTTTGTAATTGGTCTCGATGCAAATAGATTATGAAATCTATCTAACTCATTTTTACTTTTAAAGATGGATGCATGAAATTCATTAGTTGTCTTCTTCCCTTTCTTCACTTTTGTTTTGTCTCCCTTTTTTATATTATCATCAGAAATCTTCATTGTCCTTGAGACACTTCCCTTTTGTATTGTCTTCTTAGTAGGACCCTTCTTTATGACTTTTTGCTTTGTTTTGGTTAGTGGGTCTTCAATGTCGTTGTCATATAGGTCTTCAACCTCAAGAATAACCACATCTGGAACTTTTGAATCAGTTGTATGAGACATTGATAAGATGGATTTATCCAAAGATATGTCCTTTTTTGCATAAACTTCTTCTTCAACCTAGGCTAATGGAGCGACATTCATGGCTTGCTAAAAGCTATCATCTTTTCAACATATACATCAATAGCGGAGACGACGTTACAGGTGGCAAAGGCTTTGCCGGTGATTGGAGTGGTTATGGCATTCTGAGTAGTGACGGCGGCCAGAGTAGACGACTGTGTCAGAACAGAACCAGTGACTAGAGTAGTGACAATAACTACTGTACCAAAGGCAATGACCTGCACGTCGCCGACGGCTTAGGCATCTGTGGCCACAGGGTCATCTTATATAAGAAACTTCTTCTTCAGGTATGGTGGACGCACGACTCGATGTTTGATTCTTGTATCTTCTTCTGGCGCAAATAGTGAAGGATATTTAGGAGTGGGAACTTTGATGCCTCTTGTTTTTATTATTTGTGAATTATTTAAGGAGATAAAATAATATTTTAGGTTTAAATGTGAATGGGAATTTTCAGGTAATGAGAAAGGGAAAGATAAAGTTGAAAGGACAGTTGTCAACAGGCCTAATGCTATAATATGTATATATATATATATATATATATATATATATATATATATATATATATATATAATGTATGATTTCTTCTCATATTAATTTTTGTTGTATTATATTTGTCATTCATTTTTAACAAAAAAAAATATAGTAAGTAATAATATACGTACATTTTCAATACCCAATTAACATACAATTATGATTAAAGATGTTTATTTATGTACAAAACGAACCGTGTCTTAATTTATCAATGTATTTATATTTTTTTCATTTTCGTTTCATTCGTTTTACTATTGTGTGACATTCCTTCTTCTACCGAAAAAATGGGCGTTACATAATGACCCTATACATCAAGTGTGAAAGAGATATTTTGAAATTCAAATTTTGAGTAAAAATATTTCAATTTTTTTAAAATTAATTTTTTTAGTGAAATGATAATGAGATTTGAAATATATATATATATATATATATATATATATATATATATATATATATATATATATATATATATATATATATATATAAAACCTAATGAACGGAGTTATATATATATTAGGTCTCTTTTCCCTCTTCAAATCACTGACGAAGGAATCATCACTCAACATCTCGACAAGACTATCTGCTTTCCGTTTCTTAGAAAACCGATTCTCAAAAGTCTTAATCCAATTGTTAGTTTAATTAACAATAAGCTCTGATTCAATAATCAATGCATCTCCCGGCTTTTATTGTACCCTTCAGAGTTAAGGCTCTAATATCATATGTAATCTACTTTGTAATCTATTTGAAGTAAAACATCCATGAATGTTTTCCTGAATCATTTTTAAACCAAAATGTTTTATTCCAAGCTTCAAGGTAATCCCAGAAGTTGAAATCAATTGGATAAGGTTTAGAAAATGTTCTTGGTTTGCAAAGATTAGATCCCCATTCATTCGGAGAGATGAATTTCAAGATTTGACACGTTGAATAATTGATCTTGTCTTTATCATTTGGATCTTTAAAATGCTTTAAAGAAACAAATTTAGTATCAACAAGAATAAACTCATAAAACTGCTGGGTTTTATAAGGATTTTCTGATTTGAACAAAAAGCCTTTCGGAAAGATTTTTTGTGGGACGTTGTTTGGGTTAACATAAAAAATGGTGGGTTCCATTTGGATGACAAACCAAGATCTTTCTTTTTTGACATACTCGGTTTGAGATTGAGATAGAACAGGTTGGGACATGATAATTTGTTTGCTAGGGGAATTGATCACAATTTCCTTGTTTTTCTATTTTTGGATGAGTGGTTCAAGTTCATCTTGTTCAGAGGCAATATCGGCCCAAGATTGTCTAGGAAGTTTGGTAAAGGCCTTGCTGTTGGAAAGCCTGGAGGGTTTGGATTGGGTATACGAATGCATAGTCGTAACTGGATTGTTTCTGGGTTGATGACCTAATTTGGGTAGTTTCGATTTGAGTAGAGGACTCAACAAGAGTTGAAGACCCCGAGTTTGAAGTTTTTTTTGTTAGCCCAGAAAGAACTAACTTACCTTTGCCTCTTCCGCAGGAAGAGGATGTTGAGCCTCCTCGAGGTATACTGCTATTTACCCTGAAGATATTCACGAGTAAGGTAGCTAGGTAGTATGTATGAGGTTCGTCTCATATATTCAATATCAAAATCAAAGATAGAAAGGATGGCTTGCCATTTAGCAAAAAATTGTTTTGAAGCTAAATTCTTAACATCTTTTAACAAAATGTCTTTAGCATATTTACAATCAACACGAATCAAAAACTTTTGATGTAAAAGGTCAGATTAAAATTTTGTAATGCATAAAACAATTGCCAAAATTTCTTTTTTCAAAGATGAATAATTCTGTTGGGAAGAATTCCAATGTTTTGATGCATATGCAATGATATGCTCTTTGTCTGCAACACGTTGTTTGAGAATGCCACCATAACCAATGTCAAAGGCATCGATTTCGATAATTTTGAAGGCTTCAAGATTAGGAAGGTAAAGACATGGAAGAGACTTCACCTGTGACTTACTCTGTTTGACAATACCTATATGGATGTCTGACCATGGAGGTGGGTTAGATTTCATATGATCATGCAGAGGTTTGATGAGGTTACTCAGCTGAGGGAAAAAATCAGCGACATAGTTTAAGCAACCAAGAAATCTCTGTAGTTGATTTTTATCAATAATCAGATTGGGGAATTTGTCAGTAAATTCAATGACTCGGTTGATAGGGTTGATGGTTCCTTGATAGATATTATGACCAAGAAACCGAATCTGAGTTTGGAACAGATTAATCTTTGATTTAGATACAACTAAACCATTTTTCTTAATTACATTAATAAAGATATTAATGTGTTTGAAGTGTTAATCAATTGATTGAGAGTGTACAAGAACATCATTAATGTATACGATTGTAAAGTTTGAATATGAATTAAAGATTTCATTCATGATTCGTCGGAATTCTGAAGAAGCATTCTTCAGACCGAAGGGCATTACATTCTATTCGTATTGGCCGAAGGGTACAGTGAAAGTCGTCTTGTAGCGATCACTCTCCTTGAGTTAGATTTGCCAAAATCTTGACTTCATATCGAATTTAGAAAAGATTTTAGTAGAATGGAGTCGTTTGAGAAGATCTTTCTTATTTGGAATAAGATACCTAATCCATTGAAGAGCTTGATTAAGCGGTTTGTAGTTTATAACTAGATGCAGAGTTCCTCTTTCGATCTCAACGGGTTTGTTGACATAGAAGGCAGAGCAAGACCAAGGAGACTTACTCTTTCGGATGAGACCTTTGGATAAAAGATCTTTAATTTCAGATTGACAATAGTTAAGCAATTCATGACTCATCTAGATAGGACGAGCTTTGGTTAGGATCTGATGATCGTTGAAGTCTTTTTCATATGGAAGATTGGCCATATGCTTTTTTCATTCCCAAAACGCGTTTGGAAGGTCAGAACAGATTGAATGCGTTTCAGAACTTGAGGTTGAGAAAGCTGGGATTCAATGTTTTTATAAGAGATTTCTTCTTTAAGATATTTAATTTGTTTTTGTTTATTGTTAATTAAACTAAAAATTAGATTAAGACTTTTGAGAATCAGTTTTCTAAGAAATGAAAAATAGATAGTCTTGCCGAGATGTTGAGTGATGATTCCTTCGTCAGTGATTTAAAGAGGTAAGAGAGACCTAATGAACGGAGTTTCTAAGATTACTTCACCTTTGAGATTCTTGACAAGAAGGAAAGATGTTTCTACTTGGAAATCATCATTCTCGATGATTGCGGATGAAAGTTTGTATTGTATTTTGAGTTTGGAACCACTAGCAGTGCTAAGCTGGTCAGAAGTTTTCTCGAAGTACTTTGTCGGAGCCATACCCTCTAAAATACAGTTTGAATCTGCACCAGTATCAAATAGTGCAACAATATTTAACACAAAATCACCGATTTTGATGTTTATGTTGATGATTTTTTTTGAATTTTTAGTTGGTTAATAATGTCACAGAATGCAACATCATCTTCTTGAGGTTTAGATTTGATTACGATTGAAGTTTCAGGAATCTTCTCAGATTCAGAGTCATATTGCGTATCACCTAATTCGAAGATGATAAGATTATGAATTTGTTGTTGTTCTTTAAGATTTTTAATTTCAATTTTAAGATTATTAATCTCGGATTGAAGATCTTGAAGAGTGACATGTTTTTTAGAAGAAGTTTTCTCAAGCTTCTTAATTGTTTCTTTTATATCATATTTGTTTCTAATTATTGGATTCTTCATGTGTTTGGAAGAATTTTCATCAATAATAGATTTGAATTTTTGTAAGAAGATACTTTTTTCTTCAGAGTTTTCGACAGAATTAAGAACTTCGAATAGAAGATCTTGCTCTTTAGTTAAGACATTGATAACAGGAGAGTCTGAATCTCCATCAGATGATGAGATATCATCATCTTGGATTTGGCTTAAATCTTCAGAAAATTCTTTTTCAGAATCTTCCTCAGATGATTCGATCAGAAGATTATTAAGTTGTTCTTCAACAACTTATTCAAGATTTAAGGCTTTTATCTTTTTCTTAAGCCGATAGTATTTGTTAATGTGACCAGGTTTGCCACAATTATAGCAAATTATAGGTTTTTTAGGGACATTAACATTGTCGATTAGAGGTTTTGACTTAAACTCTTTCTTAAGCCTTCTGGGTTTGGTTGAAGCTTTATGATTAAAGTATTTAAATTTTTTATTCTGGGGATGAATCTATTTTGGTTTGGTTTTCTTCTCACTAGCACAAGGAAGACCAAATTGTTCGCAGAAGTTTGCAAGCTCCCGCTTAGTTTGAGTCTTTTCTCTGGCAAGTTGGGATTGAATTTTATCATCCTGATAGATTTTAAGGGCTACTTTCTGGACAAAAGCAATTAGTTGTCCGTAACTCAGCTGCTCATAAGGGATTTCACCATTAAGGGATTGACTACAAATTTTATCTCTAACTTTATCACCTCGAGATTTTGGAAGTCTTGCAAGAAATTTTTCCTTCCAGAAAGGTTGTTGAGAATCTTCTCGAGTATAAACCCTAGTTAGGAAGGTATCTCGATACCACTTAAAGTCAGCTAAGGTTTTGCATTTAAGATTGGATAAGAGTTCAGCGGATCTATCACGCCAGATAGAAGGATCTCCGATGAAATGTTGAACAATGGCAAAGATTAATGCATGACTGCATCAAGAATAGGTTTACCATCACTAAGGATAGGATAGCCTTCTGAGTCAAATTTAATGGCATTTGTGATGTCGTTTCATTGGTTATTAGTGAGATAGTGATCCCACCAACCTTTGAGTTGACCAGTGAAGCTGGCAACCAGGACTTCACAGATTATCTGATCACTATAGTCGTATGAAGTTTGATAAGCTGTAGAAACCATCGTCATTTCTTGAAGAGTATTAAGGATTTGATACTCGGTTTTACCATCAATATCCTAGACATAGACATTGTTGGCTAAAAGATTTGAAAGTTGGGTCACGTTCTTCAAGCAACAGATCAGGCGGAGTTGCTCGCTGATAATAAAGTTTAGAAGGATTTTTCTAGTTAAGAACTTTGCTGATAACTGGGTTGACTTTGATGTCAGAACTTTGTTCAGATTGACAATCTGGCTCAGACTGGGAATCAGATTGTTTGATTGTAGTAATGTTTAAAGGTTTAGAAACTCTGGAAGTTTCAGATTGAGGTGCATCCAGAATGACTTCATTAGTAGGCGGAATACAATTTAGTTTGGAGACAATTTCACTCAATGTTAGGGTTTGAACTTCTTATATTTTTGGTTTTCAAAAGTTTGATACTTTCTTTTACTTGTTTAGAGACTCTAAACGGTTTAAAGATGGGTTTTTCGATTGCAGTTTTCTCAGTTTTGACTCTAGAAACTGAAGGTTTATCTTCCGGTTGTATTTCTTTATTCTTAGGTTCTTTGTTTAAGATTGTTTCACCTAAGACCTGGAGATACTTGTTTGTATAATTGTTTTGTTCCATAAGACTTTTAATATCTTGCGGACCTATGGGTTCATCGTCTATCTTAGATTTGAAAGGAGAGACGATGACATGTTTATTTGATTTATCTTTCTTATCTAAAAAATAAGAACTTTGCGGAGGAAGGACATATTTGACAAGAGTTTAGTCCTTGCGATGCTAGGATGTTAAGATGTTAACAGACAGATCCTCCATCAGACCGATCCCCCTCCGTCTTTCTTGCATTATGAACTTATTTTTATAATCCCAACTTTCTCATTTCTGCTTATTTCTTTGTATTGTATAATCAGAGCTCTTAAAAGGTTAGAATATGATTCAATAATTGATAAACATCTCAGATCTAAATCAAAGTAAGAAATAATACGGTAATCTTAAGATCTAGTTCAGAAGATAAATTTAACTTAAATTTCTCATTGCCACTTTTATGGATCTATATGATGGCTATGATATCAGGGGTATATACATATTTGCTTCTGATCTTTTATTTTCTGCTCTTATATCTTGTTCTTATATCTACTTTGCTTTTCTTTCTTTTGTCTTCTATTTATTATGTTGCGATCTTTGTCTTCATCTTTGTCTAAACTTTCAATCAAATCATCTCAGTCTTCATCTTTTTCTCTTTTTGAAGAACAAATCAAAACAACCAAGACTGACATCTTTAATGAAGAATTCATTTTGAAGACATAAATCAAGACTTTGACAACTGGGGAATCCCTAAAATTTCCACAAACGAACTCTACAAACCTGAAGGTAGATTCTTTAGGAGCTCTGATTATATAATTAGGACTGTAGAGAAACAAATCATAATTGAATCTGACGACGAAGAATTTCATTTGTTGTCCGAAGAATCAATTAAAAAACACAAGAACAAATACAACTTTCTGCATATTGCTTATGTGCAGGTTGCTGTCAAATCATTGATCCGTGAAGGATTAAATGCGTCTGTTCTTCTCTGTCTCAAAGACGTTCGTCATAATCAATTCCACGACTCTCTGCTTGGAACTGTAAAAACAAGCCTAGGTCATGGTCTGATCTATTTCAACTGCTACCCGAATAGAACGGTTAGTCTCCAAGACAAAAACATCTTAGATAGTCTTTTCTTGAATCTGAAAGTCTGCGGCTTAGACATAAAGCTCGGATCTGTCGCTTTGTCTTTAATCTATAGGATTCAGTATAAAGTAATGAATTCTTCCATGTCCAAAGCCTTAAAATCTAAAGATAATGGCGTAACAACCTTATTTTTAACTGATACATCTAAGACCAACATTGTTGTCCCAAAAAATAAAATGATCCGTTGGGAGGATGTTGTTCTCCCTCAAAAGTGGATTATGGATGAAGCTGCACCAGCTTTGCCCAGAGAATCTCCTGAGATTCACGAAATCATCCAACATTAATTTGGAAAAGTCGAATTAACATTTAACCGAAGAAACTCATTTAGTTCATCTAAATCTTTTAGGTCTGATTCATCTAGATTTGATAAATTTAGACCTACTTTATCCAGAAAATCATTTTCAACCGTAAGATCTTCTTCTACAATCAATCTGTAGGGTTTAGACACATCATCGACCCTTCCAAAACCTATCTACCGTTAGGAAGATAATAATGATCATAGATATATTCTCTCCCTAACTTTCTCAGATATGAATGATGTCCATGATTAGTACACCATTCGTAATTGATAAACTAACCCTTAAAAAAGACTTCTTTTCCGAGGCATGGACACCTCAATGAAAATGGTTTTTTGAAAACTATAAGGGTGAAAACAAAACTGAAATCCAGAATAAATGGTATTCATTTATGGAAAATGTCAAAACCAATGTTCCATTCTTTGACTGGTTTCATACCTACTTAACTAGGAATGAAATTCCTTATCCATGGAGCATCAGTCTGATGGAGGATCTGTTTATTAACGTCTTAACAGTCTGGCATCGCAAGGACGAAACTCTTGTCAAATCTGTCATTCCTCCGCAAAGTTCTTATTTTTTAGATAAGAAAGATAAATCAAATAAACTTGTCATCGCTTCTCCTTTCAAATCTAAGATAGACAATGAACCCATAGGTCCGCAAGATATTAAACGTCTTATGGAACAAAACAATTATACAAACAAGTATCTCCAGGTCTTAGGTGAAAAAATCTTAAACAAAGAACCTAAGAATAAAGAAATACAACCGGAAGATAAACCTGTAGTTTCTGGAGTCAAAATTGAGAAAACTGCAATCGAAAAACCCATCTTTAAACCGTTTAGAGTCTCTAAACAAGTAAAAGAAAGTATCAAACTTCTGAAAACCACAAATATAAGAAGTTCAAACCCTAACACTGATCTAGCTAGTGAAATTGTCTCCAAACTAAATCGTATTCTGCCTACTAATGAAGCCATTCCGAATGCACCTTAATCTGAAACTTCCAGAGTTTCTAAACCTTTAAACATTAATATAATCAAACAATGTGATTCCCAGTCTGAGCCAGATTGTCAATCCAAACAAAGTCCTGACATCAAAGTCAACCCAGTTATCAGCAAAGTTCTTAACTGGAAAAATACTTCTAAACTTTATTATCAGCGAGCAACTCCGCCTGATCTATTGCTTGAAGAACGTGACCCAACTTTCAAATCATTTAGCGCCAACAATGTCTATGTCTGGGATATTGATGGTAAAACCGAGTATCAAATCCTTAATACTCTTCAAGAAATGACGATGGTCTCTACAACTTATCAAACTTCATACGACTGTAGCGATCAGATAATCTGTGAAGTCCTGGTTGCCGGCTTCACTGGTCAACTCAAAGGTTGGTGGGATCACTATCTCACTGATAACCAATGAAACGACATCACAAATGCTGTTAAACTTGACTCAGAAGGCTATCATATCCTTAGTGATGACAAACCTATCCTTGATGTAGTCAATGCATTAATCTTTGCCATTGTTCAACATTTGATCAGAGATCCTTCTATCTGGCGTGATTGATCCGCGGAACTCTTATCCAATCTTAAATGCAAAAACTTAGCTGACTTTAGGTGGTACCGAGATACCTTCCTAACTAGGGTTTATACTCGAGAAGATTGTCAACAACCTTTCTGGAAGGAAAAATTCCTTGCAGGACTTCCAAAATCTCCATGTGATAAAGTTAGAGATAAAATCTGTAGTCAATCCCTTAATGGTGAAATCCCTTATGAGCAGTTGAGTTACGGATAACTCATTGCTTTTGTCCAGAAAGTAGCCCTTAAAATTTGTCAGGATGATAAAATTCAATCCCAACTTGCCAGAGAAAAGGCTCAAACTAAGCGGGAGCTTGGAAACTTCTGCGAATAATTTGGTCTTCCTTGTGCTAGGAAGAAGAAAACCAAACCAAAATAGATTCATCCCCAGAATCAAAAATCTAAATACTTTAATCATAAAGCTTCAACCAAACCCAGAAGGCTTAAGCAAGAGTTTAAGTCAAAACCTCCAATCAACATTGTTAATGTCCCTAAAAAACCTGTAATTTGCTATAATTGTGGCAAACTTGGTCACATTAGCAAATACTGTCGACTTAAGAAAAAGATAAAAGCCTTAAATCTTGAACAAGCTGTTGAAGAACAACTGAATAATCTTCTAATCGAATCATCTGAGGAAGATTCTGAAAAAGAATTTTTTGAAGATTTAAACCAAATCCAAGATGATGATATCTCATCATTTGATGGAGATTCAGACTCTCCTGTTATCAATGTCTTAACTAAAGAGCAAGATCTTCTGTTCGAAGTTCTTAATTCTGTCGAAAACTCTGAAGAAAAAAGTATTTTCTTATAAAAATTTAAATCTATTATTGATGAAAATTCTTCTAAACACATGAAGAATCCAATAATTAAAAACAAATATGATATAAAAGAAACAATTAAGAAGCTTGAGAAAACTTCTTCTAAAAAACATGTCACTCTTTAAGATCTTCAATCTGAGATTAATAATCTTAAAATTGAAATTAAAAATCTTAAAGCAACAACAAATTCATAATCTTATCATCTCCCAGTTAGGTGATACGCAATCTGACTCTGAATCTGAGAAATCTGAAAAGATTCTTAGAACTTCAATCATAATCAAATCTAAACCTCAAGAAGATGATGTTGCATTCTGTGACATTATTAATCAACTAAAAATTCAAAAAAATTTCATCAATATAAACATCAAAATCGGTGATTTTGTGTTAAATATTGTTGCACTATTTGATACTGGTGCAAATTCAAACTGTATTTTGGAGGGTATGGTTCCGACAAAGTACTTCGAGAAAACTATTGAGCGGCTTAGCACTGCTAGTGGTTCCAAACTCAAAATACGATACAAACTTTCATCCGCAATCATCGAGAATGATGATTTCCAAGTAGAAACATCTTTCTTTCTTGTCAAGAATCTCAAAGGTGAAGTAATCTTAGAAACTCCGTTCATTAGGTCTCTCTTCCCTCTTCAAATCACTGACGAAGGAATCATCACTCAACATCTCGGTAAGACTATCTGCTTTCCGTTTCTTAGAAAACCAATTCTAAAAGTCTTAATCCAATTGTTAGTTTAATTAACAATAAACAAAAACATATTAAATATCTCAAAGAAGAAATCTCTTACAAAAACATTGAATCCCAGCTTTCTCAACCTCAGGTTCTGAAACACATTCAATTACTTCATCTCCAAATTTAGAATTCAATTTGTTCTGACCTTCCTAACGCGTTTTGGGAACTAAAAAAGCATATGGTCGATCTTCCATATGAAAAGGACTTCAACGATCATCAGATCCCAATCAAAGCTCGTCCTATCTAGATGAGTCATGAACTGCTTGACTATTGTCAATCTGAAATTAAAGATCTTTTATCCAAAGGTCTCATCCGAAAGAGTAAGTCTCCTTGGTCTTGCTCTGACTTCTATGTCAACAAATCTACTGAGATCGAAAGAGGAACTCTGCGTCTAGTTATAAACTACAAATCGCTTAATCAAACTCTTCAATGGATTATGTATTTTATTCCAAATAAGAAAGATCTTCTCAAACGACTCCATTCTGTTAAAATCTTTTCTAAATTCGACATGAAGTCAGGATTTTGGCAAATACAACTCAAGGATAGTGATCGCTACAAGACGACTTTCACTGTACCCTTCGGGTAATACGAATGGAATGTAATGTCCTTCGGTCTGAAGAATGCTTCTTCAGAATTCCAACGAATCATGAATGAAATCTTTAATTCATATTCAAACTTTATAATTGTATACATTGATGATGTTCTTATATACTTTCAATCAATTGATCAATACTTCAAACACATTAATATCTTTATTAATGTAATTAAGAAAAATAGTTTAGCTGTATCTAAATCGAAGGAACCATCAACCCTATCAACCGAGTCATTGAATTTGCTGACAAATTCCCTAATCAGATCATTGATAAAAATCAACTACAGAGATTTCTTGGTTGCTTAAACTATGTCGCTGATTTTTTTACTCAGCTGAGTAACCTCATCAAACCTCTGCATGATCATCTGAAATCTAACCCACCTCTGTGGTCAGACATCCATACAGGTATTGTCAAACAGATCAAGTCACAAGTGAAGTCTCTTCCATGTCTTTACATTCCTAATCCTGAAGCATTCAAAATTATCGAAACTGATGCCTCTGACATTGGTTATGGTGGCATTCTCAAACAACGTGTCGCAGACAAAGGGCATGTCATTGCATATACATCAAAACATTAGAATTCTGCCCAACAAAATTATTCATCTGTGAAAAAAAAAATTTAGCAATTATTTTATGCATTACAAAATTTTAATCTGACCTTTTAAATCAAAAGTTTTTTATTTGTGTTGATTGTAAATCTGCTAAAGACATTTTGTTAAAAGATATTAAGAATTTAACTTCAAAACAAAATTTTTTCTAGATGGCAAGCCATCCTTTCTATCTTTGATTTTGATATTGAATATATCAGAGGAACCTCAAACACACTACCTGACTACCTTACTCGTGAATATCTTCAGGGTAAATAGCAGTATGCCTCGAGGAGGCTCAACATCCTCTTCCCGAGGAAGAGGCAAAGGTAAGTTAGTTCTTTCTGGGCTAACAAAAAAATCTTCAAACTCGGGGTCTTCAACTCCTGCTGAGTCCTTTACTCAGATCCAAACTACCCAAATTGGGTCATCAACCCAAAAACAATCCAGTAACAACTATGCGTTCGCATACCCAATCCAGACACTACAGGCTTTCCAACATCAAGGTCTTACCAAACTTCCTAGACAATCTTGGGCTGATATTGCCTCTGAACAAGATGAACTTGAACCACTCATCCAAAAATAGAAAAACAAGGAAATTATGATCAATTCCCCTAGCAAACAAATTATCATGTCCCAACTTGTTCTATCTTAATCTCAAACCGAGTATGTTAAAAAAGAAGGATCATGGTTTGTCATCCAAATAGACCCGACATTTTTTATGTTAACCCAAACAACGTCCCACAAAAAATCTTGCAAAAGGCTTTTTGTTCAAACCAGAAAATCCTTATAAAACCCAACAGTTTTATGAGTTTATTCTTGTTGATATTAAATCTGTTTCTTTAAAGCATTTTAAAGATCCAAATGATAAAGACAAGATCAATTATTCAACTTGTCAAATCTTGAAATTCATCTCTCCGAATGAATGGGGATCTATCCTTTGCAAACTAAGAACATTTTCTAAACCTTATCCAATTGATTTCAACTTCTGGGATTACCTTGAAGCTTAGATTACAACATTTTGGTTTAAAAATGATTCAGGAAAACATTCATGGATGTTTTACTTCAAACAGAATACAAAGTACGATTTCCCTCATTGGTTTCATCAATGGTAGTCTTACTTTGGCCCTGTCCAAGCAATTCTTCCCGAACCTGTTCTGGTCGGACTCAAATATTTCATGACCAGGATCGACCTCTCCAATGATCCTTGGCCAGTTGATCTACATTTCTTCTCCAAACTATCTTTATCATGGATCTTTTCTTGGCAGTTCAAATGCAAGAAGAGCCAATATCATCCAAAGCAGCTCCCTGTTCTGCGTAGGTTTGCTTATGTCAAGTGGTGGCCTAAGTTTGATGCATCTCGTGCCACTCCTGAAGCTATCAAAGCATGGTTTGATCTGAATCCAAAGCTTTTAAAGTCTGCAGATTCTAAAACTAGTGTCTTCCTTAATCAGAAGGCCTAAGCAACAACAACTTTGTCTGCCTCAACCTCAAAAGAAGATTTCAAAAAAAATATTTGCATTATCCTTCACCATATTGAAGCTGAATCTCAACAAGAGTCTGATGCTGCGTCTGGCTCGTACAATCAGAATGAAGATGACTGTTATGGCAAAGACATTAAGAGCCATAGTGTTAATCTCAGTGATGATGAATAGTCGCCTTTGTGACTGGTTACAGTAGCAGGGTCACTGTATACTATTCACTGTAGCAAAAGCGACAGAACACTGTTTGCTACTATTCACTGTAGCGGTATTTTTATTTTGCTATTTGTAATAGTAAAATTTTGTCTATTTAATCTTCTATCGTCAGAATTATAAGGCATTCGAAATTTTAGACCCTTCTAAGTTTCTCTAGTCTTACAAAGTAATCAGAAAGAGTGAGTCTTCCTCCCTCTTCCCGTCTCCCTTCAATTTTGTAATTTTTTCTTTGTATCAATAAAGTTTCAATTTTATCATATGTAATCTACTTTTCTCTTCTCATCTCTTCACCGGATCTCGCCGGCTCTGACGCACTTTCGGTTTTCACTTTAATGTTTTAATTTTCTTTATTCTACTTTATTTTCCGCATATTTTCATGTAAGCAAAGTCCGTCTGTATCCTACTTCTCTTCATCATGCTCCCTTGTCCCCTTCCGTCTTTCCCGTGATCTCCTCAACTTTCTCATTTTCGCATATTTTTGGCATATTATATATATATATATGTTATAAAAAATTTGAATTTTCGTTTTATAACAAAAGAAATTCAATTTTTTTAATTTGAAACTATTTAAAAATATGCAACATTCTATAGTTTTTTTTATCAGTTGACTCATAGTTTTATGGGTTGACTAATTTCTGTCAATAAAAAGATTATACAAAATACATTTGTATATAAAACTTGATCCACATTTAAAGTACGCCTCATAAGCCTTTTCAGAGATCTAGTTTAGAAGTTAAAGACCATATGAAACTGATGTAAAATAGTTCCTTCATCATTTTAGATGGCTCATCCTTATGCAAATGCATTTCCTGAAAGTGCCAAACCATGCAAGATACAGACTATTCTAAACTCAGCACGACAACAACCAATGAATATTAATAACATGCAGAGTTATGTAGCAATCATTAATTTTATGCAGCATCCAACATATATAGGCATGTAAACATATGGTTCGAGCACTTATGCACCATAAATCAAACATCCAAAATTCCAAGACAACATGCTAAGCTAAATCTATAGAATTGGACATCCTAGTTTCTTTTCTCAATGTGCAAAATCTCTCTTCTTGAAGAGGTTTAGTGAAATTATCAACTATCTTATTTTTAGTATTCAAAAATATATTTTAATAGTTTCTTTTTGCATATGATCTCTAATAAAGTGATCTCTAATTTCTATATGCTTAGTTCTAGAGTGCTAAATTGGATTTTTTATTAGATTTATTACACTTGTATTGTCACAAAATAGTTTTTATTAGATTTATTGCACTAGTGTTGTCACAAAACAGAGGAATATGGTCATAATGCAAGTCATAATCAACTAATTGATGCTTCGTCCAAAGTATGTCCAAAGTAATTGAGAACAACAACTAGATGCAGCCATGTACTCTGCTTTTGCGGTTGAAAGAGCATTTGAGGATTGTTTCTTACTAGTCCAAGAAACCGAAGAGCTTCTAAGAAATTCATAGTATCCACTAGTACTTCTTCTATTAACTTTGTCTATAGCAAAATCTGCATCACAAAAACTAATGAGATCAAAGTAATTAGTCTTAGGATACCATAAACCAAAAGATTGAGTTCCAAGCAAATACCTCAAGATCCTCTTAATTGCCATTAAGTAGAACTCTTTAGGATTTGATTGAAATCTAGAGCATAATCTCACACTAAAAGATATATCGGGTCTAGATAAAGTTAAATACATTAAGGATCCAATCATACCTATATACCTTTTTTCATCTACGAATTTACCATTTTCATCCTTGTCAAGCTTCATTGAAATATGCATAGGTGTGGCCATTGGTTTTGCCTTGTCCATCCTAAATTTCTTCAAGTGTTCTTTGGTGTATTTTTCTTGACTAATGAATATCCAATCTTTGAGTTGTTTGAATTGTAGTCCAAGGAAGAAAGTGAGCTCTCCCATCATACTCATATCAAATTCATTAGTCATGAGAGAAGAGAACTCCTTGCTCAAAGCTTCGTTAGTAGATCCAAAAATGATATCATCAACATAAATTTGTACTAACAAAGAATCATAAGAATATTAGGGTGAGAATTATAAGAAATCTCAGTAAACTAGTAATCAAATAACTGTCATCATAATAGTTTCAACTGTCTTAGGTATTTAAAGACTATCAAATATAAGTTCAAGAATCAAATAATTACTTATCTTGAGGTAGGTGTTCATTTTACTTTACTTAGAAAATGGTTTAATAGAATATTAGTGCTACAATAGTGGAAATGCAGTTAGTCCTTTACTTTCATTGTCTTGTGCTTAATCACTTTTTCTATTGAGGAAATTACTTTATCCTCCATTAAATAATAGGGAGGAAATTACTCGTCCTTCAATGAAAATAGTCTACCTATCAAATATCAGCTAGCTCACTCTCAGTAGCCATACTTCGTGACATAGAACATATCCCTAGCAAGGTGATTCACTCATCCTTGCTCCTTGATAAGGCAATCCTTACTTAAATTTTGGGAAAAGCATAATTTCACTTGCTTAGTTTCATAATGCATTCACAGTTCATATCTGGTCATTGCTTCTCAAAGCACATTATATCATTCTTAACAATTCATATTTCATATACTTATATATGGCACAATAGCAAGTATATCATATACATATGCATTCATAGGGCTCTAGTTACCAATATACAACTCAATGCATATACTCAAAGACATAATTAACAAATCCAATTAACATACTATTAACATGCTAATCAAATAATTAACTTCTAATCACCTAATTAAACAACTCTAACCTTTATTTTCCTTCTTCCAACCAGCGGCCAAGCTAAGCCATTGGTGGCCAATTTTTAGCCACCACTTCCATGGCCACCTACGACCAAGCTTATGGAGCCACCACCCTTCCTAGACCACCCACAATGGCAACCACTACCAACATAGAACAAACCTTAACTCTCCTCCTTATGGTGGCTAAACCCGCAACCACCACCACCATTTATGCTAATTTTGAGGCCACCTAAGTGGCGGCCACCACCATAGGTGGTAGTATAAACCTTAGATTCTCCTTATTCTCCTTAGATTAGCCCAAACTCTAGCCTTCAACCACTCTAAGACTACAACCCCTCTTAGCCCTAATCACAACCGCAAGCATCAACCATCACCCAAACAAGTCAAACATCATCATAGATGCATAAAAAGAGGAGGAAAGAGGAAGAACACCCCTACTTCACGCCTATTAGTTGCGGTGGAGGATGGTGGGGGGATGGTGAAGATGAGTGAATTGAAAAACCAATGAGTGTATGGAAAAGAGCAAAGTGAGATAAACATTTTTCCTAACTGGAGCAAGTTGAACTGTTGCCCCTAAAGAGACCATGCACGACTTGGAGCTCACAATGGAAATGATTTTTCTCCTTTCTCTTTGTCGCAACTCTTTCTTCCCTTTCTATCTCTATGTTTTCTTTTCTTTTCTTAAGTGTGTGTGTGCGTTTAGTGTAGGTGAGGGATGGTGAGCCCTTTAATGAGTGATTTCAGTAAGTGTTGAGTGGTGAAGAATAAGGAGTAGGGATTTAAGTAGTGTTTAACTACTTTAAAGTATGTTATTATGATCATGCATATCTTAGATGACAATTGAGTTCATTTAAAACCCATACAAACCTTATAATTATTGTGCATTAACCCTAATCACTAAAATTACATCTTAGAATCCTATTCTATCTCTTGTATGCATTTTAATAGGTTTAGGGTCAAAATCACCTTTAAATATACTCATTATCACCTTTAATTTCCTAGCCAATGAAATATTAGTTAGGTGCCTTTTTAATTTGCACGTAGGGTCATATAGTAATCATTACTTATTATTTCTAACAATAATATATTGTATATTTAAATAATTAGCTAGCAAACCATTTACATGCATTTTTATTGGTTATTTCATGTTTTCATAAAAATAGTTCTATTTATTTATATTGATCATTTACTTAATTAATTTAACTTACACATTAATTATATAATAATTAACCTAAGAACTAATTTATTTAATTATTATTAATTATAAACTAACTTAAATTATTCTAATTACGAAATAATTAATTTATAATTATTCCAGATAATTTTATATCTTAAACATGTAAATCTTAAATTGCAAATAATATACCAACCATTAATAATTTTTCTAAAATTACTTTAATTAGTCTTAGGAGCTAACGTGCTCACTATGTTACCATTAACAAATACATACAACAAGAATATACACGTAAAACCATGCAAACACGTTTTACTAACTCTATAAACATGCTGGAAGGGATGATATTATTATAATAAACATTACATTCGAGAATAAGGCAGTTGAAGAAGGGAAACAAGCAGTGGCCCTAAAATTAGACGCTAACCAATCCATCTTTTATCTTTGCGAGATCAGAGGATACCAAGACACATTAAACGCAAAACGTGGTCGCCAGTTTTATAGGGAATGCTTAATTAAAGGAACTATAGACTTCATCTTTGATTATGGCACTGTTGTTTTCCAAAAATGTGACGTTCTTGCAAGGCAACGCTCAAGTGGATCAATCAACAGTGTCACTGCCCAAGGCCGTAATTGTTCGAGTGTCAAAACTGGCTTCTCTTTTCATCTTTGCAATTTCACAGGAGATTCAGACTTTTTTTTTTTTAACAAAACTTGGCTCCATTCTTTTCGCTCTAATCATTTTCTTCCACCTCTTTCTTCTAACCCATTTAATTAATTTCTATTTGTTATTTTCAACCTCACTTAATTAAGTTAATAGACACATAGAAGTTGATTAAAAGAGTTGAAGAGAAAAAGTTAGATCTACGTTTTGTTTTTTTTTTTGTGTCATGGAGATTCAGATCTTTTATCTTCACAAAACCGAACAAAGACATATTTGGGTCGTCCTTGGGAACCTTATACACGAGTGGTGATTATGGAGTCCACATTGAGTGACATCATTGAGCCACAAGGATGGTTAGACTGGGATCCAAGTTTTGAATCCACTGTGTTTTATGCTGAGTACAACAATAGTTGATTGGGTTCAGATGTTAGTAACCGTATCAAATGGCCTGGTGTTCATGTTAATATTGACAATGTAACTGCCAAGAGTTTCACTGTTTCAGAGTTTATTCAAGGGTGGTCATTTATACCTTTCCCTACAATTCCATACATTGCTGAATTACAATCATAAATAAGCACTAGGAATTTTGTCTGGTACCACGTTAAACACAGGGTATTGTGCATAAACATGCTGAATTCTAACTACCTTCAATTTAAGTTGGATATTGCTATATATATGTTCTCTCCAAGAATCAGGGATGAAGAAGTACAGAAGGGAAGTTGAGAGTGTTTGTGCTTCTGATACAGCTTTAGAGTGCATGAACATACCTGTAAAATACACAACACGCACTCAAGTTAAGGTAATATTAGTAGCCAAGAATGTACGTGTGTATCAAGATTTTGACCAATGTATTTATAACGGAGAACAAATTATTTAAAATAAGCTTGTCTGCAAAGTGATAAAATAATTCTTAGATCATTTATTAAATTAAGGTGAATATATTTTTATTTTTTTACTTTAAAGATAAATTTACTTTAGATGAATTATTACGCTTGCTTGGAGAGCAACTCTTTAGGCAATGGTTCCTTTAATTTAGGAATCAAAGAAAATTTTATCTTTTTGTTCGATCAAAATTAAAATTCAAGCACACTATGGAATTTCTTTTTAAAAAAAAATTATTCTAATTTTGAATCTAGAAATAAACTTCAAAATTTTCAAACACACTATAAATGGCCAAATGGGTGTTGGATTGATTTTCTTTGTTTTACTTTTATCTGTCCACATTTATGTAAATGTATTATATCATCCTAGGAGAAGATTCTCTTAATTAATTATTACTAAACTCTTTTCATTCTCTCTCATTTATTTTTTAAGCATTGCTAGGGAGTTCGTCTGGGTTAAGCCCAGATAATTAAAAAAATAACTCGAGCACTGAAAGTTAGTTGATCCCATATTTTTAAGGTAGTTGTTTCTTGATTTTAGGTGTTCTGGGCACATCTGGGCTCTATTTCTACATGTCATCTAATTTTATCCTTATGCTTTTGTTTACTTTATTAGGATTTTGGAGGAGTGCACATGGCAAGTGAGGTAACACAATTAGAAAAGTTGTCACTAATTTTATTTGGTTAAGAAAAAAATTTAAATAGTCCATTAAAAGTTTGAAAATCAATCTGCAAAAACAAAGATAGGTTCAGATGTTTGTTTATGCAAAAGAGTGAAAGCTAAGTCTCAGTGCACCCATTGATACAACAAAGTTAATTGTCCGAATTACAATAACATTAACATATTAAATTTGATCCATGAAACAAACTATGGCGAAGATAAATAAATTATCAACAATCAAAATAATTAAATAACAATATTACAAATGTAACATCTCCTTTTTTCTTAAATTGCCTAAACAGTCTATGAATATTTTTATAATAATTAGTTATGTGAGAAATAGCCTTAAATATTTCTTTATGCTTAAGTATAAATTGCCAGTGTGGTTCTTGCCTACTTTAGTTCTAGATATTTATTAGTAATGTCTATTTATGTTATAATTAGAAAAGATTTTCTAGGAAATCATTTTACTCTTAAGTATATGCCTGAAGTGTGTAGGAGTCTACTCAGGTGAACTTAGAAAATAATAAAGAGTCTAGAAATAAGAGTAAGAGATACAAACTATTTTTAGAAGACTTAAAAGGATTATATGACTGTGTCACCCGTGAGTCGACTTAAAAGGATTATTTAGACCATAAAAAAAAAAAAATTTAGTAATAAGCACTTAGTTGTTCAAGGGACAAGTAATTTATTAGAGAACTACTACTTAGAGTAACTAGTAGATATTATAATTTCCAGTAAGATAATAAAATAAAATAAATAGGTAGTAATTATGCATGCAAGAGATAGTATAACACACAAGTTAACATTTTCAATTGAGGCAGTAGTTTTTGCAACTCTTCATCTATAAATAGACTTCTAAGACACTAAAGAAAGGATCCCTGATTATCAATACCAAATTACTTATTCATTTTGTCATTTAATTTCAGTTTTTATCAACTTTTTTATATTTTACAATTTATTTGCTTATTTTTTATCGCACTAATATCTTTATTACTGTTTTCAAATTCTGTGTATGTTCTTTTATCATCCTGTATTTCAGTATTCAATTTACATTTTTTGTACTTCAATTTTAGTTCATGTACTTTTACTTTTCTGAAATCATTTATTGCAATTCCAATTTATTTACAATTGCAAGTGTATTTTTACTTCGAATTCATAGTTGAGAGTTTTCTTTACTTACTTCGAAAACTCACATCAAAGACATAGTTTCCCTTTATGAGTTCCCTAAGGCGAAACTTAATCTATATCAAGACAATAATAACTAATTAATTTTTTCTACCCCAAGAATAACTAACAAAGGTCTTAACGTGTGTTTGAAGGGATTTGAATTTAATTAACTCAACGCAAATAAGAATACTTTTCCAAGATGAAATGATGGTACTAGAATGGAAACTGCGAATCAAGTTCCTTCTGAAATGCATATTTGCGGTTGAAAGTTGAAACATGGCAAAATTGGACCCATTCTCGTGCATTTGACGTGCAGCCTATGGTACAGGGGTCAAAGAATTGTCAATTTTATTATAAAATCAAAATATACATTTGGATTTGAAATAATCGAGTATTCTTTTATAATTGAGTACGTCAATTGGGAAATTATCTTTCACTTGTATATATTTTTTTTAATTTATAACTCTGAAAATAAATACAAACAATAAATATCATAGTAGTTTTTATATTTTAGCAAATATTAAAACTAAGGCAATATTATTTCAAGCTATTATTATCTAGCGACTTTAACTATTTTATCACTAAATAACTTTAATAGGGATTATGTTTGTTCAAAGTGAGCACGTAATTAAGGAATTGCAGGATATCTGAATATTTTATTAATTATCTTAATGTTTGCATACTTTCAATATAACTTTTTTTATAAAAAGTTCATTAAAATAAAAGTCTAGCAACCCTTACAATTTTAATAACAAAAAAATAGATATATCAAGAGAAGAAATTAGATATAATCTTCGCATATAATTAACTCATGATTTATAATTTTATTTTTAATGTATAAGCTATCAATAATAATACATTTTTTATAATGAAAACTAATATATAACATATTGTTAATTGAAAAGAATATCACGACTTATATAATGCTCTACAATGACATGTAACTCATTTGAGATAACTAAAATTAAAAATTTGATTCTATCACAAGATTAGAAAATATGAGAAACTCAAAGTCAAATTATCTAAATCTATAAAAAGATCACAAATTTAAAAAATTTGAATAAATTTATTTTTAAAAAAATTGGAAAAGTACAAAAAAAAAGTAAGAAAAACATTATTATAAGGACACTTAAAAGAAAAGACGAAAGCATCACAAATGAGAAAGAATACCACAAAAGGAAGAGAAAAGCTACGGCCAACAAGTACTTTGGATTCAAAACTTTGCTTAACTTAACACTTAAGGGAGTTTCAATATAAATTTTAGAAATGAGGAAAATAGTTAAAATTAATAAGAATGGGATAGAAAGTTAAAGAATAAGTAGATATTTTATTAAATATCTTGTTTTTCTTACATATCTAAGATAAATTAATTAATACATTATTATAAGATTTTGAGGCTTATAGAATAATGGCCTTCTAAGGTGGCTTTAGCCTAGAATATATATATTTTTTTTATGAGGTAGGCTTTAGATGATAACGTATCGAATTTCGCTTAGACTTTTGGTCAAGTCAAAGACGCACTGTCTTTTTTCTTTTGTCGGTTTTATTAACTTATTGTAATTGTAATTTATTGTATGATATTTAATTATTTATAAACCATGAATCCTATATATACCATCCTTCCTTGCAAACTTAATTCACAAGCATTTTAAAATGGGATACAGATATTATTTGACCTTCCTGTTGGCTCTATGCCTCTCAAATCCTCACTCTGTTTTGGTTGCACAAAATTTGCCATACAAAGCTGTGAATCTAGGGAACTGGTTGGTTACCGAGGGGTGGATGGAACCTTCTCGCTTCGATGGAATTACCAACAAAGATCTCTTGGTATTACTCCCAATCCCAAAGAATTCACTTTATATAGTTAGAAGGAGTTTTAATTATGACTCCACGAAATACTGAACTTTCTTTTTTTGCTAAAAATAATGATTAGTAATTTACATAAATAATTATTGAAAGTCTACAAATTAAGAAGCTAAAAAGTCACGCCCAAAATGAAAATGATGTCATGGTATTTTCTTTTTCTTTTTTTCAGTCAATAGACAAATTTAATCGAATTGTTTTTTATATTTTGTCATTTCAGGATGGAACTCAAGTGCAACTCATGTCCACCAAGTTGCAGAAGTATCTCACTGCGGAAGATGGGGGAGGAGCCGCTGTTGTGGCCAACCGTGATTCAGCTTCTGGATGGGAAACATTCAGGGTATGTATGTAGGTTCATCTCAATCTAAGAGAATTTCAATGATGATAACTTTTGATTGTGCTTTAGAAATCTCATTCACCTGACCTAATTATCTGTGCATATGCAGCTGTGGAGGGTCAGTGATACATCCTTCAATTTTAGAGTGTTTAACAAGCAATTTGTGGGGCTGGAAAATCAAGGCAATGGAAACAAACTTGTAGCAGTTTCGGACTCACCTACAAACCCGGAAACATTTCAGATTATAAGGAATAATGATGACCCCCTCAAAATTCGAATCCAAGCATCAAATGGTCTGTTCTTACAGGTACTTGGTCCATCTTCATGCTATTCATATTGGAAAATTTTAGATTAAATTATACTTTGAATCTTTGAATAAGTACACTAGCTTTTAAACAGATCTCTGGAAACTAATTTCTTTTCAATTGAAACCTTAAATACTTTTGTGTAAATTACTTTAAAAAAAAAAAACTTAAAAATGTCAATCCTTTGACCGTGGCAGTTCTCATGTTAACAAATATTTATTACATTAGCATTTTTCTGTCAAGAATAAGATGGATTTGCTTTTGTTTAACTTTGGACCAAATTGAAAACGAAAATGTTTCGAAAAGTTTTGTTGAAAGTTGAAACAATTATTCTTCAGGCCCCCAAACTTTTCTATTATAACGTGTATATGTGTGTGTGTGTGTGTGTGAAGGTTCAATCGGAGACATCAGTGACTGCAGATTATCAAGGCACAAGTTGGGAAAATAGTGACCCATCAGTCTTCCGTGTGAAGATTGTAAAGACTTTACAAGGAGAATACCAAATTACTAACGGTTATGGCTCAGATAGAGCTCCGCAAGTCATGCGGGTGAGAAATCTAATAAACATTTTGTGAGAAACCATGGACTTCTTACCTTAATTCATTGCTAATTCCAAGTGAATGAACAAAAATCACTTTCATACTGAGCTATGCTGGCCTTGCAGGATCACTGGAGTACATATATAACCGAAGACGATTTCAAGTTCATGTCAGAAAATGGCTTAACTACAGTGAGAATTCCTGTTGGATGGTGGATAGCCCAAGACCCAAGCCCACCTAAGCCTTTTGTTGGGGGATCTTTGGCAGCATTGGACAATGCTTTCACATGGGCACAGTAAGTCTATGAGTTTAATGTTGTGACTTGTAACATGTAACATGTACCCATTTGTGCAACATTTAATTCATCTTTGTCAATTTTTCATAACTTACCAATTAAGTACTCTGCACTCTTTATTACTTGCAGAAACCATGGGATAAATGTGATTGTAGACTTGCATGCAGTTGAAGGTTCTCAGAATGGCAATGATCACAGTGCCGCAAGAGATGGATATACAGAATGGGGAGATTCATACATATCAAAGACAGTTGCAGTCATAGACTTCTTAGCAGAAAGGTTTTACTTCCTATAAATTTCTTATGTATACAAGTAGGATGATATATGATCTGTTATGGTTTAAGGAATTGGTTTCTTTATAATTGAATTTCTTGACAGATATGGTAACAGACCAAATCTAGGAGGAATAGAACTGATGAATGAACCACAAGGTGTCAATCTGGACAGCCTTAAGAAGTATTACCAGGAAGCTTATGATGCTGTGAGGAATCACAACCCAAGTGCTTATGTGATCATGTCAAACCCATTGGATGCAGATTCTAAAGTGCTTCTCTCATTTGCCGGAGGCTTTGACAGAGTAGTCATTGATGTGCATTACTACAATCTTTTTTCGAGTAAATTCAACAGTTTGAACGTTCAACAAAATATCGACTACATAAAAAATGAAAGAGCCTCAGATCTTAGCGGCGTCTCCTCAACGAAAGCACTTAGTTTTGTTGGTAAAAACCAAGTCCTAAACAATATATTATTGGCCTATTTTATGGTACAATCACTAATTTGATTGCAATGTAAATTAAAAAAAAAAATTAACTTAACCTAACAATCTAGAAATAGCCACTTACTAATTGTACCGATGCAGTGGTTGCACGATGAAACTGGCTAATTTTATTGGATCAATTTATTGACTAGTTTTCTTGGGGGTCATATTATATTGAGAATCACATTATACTTTTGTTGGTAGGGGAGTGGACTGCTGAGTGGAGCATACAAGGTGCGGCTAAGGAAGACTACCAAAGTTTTGCCCAAGCACAATTGGATGTGTATTCTCGTGCAACTTTTGGATGGGCATATTGGGCCTACAAGTGTAGGTCTGACCATTGGAGCCTCAAGTGGATGATCGAGAACGGTTACATAAAGCTCTAGGTTGAGCATCCTGCCTTTTAGGTACTTCTATTCATCACTAAATAATGCTGCTAAGCTAGCAAGTGTACTGGTTTTGATTATTGAAGGCAAACTAAGTACTATGAAATGTTAAAAATTGGGGGTCTTTTTCTAAAGCAGTTATCTGTTATTGAATGGCACAAATAATTTTCTTACGAAATGAATATAGAATCGACTCTTGTCTATATCTATTAAATGAGAATATATTTATTTGAGAGCAATTTAATTTTTTAGAGTAATGTTAGTCTCAAACATTTAGGTACAAATTTCTCACAAGTATGAGGTGACAAATATTAAGAGAGAGAAAAAAAATTGATTGATGTGAATCATGTGATTAGTGAATATTACTTCGCCACTTTACCATCTTAGTAGAATCTGTTCAAAATTTGTTTGTGTAAATAATAACATTTATCAACTATTTTTATTATACTTTCTTTCAAATAATGGTGATACGTGTCATCCTTTTCTTCTTATTACTTAAATTTTAAATTTAAATTCTGTTTTAATTTAATTATTACTATACTTTTCTTTCTTTAAAGTTATAAACATACTTTTATTTTTAATTTATTTATTTTTTGAATATTTTAACTTAATTTAAAAATTGCATGGGATACGCACTAGCTAGTTATTATATATGAAACAAATGAATACTTCCTGGTATGTATTTCAATTGGCAAATGATTATTTCGAGTTAAGAATATATGTATGTTTAGATTATTAATTAAAAAACAAAACAAAATATTGCCCCAAATTAACAAAATAAGATTAAATCATATAATTATTAAATTTTGAATAAGAATCTCTTCATTACACTTTATAAGAATAATTATATTTAGATTAATCGAATCATATAAGTATTAATTATTTTGTTTGAAATATCTTAATATAAACTTTACTAAAAATAAAATAAAATAATTTAAATATGCACTAAATATTTGTAAATTAAATAAAAAAAACTGTCATAAATATCAAATTTAAAATAACTCAGGTAACAAATAGAGAACATAGCTAGTTATGTTGTAAAAGGGTTTAAAAAAAGAGTATTATTAGTATAGCTTAAGTTCACATTGAAACCTATATATGGTAGGATATCTATTCTGAATCGATATATCGGATCCAAGTCCAATATGAGCAGCCCATCTTATCTCCAATATGAGCAGCCCATCTTATCTGACCCAATCGTGGCACCTTGTCGGCGTGGCCCTTATGATTAGTTATCTGTTCACTAAATTAATCATCTTATTTTAATTAAATCCTTCTTAAACTAAGAAGATTTGAGATCTTGGCCCTGTTTGGTTTCAATATTTAGAAATTATTTTCTATTTTTAAAAATAAAAGTATAAAAAAATATGTTTGGGTATGTTGTTTTTTGGGAAATTCTAATATACATCTTCCTTTGGAAGGTGTATGGTACATCTTGACAATCTTAACCATTAATTGTGTTGAAAAACACGTCAACAACTTATAACCTGTTGATCTTTTTTTTTTGTTTTAAGGTTTTTTTTAACCACCACCAGCACAGTTGTTGGGTGGCTACCACCATGCTTTGCCGTTACCATGGCGCCCTGTTGGCAACCTCCAGCCACCGACCACTGTCGCCTACCACCTTTTTTCAGATTATACTATTTATTTTTTTTAAAGTTACACAACTAAAATTGTATTAATCTTTATATTTTTTTTTATAAATAATCAGACATATTAAAAATTTTATAAATTTTATTATGTATAAATATTACCGTTAAAATTTATAGAATTTTCAAGATGACAATTATTTATGAAAAAAATATAAGATTAGTATTATTTTAATTAATATTATTTTAAGCGATATTATTTACACAATTATACAATTTTAAAAAATAAACAGTATAACCTAAAAATAGATAGTGGCTGGCGAACAGGGGTCGGCAGCAGACGGTGAACAATTGTCAATCGATAATTGTGATGGTGGTGATATGTAAAAAAAATAAAACATAAAAAATATAAAATATAAAACAAAAAAAAAACTTGCCAAAGAAAAAACCTACAACAACAAATAAAATCAAAAGTGTATGGTATACCCTTGTACCATAGCAACGGCCATTGTTTTCTACCATTCAAACTCGAGAACCGTTTTCGAAATACTGATTTTAAACACAAAAAAAACGAGAATACATTTCAGATGTTCTCTAATTTTTGTTCCGGTAACACATTAAAGAGGCAATGACGATGCTGTAAATAAAGGGTTTAATTGATGGCATTTTTGTAATAAAAACAAAAATATCATCACCCACTTTCTATTTCTTATGCTTCCTTCTCTTCTATTTTCACGTTGGTCTTTTTTTTTACGTCCAGACCCAATTTCTCTTCTTCCTTCCTCATTTCAAACTAGATTCGATGCTTCTAGACCAGATTTGATGCTGTTTTCATCAAAGGCAATGATATTTTGGGGTGATTCCATAATGTGCAATCTCTGTTGAAGTCAAGCTCTCTTCTTCCCTTACACGGTTGCACCACCATTTTTTCGGCCATTTCAAGCTTTTGTTCACGTTTCTGGCCGTGGAACCTTGCCCTTCTTTGGAAGTGATTTCCGCACGTTTTCCAGCCAGCACTTCCATGAGTTCTGGTGACGCTAACAACAACGGGCATCTTGATGCTCTGCCAGTGGGTCTTCACGATCTCAAACACCCAAAGTGATGGTTATCTCACTGGGAAGGAAATTACAAGACAATGGAACACTGTCATTGGCGTCGTCTGTGGAAGCTTACAAACTAAAGACCTTCACTGGAAAGGAAATTACAAGACAATGGAACACTGTCAAGCTCCGTAGATATTATAGCTAGCCTTATAATTGATGTATAGACACCAGCCATCCGGTTATTTGACATGCAATCTACAAGCATAATTTAACAAAATTTGTTTCATTTATATCTATGTGCAAACCAAAAGGCCGCTTATGGTCGCCTTGACGAGGTCCGAGGGATCAATATCTCAAAAATACATGCTCACCCAATTGCGCAATCCACAAGGCCATCTTTGGCCTCCTTGGTGAGGTCCGAGGGATCAACATCCCGAACATATGCACACAATCAAACTGGCAACCCTCAAGACTGTTTGTGGCCATAGCAAGGTCGTTTTGCCTTGATGCGATTATTGAGTTGCTCACCTCAACATAACGCCCAACCGACTAACCCTCAAGGCCATCTATGGCAGCCTTGCTGCATGGTGTGGTGTGAATTGTGAATAAAATTTAAAATAAAAATCAATTGTCAAATTTTATCAAAAATATAAAAATTTTACAACCAGTTGTAGTTAGGAAGGATCGATCCACAGAGAACTAATTTAATTAACACTATAAATTGATTCTTAATTTTAAACTCTAAAAAATAGTAAGCAGTAAAAAGGGAGTTTTGTTTGTTAAACTAAAAACAGAAATTAATTCTAAAATAATAACAGTAAACACGATTTGATTTACCAATTAAAAGACAATGGTTAAAAGATGAAATCTACCACTAGATTTATATGATTATGTTAACTTACATTCCCTTTATACCAATATAACCAATTATGTTTTTATGTGATTGTGAGATAAATCTCTTGTTTTCCTTAAGTTTCGCTTAATTCAGCAATCACTTAAATTAAATCATAATCACTAGTTAGTTATAAAGCAACCACTCTTATTCTTACGTAATGATTGCATTAAGAATTAGAAAACCAATCACACTAAGATCTAATCACACACCGGGATTAAATTACTTAGATCATATGTCTCACTAGTCCTACCACCGCAACCGCGCATAGCAACCTATTTTTACCACTTTCAAAATTGACAGAAAGTATAAAGACCTTTATACCAAATTAAGATCAGAAACATATGAATAAAAACTCAATTGAATTGATATAAAGAGACATGCAAGGTTCACATAATCAAAACTATGGTTTCATCTTCCCTTAACCAAATAAGAAATTTAGCCACACATGAAAAATTCAAAATCAAAAGAATAACAGAAGAAAAATATTGTCAAGAATAGAAGTGCAAAAGAAAACTAAAGATTAAATTATTTTTCAAGGATTGAAGTTGATGGATCTCCGATTGCTAGAACCTGAGTCTCCAATCTTTGATCGAATCTCGCTCTCCCTTGTTCTTCGTATTCTCCTCAGCAACTTGACGGCTTCTAGTCCAGATATCCCTTAGAAACCTTAGACAATCCTATTTGTAGCTTTTGGGCCCAAAACCCTCGTCCAACTTTAAAATTTGATTACTCAGACGCAAACACGGGTCGTGTCTCATTACACGGCCCCCTTGTGTTTGATTCTGCCAACAAGTTTTCATGGAATTACGCAGACAGAGAAGAACACCCCCCCCCCCGTGTTTTATGACACGGGTCGTGTTTTCATTCCAGGCTAAAAATTGCATCTAATTAAATTTCCAGAGAATAACACGGCCCCCCTGTGTTTTATGACACGGGCCATGTTTTTCTGTTTCTTAAATTTCAACCCAAATTCTTCATATGCTCTCTTTTCTCTTTGCTTCTAGGGGTGATATTGATCTCCTAAAAAACACAATGCGATTATGAGTGCTTATAAAACACACTTAAGCAAAGTTTCACAATAAGGATCCGATTAAACTACATATCTAGAAACTTAGCTAAAAGTTAACAATTAGCCACACATGAAGTCCAATTAGATCAAACATAAGACACTCAAGTATATAAATAATCAACAGATCAAATACCCTCACACTTAGCCTTTTGCACTCTTGGGCAAAACATAAGACCAAACCAGGAAACAAGCAAAAACAAAACAAATTGAGAAGCTAAAAACTTTAAAAGACTCAATTTCCAATGATATTCAAGAACGACAAAAGTTTGTAAGCAAGAAGAGCAAGAAAAGATTCAATGGACCAAAACATTCAAGAGATAACAATTCTTCACATCTCAAACCAGCAAACAAGGTATCTTCAATTTGAAAAACATGAATTAAGAATGATAGATCCTCACAAGATACACTCTTAATCTCTCAAGTGTTTAGAAGGTAAGTATTTCACTCAATTCAACCCATGAAAAATGCACTACTATAAGCTTGCTTATCTTTTACTTTTCCACTACTCAAATACATGCATACACAAATCAAGAGGACTTTATTCAATATTGTAATTGGGCCAAGGTAAGGAAAGGAAATAATATAGATATGGCAAGATTAGTATCAAAGATAATAAAGAACATTGGGGAGGAATTCAATTGACAAACATGAAATGATCCCCTCAAATCTATATAATGCACATTCTCTTTACATATTTCTTTCTTTTTTCTTTCTTTTCTTTTACAACTTTTATTGCATTCATTCTTTTTCTTTGCATTTTTTTTTCCTTTTCCACCAACACTTTGCATATTGCACTTCAACTTGCACAACCCCCACACTTGTCCTATTAAATATTTGCAAGCAAAAGAGTTCCTCCAATGAAATTGAACCAATATTATCTCATTCCCTAAGGTAAGGTAAAACATAGTTTTTCACATAAGGTATGTAATGAGCTAAGACAAAGGATAGACAAATAGGCTCAAGGGGGTTAATCAAAGGAAAATGATGCAAGGTTGGCTATTTGGCCAAAGTAGTTAATCAAGAAAGAAGGTTTCAATCATGTTCATCCATGAAAATATAGCCTCAAAAAGAATCAAAGCAAGTTCTAGAGTGATCAAATGACATGAGTGAAAATCACACAAGAAAGAAAAGAATGACATAAATGCTAAATACATCCATCAATAGGCTCAAAATCTCACAAGATATGCATCTATCAATCTCAATCCACCAATCAAACATCTGAAACCATGTATGCAAATTCAAGACGGAAGAAGAAATTTATAAATCATAACCTTGAATTTCAATTGCTTCAAACTCATAAACTTCACAAATCTCAAAACATCATTGGAAATCAAATAAAAACACAATATTTTTTTTTCTAAAACAAAAAGCAAACAACATAAGAATTTCTTCCCCACACTTAAATTCTACATTGTCCTCAATGTAAAGCTCTAAAGAAAAATAACATCCATCAAAATCATTAATTAATGAAGGACAAGTAAAATAAAATAGAGGGATAGAAAAGAAACATCCTTATCAAGTAAGGTAGATGAAGAAACTTCCACCAGGATCTCATTGGCGAAAGCATAATGACCAACTTATGCTTGAAGTAGCATGAGAGTTTCCACGGAGGTCCCATTGGTCCTCCTTAATTCCCTTGATGTCACCACTGGAATGCAATATGTGTACTTTATCAACTTCATTGATTATGTTGGAACAAGACCCAAAAACAGAATCCATTGTAGTAGTGACCAGCTTCCGGTGTTTTTCTCCCTGTTCTGAAACCTCTTCAGTGGACTTCAACCCCATCTCCTTTAGTGTCTTAGATTCTACAACTGCATCAAGAGCATTGTTGATAGATCCTTCAATACCATTAGCTGCTACATAAACAAAACCATCACCTCTCAAGTATGCAGAAATCTCAACACAAATAACACATCATATCACCATCACAATCAGTACATGAGTTGCAATAGATAGAATCATTGAAACCAATAATATTAGGAAATTTATCACACAACTCATCATGAGTTTCCTTAACTAAATCAACAAGTAAATCAATATGAAAAATAGAATGCTCTTCCATGGGATGCTTTATAGCATTAAAAATGTTAAACTGAGCAATTGAGTCTCCAAACTCCATGGATAGAGTTCCTGCATACACATCTATTTTGGTTCTCGCTGTTTTGAGGAATGACCTCCCTAAAATGAGTGGAGCCTTACTGGATAGTGACTCCCCCTCCATCTCCAAAACATAAAAATCTGTAGAAAAGATTAGCTCATCAACATTTATCAATATATCTTCAATTAGTTCGGCTGGATACGTAGTACTTCTATTAGCCAACTGAATCACAACACCTGGAGAATGCAAAGGGCCAAGTCCAAGAGAGTTAAAAATAGATATAGGCATTACATTAATAGAAGCACCTAAATCTAGCATGACATGCTCAAATTTGTAATTGCCTATAGCACATGGAATTGTAAAAGTCCCTAGATCCTTGCATTTCTGAGGCATAGGCTGAATGAGGGCTGAAACATTTTGGTTCATATTAATTTTCTCATTACCTTTCAGTCTCCTCCTTTGGGTACATATTTCCTTAAGAAACTTGACATATTTCGGAATTTGTTTGATTGCAACCAACAACGGAATATTGACTTCTACTTTTCTAAAAGTCTCAAGAAGATCTTTATCCTTCTCAGCCTCATCTTTCTTGCTCTTAACCAACCTACTAAGAAATGGAGCCTTAGTGACATACTTAGGATGAAGTTCAGGAATACTCACCTTAGGAGCTTTGGAGTTTTGCCCTTCATCATTTACCTCATTTGGCTTTTGATCATTCTCTTTAGTGACTTGTGGGGGAAGTGGAGGTTCATCTAACCTTTTCCCACTTCGCAATGTGACAATACTAGCATTTTTCCTCAAATTCACTTTTGGTTGTGAAGGAAGTCTCCCAAAAAGTTGGTTTTGAACCTTGTTGATTTATGTGGCTAACTGCCCTACTTGGTTCTGCAAGTTACTTGCCTCATTAACTCATCCAGTGAAGGCTCATGTTGCCTAGGAGCTTGAACTTATTGTTGCCTCTGAGGAAAATGTGCTTGCCTTTGTTGAAATCCTAGAGGTCCATAAGCTGGAGGTTGACTATGGGGCTGCTTTCCATAGCTCAAGTTAAGATGATCCCTCCACCCTGGATTATATGTGTTAGAGTAGGGGTTATAGTTTGTGGAAGGTCCAGAATATCCTTCTACTGCCTTTACCTCCTTATGTGTGTCCTCTTGAAGAGTGAGGCACATATCAGTAGGATGTTCAAGAGAGCAACAAATACCACAAGCATTAATTGATGCTTTCCCACTATCCATTAGCTTCTGAACCATGTTGGTCAACTGAGCCATCTGCTGCTGCAAGCTAACTGTTTCTACCTCTTTTACTGCTCGCACTCCTGTGTCATTCTTGGTGAAGAATTGTTGAGTATTCACAGCCATTCTTGCAATCAAGTTTCTAGCTTCTTGAGGAGTCTTATCCACCAACGCTCCTCCACTAGCAGCATCAATCATGTTGCGGTCCATCAATAGCAAACCCTCATAAAAGTACTGAATTAGCAGTTGCTCACTAATTTGATGTTGGGGGCAGTTAGCACACAACCTCTTGAACCTCTCCCAATAATCATGAAGTGATTCCCGGTGCATTTGTTGGATGCTGCAAATTTCTTTTCGAATGGTGGCGGCCTTAGAGGCAGGGAAGTATCTATCCAGGAAAACTCAAGCCATGTCTTACCATGAATTAATGGATCCGTGTAGCAGATAGTACAGTCACTCATTTGCAGAATATTTTAACGAAAATGGAAAAGCTTTGAGCTTGACTTGATCCACTGGATTTCTCGTAGGCTTCATGCTAGAGCACACCACATGGATCTCCTTCAGATGCTTGTTGGGCTCCTCCCCAACTAATCCATTGAAGGATAGTAAAAGGTGGATTAGACCAGACTTTAACTCAAAAACCCATTCTGTTTATGGAATTTCTATGCAAAGAGGCTGTTGGTCTAAATCTGGAGCACCCAACGCCCTTAAAGTATTCTCTGCCATCACTATTTCTTTAGATGTTTCAGAAAATATTTCAGAACTGGATAAGTCTATGTGACGGGCAGCTTTGACGTCAGTAAGTGTGAACTGAAGAGGAAACTGTGAGTTGACTTGTTCAAAGTAGTGCATTAGATTCCTCAATTGTTCGTTCACTTCACCACTGGACAAGAACACCTGCAAAACAGTTGGAGAGGAGGAAGAAAAGAATTAAAAACTGAAATAAAAACAGAGTGAAAAATAGGAAACAAACTAATAGCGCAATTGAACAAGTAGTTCCCCAACAACGGCGCCAAAATTTGGTGTGATGTGGATTATGATTAAAATTTAGAATAAAAATCAGTTGCCAAGTTCCATTAAAAATATAAAAATCTTGCAACTAGTTGTAGTTAGTAAGGATCGATCTACAGAGAACTAATTCAATTAACACTATAAATTGATTCCTAATTTTAAACTCTAAAAAATAGTAAGCAGTAAAAAGGTGGTTTTGTTTGTTAAACTAAAAACAGAAATTAATTCTAAAATAATAGCAATAAACACGATTTGATTTACTAATTAAAAGATAATAGTTAAGAGATGAAATCCACCACTAGATTTATATGATTATACTAACTTACATTCTCTTTATACCAATATAACCAATTTTGCTTTTATGTAATTGTAAGATAAATCTCCTGTTTTTCTTAAGTTTCGCTTATATCAACAACCGCTCAAATTAAATCCTAATCACTAGTTAGTTATAAAACAACCGCTCTTATTCTCACCTAATAATTGCATTAACAATTAGAAAACTAATCACACTAAGATCTAATCACACACCAGGATTAAATTATTTAGATCATTTGTCTAACTAGTCCTACCACCGCAACCGTGCATAGCAATCCTAGTTTTACCACTTTTGAAATTGGCAGAAAGTATAAAGACCTTTATACCAAATTAAGATCAGAAACATATGAATAAAAACTCAATTGAATTGATATAAAGAGATATGCAATGTTCACATAATCAAAGTTAGGGTTTCATCTTCCCTTAACCAAATAAGAAGTTTAGTCACATATGGCAAATTCAAAATCAAAAGAATAACAGAAGAAAAAAATTGTCAAGAATAGAAGTGCAAAAAAAAAAAAAGCTAAAGATCAAACTAGTTTCTAAGGATTGAAGTTGATGGATCTCCGATTGTCTTTGATCGAATCTCCCTCTCCCTTGTTCTTTGTATTCTCTTCAGCAACTTGACGACTTCTAGTCTAGATACCCCTTAGGATCCTTAGACAATCCTATTTATAACATTTGGGCTTATAACCCTCGTCCAACTTTAAAATTTTGATTACTGAGACGCAAACACGGGTTGTGTCTCATTACATGGCCCCTGTGTGTTTGATTCTGCCAATAAGTTTCCATGGAATTACGCAGACAGAGAAGAACACGCCCCCCATGTTTTATGACACAGGCTGTGTTTTCGTTCCAAGCTAAAAATTACATCTAATTAAGTTTTCAGAGAATAACACGACCCCCTTGTGTTTTATGACACAGGCCATGTTTTTCTGTTTCTTCAATTTCAACCCAAATTCTTCATATGCTCTCTTTTCTCTTTACTTCTAGGGGTGATATTGATCTCCTGAAAAACACAATGCGATTATGAGTACTTATAAAACATACTTAAGCAAAGTTTCACAATAAAGATCCAATTAACTTTCATATCTAGAAATTTAGCTAAAAGTTAACAATTAACCACACATAAAGTTTAATTTGATCAAACATAAAACACTTAAGATATAAAAATAATCAACAGATCACTACAGTTAACAAAGGTTTTCACGTTGCCAACACACCCACGAGTACAGTCCCAAGGTCGCTGAGACTACCTTGCTAAGACCTGCAGTGTATACTCCATATTGTCTTTATCTTTGGGAAGCCCGAGTTATGCGACCAATGTCATCCTATCTAAACAACCCCCTCAAAGGCTCACCCACATGCTGTCAAAGAAACTTCAAACAAGGAGAAATTTTATAAGTGATGAGACACAGTATAAGCCAAAAGACGTACTCTTGTAGGACCCGCTACCTCGAAGAGCCATATCGGCTCACTGAAACTCTTAAAAAATTTTCTAAGTCCCACTGGTTCCCAAGAACTTGGATTTTGGCAGTGGACCTAAGATGAACCATGGAAACATTTTTCAAAATCGTAAGTCCCATGAGTACCTTGCAAACTCAGAATGGGGCATTGGACCTAAGGTAAACAATGGTAACTATTTTACACCCGCTATAATTACTAAGTCCCTTAAAATATATGCATTCGAAAATAGACATTGAACCCATAGCAAACTATAGAAGCAATATAAAGCACAATAGGCAGAAACAAAAGAAATAGTGTTATATATTAAAAAGAACGTCCGAGATCGGGACTTGTTCATACAAACCAAAAAGCCCCACACATGGGGCAACTACTATAGAAGACAAAAAGCCAAGTTTTAATTGGCATTGCCACCATCATTATATTTTTCACCAACTTCTTCATTATCAACCTCGTTCCTAACTACTTCTTGTTGTATTACCTCTGCTACTGCAGGAGTGGTATTGTCCAGCGTCACGTCAACAATAACATCGTTCTTGACACAATGCCTCGATCTCACCCCCTCAGTAACCAAACTAGGATTAAGAACCTTGAGCTGAGCTATAGCATTGTCAACATATTTATCAACTAAATTCTCCTAGCTATCCCTAAAGCTCATGATCTCGGCATCGAGGTCTGCCTTTTCTTGCTTTAGTCCGTCTAGCATTGTCTTAAGGCTACTTAGAGCTCCTTCGATTGTCATTGCTTTAAGTGTTGCCTTGGCCAGTTGATCTCAGAATGTCTAAGCAACGATCTCAGTCAACTTCACTTGGGCCTTAACTTTTTCAGCTTGGGAGATAGCACCTTGGATTACCAATTTCTTGAGGTAGCGGAAGAATGAGGTATTTCAAAGGCACCAGATTTTTGCCATTAATAGCTAATAGGCACATCCTTCTCTGGTAGTTTTTCAATATTGGCCTGGGAAAAGAGAGCCTAATTAATCAGCTTATGGTGGGGAAGTTCCAACCCCAAATAGAAGACTCCAAAAATTGACTGGGGCATTAAGAGAAAGGTCGTCATCTTGGCCTTGTGTCAAATCTAAGATGGGGCTGAATGTCAGGGATATCCTCTTTTGACAACTTTGATTGCCTTGGGAAGCCGACTTCCTCTTCTGCCCTTGCAACTCGACACCTTACCCAGAAAACTTGGGGCTGAGCTCCTGAAACTGGACCACGAGCTTTGGCTAGTTTGAGCTTGTGTTGCCTGCCGCCTTCCTCACAACCCTTTCTGCTATGTGACACTAAAGTTTTAAGAGATTTTCGACCGGTGCCTTACTCTTTACAAGAAAAAATAAACAAAGCATCAATCATTATGCAATACATAAAGATCAAGCTTATGGAAATCAACACATACCTCGTACACCCTACCCAGGATCCTACCTAAAATGACATGGAGGTCGAACTCTATTGTGTTAATAACGTCCGTAACTTGGATGTTATCCTTGTTATACCAATCAAGAAGGTGGGAACATCTACATTGTCTTTCGAGGTCTCAAAATTCCCAGGCCTCAGGTTGAAATGTTGCTAGGACCAATAGAGATAAAAAGATGACTCTTCTTCCGCCGTCAGAAAGAAATGTCGGGTTCCTAAATCTGCCTCTAACTAGAAAAAATATTTCTTGAACCTTTTGTAGGATTCTTGGTATGGTTCAAACACCTTGCAGTTGACTCAGGCTTGCTAATAGATCCAAGCTATGGTGTAGCCAGTGCTCGAAGACCGGACCATAGTGTATAGGTAGAAGAATGCATGCACAGAGCATGGTAACCCTAGATGAAGGTATAATAACTTATTAGCCTAGACGAAGGCTTATCCGTTTGGTGTAATTGCATTGGTGCTACTCTCAGGAGGGTTAAGATCCCCTATCAAATTCAATGAAAAGAAGTCAGACCTTGAGAGCATGAACATTGTCTCGTAGAGATACATGAAGCATATGGGATGAGCAGACCCTTTCTTGATCTCCAAGGGGATGTACCTCGAACTTGTTGTCATGAAGATTGTCCATAGTTAATTGAAGGAATGAACATAGACATGCTATTGCCTAGTTTGTACCTAGCCAAAAGGGCGTCCTAAACACCTCCTTTTCCACCCATTGATACAAGTGCGCGTCTCGAGGTGTCAAGTACGCATTAGATGGAGCTGTGACAACCTTCCACTATCCCATCTCAGTGACCTATGTCTTAGAAGAAACACCCACAGATGCCAAGCTCTCGACATCAGAATTTGAACTATTAAATGGCCCAAATCGACAGTCCAATCCCGCAATGATCTTGAAAATCAAATAAAGTTCCCCACACGATATATCATGCTGGGATGCCTTCATCTGTCTCATGATCACATCCTAGATCTCGACCAGGGATGCGACCTTTGTGCCCTCAATGGATTGCCACCTCTTTGGGATTGCCGTCGCCAATCATGGAGTAACGGCTATGGGGGTTCTAACAGGATCTCAAGGGATCTTCCCTCTTCCCCATCACTTCCAATTTCTCTTACTCTCGCCATATACAATAAGGAAAAATAGAGGTAAGGGATTGGAGGGTACCTTAAGTTAGGAAGAAATGAGATAGAAAAGGATGAAGAATAAAAAAATACGGCTCTATTATTATCTCTGCTATGTTCGCCACCATACAACACCACCTGAGTCTTGTCGAAATTTTCCCGACCACTGGAAAACTTAGAGGAGAGAGAGAGAGAGTGTGTGGAGTGTGGAAATGGTCCCCATTTTCCCCATTTCCCTTTTTTTTCATAGGTGTGGAGGTGCCCTAACTACATCATCGTTATAGGGACACACTAGTAATTTTGTGTCACTTGAAATGATGATAGCATGATAACTCTATAAAATGTAGTTATTTATGCCCTGTATCTGTGCTATATATAATGTTTAGTCCTCGTTGTTATGCATACATAGGAGATTTTAGGCTTATATTAATCAAATTCCATTTTTGATATCGTCATATATGATCTTGAGAAAATTTAGCATATTCTTCAGATGATTAAGTGAATTTGCAACTATTATTAACTTGGTGATTTTTCTATTGCAGGATTAGCTCCAAATAAACAATTTACGGAAGACTTGGACCTACATTGAAAGAGAAACCTCAAGGTGAATTTCAGCATTTCACGCCACGACGTGGTGCACTCAGCCTGCTGCATACTGAAACCCGAGACAATTACAGCGCGGAACAAAGGAGTGTATGTTGTGGCGTGGTGACCTAAATTCAATGCGCGTCGTGGCGCAAGGTGGTTTATGTCACGACGTGAAAGTAAAAAATTAGCCTATAAATACTGATTTTAGGCAATTCAACGAAAAGCTTTTTTGTAACTTAGAACACAACTGTCAGGGTTTATATTTGAGGTTGAAAGTAAGTTAAATGAAGTAAAGTTGGAGGTCATCTTCTTCAAGAAAGAAGATTCAAGCATCAAAGAGACATCTATTAAGTTTTCATCTCTTATTCCTTTTATTTCTTCTCTTCTATTGCCATGAACATAATTATTTGTGATAGATTTTCATGTGTCATGAGTAACTAAGTTGTATATAGGGATTTCTTTGGATTCTTTTATGAATATTGGTGATTTTGTAACCCTTTGAGTTAACATAGATGAATTGGGTTTGTTTAACCATGTTTTTCTTAATACTTTTGAGTGTTTGGCCAACATTTAATGTGATTTAATTAAATCTATTAAACTAGACATAGGAATTTAGATTTGAAATCATGGATATGGTTAATGCATGTTTAATTTCATTTAATTGGTTTGGATGAGTTAATTAGCTAATGGGATAGACATATACCTATTGGTCAATCATAGCTATTGTTGAAAATCGTTCTTAATAAGTGGAGTTTGTGCTAGCTCTCATGAAAACATAATGAACTAGGTAAATAAAGGATGATTAAATGACCTAGACATAGGCTTTTAACTAAGTTAGTTTCTCAGACTAATAAATCTATTTTCATGTTTGTTGCTTAAGAGGATTGCATATTATCAATTGAAGTAAGAGATAAAGAACCTATTCTCTAATCATTATCTTTTATTCCTGATTTACAACATTTAAGTCTTTTAGTTAACTTACACAACCCTTTACAATTTGAATGATCTTGAATAGCATTAAGTAAGTTATTGGTTGATAGTTAGCATTAGAATTGATTGTATCCTCGTGGGAACGATATCCTACTAATCATTATATTACTTGCGCGACCCGTGTACTTGCGGTACACAAAAGGACAAACACAATGCAAAAACCAAAAGGAAACGCCTATCTACAATGTGCCACTTGTCCTAAAAAAACTGTCAACAACCGATAAAACAACATTGACCTCAAATGAAGCATTGCAGGCAATTCAAGCTTCAATTGCTCTTAAAGTACAACAATAAGCTAGATCTTGGTTTGCCGAAGTCGCCCAAGATAAAGGACCCCAACACATGGTGTGTCTTAATTAACCAGGGTCATCTCGTCTCGGCATCGCAGATCAAGGCACGATTTGAAACTTATGATGCTAAACAATCGTACACGAACAACAAATGCAGGATTCCAGTAGAGATCCTATGTCTTCTCCAACAGACCCTAGTATATACGCCATAACAGGTCCTAGTAGCATGAGGGCATTATGACACCACGCTATGGATCTCCGATGATAGTTATAACGCATCCTATCACGAAGCAGATCTCGACCTTAACGCCTTAAGACAGATCCTAATGCATTGGGCCATCTAATGCTCATATTGGGCTCTGTATGGAGTACCTTGATACTCCGCTATTATATCAGAGCGTCAAGCTAGAGTCAACTGTTCTAGACCAGAATCCCGGATCCAAGCCCAACATGAGCAACCCCACCTTGGCTACCCCAATCACAACCCCTTGTTGGCGCGACCCTTATGAGTAGTTACTTGCTCACTAAGTTGAACATCTTATCTTAACTGAATCCCTTTTAAATGAGAAAGATTTGAGATCTTATCTCCTTATAACTACTAATAACAATCATATCTAAATAGTATCTCTTCAGATATTACTTATCCTATAAGCAAACTCACTTTATAAATATGAGGCTAAGCCACTCAGGCTTGTATTGATTTTAATACATTTTTCTCTTTTAGTGCACAAGCCTAACATGAGCATCATAGTGCTTTATAGGTACACCACCCTCTTCTCCACCACTACCATTGTCGTGCAAGAAGGAAACCATCATCTTTAACCTTCAATAATCATTTGAAAACGAGATCAAGTACATACTTCTAATCCCAATTTTGAACAATATCTATTATTGAATATTCAAATATGGACATATTTATCATTTTAAATTATGTTTTGAATGATAAATATACTGCTACATATATAATTCACTATTAACGCAAGTTTATACTAACATTACTTTTAAAAAATTTATATGTTGTAAAATCTTTATTTTATGAATATATGCCGCGGCTTCCTCGTAACATCCGCAAGATCACTATCACTCAGACTACCTTGCCAGTGAACATGTTATACAGCTAGTTTTCGTGGGTTTGAATGTAATTGCAAATCTGTAATAATGCAAAGGGCCCTTAAATTAGAAATGGAAAATGATTTTTGTTGGCATGGTCACCTTTGTCTAGGCATCTATCATGCAACTTAATGCTGTGCTACATAATGAAGTAGAGGTGATAGTTGAGGTGAGTACGAAGACACGTCAAAACACTTCGACGAAATATATTATCAAAGAGGAGGAGGGGGAGATGTCTTTGAGCATTAAATGAATGATATTATATTGTAAAATGGTATTCTCACAAATTGTTATAGACAAGTGAACTGGCAGTAGTGTATTGCATAAACATAATGCAACAAATGGAGAAATAAGGACATGAGCAAATTTTGACTTTTGTGTAATGTTACATTTTCAAATTAAATTTGGCTGTCGGGTTACGTTTCTGCTTGAAGACGGTAAGGATGAGTTTTTATTGATGGGTAGGAAAAAAGGAAAACCAGCTGCGTAAGTTTGAATGGAGGGGTTTTAAAGAAAAATAGAATAGAGTATTTATTTTTTATTTTTTATTTTTTTATTTATGATTAGGTATTTTTATAGATATTATTATAAGATTAATTATTAGAAATTATTGTGACTAATAAATATTCTCTTCATTAGGATTATTTTAAAATAAAAGATTATTATATAATTTTTTAATCATTTTTTATTTGTTTTTATAAATATTTTATAAATTTTTAAATTTAAAAATGAAAAATTAATCTTTTCTTTATTTTCCCTGCAAAACTCTATTCAAACAGGACAATTAGACATCTCATATACCAATAAATGAAGTTTGAACTTGGACGTCTCATTTGGTAAAAATACTTATATCAATTTGTTGCACTAATGTTAGGTGCACTACATCAATAAGTATGAATTTTGTTATATTCTCTTAAAATATTATATTAATACTTAATAAAATAAAAAATTAAATAAAAAATAGATGTATTTAATATTTTAAAAATATAAAAAATATTTAATATTTATTTATTTATTTAGTAATTTAAAAAATTATTAAAAAATTAGATAGGAGGATTTAGATTTATTTACAAAATTATTAATATATCATTAATTTTTATAATTAATAATATATCAATTATTTATTCACTTAGCATGACATCCTACCTAGTATCGAAGCAACAAGAGTAAGGAGTCACTTTTGAGTCTTCACTTGTCTTGTCTTTTTATTTATTTGGTACCCTTGATTTGTGTCAGGTTTGGGCATTTCATTCTTCAACAAATTCTAAATTTTGTAGTTGATTTTAGCTAAAGATACTTTGTTTCTTCCTTTAGTTTCCCATATTTTAATTTTAAGAATATTTTAGTTCTTTTAAGTCTAATGATTAACGCTTTATTACTAACTTAGCCATGTAATTATGCACCAAAAACTATGTGTTTTTAGTTATCTCCTTACTCAACATACTTAAGTATACAAATGAAAATCTATAATAAATTACACGTTACACAATATTCAACACACAACAATAAGGTATACACTTTGCCTTAAGTAATTACATATAGATTCTAATTAGACTATCAACATAAAGGATTTTTTGCACATCAATAGGAAAACTCAACCAAATTTTCAATTTCTAGACAACGTCAATAACTAGTATCCAATAGAAATGTCTAAATCTCAGAGTCTGAAAACATCACAGCAAATGGGATAAGAATAAAAAAAATCTCAATAGATAGTGCATAGTTTAAAAGTAGTGGAAAACATGGTGTGTCAAGGGATATTAGATACCTAAGACATTATCTTTTTTCATAGTTCACAACAATCATCATCAAGTACCATGACAAGTAGATATTCCAACATCCATGCAAGGGAAACAACAAGATAATAACATATGCATGATTTGAATGCTCATAATAACTTTTGCATTTTTAACCTTTTTCTCTAGCTTGAGGGCATTTCGCCTCTCATGTGCTACTTAGTGATAGAGGAATGTATGCCTCATGCACATAGGATGTGAACTCACTCCTTGGACTCTTTCTCTTGCCACATAAGGAACTATCTTAGCAAAATGTTTTTCTTATCCCTTTACCGCACATTGGTCAAACAATCTTTTCTTCATAATTCATCGTCATGACTTAATCAATACACCATGCACTTATACATTCTTAGGCAATAATTTATTTTATATTTGTGCACAACATATGTTACCAAGTGGATTCAAACTTAAGAAGAGAGTGAATTAGTTTGTAAAAAATTTTTACAAACTTTTTCAAATACTTGTTTATCAATTTTTATTGAAGTTATTAATTGTTAGAGATGAATAGATAGATGAGAATGAACATTTCTTACACCAATAAACCAGCCAAGATGTAAAATATTCAAGAAAACATACATTAAGCAAAGCACACATGTAAAGGAGATAGATTAAGAGAAGCAAACTCAAGATTTATCCCGATTCAATCACTCCTTGTGACCTACGTCTAGTCCTCAAGTGATTCACCTAAGATTTATCCACTAAACTTCAAGTTTTAACAAGTGTTTGCAACCTTTATAACTAAGAGCACTTATAACACTTTTGAGATACTTCCCCTTTTATGTTTGAGCCTTATTACAAGGGATACATCACTCTTTTATCTCTTAAGGGATACCTCATCCTTTTCTCTTCTTGAGGGATACCTCACCCTCTTACAAAGGAAATCAGATGAATAAAGATTGAAAACTCTCACAAGAGTGAATTATACAAATTGAAGTTTTATGAGTAGAAAGATGATTACACTTTTTAGCTCAAAATAGAGTAATAGATTTGAAGACTGATAAAGTTCGTAATAAATGTTCAACAAGATCTTTCAAATTGATTTCCTACTTCCCTTAAGTCCCTAATGACTTGTATTTATAGCCCAAGTCACTAAAGAGTCATTGGCAGGTAGTTGAAAACATTTAATTCGAGCTACTAGTTATTTATTATTGCATTTAGAAATCTAGATAATTGATTATTAGAACCCCATAATTGATTATCATTGGGATAGTACAAAAGAAAAGAGTATTGGTTTTTAAACAAAAAGGCGCGCAATGCCTTTTAAACTCAATAATCAATTATTGCAGGGCAATAATCGGTTATTGCCTAAATGATCAAAATTCATGACATTCTGACTTTTGCTAATCAATTGTGGAAATCTCATAATCGATTATTGCATTTTAAAACTGAAAACATGGCATCTGTTGAACCCATATAATCAATTATGGCAAGCCAATAATTGATTATTTGGCTTCAAACAACTTTGAAAAACTTAGCCATCTTAAAGCCAAATGCCTCCAATTATTCCAATAAACTTTCAAGCACTTAAAAACCATTTCTCGTGATTTTAAAAACATCTTAACAACTTGAAAACACTTTGATTTATTGAGTGTTATTTTGAGTATTTGAAAAATAGAATTAGAGCTTAAATGTGAATTCTTTTTTACATTTACAAAAGATCTATGTCCTATAACTAGTCTTGAAGGTTCTTGGACTTGATCTTGCAATCATCTTCTTATTTGTAATCATGAAAACCATTACAATTGCCAATTACAACATGATCATAAGATCATAATGTTCATATGAATAACATGAATATGCAAGTGATGCCATCAATAACATTCACATTTCAAATTTGGTTTCGTCCAGTACATCAGTCAACTTATCGCAAGCATAAGTCATCTCATCACCATACATGAGTAAGCTCATATGCAGTAGTAATTTTTAGCTCAATACATATAATGAGGTAACACCATATATTTTCAAGAGGCTAACAGTCTCATTAACTTATCTAAGAAGAGTAATTAAGCCAAATAATATATTAGCTCATAAATGACTTTGAATCAACGAAACTATAAAATTGTTCATTATTTCTCTTAAGATAAGATGACTTATCTGGGACATAAGTCAACTCATATGCAGAATCATTATTATTAGCTCAGTAACCTTAACAAGGTAACACATATTTTCCACCATGCTAACAACCCATATAACATGTCTTCATAAGGTAATTTAGCCAAATAAAGAATTAATTCACAAATGGTCTCAAATAGGATCAACCCTAAGTTACTAGTTTTTTTTGTCTCAAGATGAATGGACTCATCCTCAACACGAGTCTGCTCTTGGAGACAAACAGAATTTAACAAAGTTGTACCAACTTTCCTAGATTGAACTTCCTTTTCATCACCTTCTTCACCAAGGTCCTCCTCTTCTTCTAACCCTAATCTCTACCATCCTACATCAACTTAGACTTGCTTTTACATCCAATCCAATTCAATTAACACAAAATTAACAAAATCAAGGTTAGGAAAATCCATCCCACACCTCATGGCCTTATGGCCATCAAACCTCTTTCATCACCAATCATCCAAGAGTACTCTAACCTCATCTCCAACACCAAAAACAACATGCAACTTCATGATCTCCTCAAGGCCTTCCATGGCCGAAACCACCACCCTCAAAACCTACCATGAAACCTCATTCAATCGACACCCAAACTCAAGAACAACTAAGAAAAAATGATGGGAAGAAGAAAAGGTGGAAGAACAAGTCAAGAACCCATATTTTCTCCCTGGAGTTGCGTGTTCACCATGAAAAGGATGAAGGAATCCTTTGATCCTAGGCTTGATGGAGAGCTCTAGTCATGCTCTTCATCATCTTCTACTACCTCAAGAGTCATGGAGGCCTCTAGCTTGGACATACAACGGTTGAAACCCTTTCTTCTTTTATTTTCTCCATCTTCTCACTTCTCTCTCTGTCTCTCTCTCTCTCTCTCTCTCACACACACACACATATACTTTTTATTCTATTTCTTTTTCCTTTAATGTAAGACACACACACACACCCTCACTTTTTCTCTTCCTTTATTTTATTTTATTATTATTATTTTTTAGTAGCTTAAGAATTAAGTTGGCTTATTTAGTGGTTTTGGGGGTTGGTTATAAAGACCAAAATCTTAGGTTGCCTTCCCACTTCTTCCTATTTCCTTTTTCCTTTATTTTATTTAATAACTTACTTACTAAGTTTTGATGGCTTCAAGTTTAAGCTTTCCTATTTTACCATGTGTAAAGTACATGTGAGGTGTCATTTATAGAAGGGCGACTAAATACCATTTGTAAAGTCCTTAGGAAGACTTAGATTATTAATAAATTATATTCTTAAGCTAATCCTAGGACACCTAGATACTTCTTAAAATAATTATATAACTCAAATTTATTTTCTTAGTCATTTGTAATGTCATATTTATTTGTGTACATCAACTTGTGCTCCTTCTTGCATGTACATTCTCCTATACTTATCTACACACTTTGAATATCTAAATTATTGTATAGATGAATTAATCACGTGGTCCATAAATAAGCAGACTCATCTCCAACATGAGCTGGCTCATGTGTAACTTTTTAGAATTAGAAATTTTTCTTATGATAATAAACTATAGGGAAAACTTCTAAAAATCCCCTTGTACTATACATGATGTACACTTTAGTCATGTTACTTTAAAAATGTGTAAAATGGACTTGTTACTTTGCATTTTATGCAAAGGAATACAAAATGGTAATAGACGTTACATTTTAGTTGGAAACACGCACGTGCAACACATGTGCACGTCTGAAAATTCTTCCCCCAAACGTGGTCTTCTTCTTCTTCTCACCCACAAACCCAGAACTGTGCAGTCGTCATCCACACCATAGCCACCCAAACCTTTAACTGTCAGCCACCATCACTGTCGCTCTGCCTTCATCACGCCACCCCTATTTCTCTGTCACGCTCCAAAACATGACCTCCAAATGACCACACGCGAGCCATCACGCTCCACTGTTCCAAGCCAGCCGTGACCCATACGACCCACTGTCCAGAACCTGTTCTAGATCTGTAACCCATAAGCTTCGTTGCATCGCCTAGATCTGCCATCGAGTTCCATCACGTAGCCTAAATTTGTCATCCCGCGATGCACCCATCTCTGAACCAAACCCAGTCGCCTGAGTCTCAGCCATGGTGGTGCGTGGATCTAGCTTGGGTGGCTGAGCGACGTCAGTTTCAGGTGATTGTGAAGAGCGACGAACCACCGAACAAGCACAAAAGTAAAGAACGGAGATTGTGGGTGAGTGGTGGTTGTGGGTCGATTCCGTCCTACTCGTTGGAATCAAAGAGCAGCGATTGTGGGTGAGTGGTGGTTGTGGGGGAGCAGCGGTTCAATGTTGTGTTCGTCGCACCGGTGGTTGTCATTAGAGAGCAGATCGACAACAATAAAGGCGTCCTCTGGAGATCTAGGGTTTGGGCAGTAGGAAGAAGAAGACTGTATTGAACGTGCGCATTTCCATCCAAAATGTAATGTTTGTTACTATTTTGTACTTCTTTGCGTAAAATACAAAGTAACAGGTCTTTTTTACACATTTTTGAAGTAATAAGACCAAAGTGCATATTACGTATAGTACAAGGGATTTTTTTTGAAGTTTTTCCTAAACTATATGAGTAGAAAGGCTGAAAAAGAGGATGTTAAACCTAGTGCACCAAAGTTGTATGTACCAAATTTATGCAAAAAATTTCTTGCATTTATTACTTTCATATTTAAGTATTAGGTTTGTCTAACAAGTGCCCTTAGGGCACTTGTTAAGGAATAAAATAGCTCAAGCTGACACAAAAGAAACCACATATAGCTCAAAACTCCTATGCAAGATCAGGGCGTTACATCTATTGATATCAAATTGGGAAGATGAAATGGAGCAGTTGTACCTCAATAAGAAATCTAAAAAAACAAAGGATGAGAAAGATTAGTCCAAAGAGAAAGTTGAGAAAAATGATGATAAGCTTTCCATCGCTCAACTTCCTTAAGAATAGAAGCAACACCTTTCTCATCTCAAGGAGCTAATTATTAGATAGGCATTTGCTGGTGTAAGGACCAAATCTTCTTTCAAAAACAACAATAATAACCTTAATCTTGCATTGATGTGTCAAATTAAACCAAAAAGTATTGATGAAGCTCTCGAAAGAGAAGCTTAAACTATGGGCATGCAAGAGAAATTGAACTAGTTTGATAGGAACGAATATGGGTTTTCAAAAACAAGTTGAATGAAGGAGGCAATATGATAAGGAATAAAGCAATGTTAGTAAGTCAAGGGCATAATCAACAAGAAAGTATAGACTTTGATGAAACTTATGCCCCTATTTCTTTTCTAGAGTAGAAGCTATTCAAATATTGCTTAAATATACTACTTGCAAAGGTTTTAAGTTATTCCAAATAGATATTAAAAGTGTATTTTTTAAGTGGTTTCATAAATGAACAAGTGTAAGTGCATCAAACACCTAGTTTTGAAAATGAAAAGTTTCCAAACCATGTACTCAAACTTCCAAAGGTTCTTTATGAATTGAAGAAAGCTCCAAGAGCTTGATATGAAAGATTGAATAACGTTTTGCTTGAAAATGGTTTTACATGAGACAAGGTGGGCACTACTTTGTTTAGAAAAAAATTTCAAGAATGATATTTTAATTGTCTAAATATATGTTGGTGATATTGTATTAGGATCTACCAATGAGATGCTATGCAGAGAATTTTCTTAGTTGATCAAAAGTGAGTATGAGATAAGCACGATGGGAGAATTAAAGTTCTTCCTTGGCTTACAAATTAAACAGGAAAAGTCTGGAATCTTCTTACATCAAGAAAAATATGCAAAAGACTTGTTCAAGAAGTTTAAGATAGAAAAAACAAAGTTAGTGGGAATTCCAATGCACTCTTCCATGTTCATTGACATGGATGAGAAGGTAAGCCAATTTGTGAGAAGCTTTTATAGAGGTATGATCAGATTCCTTCTCTATTTGTCTGCTAGTAGAGCTGACATAATTTTTAGTGTGTGTTTGTGTATATGTTTTCAATCAAATCCTAAATAATCATATCTCAAGGTTGTGAAGAGAATGGATAAACCAAAAACAACTTCTATTCAAAAATTCCGAATTCTAATCCTAGGGTCAAGTCTCTGATTTTTTCCATTGTACCAAAGTAAAGCAGAAAGTACTCTAAGGTAACATCTAACAAGATCATTAAGCCAAAAGATTAAATAAGTGAGCCGCAAGAATGGAAGAAAGAAATGGGTTGCTTGGAATCTCTCTCAAACCGCTCCATATAGCCTCTAAGACATCAACTCAAATGAACTAGAGACTAGAGGAGATCAAGGCGTAGTGGACAACTTCAAGAGTGGAAGAATATTGTGAAAGGTAGTGGCCAAGGGGAGAGACAAAGAGATGAGGAAGTAAGAGGTTCTCAATTTTCAAGGTCAAAGGTCGTTGGGGTTCTCATTACTCTCCATTAACTTTAAAATATAAATATAAATAAAGGAATACCTCTCAATTTGGATTCAATAGAAATATATATATAAAAAAATTCTTAAAAATAAAAGTCAAAACTTGAGTTTTAGTTAAAAAAATTCAACTCCGAAACTTTTAAAACTTCCATCTTTCAAATGAATAGGTTAAAGGGTCTAAAAACTTTATTGAAAAATTATTTTATAACTCACTAATATATAAGGATCAATTGCTACCAATTTTGGTTTCAAGTATATGTATATTTTATATAGCTCTCCATATAGGTGATAGTTTTTTGACTTAAAAAATCTCAAGACTAGTAAGGTAGATAGTCACAATTTGTACCCAAATGGCTCCAAATATATTATTTTAGGAAGATAAGTTTACCTCAAATAAATTTATAATTAAGACAAAGTGGTTTACAAGATCAATTCTAAAAGCTCAAGATAATACAAAAAGAAGCTACATATGACTCCAAAATCCTATACAAAACTAGAGTATTACACCTAATGAATCTTCCACTCATCAATCTGCCCAGTGGGAGTAGATTTAGCTATGAATTTTATAAGAATCTCCTATCTTTTTCAGAAAGTGAATACTCCTTCCATCCTTTCAACTTTTTTCCATACTTTATCTTGCATAAACTGAAACATTTACTTATTGGATCTTTAACATATCTTCAGCACCTGTATATTACTTTGATTTGTGTTTTTGGGTGAGGAATTAACTTTGCAAATGTCAAGCACTAAGCCATGCAAGAAAATTAAGATCGAGAAATTAATATAACTATGTGGCCTATGATAATTTTTTAAAAATATCAATTTATTTCTAAAATTTAATCAAATTCAATCACGTACTAAGAATTACAAACGTATGAACAAAAATTCAATTGTAATCCATCGTTCTTCTAGATAGGTATAACTAGGTATATGAGCCAATGTGATCTATGATAGAATAATCATATACGGGCCGGACCAAGTTGGCTTGCATTTTAAATGGACCAGTCAAAAGGTAGTCCGCATTTTCGCTGCATTAACCTGCGGGTTGGCCTATGGACCAACCAATTCTTCTTTTTTCTTTTTTACTTTTTCTTTCTTTTAAATGGCTGAAATAACCTACACCGCATACACCAACCACCAACGATGGTGGCAACACACTAGATCCAAAACACATTTCAACAATGAACACCTAAAACATACCCACATAGCGAATGACAACCACCAAAGATGAAGACGAAACATAGATTGGAAGCGAAAAACTAGCAAACAGTGGTGGTGTCGAATTAGCAACCAACCACCATGCAATGAACCATCAACGACTTGGTAGGGCTAAGGCAATTTGGTAGTTTACACATGGCTGGACGAATGAGGGCTAGTCGGGCTTGCCAATCACGAATGGTGGCGTGATGGTGAGAGCGAGAAGCTTGACAGTGGAGCTAGCCGAGTGCATGAAAGTCTAAAGGTGAGCTTAAGAACTGAGAAACGAGAGTTAGAGATAGGGAGAGACAAGGAATTAGTAATCCGATCTAGGGTTTTCTTTCCTTATTCTATTTTTCGTTAAATGAAAGTTAAGCGGGTTAGTGGGTTGATCTGCAAACCTACGGACCACAACCTATTTAACCAATAGATTAAATGGACTAAACTTGTAGATATATGTTTAAATGGGCCTACAAAATATCTAATCATAACTCCACATATTGCTGGTTAAATGCACTAACCCACTAGCCACGATTGTTTAGCCAGCTGTATAGATAGGTCCTAATTGTAGTAATCAAGAATGGCTTGTTAGTCTGGACCATGTCTTCCAGCTATGTCATACTTGGTTTGAAGCCTGCATAAAAAAAGAGAAGAAGAATGAGGTTGTGTTTGTTACAGGTAGGGATGTCTAGGAGTTCTAAACCCTAAAATAAATGCTCAAAATCCAAATCTGTTTGTCACATGACTATAATCATCACAATATCATGGAGGTGTTTATCGTATACTCACCTGGGTGTACCGATGCACTAATTGTGTTTTACCCACTATAATCAGTTATTCAGTTTTTTTTATTTTACTTTTTAAACGTAAAATTTTTGTCAAAGTTTAGATGTGTGTAAATATTACTAATTGAAATTTGTTGAGTTTTCTATTTATACAATTAAATATATGCAACAACAAAAATGTGTGCAAATATTATTAGTTGAAATTTGTAGAATTTTTTATATCCATAGTTATTTATGGCAAAAAAAAAAATTAATTCAAGTTTTCTATGTATGAACCTAGATGTATATATAAATATTACTAATTAAAATTCATAAAATTTCATATATGTATAATTATTTATGAAAAAAAAAAAAAAATAAAATATGACATGTATTTTAAGTTACATGTCATCAATATTAACTGTTGATTTAATTCTAAGTCATCAATATTAATAGTTGATTTGATTTTGTACCAAATTAATGGTTTTAATTCTTAGTGCATCTCATGCACCCACCATGTTAAACGCTTCCCAAGATCATGTGTGAAAGGTGGAGGATTCTAATATGCACTAAATATAACGATTGTGTATCTGTATTGAATGAAATTCTCATTGAACAAATGCTGAGAAATCAGCTTATATACAAGAGGAAAACATAAGCTAATTGCATAAGCTATCTAACTGCTACAAACTAAAATAACTAACTATGCTATGCTAGCTATACATGGATTGTCATTAACTAACTTATTAACTAATTTGTTAACAATAGATTAAATGACAATCTAACTAAATATTATCCAATACCCCCCCACAAGCTGGAGAATGTGTATTGATCACTCCCAGCTTACAGAGAAAATGCTGAAATGGTTGAAGATCCAATGCCTTAGTTAGAATGTCAGCAGATTGTTCTTTGGTTGAAATTGGAAGCAAGTGGAAGAGCTTGGACTGTAGTTTCTCTCGAACCAAGTGGCAATCTATATCAATGTGCTTCGTGCGGTCGTGGAACACTGAATTTGCTGCTATGTGTCGGGCAGAATCACTGTCACAATAAAGAGAAGCTGGAGAAGTGAATGGAATGGAAAGTTCCTGAAGCAAATAAGTGATCCACTGGATTTCACAAACTGTGGCAGTAAGGGCCCGATACTCAACTTCCGAGGAGGATCGAGATACTGTAGTTTGTTTCTTGGTTTTCCATGATATGAGGGAATTACCAAGAAAGACACAATAACCTGTAACAGAGCGCCTTGTATCAGAACATGTGGCCCAATTCGAGTCACTAAAAGCCTTTAGTTGAAGATCAGAATTAGAGGGATAGAAAAGGCCTTGACCAGGACAACCTTTGAGGTATCTTAGAACTCTAGTTGCTGCCTTATAATGAGTGGAAGTAGGAGAAGACATGAATTGAGAGAGTTGTTGAACAGCAAAACTTATGTCAGGTCTGGTGTTAGTCAAATAAAGTAGCCTGCCCATAAGTTTTCTGTACTCAGCAGGATTTTCATAAAAATCAGTGTCTGAATTGGAGAGCTTGGTTGATCTTGCCATTGGTGTGCTAGCTGGCTTAGAAGCCAAGAAACCAGTATCTGAAAGGATGTCCAAGGTGTACTTTCTTTGGCAAAGAGTGATGCCAAGGTGGGAACGAGCAACCTCTAGGCCAAGAAAGTATTTTAGCATGCCAAGGTCCTTGATTTTAAACTTGCTGTCCAGATAACCTTTAACAGATGAGATCTCTACAACATCATTTCTAGCTAAAATCAAGTCATCGACATAAGCTAGCAGGACTATGAACTGCTGTCCATTATGCTTGTAAAACATGGAATGATCATGACTTGACTGAGTGTAGCCTAGTATATGGAGGGAGCTGGACAGTTTGGCAAACCATTGTCTGCTAGCTTGCTTGAGTCCATATAAGGACTTATGTGGTTTGCAGACCTGATTTGGCTTGTCACATTTGACTCCTTGAGGCACTTCCATATAAACTTCTTCATCTAAATCTCCATGAAGAAAGACATTATTAATATCAAGTTGATGTAATAGCCAGTTTTGAGAAGTAGCTAAAGCTAAGATGAGCCGAATAGAAGTGAGTTTGGCAACTAGAGCAAATGTTTGTGTGTAGCCTTTAGCTACCAACCTAGCCTTATATCTTTCTATGCTCCCATCAGATTTATATTTGATCCTGTAAACCCATTTGGAGCCAATTGGAACCTTTCCTTTTGGTAAATCGGTGAGAGACCAAGTATTATTTTGGTTCAGGGCAAGTAGCTCAGCCTGCATAGCCTTAATCCATTTAGGAGATTGAGAGGCCTGGTTGTAGGTTTTAGGTTCTATGTTGTTTGTGATGGACAAGGTGTAATGTAAATGAGAAGGGGAAAGAGATTTATAGGAAATGACAGAAGAAAGAGGATGTTTTATACTTGTGGATGATGGAGCATTTGAAGTCTGCAGAACGTTACAGTGAAATTCTTGCAAGTAAGAAGGTGCAGTTCTAGTTCTTGTTGATCTTCCAAGAGGTAGATTGGTGTTAGAAGGTTGAGGGATATCAGTGTGTGAATTGGCAGTGTGTGGAGGGTTGTGGTGATGACATGTGGTGGATGACTATTTGAGTCATGGAGGATGGTGTTAACGGCTAAAAAATCAAAAGTATTTTGATTAAGAATGTGAGTAGGTGCAGGTTGGTGTTGTTCTGTTTGATGCTTGGAATATGGGAAGATGTGTTCATAAAAGATAACATGTCTAGAGATAAAAATCTCTCTTGTCTCAAGATTGAGAAGAATATATCCTTTGGTGTCAGGTTTGAAACCTAGAAAGACACATTTCTTGGCTCTTGGATCTAATTTGGTTCGGTTTTGTGTGAGAGTTGAAGCAAAACATAAGCTTCTAAAAACTTTTAGATCCAATAAGATGGGAGGTTTATGATATAACATTTCAAATGGTGATTTGTGTTGCAATATAGGTGTTAGGAGTCTGTTTATTAGAAAGGCAGCATGACTTACTGCATAGTTCCAAAATGATTTTGGCAAATTAGACTGAAACAAAAGGGACCTAGCACCATTGAGGAGATGTATATGCTTTCTCTCTACAATAGAGTTTTGTTGTGGAGTCTCCACACAAGAAGTTTGGTGGACAATGCCATTATTAGCATAAAACTGAGTCAATATGAATTCAAAACCATTATCACTTCGAATGATCTTAATTTTCTTATTGAACTGTGTTGACACTAAAGCAACAAAATTTTGGATAAGATTTCTTGTTTCAGATTTCTGTTTCATTAAGTAGATCCAAGTATGTCTTGTATAGTCATCTACTATTGTGAGAAAATATTTTTTGCCATGAATGGATGGGATGCCAAGTGGTCCCCAAATATCCATGTGAATAAGGTCAAAAGCTGCAACTGACTTAGTTGTGCTAACAGAAAAGGGAAGCTTAACTTGTTTGGCAAAGTGACAGAAATCACAAACTTTATTGGAATTGAATTGTACATAAGGAAAATATTTGCATACAATGTGTAAGACATTGTGTGAAGGATGGCCTAACCTAAAATGCCAAAGATCAAAAGGATTAACAGTATTTATAAAATTTGTAAAAGCATATGAAGTAATGGATGGAGAGAACTTGATAGGTTGATTTGGTTGAGCAAGAATGTACATGGAATGCCCAATCATCTTCGAGGTAGTCATAGAATTTTACAAGAAGATTGGTCAAAGGTCAGGTTGCATGATAAAGATAAAGTAAGTTTATGGATTGAAATGAGGTTATGCCAAACATCATGTAAATGAAATGCATCGAAAAAATGATTGTTCCTGAATGTTGTGCAACAGTGTTTGCACCATTTGGTAGTTTAACAATGATAGGTCTAATGCATTTGTATGAAGTAAAATTAGAAAGGGAAAAGGTCACATGGTCTGTTGCACCTGTATCTAAGATCCATGGTGCATTACCTGATTTCTGTTGTGACTGATGAGTGGAAGACTCACCAATCTTGGCATGGCTTACTTGATTGATAATGTGTGGTTGAGGTTGAGGTGCCTTTTGAAATAAGGCTGCAAGATGAGCATATTGTTCTGGACTGATGCTAATATTTGGTTCTTTATGATTATCATCAGGAAAAGTTTCAAATTGATCATCCAATGAAGTCTCAGGTTCATCTGAAGCCACATTATTCACATTTGCAGTGTTCTTGAACTTGAACTTGTAGTTTGGTGGAAAACCATGCTTGTAATAACAAGCATCCACTGTGTGGCCATTCTTGCCACAAAAAGTGCATACTCTGTTGGAATTTCTACCAAAGCCTCTGCCATTAGTTCTTCCTCTTCCTCTTCCAGCATATCCATTTCCATTTCCTCTTCCATGTCCTCTCCAATTTTGATTTGATTCTGTACTATTGAACAGAACCTTGGAATCTGAAACTATTTGGCCTTCTTGCTGCTTTACCATTGAGAAAGCTTTGGTCATTGGTGGCAATGGATCCATTGCAAGTATTTGGCTTTTGATCACAACATATTGATCATTAAGCCCTTTCAAAAAACAAATCACATATTCAATTTTTCTTTGTCTCTTGATACCTTTGATCAATTCACAACTACAATCGCACTTTATGCCACAGATGCAAGATGGAATTTGCCTCATCGACTCGAGCTCATCCCAAATTGTCTTGAAATCAGTGTAATAACCAGAAACTGTTCTTTCTCCCTGCTTCATCGAATGAACAAGTTGCATCAAATCTGATGTGCGAAAATAATCTCCTTTAGAGAATCTATTCTTCAAATCTTCCCAAATTTCTTGAGCATTTTCAAACTCAACAACACTTTTAGCAATTTCTTGACATAGAGATTTTGTGATCCAAGAAATTACCATTGTATTGCACATTTCCCAAGCTTCATATGTTGGATCGTCTTCATCAGGAACTGGAATTACTCCATTCACGAACTTGAATTTGTTCTTGGATATCAAAGCTCTTCTTGTGGCTTTGCTCCAAGAATTATAATTGGTACCATCAAGAGGTGGTGATACAAGAATCATACCTGGATTTTCTCCAGGATGCAAATAATAGGGATTACGAATAGGATCAACTGGTGGAGGTGGTGGTTCTGGTTGAACCATTTCATCATTATCAAGAATTTCAGCCATTGCAAGAACTTGAGGAAGAAGAAGATAGGATTAGGGTTTGCGCAGCAGAGCTCTCTTAGATGAGAGCTCTGATACCATATAACGATTGTGTATCTATATTAAATGAAATTCTTATTGAACAAATGTTGAGAAATCAGCTTATATACAAGAGGAAAACAGAAGCTAATTGCATAAGCTATCTAACTGCTACAAACTGAAATAACTAACTATGCTATGCTAGCTATACATGGATTGTCATTAACTAACTTATTAACTAATTTGCTAACAATAGATTAAATGACAATCTAACTAAATATTATCCAATACTAAATGACTTTTGGTGCATACATGCATGAGGCAATTTTACCTATAATAATAGGTTGCATTCAGTTAATCCTTTTTTTTTTGTTTACCGGAGTAACATGATTGATGGCAGAGGTGTGCAATTCTCTGTCGTCTACTTCGACGGTGAGACAGAGGACACTGTCGGCGAGCTTACCGTCGACCCCTCTTTCAACTTCGGCATCTCCGCCATAGTCAGAAAATCGACATCTCGCCGCACCACCTTCCACCCTCACCGCCACCGCCACTCGCAATTGGGTATATTATTTCATGCATTCGTTGCCTGAAGCAGACTTGATCTAACTGTTCCAATTGGTGCTTCTTATTGATATGTATTCCAGATGCATGACAGTGTTCGATGAAAGGCCTACAAGAATGCAGTTCAATGAACCATATTGATGAAGTTTCTGAGTGCTTTATTTATTTATTTATTTTTCGTCTATATGATTTTGAATGTGGGGGAAGATCCAAGTTCTGAATTTTGTTTATTGGGATTAATTCATATGTTGATCGATTTGTTCCTCATGTTCCAAGTGTTGCACCTGAAGGCGAATATCTGGTACAGAATTGTTGTTACGATTTACTAAAGGTGTTGATGTAGCAATTCAGCATCGCAATTTCTACTGTTCGTCTTCTAAAATTCTTTCCATGTCTAATTTTTATATGTTTAATTTTTTTAATTTAATTATAAATTTATTTTGTATTATACAAAAATGTTACAATCACATAAAAAATAATTTAATATTTTTTTATATTAATATATAATATAAATGCAATATGTATATAAAAATTAAATATAAAATGTTTCCCTCATTTTTATTATGATAATGATTGGAGGTATAAACTCTCTCTGTGTGAAAAAAATAAGCCAATTAGCTCATCGTTACTTTTATAATTTGTTGTACAATGGAAATCATAAGAGACAGAAGAAGCCAGAACAAAATGAAAAAAAACCAAAAATGGAAAGCTCATTGGAGTTTCTCCGTCAAGTCGAACAAAGCTGTAGCTACCGATCGTATTCCTATTGCATTTCCCGTTTAACACCTTAACCTTTTTACCTTATTTTAAAAATACTAATTACACAAAGTGACATAATATAATGAATGTTTAAGTGGCCTACCACCTCATCTAAGTAAGTTGGCAACTCATTCTGGCAATTTGATTTCGGTCAAATCCTTCTGGATAAATAGCAAATCTCTTTTTTTATTATTAAATCACCAACTCTAAACTATTAGTACATCCAACGCAACCACATCTATCTTGATGCATAGTAGACAAAACCGTGAAAACTACATTTTTTAGTTGAGTAATGTTATATTTTTTATTTAATTATTTTAATAATTATTTTAATATTAAATAAAAAATAAATATATTTATTGTTTTAAAAATATAAAAAAATATTTAATATTTTTTTATTTAATAATTAAAAAAATTAATAAAAAAATTAGATAAAAAAATAAATCATTTTTCTTTTAATTTTGAAAGCTACTTGTGAAAGCTACTACTGTCTGATACGCGGGTCCATTTTGATTAACAAAAACTAATACATATTTTTAACGAAATGTGAAAGCTACTTTGAATTACTGTCTGATACGCGGGTCCATTTTGATTAACAAAAGCACTAATCCCATATCTTTAAAGTAACGAAATCTGATTTATGTCATGTCGGTAGGAAATAGTAGAACACTATACTTTTGTACCTAATAATAATAAAATAAAGAGCACTATACTTTAAAAAAATGCAGAGCGAGGGACAGTGTCACATGCGCCAGTTCAGACAAAGATGTGAATGTAGCAGCCCTTATCTCATTGCTTGATTGGTGAATGGTTATGGCATTCCCATTTCTTTTTTTCCCAAAACCCAATAATTTCCTCGATATTTGTTAAGTGGCCCCCACAGAGCCCCTCTCTATAAGTCTTGATCCAATTCATAGTTATCTGTCTCACAAGTCACAGCCCCCAAATAGTCTCTCTCTGTCAAATCTCAATTCTCAACAAAAATGGCAAAGGGTTCCCCTCTTTTCCTGCTTCTCTCTGTCCTGTATATTGCAGGCATAGCCAAGTTTACAACTGCAACTCCTTCCAATTTCATCAAGTCTTCTTGCCGTACCACTCAATACCCAGCTCTTTGTGTTGAATCTCTGTCTGTCTATGCCACCACCATCCAACAAGACCCTCACCAATTGGTCCAAACAGCCTTGTCACTCAGCCTCAACAGGACTGAGTCCACCAAGGCATTTGTGTCAAAGTGCTACAAATTTAGGGGTCTGAAGGCCAGGGAGTATGCTGCTCTGCACGATTGTGCTGAAGAAATCAGTGATAGTGTGGACAGGCTCAGCCGTTCACTAAAGGAGCTCGAGCTGTGCAAGGTTAAGGGTGAGGATTTCAGATGGCACATAAGCAATGTTGAGACATGGGTCAGCTCTGCCTTGACTGATGAAAGCACTTGCAGTGATGGGTTCGCAGGAAAGGCACTGAATGGAAAAATGAAGGCTTCCATTAGAGCTAGAATGGTGAATGTTGCTCAGGTCACTAGTAATGCTCTGTCCCTCATCAACCAGTATGCTGCAAATCACTAGGAAACTCATGAATCGGCATGGAACACTTTAAAAGTTTTTGCTTTGAATTTGTTGAGAACCATCTCAATATGGTTCCATTTCTGTTTTATGTGATATATAATATAATTAAATCTATGTCAAATATGGATATTTGTTATTTATGCTTTTGAAATGTGCAGTAGAGTTTCTTTCTATTATATGTTTTTATTGTTACTCATCTCAAATTTTGCCTCTTGGAAAGTAAGTATTGTAACACAGATTTTTTTTTATTTGATTTATTTTCTTCAAATTTAAACAATATTGGATTTAGAATTTTAAATAACATCACTCGCAATAAAATTTTCCTAGAGATTTTTCGGAATTTACTTATGAGATTAGTATGAAGATACTAGATTTAAGGCCCAAGTTGTACCATATATAGTCGTATAACTTGAATTTAAAGTTAATTTGGTCAAAAAAATCGGATCATTAAGTTAACATTCTGATTGTAAATTAAATAATCGAATCTAAAAATTTGAATAAACAAATATTATATAAAAAAATCTCATATAAAAAATATTATATAAAAAATAATAGAATAAAACATATTATATGAAAAATATTTTATATAATGTAATCAAATTAATAATGATAATAATTTAATATTATGTTTAAAAATTAAATTAATTAAATAATAATATAAATTAAAATCTAAGAATATAACTCAATAAATATATATATAGTATCTTTTATGTATTAAATTAAATTATACAACTAATCATTCTAAAATTGTATATATATTTAAAAATATGAGTCAACTCGATCCCGGTGCGTTACCTGAATTTGACCGATTCTCCACGTTAACCCGTAATAAAAAAGAACTAAACCACCTCAAAGACGTTTTCTGACCGACCGGGTCGGTCGGGCCATTAAACTATCGTACCTTAGTTAATTGGAAATGATGGAAGAAAAAACATGGAATCAAAGTCTGAAATGGTGATCAATGGAAAATGGTGGAAGCAAAAATGTAACCGAAAGTCTGAAATGGTGACCAACTGAAAATGGTGGAAGGAAAAATGTAACCAAAGTCTGAAATGATCACTATGGATCCCCTGCTATACCCCACTCTCCAACACACTAAAAAATAAATGGAAAATGTCTCATATATAAAAATATATACATCATATTTATATTATATGTTAACGTAAAAGAGATATTAAATTATATTATATGCGATTATAATATTTTAACGACATATAAAATAATTTTTGAATAAATTAAATAAAATTAAACATATTTTAAATAAATAAATAACGAGATTGAAAATAAATAATCTCACCTACTCTCTTCAATTAATAAATAAATTGAAATTTTCTTTTATAATTTTGTTTATAAACCAAGTAAAAAAAAAAAAGTGTGTGTGTGTATATATATATATATATATATAATAATTACACTAAGTATAAGAGGATCAAAAAAGACTTATATATCAATCTTCCATATATATATATATGAGGAAGGATCAACTTACACCAACAGAAGTGTTTTTTTTTATTTACATTTATTTTTATTAGATCAACTTTTATCTAATTGTTCTTTTAATGAAATAATCCTAACCATTAGATGAAAGTAAATTTAACTTTTTATTGAAAAATTTTTTACATCTACAGTTGATCCTCCATATATATATATATATATATATATATATATATATATATATATATATATAGGGAAAGTTATATTAAGATAAGTTAAAATTATTCATATATAGTTGAATAACTTTTTATTAAATAATTTTTTCATTAAATCTATTTGTTAAATTAAATATTTCTATCATATAGATCATATTTATAAAATTTTATATAATCTAAAATTGTTTAAGACTTTTCTTGATATACGTTAAGATTAATGTAATATATACTTTTAAAATATATGAAAATAAGAACCACTTGATTACATTCTTATTGATATTTTTTTTCAAGATTTGACACAAATGATTAAGGTGTTATATAATTATAATTTAACGATTAGATCGATAAAAATTAAATTTTATAAAAAGTTATTGGGTGGTATAAGTTACTAGAGGTATAACCATTTAAATAAGGGTTTAATCCCAATGAATTAATTTAGTAGTAGACAAACATGTGATGTGTAAGTATGTGTATGGTTACGAGTTCGAATTCCACTATGCCAATTTCTTGGGGTGCAAGGAATATATTTGTGAATTCCTTTGTCCCATTATGGATGGTTTATCTTTAATCGAATTAAGGATGTGAATTAATCGAGGTGTGTGCACACTGACCCAGATACTACTTGACCAATTTATTAAAAAAAAAAGATAAGAGTTTATCTAACGAGTATCTTAAAGACACTTATTAAAGAATTAAAAATAGAAAATATTAAATAAAAATAAAGTATTTAATATATTGAAAACTCAAGAAATTTTATTTTTCATTTAACTTGGTTTTATACGTGTTATGCATGGAATAAATAAAAAATTAAATGATAAAGATAAATATAATTATAAATTAAAATAATTTTACTAAATAAAATATTTGAAATAAAATTATATTTATTTAAAGGTATTAGAAGTTTCATGCTCAGATAATTATTTTTGTGCATTGTATATTTATTTTTTTTTATAAAATTACTTTATATATTATAAATAATTTAAAAAAATGTGCAATAATTTACACGGGGATTAAATTTAATTGCCAAGGATTACCATATTAACAAAACTCCCAATTATCAAGGATGCAATAATTTTAAATTAGGACTAGCGGCCAAGGATATTGCCATATTAACAAAACGCTAGTCTTTTGAATTATGGAAATAATTTAAATTAGGTTTTATATTAGGCCTAATTAAGATTTGGAAAACAAAATAATAATATTTAATGAATTAATGATTAATGAATTATACATAAATTCTAGAAAAAATGAATAATATAGAAACCAAAATAATATTTAATGAATATTCAATAAGCATATGCAGTACTACAATTTATTTTTTTGGTTTTTTAAGATATCCCTTACTTAATAAGTAAGAGAATAATTTCACGAGATACGGTCATGTGCTTAAACAAAAATCTCTGTCAATGATGTTATTTTTATACACATGAATTTTGATATTACTAAAAATAAAAAAAAATTCTTTATATAATAAGTATAGATAATTGTTCCAGCCTATGCCAATGGTGGCTGGTCTGCGACTGAACAGGTCATGCCGGAGAGCTACAAGTGGGCCGACATTTCAGACTTGTCCTACCATAATTGTGTTGTGTGGCCCTTTTCTAGTTGTGGGTCCTATAATTGGGCTAAAGATGTATGAAACATTGGAACCGTTGTGATAATAATTGTGGCCATTCACAATTTTAGGCGCAAAGCCGCAAGCTATATATTATGGGCAAAAAGTAGGTGTTTATTATATATTTTTTAATTTTATATCTATTTCTTAGTATTTTTATTAAATAAAACAAAATATATTTTTAATATTTTTATTAAGAATAATTTAATTAATTATAATTTATATATTTTTTAAAATTAAGACTATTTAATAAATTCTTAATCCTTTGAAACGGTTGGAGTATTTGAAAACAGAAAATACTTTTGACACATTTGCAAAAAAAAAAAAAAAAACATTACCTTACATATAAAGTATGCAATAAAATTAAAATTTATGTGTAAAAAATAAGATATGTCAGCTAAAATTAAATATTGAAAATTATACATATATATAAAGTAATATATATATGTTTAGATAAATATAATTTTTGAAAACTGAGAATTTCGATATTGTAACCACAAAGGTGACAGGACCACATTCAGAATACCTGTACTCCATAGATTAATGGCGTTTTCAAATTCTCCTTTTGTTCAATACCTAATTTGGAATCTTTGTCCTATAATGCAAGTTTTTTTTTCTTATTATTGTCGAAAATCCAATTGCATTTCCATTCATATATTATCCTTGTGCAGGTGGTATTGTTACCATAATAACTTCTTTTTTCCTTTTGACGGGACTGTTACTATAATAACTCGTTAAAAGTTAAAGATATAACTTAATTATATAAAATTTCGCTTATCTGGAATTAGCACAAGCATCTGCAACAGATCACAGATGTGAGAAAAAGTTAACGACTTCTGTTTGCGAATGCATCTAAAATATTTCTGCTGTTGTAATATGGCCACAAGTTTTACTTAAGAGCCAAAATTAAATTAACAAAGATTTTTTTATGCTAATTTTTCTCTATAAAATGGAAATTAGTCTTTTACCCGCAGTAAGCCACAACGAGACACAAATGCAAGATCATCCCAATTTTTTACAATAACCATTATTACTCAAAATTAGCATTTCAAATACAATGATTTTATAGGATTTGATAATCTCTTATTATAGGATTATCCTATTAGAGACAGACAAAATGTGTATTTGGATTATAATTAATAAACTCAAATTAGATTAAAAATTTGTTTACACACTTAAATTTAATTAAAAATAAATTTATAATTACGTAATTTATGTTTAAAAATTTTTATCTTAAAAATAAATTAAAAATAACAATTTTAATATAAAAATAAAATTTTTTTATCTTTCAGTCACTATATATTTGACTGTGAATCATATTGAAACAAATGAAGATTCAAAAAATTCAAATATAATTTTACTGCTTCGAGAATTCTAAACTTCAATTTGTTAAAAGAGATGGATTTCCAAACATGCACAAAAACAAGTTATACTGTTCAAGGACTCTAGGAACTTCTATTACTATTCCTAATTGTCTATTACTTCTTCTCTTTAACTAATTTTTTTTCTCATTTCTTTAAAATATCCTTTATTAAATAAACAGTCGAGTCTAACACATTTATTAATTAATAAAATATATTTTAAGAAAACAAAAAAAAATAATTTAATAAGAGTGACAACAGATATTCTAAAAAACTCTCCATTCACTACAAGGATAACGTTATTTGCCACAGGCTTTATCCGTCAAAAAATTTAACCAAAATATGTTTTAAAAAAAACCATTGAAAGATATTTTCGAAAGTAATATCCACCGAGTTTTTTTTTTAATTTTAAAATAATAATTTTTGGTGAAATATGACACCGGAAATGAGTCTAATAAATGAGCTAGATATTTTTTGAAATTTTTTACAATTGATATATGTCAAAAACGTTACTAAACTACTTTACTTTTTTTTAAAAAAAAAAAAAATATTTCTGGCGACTCAAGCCATAGAAAAATATTTTAAAAAAGTATATGGTTTTCGGTGGGCAAGGGCTACCGGAAACTTCTCATCATGATCGAGGAACAGGCGATGGTAGTAATACGACAGCCTTTTTCAGGTAGATTAGGCTACCAAAAAATGTTAATGATCTGATGGAAATTACCCTAAGCCAGTTGCCTTTCATTTCCCTCATTTTTCTCTTCTTCCTCTCTTCTCTCTTATTTCCTCCTCGCTTCTCCTCTCCGACTGGCTACCCATCTCCACCTCTAGCGTGTTCACTAGCTTCTCCACCGTGTTCATTGACTTCTCCTCCGAAGGTTGAGTCATTCGACATCCTTACTGGCATCCACCCTTCATTTGAGCATCCTCTGACTTGTTCTCCACGCATACGAGGTTGTGTGGTTGAAGTGATGCTTTAGGAAGTGAATAACCTTAAGTAAGATGACTTAATATGTTTGGGATGGTATGGATTTGAATCACACTGGGATAGTTGAATTCAAATAATTGTTTGGATTGGTTTGGATTTGAATCGCATAAGGATAGTTGAATTCAAATCATTGTTATTGTTTATATTTGGAGTAGCATGGATTTGAATCGCGGAGGGATTACTAGCATCCTATTTTTCCTAGCTTGGACTGATAGTCTAGAGGTAGGCTCTACCAAAATGCTATGCTGTCATATTTCATTTGGGTGAGTGGGCCAATTGAAGAACAACCCGAATTGAAGAGCTTTAGACTGTAAAATAGAGAGAGGACCAATGTTGACTAGGTCCAATGTATGAGATTTGAGAAGATAAAGTGAGGTTCCAAAAAAATAGGAGTGAGGAGGAGTTGCGGTTATTTTCACGTTCAAACATGAAGGAAGTGCATAATTAAGCCATTTTTAATAGTTTTTAGAGGAGACAAATTGAAGGCTCCAAGAACTGGTCATGGCAAAAGGATAGTACATCAGAGGGAGAAATGACCCCTAGATTCAAGAAGATGACTACTAAGGCATGACGAGTGTTGAAGCAACGGTTTTCTGCAAGTCCAAGTATATAAAAGGGCATCTAAGGCACTGAATGAAGAAAAGGGCTGGGTCATCACACAACTAAATTTGTTTATTTTGTAGTCATTACAACATAGGTCGTTCCAATCCCGGATGAAAATCTTTTAAAAGTCAAGGAGAAAGGTCCAATAAAAATGCTTAGGACTAGAAAGAAACATGATCCTAAAAAAAAAAAAGGAACTATTCATCATATAGATCGGAGATTTGATATATCACGAATGCAGTGATCAAGCATCAGGCGGAATGTATTGGTACCTCTTCCTCCCTCCACCATTCTATAAGCAAATACTTGCGGGTAGGATTTCTCTCGAGAATCATCTTTCTTATGCAATTCGAGGATAAGCGAGGAAACTTGCCTGCACCCTAATTATTGGTAGGGTTCTCAAAGAACTCCCTCGCTTGGCACAACAGTAAAGGGAACTACAATTCCAACTGGATCCAATGAGAAGAGAATTCAAACACCAACCCTTAAGACTATAATTGGCTTGCTAGTCTTTTCCCTTGTGCTTGATAACTCTTCTGACAAGGAATCCGCAATTGGAGGAGGGGCGAATGGAAGTACTTCACATTGAACGCTCGTTTACGAAATGGAACAAAACTCTCAAGATTCGAGAAGGACTAGGCAGGCTCTTTAGGGCAATTCTCCTCTTCCTTAGACATAAAATCTAATTAGACCCACTAGGTAAATAAAGGAATTACCAAGGTAAGACACATATCGCAATCTTACATCTACCTTTGCCTTACCCATAAAAGGCCTTCCGCACAGATTTCCTTCCAACGTTTTTAACAAAGGCCCGGAGAGAATAGTCAAGTTAGTAGTCCTACAGAAGTCAGAATCAATCCTATAGATTAGAAACTGTAACCTATAATCTTTATTCTAATACCTAAAAGATTATATGCATATCCTCACCAAGGAATATGTGCAGAAAAAAAAAAGCATCTTTTTTCACTTTATCACTGGATTATGAACTTACTTATCCTTTTGATGAGAATGCCATTATTCTTACTTACTATCTTCAAACCCGCCTATTGGCGTGTCTGGATCAGGTGAATCGCTTAGCTAGATATCTCCTTAAGTGAGATTTCGTTAACTCCTTAGTTCCTTAGAAAAGGATAAGAAGGGAGAAGCACGAAAAGCAAAATGTCCTAGCCCTATATGTTACTCTTTAGAGATAAAAAAACCTACGGTAAGGCTATGTCTCTGAGGGGTTCAAGCACTTACCCCCTCACGCTACCCTCATAAAACTTAGCTGCCCGTCTATCTCTACACTGAATACCCATATGTAAAAGACTCTTAGAGTGTATTTGGAATGTAATAAAATAAGAAATGATGTGATTTGTAAATTAAATTTAATTAAATTTTGTGTTTGGTATGTTAAAAAATAAGAAATGATTTGATTTTTAAAATCACATGGATTTCATTCCTTTTATTTTAGAAATTTCATCAATTTTGATAGAATTTGTTAGGATTTAATTTGATTTGAAATGAAGAGACTATTTTACCCTTATAACTACCTCTAACCACCTCTCATAAGGGTTAAAATGTAAAATAATAAAATCAAATCAAATCAATTCTTATTTTAATAAATTCCAAACACAAAATTTGATTTATAAATCAATTCAAATCTTATTTTTTTTTAAAGTTCTAAATACAAAATTTGATTTTTAAATCAAATCAAATCAATTCAAATTAAATCAAATCAAATCATTTCCTATTTTTATTCATTCCAAACACACTCTTAAAATGTACTACACTGAGGTAAATGCAAAGAGCAAATCATAACACTTAGAGATAGGGAGGTGTATCAAGAGTTCAAAAGAAGAAGAGCTACAAAAAGACACCGCATAAGTACGGCAAAATGGAAGGAACTTCAATTAAAAAAGAGAAATGAAAAGAAAGTGTAAACTAACAGTAAGTAATAACATTACGGTATATCCTTTTATAAAGAAAGAACGTCTTCACACGGGTGACATTAGAATCAGTTCATGTACATTGGATGTACTTTGTTATATTATAAAGAAGATCTTTAGGGAGCACTCTGAGTCTTTTGATTTCTTAAATTTTGACGAGAAAGATATATATCATATTAACTCAAAAATCAGAAATAGGACTTACTCTTTTTCACCTCTGAAAGTGGAAGCTTAAACAAACATCATCTTCCTCCACATATCTTCGTTGATCATCTACGTAGAATATTATTATTATTATATGAAGCTATATCTTGCTATAAAGGCAGAAAAGGAAGATAGACTTGTCTTAATGGCTCTAGGCCACATGTTAAATATGTATTTTGTAAACACACGTTTATCTTATTGGGAAGTTACTTTTAAACCTCCTCGTTCCCAATTTCTTAATTCTATTGAATCTACTTATAAAGCTGATATCTTATATCATGTGGATTTAGGTAAAAACTAAAGTAATGGAATAACTTTATTTGTTATACTCCCAAAAATAAAATAAAATTGCCCTGCAAAAATTTCTTGTTTGATCAAATGTCAAAAGAAAAAAATTGAGGAGCACAAAACTAATTATTCTCGATTCCATACTTTTCTGTCAAAAGAGGAAAAAAAAGTATGAATTCCCATAAATCATTAAAGAGTGAGCTATATAATGATGACATTTTTTTTTTTCAAATTATCTCTATTTAAGATGTGCAAGACTAATATTTTAAAGTACAATCAGTTATCTAAGCGGAGATTTCAACAATGTTATTTTCATACATATAAATTTTAAAATTAAACTTAAAATTACATATTTAAGAGATCTGAACCCTTTTTACTTAAACTAACATACACGAATAATAATGACAATTTTTTATTGATTTGTTGGCAATCTTGAAGTTTGAAACTAAAAATACTTTAAAAAAAGGGGCTACTGTAGGGTCGCGCTATATGTCCAACGAAAATACTCCAACTATTGTCCACCTCCGTATTTTGTTGATTCACCCGAGAGAATTTGAAATTTGAAACTGAAACTGTTCATGCGGCATAAAACTTGTAAATGCCGCGGCACAAGATTTCTGGTTAATACATTAAGAATAAGTGGTTAATCAGTATAAGTTTCTGGTGAACTGTTCATGCAGCACAAAACTTGTGAATGCCGCGGCACAAGATTGGTTATACATTAAGAATAAGTGGTTAATCAAGTATAAGTTTCGGTTCCTGTTCACTACAAAACTTGTGAATGCCGCGGCACAAATTTTCTGGTTAATACATTAAGAATAAGTGGTTAATCAAGTATAAGTTTACGGTGAATCCACCTAAGAATTCGAATAATGAATAACCTGGTTAATACATTATGAATAAGTGGTTAATTATAAGTTTCGGTGAATCCAAGAAAGAGTTCTCAATAATCAGTAAGTGGTTAATACGTTAGGAATAAGTGGTTAATCAGTATAAGTTTCTGGTTAATACATTCGAAATAAATGGTTAATCTATATCAGTTTCTTGTGAATCTGAGAAAGAGTTCCCAATAATGAATAAGTGGTTAATACGTTAGGAATAAGTGGTTAATCAGTATAAGTTTCTAGTGAATCCAAGAAAGAGTTCCCAATAATGAGTAAGTGGTTAATACGTTAGGAATAAATGGTTAATCAGTATCAGTTTCTGGTGAATCCAAAAAGTAGGAAATGAGAAGCGAGAAATTAAAATATTGACATAAAAAAGTCAACAAACTTCAATCTGGAGGAAAGTTGGAGTATTTTGGTTGGACGAAAAACGTTTTCTATCGTGATCTAAAACAAGTCCACTTCAATCTGTAGTTGTTTTTTCTTTTAATTTTTTTTTTCTAAATTCATCTTATTGTTCCTTATTTCCTCTAATTTTCACATAATAATAATGGCTTATGCTACCAAAAGATTTATTAATCTCTCCTTTTATCTTAGATGAGTAATTGAAACATAAATAGACATCTTGCTCTACTAGTTTGTTACTTGTTTACTCGTAAGGCATAAATTAAATATAATAGGTTTAGCATTAGTTATTATTTTTTTCTTTTTTGTGTAAACCTCCAGTTTCCAAAAGTCGCGTTGGGTCTTGTTAGAGAGATAAGTTAGTTATGATAGTTAGTCAGTTAGAGTTTGTTAGAGTCAAATAGATTCTGTTAAGAGTTAGTTGTAATTGTTAGTGTTAGACACTGGTATATATAGTTGATAGCACATGTTACTCATCAGAATGTGAAATCATTTCACACATTTTTCTTCCAATTCTCTCAGTCTTCAGTTCTGTTTTCTCTCTTTGATTCTCTCTTCACTTGAGCTCAGATACCTTTATGGTATCAGAGCTACAAGGTTCGATCATGGAGGAACTTAGTTCTGGATCTTCATCTTTCACCACATTCACACTCCAAACCTTTTCTAATCCAGTTTCTTTCAAATTGGATTAATCAAATTTCTTGCCATGGAAACAGCAAGCATTAACTACTATCAAAGGCTTCAAGTTACACAAATTCATCATCGAATCTAGAGATATGCCTTAGAAATTCGCAACTCCAGAAGATGAAGTTCAATCAAGAATCAGTGATTATTTCCTCAACTGGGAAGCACAAGACCAGTTACTTCTGTCTTAGTTGCTTTCTTCCATGTCCAAGGGATTAACCACTAGAATGGTTGGTTGTGACCATTCTTATGAAGTTTGGTAGAAACTTGAGGTGTTTTTCACATCACAGACCAGGGCGAAAGTGAAGCAACTCAAGCTTCAACTCAAGAATATCAAGAAGGTTACTAGGATCAGTGATTATCTCTTGAGTATCAAGAAGATTGCAGATATCTTAGCTGGATCGAGTTGGTTCACCTGTTGACACAACTGATTACATTGAAGTCATATTTGATGGGCTACCAGATGAGTATGATGGTTTTATCACCTCAGTCATGTCTAGATCTAAGCAATACTCTATTGTTGAGATTGAAGCATTACTAATGGCTTAAGAGGAGAGGATTGTGATGATCACATATTTTATACATTAATAAACCCTCATTTTTAGTCATTTACACTCTCCATGTACTTAATTGATTAAGCCTAGTTATGTTTTGTAAGTTTGGACTCAAATTGGACTTAATTGATTTTTTTTAGCACTATTTTGGTTCTACGTTATTTCTGTATTTCAGTCATATCTTGAGTTCTAAATGTCTGATAATTATGAATTTTACCTTGTAGGAAAGATAAGAGAGAGCTCTACAACTTTGATGAAGAGCTCAAAGTCTCAATCAGACATCTAGTAGAGCTAATTGGGCTTGGAAGATAGAACATGAGTTTTGTGTCTGAAACCTGAACAGTGTACAGTAATTAGAGCATAATTCGAGTTTGGGCTTATAAAATGGGCTGAAAATTTGGAATCTGAAAGTTAAGACCCATATCTACAACTTTCATGTTGAACACAAAACTTGATTCGGGCTCCTTGATGGTGATATTGGGTCTGAAAGTCAAAACAGATGTGCTGAAACTGGGCCTAAATAGTCTGTAGTAATTGGATCATATCTTGGGTTGTAGGACGAATTTTTGGGTGATTCTAGAGCCATTGGAAAACTTAGACAATTTCCTAGAACTTTCATGAAGACCACTTGGCTCAAAAACGACGGAATCAATGAGTTAAGCAATGAATGATTTCGGAGATAAAGAATCTCAATAATCCAACCACTAATTCAATAATCCAACCACCTAACCAATCATCCAACCACTCCACCCACTAATCCACCTACTCTTAATCATTCTCCTTGTCATTTTGTATCCCTACTCTTCTATAAAAGGCAACTTAGTGTTGGGCACTTGGGGTTAGGCTTAGTTTTTTTTACAAGTTGTGGTTATGCTTGTTTATTATTTTCCTTTATTATAATTTTCTCTTGTTCTAAATTGAAGCTATGTTCATTTTTCTCTTCTTCTCTCTTTCTTTCTTCTTATCCATGAGTAACTAAATCTTCATCTTGCTTGGGTGAAAGAGTGAAGCTCTTGGTAATGAAATAATGTTAGATTATTCTATTTCTTGTGCTTAAATGATATATTATCAATTGGACATTATATGTGTTGTATTTTGTTTCCAATTAATTTAGAAACCTTCTTTGTATAATGGAGATCTTGATTTATTGTAAACAATAGGATTGACACAAATGAATGCTTGAACTCATTTACAAATGTTGGTAGATAATTAAAGGAATCTTAATATGATTGCATATATAATTGAACTTTGAATGTTATATTTTCGATTGGAACCTCCGTTGTGTGTGGATTTCAATTGAGTTATAAAGAGAAATAATCTTACCTTTAATTTATTACCAAGAGTGGATCTCCTAACCCAAGCAAGCCCTTAAATTCATTTGTGAACTTGTTTTATTACTTTTGGTGTTGTGACAAATCCTTTTCTTACCTCAATTAATTTTTCTTCATCAATTCCCTGTGGTTCGACCTCGGACTCCCGAGAAATTTATTACTTGAGATAACCTGCACTTGGGTTTGCATCCTTAAATCCCGCAGTCAGATTGAAAAACAGAGAAAGAATTCAGATTCTTTCAGTATACAAGTGAATCTTGCACAACAGTAAAATCTCAAAGATAAGAGGTTCTTTAGCAATAATCGGGTTTATCAGAATAATCAATTTCAAAATGGTGGTTCATATTAGGATAATGGAAATTCTTAGAACTTTGGTTAGTTTCAGGGTCAAGGTGTTTTTGGAAGACTTAGAGGCAGAGGAAGATTTTATCGAGGAGGTGGTAGAAGATCAATCAAGTGTCAAGTTTGCAGGAAATTTGGCCACATAGGTTGAATTATCGCCATAGATTTGATCAGCAATATCCAGCACCTGATATGAATTCAATTTCTGGTGCTCACTCACCTCAAGCTTATATGACTCAAGCATCCAGTTTTACCCTTCACAGTTCACAACAAATTTTCCGAAGTCTGTCAATTCTTAGATGTTAGCATTGTTAGCCACTCCTGAGATCCTTTATGACCTTGCTTGGTACCCAAATTCTGGTGCTACCAATCACTTGACTCCAGAATCTGAGAATCTCATGACAAAGGCAACTTACAGTGGTGATAACAACATAAAAATGGCAAATGGTGCTAGTCTGCAAATTCAGCACATTGATAATTCTTAGTTCTCATCACCTCATTGTTCTTGTACCTTCTTTGTACACAATTTATTACACATGCCTCATATTTCTAAAAATCTGCTTAGTGCCTCTCAGTTTGCACGTGATAATATAGTATATTTTGAGTTTCATGTTGATTCATATTGTGTCAAATCTTAGGATACAAACCAAATTCTACTGGAAGGGAAGCTTAAAGATGGTATTTAATTTATGCTATTGACAACATTCAGCTTGTCACACCTTCCACATTCAAGTTTGTTGATTTTGTTTGTAATGTTCTTGTTTGTAATTATGTTGCTTGTACTTCTAAAAATTGTAATCATGTTTCTGAGTGTATAAATTATATTTTCAATCTTTGGCACAATTGTTTGGGACATGCTTCTAGTAGCATTATCAGTCTTGTATTGAAAAGATGTAACATTTCTATTCCATCAAATAAAATGCCTACTATTTATGTAGCATGTTGTATGGGCAAATCTCATAAATTACCTTTTTATCATCCAACACTGTGTAAACTAAGCCTTTAGAGCTTATTTATTCAGACATGTGGGGCCCTTCTCTTTTTGCCTCAACAAATGGTAGTAGATATTACATACACTTTGTTGATGCATATTCTAAATTTACCTGGGTGTATCTGTTACAAAATAAATCTCAAGCCTTGACTACCTTTATTCATTTCAAGACCATCATTGAATTATAATTAAGAGTTCAAATAAAGGCCTTTCAGTCTGATGGGGGAAAAGAATATATTGTTTTCTCTAAATTCCTACAAGAACATGGTATAATCCACAGATTTAGTTGCCCCTATACACATGAGCAGAATGTGGTTGCTGAAAGAAAACATAAGCATATCATAGAAATAGGCTTGGCTTTATTAGCTAATGCCTCTATGCCACTCAAGTATTAGAGGAAGCTTTTCAAACTACTACCTACTTCATTAATCGACTACCTACTCCTAATCTTAAAAACTAGTCACCACTTGAACTTTTATTTCAGCACCTACCAGATTATCCGTTTTTAAAAACTTTTGGTTCTGCATGTTATTCCTACATTTGTCCATAAAACCAATACAAAATAAATTTCAAGTCTGAAATGTGTGTGTTTCTGGGTTACAGTCCATGTCATAAAGGCTACAGATGTCTATCATCTTCTGGTAAAATATACATTTCCAGACATATTAAATTTAATGAGTCTTTGTTTCCTTTTAAGTCATGTCCATCTCTTTTTACTTCTGATTTATCTATCACTACTAGTTCTTCTATTTATGTGTGTCTCCTATATTCTATTCTTGTGTCTATCAAGTCTATTTCTACAGTGCCTCATCATACCACTGTTGGCATTACTGATACATATAGTGAGAATGGTGTTTCACAAATACCTCATGTAGCAGCTCAGTTACCTACTGATCAGATAGTTGACACTGCCACTAGTTCTTCTTCTTCTTCTTTGCAAAGTTCTGGTAATGTAGCTGCAACTCCTCCTCTTGTCCAGAATCTTCATCTCATAATCATCAGGGGTAAATCAGACATTGTAAAGCTGTTAGCTCTTTTGCTTACCGCAAGTGCACAGGTCGCACTTGTAGTGTAGCTAGGAGTCGGATATCGTTCCCACGAGGAAAAACGTTAAATTCAGTACTAATTATAAACCAATAACTCAAGTACTTCTGTTGAAGGACATATAAATTGGAAAGGTTTGTGTTAACTAATTTTAAGAACTTAAAACTATAAGATTGAAATTAGAGTTGATGATTAGAGAATAGGGAATCCTTTTTCACCTTCTACTTTTATTGATAACAAGCAATCCTTATGACTAATATAAATGCAATGGCTAGGTTAGCTTGGGAATCTGATTTAGCCAAAAGCCTCTGTCTAGGTCAATCAAACTTGGAATCACTTACCTAATCCACTATGTTTCCATGAGAATTAGTGTAAGCTCCACTAATGAATGATCTATTCCCAATAATTAATATACATGACCAATAGGTATATTTCTATCCTATTAACGAATCATCTCATCTAAGCTAATTGAATGAAATAGAACATGCATCAATCATACACACGATCTCAAATCCAAATTCCTATATTTAGGTTCATTAGATTTTAACAAATCAATTGAAAGCTGATCAAGCATTCAAAGCATTAAGCACTATATGATTGAACAAAAACCAAATCATGTATATAACTCAAAGGATTACAAGTTTAATCAATATCCATAGGAGGATCCAAAGTAAAACCTTATAAACAGCCTAGCCAGCCATGACAAATGAAAATATATCACAAATACTCATAGTTATGGAGATGGAAAAGAGAAAGAAGAAGAAAAGGGAAGAACAAAGCTTAAGGGGATGATCCTCCAAGCTTCAATCCTCCACCAAGATGAAGAAAGTCCTCAAACTTGGTTACTTCAGCTTTTTATCTGAGTAAAGTTCAATATCTTGGCCACAACTTTCTAAAATATGACCTCCTCCTTCAGAAAATTAATACAACAGTATTTATAGGGCTCAGAAAACAGAGTCACGTCGTGGCATTCAACTATTTACGCTGCGGCGAGTTACATTTTAGGTTGGGACACCGCGACATTCAACTCATCTCCCCGCGGCGTGCAAAATGCGTAGCTCTCTGACTTTGATGCAGGGGAGGCAACACGCCGCAGTATTCATATGCCATGTTGCGACGTGACAGGCTGATCCTTGCACTTAGCTTTCTCTTGCGATACTGGTCCAAATCTGAAATGGTTCACTTAGTTGGAACCTTACCTGCCATAGAGAAATTTCCAATTCAATAATCAGTGTAAATGTACTCAATATATCCAAGAATCAGACACATTTTCTCAGAATCATGATGGAAGATGTTGAAATCAAATCATATGAGTATACAACTAAACTCTTCCATTCATGCATCAAAACAAGGACTAAACAGGCAATAAAGTATAAATATGAGGCATAAATAACTACAATTTGTGGAATTATCACATTCCTAAACCTAGATTTTTGCTAGTCCTCGAGCAAAACAAAATACATTTATATCGATTAACTTACTAACCTACTTCACCAATCTGTACATTTCACTTTCACTTAAACTGAACTCATGTAAGATGATTGCATAAAATCTCAAAGAATGTACTTGTCTCACACTTAGTTTCACACATATACAATCCTCATCATGCTGACATTCACAGTTTCCTTTTAGTCAAGATACAATTTCTCACAATCATGCGAACCAAACTTCTTCTTTTCAATTAGGACTTACCCAGATAAGTTTATAAACATACAAATGAATATGCACCAAAGAATCCACAAAATTGTAATTCAACTCTCTCTCCACTAATGTAACTCACACATGATTGTAGATCAAAAAGGTCTTTATCAGCTTCTAATGTAAGGCCAATGGTATGGGTTAAAGAATAAAGAGAATGGATTTAACACAAACATTAAGACACATACACATATGATTTTAAGACTTGAGCTCAAGTGAGACTGTCAGGGTATTCCAAAAAGAACTTTGAGATACCAGAACTCATAAGAACCATTCAATGTTTCATTTTTAACTTTTCTTTTTCTTTTCTTTTGCTTTGCTTGTCTCTTTTCAATTTTTCTTTCTTTCACTTTTACAAAGCAAGGCTTTTTTATTTATTGCAGATGGTTCTTACAAGTTCATTTTGAATTTGACTTACACAATACCCCTAATTAATGGACTCACTTTAAGAAATCATATATATATGCTCTCAACAAACAATGATGGTAAGATAACAAATGTCATATTTTCACATGCATTTAGAAAGGCTACATGGTATGGAATATGTAGGTGATGAAAAACATAAGGCCAAACATACATAAGGCTTCAAAGGGGACCTAAAGCTATGATCATGTCAAGGTAAGCTTTTTAAGGCTCAGTCGGTCCAAAGAATGCCCTAATCATTTCATCAATCATGCACAAATTAGGATTTATCCTCAAGAGAATTCAAAAATAATTTCACAGATAACTGACACTTTCACATGCACAATCCATAAACTTTCTCTAGGCAAGACTTCTTATCAATTCCAAAGTTCAACAAGCATGCAAGTGAGAAATGTATCAATCCTAAAATTAAAGTAGATTGCTTCAACTTGCTTCAAAGATTGCATATGGATTTACAGAAATGTTCAAGTTAATTTGCATCCATATCTATCATTGAACAATCATTTCACACTAGTTTTAACAATTATGATTCAAATTGTGAAAGGGAATGATAATTGTATCTTGAATGAGATTTTCATGCAATTGTTTCATGATACACACTCCTATGGATCCTATCGAAACATACATAATTACAAACATACATAGCTATACTAACATTCCAAAATATCATATTAAAGATAGGAAATAATAGTATAATAGTTAATACAATATATACCACATATATAACTGCCCAAAATATTAGTATCAAACCTCATACATAAGTTTAAGACACCCCCCAAACCTGAGGGAAACAGTGTCCTCATTGTACAATAAAAACATACAATATACTGAATAAAATAAACTACAACGAAAGAAGGTGTGCCCTGAATACCACAAGGGCTACATGGAGGCCTCCTCAGAGTCGGTAGCCTAATCATCTGCCATAGACGAGTCCTCATCATCATGTCCAGCTACTGGCTGGTGATAGGGTCTTGGCTCCTGGGGAGATGATGGTGGGTCATCAACTGTAACGAGTGGGAAATCAGGGATTGGGAAGTCCTCCATAGGCAAGTGTGAGCGCTCCGCCATCCAGCGTTGTATTTGAATGAGATATGACAGCATGGCTGTTATTTGGGTCGCATGAGCCTCCAATCTCGTCACCCTGGCTGTCGTCTGGGCTACCTGAGCCTCCAATTCGGTCAGCCTGGCCTCTATGTGGGCTTGCCAGGCTGCAGCATCAAGTGGTGCTGACCTGGGCTGAGATGGCTATACCCTGGGCTCTCTTGGAGCCTGCCTCTGTGCCCTCCTAGCAGCTGGAGGGGTTGGAGCTGCCCCTACCCGCTCAATGAAATAATCATTGAGAGGTTGTTTCGTCTCGGATCGCTCCTTATGGTCCTTTGTTTTTTTTTTAAACAAAAGATGCCGCGATATTTTAATGTACCACACCGCGGCGTTAAACTTACTACAATTTACCTATTAAGGACCTTATACTGCGACGTGAGAGGTCAGTCTGCAGAATTCTGCAGCAAACTGAATTCAGCTGGGGCTCATAGCCAAAATGGGTCACCAACACCTATAAAACATGTCTAAAAGGGTCAAAACACGGTTTGTAATACAAAAACTTACTAAAACCTAAAATCTAAGGTATTGACATATTTAAAACATAAAATAAATATCTTGGGTTCCCTCCAAGAAGGGCCTGATTTATAGTCCCAGCAGGACTTTATGTGTAGTTCCACTTGCAATTGCTCCGAGGAGGAGGATCTTCCTCTTTTGCATAGATTTAAGTTTCATATTTAGAGCTTTCTTAAAAGGTGGATTGCATAACTTAACCACCATTCTTGAATTCAGCCGCTCTAGCTCATCATTTCCACTTCCTTGTGTTGAGATCACTTGACCTTGGCTAGGAGCACTTATTACACTTCCACAAAGTGCCTTAGATGGCATCCCATCAACTTTACTTACCAAACAACATTCTTTTTTATTTTAAGGACTTTTTATGACTTTGAAAATGTTGAAAGTGACCTCCTGATCTTGGACCCTCATTCTCCATATTTATGAAGGTTCTGCCTGTTGCAAGGAAAGGCCGGCCTAAAATCAAAGGGGCCTTGCTGTCCTCTTCTATGTCAAGTATGACAAAATCAATAGGGAAGATGAACTTGTCTATTTTTACTAGTATATTCTCAATAATTTCCTTTAGATAAGTATAAGAACAATCGGCTAGATGGAGGGTTACTGATGTGAGCTTGCATTCCCCCAAACCTAGCCTTTGGTATATGGAATAGGGCATGAGATTGATACTGGCTCCTAAATCGCATAAGGCCTGTCCCAAGAAATCCTTCCCAATGGCACAAGGGATTGTAAAGCTTCCCGAATCCTTCAGCTTTGGGGGAAGCTTTTGTTGTAAGACGGTGCTGCATTTTTCAAACAATGCCACTGTTTCAAACTCACTCAGCTTACGTTTCTTGGATAAAATATCTTTCATGAACTTAACATAGCTGGGAATTTGTTCCAAGGCTTCAGCAAAAGGGATGTTTATGTGAAATTTCTTGAAAACTTCTAGAAACTTCTTGAACTGCTCGTCCATCTTATGCTTGATTTTCCTGCTTGGAAAAGGTAAAGGATATATATATGGATTATTCACAAACTTCTTATCCTTGGCATTCTCCTTAGAAACTTTAGGCTTCTGCTCAACATCTTTGCTCACTGTCTCATTCTCATGGTTTACTTTAATGTCTTCCTCCAGCATCCTTGTCTTTGGATTCCCTTATATGGATATACTGCTCCTCAATGTTATGGCATTGCAGTGCTCATTAGAGGCACCCTTGGGATTAGTGACTGTATCACTTGATAAGGTGCCCGGGGGCTTGTTGTTGATAGCATTTGCCAGCTGACTCACTTGCGTTTCCAATACTCTCATCGAAGCAGACTGGCTTTGAAACATTGCATCATGCTTTGTCAAATGAGCATCTGTCCTTGACATGTAGGAGTCGGTCTTGGAAATGAAAGCATCATTTTTGGCCATCAACTGCATGAACATATCTTTCAATGCATGTTTCCTTTCTTGCATTGGTTGTCTTAGCTGGGCAGGGAATCCAAGAGGGTTATACTGGCTTTCAATTCCAGTAGCATTGGAGGAGGAAAAGGGTCTTTGGTTATCCCTCAATGAGAAATTTGGATGGTTCCTCCATCCAGGATTATATTGGTTAGAGTATAGGTTGTTTTGCTGCGGCCGATAATTGTTGATATACTGCGCACTCTCAATCTGAGAAGGGCATCTATCACTTGAGTGAGCGTTGCCGCATCTTTCGCACAACACAAATGGGCTCTGGTGTGAATTCTGACCCATACTGTCCATCCTTCTTGTCAACACTGCTATCTAAGTTGACAACGAAGTTATCGCATCCACTTCATGCACTGCAGCTATCCTCCGTGGTGTGTTTCCCTTAGAGGGCCATTGGTTGCTATTAGCTGCCAATTCTTCCAAAAGCTGGTAAGCCTCATTAAATGATTTACTTAGCAATGAGCCTCCAGCTCCCGCATCTACAATTGGGCGATGTTGTTGCAACAAGCCCTTATGGAAAGAATATACCTGATACTATGGTGGAATCGCATGGTGTGGACACCTTCTTAGCAAATCCTTGTACTTTTCACAGGCTTTATGCAAGAATTTTGATTCGAACTACATGAATGATGTAATATCATTTACCATCTCCGCCGTCTTAGCCAGAGGAAAATACTTATTGAGGAACTTGGTACTGGCCTCAGCCCAAGTTATTATGGAGTTTGCTGGAAGAGAGTGCAGCTAGCTTTTGGCTCTGTTCCGAAGTAAGAATGAGAAGAGCCTTAAGCGAATGACGTCTTCAGAAATGCCATTATGCTTGAACGTATCATAAATTTCTAGGAAATTAGAAAGATGCGCTTTGGGGTCCTCATTGGATAAGCCGCCACTGAAGTTTAGATCATTTGGATAATGACCGGCTTAATCTCAAAGTTATTTACCTGGATGGCAGGACGACTAATGCTAAATTGTAGATTGTTCACAAGAGGAGTAACAAACTCCCTCAACAGACTATTGTGATTCTTGTCCACCATCGCTTGCGTCTTGTCTTCTTTCGCCATCTTATAATCTCCTGAAACAATTAATGAATAATGAATTAAATTAATATGTAGCAAAAGAAACTTGAACTAGAGATATTTAAATTCGTTGTTTATATTAGCAAAACTAAATTTGAACCGTTGATCTCCGTCAACGGTGCCAAAAACTTGTTGGCTTTTTTGCTTACCGCAATTGCACGGGTCGCACTTGTAGTGTAGCTAGAAGTCGGATATCGTTCCCACGAGGACAAACGTTAAATTCAGTACTAATTATAAACCAATAACTCAAGTACTTCTATTGAAGGACATATAAATCGGAAATGTTTGTGTTAACTAATTTTAAGAACTTAAAAACTATTTGATTGAAATTAGAGTTGATGATTAGAAAATAGGGAATCCTTTTTCACCTCCTACTTCCATTAATAACAAGCAATCCTTATAAGTAATATAAATGCAATGGCTAGGTTAGCTTGGGAATCTGATTTAGCCAAAGCTTATGTCTAGGTCAATCAACCCTGGTATCACTTACCTAATCCACTATGTTTCCATGAAAACTAGTGTAAGCTACACTAATGAACGATCTATTCCCAATAATTACTATGCATGACCAATAGGTATATTTCTATCTTATTAACGAATCATCTCATCTAAGCTAATTGAATGAAATAGAACATGCATCAATCATACACACGATCTTAAATCCAAATTCTTATGTCTAGGTTCATTAGATTTTAACAAATCAATTGAAAGTTGATCAAACATTCAAAGCATTAAGCATTATATGATTGAACAAAAACCAAATCATGTATATAACTCAAAGGATTACAAGTTTAATCAATATCCATAGGAGGATCTAAAGTAAAACCCTATAAACATCTTAGCCAGCCATGACAAATGAAAATATATCACAAATACTCATAGTCATGAAGATGGAAAAGAGAAAGGAGATGAAAAGGGAAGAACAAAGCTTAAGGGGATGATCATCTAAGCTTCAATCCTTCACCAAGGTGAAGAAAGTCCTCAAACTTGGTCACTTCAGTTTTCTATCAGAGTGAAGTTCAATATCCTGGCCGTAACTTTCTAAAATATGACCTCCTCCTTCAAAAAATTAATACAATAGTATTTATAGGGCTCAGAAAACAGAGTCACACTGCGACATTCAACTACTTACGCTGTGGCGCGTTACATTTTAGGTTGAGATGCCACAACATTCAACTCATCTCGCTGCAGCGTGCAAAATGCGTAGCTCTCTGACTTTGATGCAGGGGAGGCGACATGCCGCAGTATTCACATACCACGCCGCAGCGTGACAAGTTGATCCTTGCACTTAGCTTTTTCTTGTGTTGCTGGTCCAAATCTGAAATGGTTCACTTGGTTGGAACTTTATTTGCCATAGAGAAATTTCTAATTCAATAATCAGTGCAAATGTAATTAATATATCCAAGAATTAGACACATTTTCTTAGAATCATGATGGAAGACGTTGAAATCAAATCATATGAGTATACAACTAAACTCTTCTATTCATGCATCAAAACAAGGACTAAGCAGACAATAAAGTACAAATATAGGGCACAAATAACTACAATTTATGGAATTATCAAAAGCCTAAGGTACTGCTGTCCACAATAGCCTCTAATAACTCAGATTGTGAACTAATAACTGTTGCAGTTGCTCTGAGCACTTCAAAATGGAAAGCTGTTATAGAACAAGATGCCTTGATGACCAATAATACTTGGACTTTGGTATCTCTACCAGCTGATAGAACAACAATTGGTTGTAAATGAGTCTTTAAACTAAAGAGGAAATTTGATGGTTCTATACAGAAAAACAAAGCAAGGCTAGTTGCCAAGGTTTTCCATCAACAAGAAGGTTTTGACTTCTTTGACACCTTTAGTCTAGTTGTAAAACCAACTACAGTGAGGGTCGTATTGACACTAGCTTTCTCCAGAGGTTGGCCTATAAGACAGATAGATATCAATAATGTCACTGCAAGAAAAAAGGAGATTTGCGAAGGATAAATCCGCCGCAAATCACTGAAAATCCGCTGCAAATTAACAATTTGGGGCGGATTTGCGGCGGATTCGGGTCCGCCGCAAATATGGTCGACGCAAAATAGATTGCGGCGGATTTTTATTTCTGCCGTAAATTTGCGGCGGATTTTTCCGCCGCAAAACTCTCCGGTGACATGTCGGCATAGTTGCCGGAAAAGGACTAATTTGCGGCGTATTTTTCCGCCGGTAATTTGCGGCGGATTTTTCCGCCGGTAATTTGCGGTGAATTTTTCCGCCGGTAATTTGCGGCAGATTTTTCCGTCCTTAATTTGCGGCGAATTTTGCGGTAGATTTTTTTGCCGCTAATTTGCGGCGGATTTTGTGGCGGATTTTTTCGCCGCTAATTTGCGGCAGATTTATCCGCCGCTAATTTGCGGTAGATTTTCTTGTGATTTTTCCGCCCAAAAATCTACCCAAATTTTGGTGATATTCCGCCGCAAAATCCGTCACAAATTTTTTTGAATATTAAAAAAATTAAATTGAATATTCAAAATCCACAATATAAAATAAACATTTAATCAACTTTGTCGAATGCACACATACATGAATTTTAACTCTGTCAATGCATTTAATCAATCCATAAGACAAACATAAGAAATCGCATACAAAGTTTGTTCAAATACAAAGTTTAATAATCCTCATTATCATTGTCATCTTCATCATGATCATCTTCACTATTTTGATTATCTTCTTCTGTTAGTTGTAGTTGTTGGCTTGGTTGAGTGCCAACGGCTTGTACATATGATTTCAGCTCCTTAATCATTTGGTTCGTTGATTTGGTATTGTTCAAATCGCATTTTCCACTCGCCTCACGTTGTTGGCTTTCTTTGCTCCATTTCTTTGCCGTTGAATCGCTAAACACGATCCAACATCTCTATTTATCGCTCCTTAACCTGGTTAATATATGTAAACATAAATTCATCAATTCATTTCACGAATAATGAATTAACCAAAAATACAAAAAATAAAATGATTGACTACATCTATCAAAATACAAAAATCAATTAATAAAAAATATTACAGCCTATTACTTAACTTGATTAATAACGTGCTCGGGAACTTGAGTCGACATAGGCCTTGAGGAAGATGAATCTCCATGATCATAAATAGATGCTTGAGAACCAAGGCCATAAACACGACCCTTCTTAGGACCGCCACAGATTTTAATCCAAAGCTCTCGTTGGTCATTTGTATACCGAGATGCCCCTTCTTCATTTGAGCACTTGAGAAGATTGTTTAGATTCCTTTGTTTTGAATTCCTCCTAAGGATGGAAATAAAAAATTCTTATGGTTATTGTTATAACATGATTGTAATATTAAAGGCAATAATTTCTAAAGAAAGACTAACATATAAATCCTTAGCTTTTGTAGAAACCCATGCAGTGCGGTCTTCTTTCCTCAAATGTACATGACGAAACGTCTCATCAATGTGGGCTCTCTACCCAAAGTATTAGCCTGTAATAATGAGAAAAAAATTAATAACAAAATAATAAAACATATTGCTAAACAACTTGCGATAATAGTTACCAATTTCTGCGCATGGGTGCCTGTAGAAATGCAACCACCAGTGTGCAAGCATCCACCAGTGTCAGAAGCACGATTCATCTTTGCTTGTTGACATTTCTCCTTATACATGCTACTAGCCCAATGCCCTGCATAAGTCTTCCCATATGCCTTCTCCAATCCAAAAAGGTCTTTCATTTAAGTTGCGTGCTCGCCCAACAAACATAATAGTCTCTTTGAACTACGACTATTATATGCCTTCCGCATATGGTTTTGATGTTGAGGCATCCACCAAACATAACCCTTCAAAAAAATTATGTAAATAATGTTAAAGTTTAAAAAAATTGCACTATTACAAGACAAACAAACATAATTATGAGGAATAAAAATTGATACATACTTAAAACTCTCGAAACCACATTTCTCTAGTATCCTTGGGTATTTCTAACCAAGATGTCCAAGGTTGATTATACCTAGATCGTATAATCTTTGTTATGGCATCAATGACAGGTTTAGATGGCGAAATCTACGAAACAACTTAAAAAAGGAAATGTAAAAATTCTCAACAAAAAATTTGAATGTGCATTAACTATAAATGAATAACAAATAGTTGTCCACATACCCAAAATCACCATCTGGCTCAACAAACGTCTTGTTGCTTTGATTTGTTACTTCCACATTAGAATCACGGTATCCAGGTGACTCACGGGTACTCGGTGACATGAGCCAATAATAGGTGACCCTGAATCATATGTTGTACCATGAGGTGTATGGGAAGTTGGTGACAGACGCCGACGTCCAGTGTGTAGGTATCATAACGTACTCAGCAGATGGTGGCGATGCAAACCTGTTATGGGTGATATCGTAATGAGAGGGTGGAGATGATCTGACGATTGCCCCATAGGTGGCCTCCCTAAATTGATTCGAAGACGTCGAAGTTGTTGTTTCTCCTTCTCCTTCCCTTTCCCCTTATCTCCTCGTGACAATGACATCTACACAATTAATAAAAATATAATGTAAATATAATTCGAAGCACGACACAAAAATGTATAACTAGTAACTACAACATCTTAATATAATTTTATACTCACGGTTATGAGGAAACATTGTCCTCATCACTATTTGTTTCATATTCATTATTAGAGGAAGATGTTTCATCATCATCATCATTAAAACTTTCTTCTTCTTCATCATTTTCACTGTCTACTAAAACCAACATCTTGAACTACATCAAAACCTCATTAGTGTCTCGCAAGTTATCAATGAGATCCACATCAACAATTGGATCCACAGGATTCATATCATCATCTTGGAATGCAAATTCTTGGGCACTTTCAATTTCAACTCGACCTCTTGCCTTGGTCTTTATTACCACCCACCATTGGACCTTATCCTTTTTCTTTCCAGGATAAGGAACGTAATACACTTGTCTCGCAGAGGAAGCAAGGATAAAAGGATCAAACTTCTCATATCGTCTAGTGTGTCGAACCTCGACAATCTTATAATCTTTGTGAACTCTTGTGCCTCTATTAATTGCAGGATCAAACCATTCACATTTAAAATTTTTTTTTGGTTCCCCAGGATATTCTAACTCAACTACATCTTTTAGTATTCCGTAATAATCATTTTCATCTTCACCATTAGTTGAGCCTTTAACACACACACCACTATTGATTGTTTTCTTCCCATCTGACCAAGTATCTGTGTGAAATTTATATCCATTGACAAAATACATTGGCAAAGATGTCACACATCTACTAGGCCCCCATGCCAAATCATGCAAGTAAGAATTATTCACCATATTTTGTGGATTGTGAACCTAAAAAAAATATAGCTAATGTTAATGATCTAAATCATATATAATGATTGCGAAAGCGAATTTAGTAATGTTTGAATACTCACATAACTTCTGAACCACTCTATAAAATCTGCATTAATTCTTTCATTTGAATGTTCCTCAGGAATGTTGAAAAATTGTAAAAAAACACTGAAAAATTAAAAGTTTATGATTTGGTTGTTAGTGAGTAATACATATGTCAAAATTTAAGACAAAATTAATAGTACTACTTACTTCAGGTATGGTTCAACTTCATCACAATTTAGCAAGACGTGTAATGTCAGATTTCATCTCAAGCATCATTTAGCCACAATTGTTTTTGATGTTCCATAACCTCGGTAGGGTTGATTAAAAATTGACAAAGTCGATTCTATTGACATATTTTCATCTATATCATCATTTCGTCGAACTCTAGTTCTCATTGACTTAACATGAGACTCAAAGTAAAATGAACAGAAATGAGATATCTCTTGAATCAAATAAGCTTCACAAATAGAACCTTCAACCCGAGCTTTGTTCTTCACTTGTTTTCTTTATCTTGTTTAAGTACCTCTCAAATGGATACATCCATCTAGACTGAACGGGCCCCCCACTCTTGCTTCATAAGGTAAATGGATTGGTAAATGTTCCATGGAATCAAAGAAACCTGGTGGAAATATCCTTTCCAATTTACACAAAATTAGGAATGTTCTGTTCCAATTGGAGCATGTCTCTTTCTACCAAAGTTGTTGAGCACAAGTCTCGGAAAAATTGACTCAATTCAGTCAATGGCTTCCAAATTTGATCCGCAACAAAGAAAAAGCAACTGGAAGCAAACTCTCCATAAACACGTGACAATCATGACTCTTAAGTCCAAACAATCGTAATTGATTCATGTCCACACATACGGCCAAGTTCGAAGCATAGCCATCTGGCATTTTTAAATGCTGCACCCATTCACAAACCATCTTCTTTTACTCTTTTGTAAAATTATAATTAGCCTTTGGTTTCATGATCTTACCATTGGGCAAATCAATAAGCTCCAATTACGGTCGTTGACAATATTCTTTTAAGTCCATTCTTGCCTTCATATTATCCTTTGTTTTGCCCTTAACATCCATATGTTGAATATGTTATCGAAGACATTTTTCTCAATATGCATGACATCTAAATTATGCCTAATTAAATTGTCCTTCCAATATGGTAACTCCCAAAATATGCTCGCTTAGTCCAATTATGATAAACACCATACCCATGGTGTTTGCACGATCAATTTCAGTTATTTACTAAAGGCACTAACAATATCACTTAATTCATGTCCAGATAATCTTGGTGGAGGCAACTTAGTCACAATAGTTTTCTTCTTAAATGCATTTTTATTTCTTCTAAACATGTGATCAACGGGCAAGAATTGACGATGGCTAATTCAAACCACGAATTTTTTCCCCATGCTTCAAAGTGAATGCCTTTATCGATCCATGCAATATGGACATGCTAATTTACCAGCGATCATCCATCCAGACAACATTCCATAGCGGGAAAGTCATTTATTGTCCACATCAATGCAGCCTTCATCATAAAATTTTGTTTGCTTGACACGTCATAAGTTAAAACACCCGCCCATAAAATTTTCGGTTCATCGATTAATGGTTGTAAATAAACATCAATCTTGCTCTTGGGATTATGAGGACCGGGAATAATGCATGTTAGGAACATGTAGGGGGAGTCATACACATTTCTGGAGGTAAATTATATGGAGTGACTAGCACAGGCCAACAAGAATAAGGAGAAGCAGATTGATTGTAGGGAGTGAATCCATCGGCACACAAACCAAGCCTAATATTTCTAGGATCAGATGCAAATTCAGGATATATCCTATTAAAATACTTCCATGCTTCACCATCAGATGGGTGCGACATGTCTCCCTCCTTCCTATTGTTTTCAGCATGCCATCTCATGTGTACAGATGAGCTCATAGAGGAATACAATCTCTTGAGCCTAGGAATAAGAGGTAAATAATGCATTCTTTTCATCGGAACTTCGTTGTTATTCCCATTATTGGTTTTACGAAGTTCATATCTTTTAGCACCACAAAACCTACATTGTCTGGCATTATCATAGTATAACATACAACCATTTACACAACAATCTATTTTTCTTGAAGCAAGCCCGAGTTTAGCAACCAATTTTTTTGTTCTATAGTAATTTAGAGGAATTCGTGATCCTGGAGGAGCAACCTCTCTTAATATATCCATAAATGAATCAAAGCATGCATGCGTTACATTATAATCAGATTTGAGGCTTAACATTCGAACTGCCAAGGATAACTCAGAATGAGTTTCGCAGCCAGGCCATAATGGCTGACTTGAAGCATTTAATAGATCATAAAACTCTCCGGCCTCTGGATGTGGAGCATCCTCAACACTCTGTTCAAAACGACTCCTAAAATCCCCAAAGTCTGTTCCAGCCGCATCACAAACTATATTTTGATATCTATCAACCACGTCTTCGTCCTCTAATATAGGACTGTTAGCAGTATTCACACTAGAGTTTATATCTACACTAATTGGATCAGACTCTTCCTCTCCATGATCTGTCCAATACCAATACCTAAGTTTGAATCCTTTTTTATACAAGTGAATTTTCACAATCTCAGGTTTCAACAATTTCCCACTATAACATATCAAACAGGGACACCTAATTGTTCCTTCACTTAAGTAATGGGAAGATCGACATGCATAATTCACAAACTCTTCAACTCCACATACAAATTCTTGTTTAAGTCCTCTACGACCCGAATAAGTCCTATTATACATCCATCTACGATTTTTTGGAACTACCATTTTCTGCAATGATAATTTTACACTTAAATCAAAATACAAAAATGCAAAATGCACAACATATGTTACATAATTAATATATTCTAAAATTATACATGTATAAATATTTCAATCCAAACAACTAGTATTCTCCACTAATGTGGTCAATTTAGAAAGCCAAAAATGCAAAAGTGTTCTCCAATAAAAGTCCAAATCCTATGCATACATTATACCAAGCCTAACTTTTAACAAAAGACTAAGCAAAAGCAATGCAGGTTAATTAACACCAATCAAAAAGAAGAAAGGGTGAATCAAAGAGTAGATCAAACCTGTTGGAGACTGTCACACCGCACCAGTTGGAGATCTCCTCCTCAAGGTGTCACAAAATGCAACGTGATGCTAGCTTTAACAAAAACACAAACTGGATTTATACAAAGTCTTCAATGCCTTCTTTCGCTCTTGCTTTGATCATATACTGGATTTACCATGAAAATCAGAAGTTGGGGTGAGAATTTAAAATTCTCAATAATAGATTTATACAACATAATCTCATAATAAATCCAATCACCGTATATAAAACAAGTTACTTAATTATTAAATAGAAAAGTGGCATAAGTCAAAACAATTCATCAATTAATCTTTAAACTTATCTATTAGGATAACAATTGATTTATATGCATCACGAATACACTTTATTAAACACTCTTACTAAGGTCTCATCACACTTATAAATGCATACAAGAAAGGTTCCCACAATTAGGAAAGCTAGTTTTTCCCAAAACAACATTTTGGCATTTTTCTCAATTTCAACCCTTGACCTTTACTCAGTAAAATGAGCATAACTTGAGCTACGTATGTCGAAATGAGGTGAATTAGGTGTCCTTGGAAAGCTAAGAGAAAGAGCTATAACTTTCATGAAGAGCACAAAAGCTAATTCTTATTATATCTTAAGACACGGCCCGTGTTGTTTGACACGGGGTGGGCCGTGTCCTACTCTGTTCTGCACTTTTCCACTATATTTGCACTGGCAGAGAGGGACACGGCCCACCCCGTGTATTCGGACACGGGCCGTGTTACTGGGACAGAAGTCGTGCAGAACCGTCATTACGGTTCCATTGGCCAAAATCTTGGATTTTGGCCACTCCAATCCAGTTTCTAGGTGAGTTTAAGTCCCAAACAAGTTCACAAACATGAAGGGAACATAAAACACTAAAAGATTTCACTAAAAATAGATCAAAACACTACAAATCTCATCCTTGGTTATTGAAAACCTAAAACTCCAAATTCTCATTTCAAATGGAAATCAAGGTATACAAGTAATGAAAAACTGTTCTCATGCCTCTAGCAAACCAAATCATGTTATTCTCAAGTTTTCTAACAAGATTCAAGCCAAAACAAGTAAAAACAACTCAAAACCCCAATTCACACATCAAGTCACAACTCAAAAACAAGATGAAAAGAATAGGAAAATGAGTCAAGAACAAGGTTTTCCCCTACCTCAAGGTCTTGAAGATGACGAAGGTTGCTCATGGAAGCTCTTGTCTTGAAAGGGAAGTGAGAAAGGAGAAGGGAGAGAGGAATAGAGAAAGAATGCGAGAAAAATGAAAATGGGAGAAGGAAGAAGATGAAGTAGATTTAATTTTGCGGCGGATTTTTGCGGCGGAAAAAATCACGCAAATGTATTTTTGAATTGCGGCATAATTTTTGCGGCGGATTTTTTCCGCCGCAAAATATTTTAATATTTTATTTAGAATTTTTTATTATACGTATCAATTTTTTTGGATTTTTCCGTCGCAAATTGAAATTTAGATTTCTTGCGGATTTTGCGGCGGATTATTTAAATATTTTTTAAAATTTTTATTTTCTTGAATTAATTTGGCGGAAATTTATATGGAATTTCTTGCATGGATTTATCCGCCACAAATTTTTTTATCCGAAAAAATTATATTTTACGCTAGAAAAGACAGGAGATTTGCGGATATTTCTGTAGTAATATTTTTTTGGTGAAGAAAAATCCGTAGTAAAATCCGCCGCAAATTTATTTATCGTCGCAACATCCACCGCAAATGTTTTTTATTTTTAATTTTTAAATTTAAAAATAAATTTCTATTTTATTTAATAATTTGCGGCAGAAATATCCGCCGCAAAACTTTTTTCATAAAAAAAAAAAATTTTTACGGTGATTGTTTAGCCGGAAAAAAATTGGGGAGGAAAAATCCGCCGCAAAATTCGCCGCAAATGGATCCGCCGCAAAATCCGCAGCAAATTTGAGACGGATTATAATCCGCCACAAATATGCCTCCATTTGCGGCGGATTCGAATCCGCCGCAAAAAATCCGCCGCAAAAATGTGTTTTTCTAGTAGTGTGTCTTTCTTAATGGAAACTTGCAAGAGGAGGTATACTTATCTTAACCACCTAATTTGTAAGTTAAATAAAGCTCTATATGGCCTTAAGCAGGCACCAAGGGCTTGGTTTAACAAGTTACCTTCAACACTTACTACACTAGGGTTTCATTCAATAATGTGTGATACTTCAATGTTCATCAGATTCACTGCTACATCAACTATTCTGGTCCTAGTCTATGTTGATGAGATTCTTGTCACTAATGAGGCACCTTAGTTGATTACAAACCTTATTCAATTGTTGCATACGAAATTCTCACTTAAAGATCTAGGCTCTCTCAATTATTTCCTTGGGATATAGGCCAAAACTACTTCTAGTTGAGGTCTTCATTTATCTCAAACTAAATACATCAGAGATCTTTTAGTCAAAGCCAAGATGCAATCTACCAAGCTAATACAGATCCATTGTAAGTGCATTACTATATGTCATTATAACAAGACCTGAACTAGCCTACTCAGTTAATAAAGTCTGTCAATATATGCATAATTATGGCTTCTCATTGGTTAGCAGTTAAAAGAATTCTTAGATACTTGGCAGGAACAACAAGTTATGGGCTACTGTTGAACAAATCTGCCAATTTTAACATCACTGCATTTTTGTGATTCAGTCTAAGGTTCAGATGTGGATGATAGAAAATCTACCTCAGGGACATGTATTTTTCTTGGCACGAATTTGGTTTCATGGTCTTCAAAGAAGCAATTAGTTGTATTTAGGTCGAGTACAGAGGCAGAATATAGGAGTCTTGCTGCTCTTGTTTAAAAATTACTTGGTTGAAGTCTTTGCTGAGTGAGCTTTGTGTTCTTGTGACTCAAACACCTATTATATATTGTGAGAACCTTAGTGCATTCTTAATTGCAGCTAACCTGATATTGCACTCAAGAACAAAGTACTTTGTGCTTGATTTGTACTTTGTCAGAGAAAAGGTCTAACAGAAGTTGATTGATGTTCAACACATTCCTTTACATGAATAGATGTATTAACAAATCTTGTCTTTTCCTCTATCTTCAATATGTGTAGATACAAACTCAGAGTTAAGGATTACCCTTCTCTGAGTTAGCAAGGGAGTGCTAGAGTGATAGGTTAGTTATAACAGTTTGTCAGTTAGAGTTTGTTAGAGTCGGTTAGATTCTATTAAGAATTGATTGTAACTGTTAGTGTTAGACACTGGTATATATAGTTGATCACACATATAACCCATCAGAATGTGAAATCATTTCATATATTTTTCTTCCAATTCTCTCAGTCTTCAGTTCTGTTTTCTCTCTTTGATTCTTTCTTCACCTGAGCTCAAATACCTTTAGGCCCCAACTAATCTGGGGTTAAGCCGGGTCATGTTACGAAAGTGTAAAGCTCTTCCAGTGCTGATTTTTTCATTCACAAGACTCGAATTCAGGACCTTATTTAAAAAGAATAAGTATCAAACCACTTGAACCGTCTTGATCAATGGCATATCAAGGATGATGTTATAGGCAAATGGGTAATCAACTAGCAAGAACTTCACCTTAACCCTCTTGATCAATGGCTAGGATCCTAGTATGAGGTGCAGGTTGATGTGCCTCTTTGGCAGGATCTTGTATCTAGTGAAGTTGATAAGCTTCCCAGAACATGGTAACAGGTCTTTCTTTTGGAGACCCGATTTGTTGAAGACATCCATGAACATTATGTCAGCAGAGCATCCTTGATCCATAAAGATCCCATGTACTTCAGTAATAGCCACTACTCTGAAAATGATTAGAGGATCATCTTGTTCTAAGATAGTTTTCTGTAATCATCATCTGAGAATACGATTGGGGGCGTTTTCCTCGAATCACGTCTCGATTTCCAATGGGTTGGGAAGTCACACCTAAGACCGCATGCAAATGTCACTTTCTAGATGCATTAGGCTCACCAGCTCTAGCCAAACCCCCAGATATTATATTTATCGTTTTGGTTACCTTAACAAGATGACGAACATCATCTCGAGGAGAAGGGTCGCAAAGGGGGCGGGAGCCGTGGTTCGTCCTTTTCACTCGAGGTGACTTTTCTCTTCTCTGGTCCTCATGCTGTGGTGATCATCTTCTCTGTGGAACAGAGGGGCTCCTTGGGGCTATAACTCCTTTTTCTATAGTCGCGATATCTACTTTGAGAGTTCCCATTGCAAGGTTATAAGACGTATTGACCAAGGTGTCCTTCCTTGACAAGTGTCTCAATCGCGTCCAATAGCCAAATGCAGTCTTCTGTGTTGTGTCTGTAGCTGTCGTGGTACTCGCAGTGCTTGGACTTGTCCTTATGGCATATGTTTTCAATGCAAGAGGTTTGGGAAAATTCCAAATCTCGGCCTATAGGATCTGGGTCCAAGGGATACTAAGAGGAGTGTATTCGTCAAATTTTCCTCTTAGCAGACCTTATAAAGGGTTGTGTTGTGGCCAAGGTTCTTGTTGCTTTTTTTGCTGAGGTTCCTCGACCATGTCCACTTCCGTTTATGCCTTGTTTACTTCCTCCAAGTCAATGTATTTCTCAGACCCACTTTTAAGGTCATCTAAGTCCACGGGGTGTTTTTTCGCTGGTGAGGAGGTGAAAGGATCTTGGTGTAGGCCAGCCATGATGGCGTGCATGGAGACCGCCTTATCAATGTCCCTGATCATTAGTGCCTCCCTGTTGAATCTAGTCATAAACATCTCGGAGTTATTTGCCTTGTCCCTGCCTAAAATTAATGAGGTTGGCCGAACTCTTGGATTGCACTTTGTTAGTGGTGAAGTGCAGTGAGAACTTCGTAGCGAGCTCATCAAACTAGTTCACTAGCCTAGGAAATAGGGTGGAGAACCACTTCAAGGTAGCTTTCTTTAGGGTTCCAGAGAAGGCACGACACATGACGAGTTCGGTGCTCCTCATGAGTAACATAGATGAAGTGAATAAATCGATGTGTTCAACGATGACTGAGATCTTAAATCTTGTAGTGAATTGGACTCCCATGATAAAGTTCAAAAATGGGTGATTGAACTAATTGGGGGCACCAAGGTGATTAGCAGGTTCCAAGGTCATAAAGTTTTTGGCAGGCAACTGGGTTTTCCTTCTTAGTTCACACTCAACCCACGCATTTTGAGATCATTTATCGAGACTCTTTCGTGCCTGTCCTGGGTAATTCTCATCCTAGCACTCCTCGTTTATTGCCCATTGGAGCTCCACAATCTTCTTTCCTTATTCCTTCATTTGTATGCTCTGATGGCAGATAATGGCCAATAACTTCTGATAGGTGGGCTTGTGGTGAGCCGACCGCTCGAAAAGAGGTGGCAGAACCTCATTGCGAGGTTGGGTCCCATAGAGGGGAGGAACCTAGACGATGGATCACAACCTGCTACTGTTGTTGGGGCCATGCGACCGAGGGGGTTAGGAACCTCATTTTGGTTGGTGAGGGAGGCCTCCTCGCCGTCCTACCATTGCTTCTAGTTCATGACAGTTTGCCTTTTGGTGTTAACCATGGTGATGGTGGGACTTGTAGTTTAGTGTTTCTTATAGACAACGTTAATTTTCAGAACCTAGATCAGAGGAGTTACCTGATCTCACCTCTAAAACAGTGATGATGGTTATTGATGGTGGTTTCCTCCGTGTGGATGGCAGCAGAGAGGGAAGTGATGTACATGCAAGGTACTCCGACGCTCAAGTTAGGGTCTGCACTAGGAGGGAGAGAGTGTATGGGAGTATATGCATACTTGAGTGACTTAACCCTATATTTATATAGTGTGTTTACTTGATGAGAAAGTAATATATGAAGAGATACTATTTCCAAGTGTGGATTTTATCTCTAAATATCCTTATTAAATAAGAGATATTGTTATAATGCGGTTACTATCCGTTAGGTGGGCTGCTTGACTAATAAGAACTGCAACATGCCAAGGTCATAGTTGGACTAACTAAGTTAAGCTGCTCATGATGAGCCATGATTCGAGATACCAAGCAATGGAGTACAGATGCTCCATAAATTTTCAAAAACATTGTAAATAGCTCCTCAATGTTGGGTCTGAATTCATCATTTGTGTTAAGAACTAGGGCTACACACGGGTAGGGTTTGGTCGGGTTTAGGAGAAATAAAAGTCCAAACCAATTAGTTGAGGTCATGTCGAGTCGGGTCGGGTCAATTTTGAAAAAAAAAATTCAGGTAACCTGAACCGAACTAAGGTATTAGTTAGAGTATCTCAAAACAACGTCGTTTTAATCGGGTCATCGGGTTAGTTTCTTGAACCCGTCACCCGAACCAATAAGTGAACGAGTTGATCAGGTTCTATCAGAACGAATTAACCCGATGACACGAACTGACCCGCATATTTTATATTGGGTTTGGTCGAGTCATCGGGTCAACCCGGACATATGTGCAGCCCTATTAAAACATTATACAACTATAGGTTATATTCTTAAATGTGTCAACTTTGCCTTATTTGGAAGAATTGGATTGGTTTTTGATCTTTCGCTGTGGACTATGTAAACCTCTAGTCCTTTGGTGTGTTGTATCCATTGTAATTTATGTTTTTATTTATTTCCTTTAGATAGTACTTTTATTTCATTGTTATCATTCTATATCTTTAAAGTCCAAAGAAGGTAAACTCAATTTAAGTGATGACCCTTTTGGTTGGATGGGCTAGAGGAAATTTTGTCACTTTATGTTGTAACTTGACCTTGGAAATCTCGTAAAGGCTTAACAATTAATTAAAACCAAAGGGATGACAATAACGCAAAGACCAAGCTAACACTTTATTAAACCTCAAAAAATAAACAAGTTACTCCATGCTTAGAAAAAAAAATTGTAAACTTCTATTACATAATGCATCTAAAGGGATATATACTTATAACCCAATAGTAACCAAAATCCTAATAAAATCCTAAAAGAAATAAAAAGTTTTAATCAAATATTAGTTTCTTAAAATATATTCAAAATCTAACTTTTCATGAATGCACAAAACACATCAAAATTGACTGTTATTTTATGTGTGAAAAGTTGCTTTCTGGCCTTATTCATACCATACATTTCCCTCAGATGCAGGGTTAGCCAATATATTCACCACCATTTCATGTCCTTTGTTTGAAGCTAGGAATGATCAACCTTCATTATTCAACTAAGGGGATATTAGCTGATTCACATGTTACCCAAGCTCCTTACAGTCACGCGCCACGTGCCACAGTTAGTTAGAATTAGCTCTAGGGCTTTTTTTATCAAACTGCCACTAGTAGTAAATTTTTTTATCAAAATGCCATTTTTTAAACAATTTACCAAAATACCATCCTTTCAAAACTATTTTTCAAACTGCCACACTTTAGTCCTACGTGGCATTTTTTATTTTTTCTGGGGACACGTAGGATGCGCCAAAGTGCATGGTACATCCACGTAGATTACGCTAACATACTTAGCACATCCATGTAGATTGCGCCAACATGCTTGGTGCAATCTACATGGATGCGCCATGCGCTTTGGCACATCCTACGTGTTCCAGGACAATGAATACGTCATAGTGTTTGGCGTAACCTGTATAAATACGCCAAGCTTATTGGCTTAACCAAACTATATATAATCTCCTACCCCCTTCATCCGTGACATTCACCCTATTTTCTCAAAATCTACTCTCTCTCTACAAATTCTCTCTCTCTAAACTCTCTCAGTTCTTAATTGTTGTTAGAAGTAGTGTCTTCTAATCATTCAGATATTATTCCTTGTATGTAAGTATTGATTTTAATATTTGAATAATTTTTTGTTATAATTTGTTGGCTATGTAATAATGTTAATTATATTTTTATGTTATTTTATACGTATTTAATGGTTGTACAATTATTTTTTTGCTTGATTGATTAATTATATAATTAATATGATAAGTAGTATGAATTAATTGTACGTAGAATAAAAGTATGATTTTTTTTTCTTGAGTACTTAACATGTTTTAATTAACTAAATGTAGTTTAATTCAAATTAGTATGGCTTAGGAAATTATTTGTACGTAAAATAATTGACACGCGTAAATTGATTGCATATGTGTTGAAATGTTATTCTTCAGAAGTGAGATTGAGATGAAAAAGTCCCTTAATTTGCTCATTTACTTCAATGGAACAATGTATAATGGTGAATAGTGGATAGTAGCCATAACCCATTTCTTGGCATCATTCGGAACGATGAACTTGGACTATACAAAACACAACATATATGTTAATTTCATTTAGTAAGAAAAACTAAATAAAAATCGAAATAAGAAAAAAATGGTTGTTCTTACATTAACATATTTCCACATGAGTTTTTTATTTTCTTTTAGCACAATTGTCCAATTAGTGTATAGCAGGGTGATAAATCTTGGATTCCTAGCAATTGTACCTAAAAAATTGCTTAAATCAAACACTCTTTTATTAGTTGGTCCTACTGCTTGTCCTTTATCAAATGTCACCTCCTCTCGTTCTTCCATAGTTCTTGTATGAATTGATTTGCAAGTTGCTTTTCCTTGAATTTTTTTCTTTTCCAGTGTACCTAGTTCCATGTAATAGCCAAAACAAAAAAAAAAGTTATAATAATTAAACGATGAGCATGCAATATTTTCATAATGAGCATAACATACACAAGATATTAAAAAAATAAGTTTCTAACATACCGCCTTCAACATGATCAATGTCCATAACTTGATCTCCAGCAAAGTCAATGTCACCAACTTCATGATCAGCAACATCATCATCATCTGATGACATATTATTTCCTCCAAAATCATCCATTGGCTGAATATCAAGATGTTTCTCTCCCTCCACATGTATCCCTTGTTTTTCTAGAAATTGATCAAGACTCATTGTTGGGTGAATTGACTTCCTTTTATCCTTTTTAAGACTGTGTTGCTCTTCAATAGCAGGCTGGTCTTCTACTTTAGCTTGTGGGATGATCTTGGTTATAGGTAAAGAAGATTGGGTAGCTTTATTCATAGGATTCTTCCTTTTATGAATTACTGGGGCCTGATTTTGCATAGCTTTATTCTGCCCTTGCCTTTGGGTATAGTTAGCTTGAATTAAATTTAGCCTACTTTGTCCTTCACTTGCACCACATGCTGTAGGCATAAGATTCTTCCTTTTATGAGCTTGCATACTTAAATTCTTCCATTCATTTGCAATTTGTTCTCTCTTAATTTCAAATTGCCTAAGCAATTCAGTACTTGATCATGCTTGTAATTCAAAATCGAAGCCTTTGTTCTTTGTAGGACTTCAACCCTTGTTTGGGGTCAAAACCTTCTTCTTAAGAGCTCCTCCTTTATACATTCTTTATATTGAAAAAATAAAGGTAGTAGTCCTATAAATAGATTAGATTTATAGTTTGTCTCAAAGCAAATACAAATCAATAAGAATAGAGCATCTGAATCTGATTTGTTAGTATATTAGTGTTAGTGATCACATAGTTACAAACTTATGTATTTAGGACTGAGATTTGTCATCACTGTAAATCTATCTAAGCAGGTTAATAGTATGGTCTTTTTTATTGTGCTATATCGATGCAAAGTTTAATTTACGCTATGTATCCTCTACTTGAAAAATATTAGTTATTTAAATTGTTTGTTTACTAAATAACAATATTTCTAAATTTATTTTAAAGAAATATATGTATCCATGAATCTTCCTGGAAAGTTCCCCTTCTTTTTTGTTTAAAAAAAAACATATATATTTTTGGGCCTCGGACCCAATTGTATTTCCAATATATATATGCAAGAATCCATCCATTATCCATATATCCATATAGTGACATGGTTTAGTAGATAAACTTTAGGATACACAAATTGAGGCTGACAAATGAGTAGAGTTCAATAATCTTAAAACCTATTCGCCTAAATAAATGATTCATGGCATGATAATTGTTTTCATTGAAGTCCATCATGCAATGAATCCGAATGGAAAAGAGCTAGTATCAGAATTCATAAGTCAGGATAGCTTTAGGTGGTGCCTTTTCATGTACAAGTGCTATGGTCCTTTTGTGGAATCAAGCTTCAAATTTTGTGGTCTTTTCATGCCAATCTACCATTTTCTTGTAAAATTGAGAGGTATGATTTATTGAAAAATGGCACCATCCTTAAAAGGCGTAGATTTGGTGCCCCTTCTAAAAATTAGTAGGGAAAATATATAAAATCTTCAAAGATAAAAAGGTGGCAGCATATGCATGAATTCATTTTCTGTTTTTGGATTTTCCAGCCAAAAGTAGATAAATGACTGCTATTGAATCTTATTGACATAACTTATTATCAGTGAAAATGATGATAGATAATTAATCGCATCCTCAGCCAAGAATGGTCTTTCCATAACAATTAATGAATGTTAAATACATAAATGGCAATTACAAGAATGAACGAGTAAATATCATATTAATAATAAGGAGACAATACATTTTACTCACTTAGACACCAGATTATAGCAGTTGTTGTCACAGGGGTAAGCACAGTCAATAGCTTTGACAACTTCTATATCGAAATACTAGTCTCCAACAACAATTACAATTAGCTGCATAATAAAATATTTAAGCTTATAAGATTATTATTTTCTGAGAACAAACAGAAAAGGGGGGAAGGCATGAAGCTTGAGTAGTGAATATTTCATCCAAGCATTCAAGTCACTTGTCTTGGACTAATCAAACTTGAGTCTACAGTCAAAAGAAAACAATATATTTTTTGAATGGTTCTTTTCTTTCCCCTGAGAAAGGGTTGGACTAGATTTACAGTGCCTAGTTTGACAACACTTGAAAAACGTAAGTAAGTTCTGATAATTTAGATTCAAAACCACACTCTTGAGCTTCTAGTTTACTTACTACCAGCGTCAAGAGCTGATCTAATCCTTGGAGTAGCATGGTTGGTAACTATTGGGCCATATGTGTCCAATTACAATTCCTTAACTATTAAGTTCTACATTAGTGGTAAATAAAGGGATGGCAAAACTCCAAATTTAAGTCTATGTAGCTATCAAAACTTATATTAAGCTAAATGTCAAAGCAAATACAAGAAACAGAGACAAAGAGCTATTTCTTTATGTATAAAAAGTCAAAAAGCAAATAAGCCACATTTAATCTAAACCAATAATTATATAAGTAAAAAGTGATGTCTCATAATGCGTCCTCAAAACCAGTCTCTTCTCCTGATTCTATTTCATGTTCTTGGGCAAGAAACACTTGTGGAGCCGCATCAATAATGGTCGATGGTACATCATTTCTCTCAAAAACAACTTCACCATCATCAATGGGTATAGAAGGACCCATTGAATGTTCAAATGGCTCATTTTCATAACTATGGTGGGCATCAAACTCAGGTTAGTCACTTATGTTAAACAAGTCTCTTGGAATTGTCTTCATGACATAATGTTTGTTTTGATCAAATGGATCTTGAACATAAAAGCATTGGTGTGCTTGAGATGCTAGCACAAAAGGCTCTTCTTGATAGCATTTCTTGTTGAAGTGAACATATGTAAGGCCATAAATATCTTCTCTAACCTCATACCAGTCACTCCTAAATAAGACAACCTTAAAATGGCCATAATAATCTAACTCAACTAATGTGACACCACTATTCTGCATTTTCGTCTTGCATCATGTCGCCTAGAATGAAATCTGTATCCATTGATCAGATACCTAGAATATCTTCTTGCAATTGAATTTGGTCCCTTAGACAATTCTTTTATCCAATCTGGCACATCCTCATGCATAACACGAGTTTCAAACCACTGAGAGAAGTTTTGACTATGGTTTTTGGCTTTGCTCCATTTTGATCCTCGTCGTTGATTATTAACTTCATGCTCATGCTCTCTAAAGTTAACAAGTATTGTTATATATTAGCTAAAAAATAATAATAATAATTTAGTGAGTAATAGGAAATATTGCAGGTGAGTCAAAGTATCTAACATATTCTTGAACTTCATCACAATTGTTCAGTATGTATGCATGGACTTGCCTATGTGACTTGTCATCCAGAATAAATGGAGCATCCTTTTTTCCTCCTAAAGGACACCCCTTGTTTGGGAACAAATTTGAAGATTTCACTTCATTTGAACTACATTCATCAATGTTTCGAGGTCTTCTATTAAATCTGATTTGCACACCTCTATGTAAATATCGTGAGCAAAAGGTCAAACACTCGTCAACCAAATATGCCTCCGCAATAGATCCTTCTGGATAACTTTTATTGCGAACATACAACTTTAATGTACACATATATCTTTCTGGAGGATACATCCATCAAAATTGAACTTGGCCACCTAATCTCACCTCGTTCACTAAATGAATATGCAGATGAACCATTATATCAAAAAAACTAGGAGGAAAAATCCTCTCAAGCTGGCACAGTGTTTCTATAATCCTTTTCTCTAAAATCTATCTCTTCTAGTGTGATAACTTTTTGACACAAATGACAGAAGAAGGAACTTAGACGGATCAAAGGGATAGCAACATGATTAAGAAGTATGCTTTTGATTGGTATTTGCAATAAGTAATGTAACATGAAATAGGCATCATGGGTCTTATAACTAGACACTTTTCTTTCAGTTAGTTGCACACATCGTGAAATGTTAGAAGCACTACCATCAGGTAGTTTTGCTGTCTTCAAAACACTACAAAAAATTGACTTTTCTCCAGCAGTCATTGAGAAGCATGCTTTTGCAACCTTTGTTCTCTTGCCATCCTTTGTATCTTTTAGTTGAAGGTTCCTTCTAATGCCCATATCTTTTAGATCATATCGAGCATTTGCATGGTCTTTTGTCTTACCCGGAATGTCCAATAGGGTTCTAATTATGTTATCAACTATGTTCTTCTCTATATGCATGACATCAAGGTTGTGGCGGAACGTGTTGTGCTGCCAATACGGTAATTAAAAAAAATTGACCTTTTCTTCCATGGCCCATCATTTGATTTATTTTGCTTCTTCCTAAATGCATTGTCAAAATTTTGCAAGCTCTCAAATACATTTGTACCCTTTAAGAAGGGTAGGGGAGGCCTAGATTCTGTTTTTTCCATTGAAAGACCTTTTATTACATTTCCATTGATGATCCATGGGTAGAAAAACACGATGATCCATATAACACATCTTTCGATTATGTTTCAGATAGGTAGAAGAAGTCTCATAATTACAGCAAGGGCAAGCCAACTTTCCTTTTGTACTCCAACCAGACAATATAGCGTATGTGGGGAAGTCGCTAATTGTCCACAGTAAAGCTACTCGTATTTGAAAGGTTTCATTCTTTGAAGCATCATATATTTCTACCCCTGTCTCCCATAACAACTTCAAGTCTTCTATCAGTGGTTGTAGATAAATGTCAATGTCATTTCCAGGTGATCGTGGCCCTGGTATAAGTAAAGAAAACATAGAATATTCTGGTTTCATACACAACCAAGGAGGCAAATTATATGCCATCAAGACAACTGGCCATGTGCTATGAGATATACTCATAGTCCAAAATGGATTGAACTTGTCACTTGCCAAGCCAAGTCTCAAATTGCGAGAATCTTTAGCAAATTCTGGATGAAGGCTATCAAGGTCTTTCCATGATTGGCCATCGACAGAATGCCTTAACTTCCCATCTTTAGAACGTTCCTCGTCATGCCACCTCAATGTATCTGTTATCCTTGAGCACATAAATAGCCTTTGAAGTCTAGGAATTAAGAGAAAGTATCTTAAAATCTTAGCAGAAATAGTATGAGCTTTTTTGGAAGGCTTAAGCTCACCATCAACATCAGGATATTCAATATATCAAGAAGCTCCATAAACATGGCAATGATTGTCACGCTTATGGCCATTCCTATATAGCATGCCGTCATTGGGACATGCATCAATCTTTACATAGTCAAGACCTAAGTCTTTCACCATAGCCTTCGTTTTATTGAAAGATAAAGGAATGTTCAAGTCAGGCATCGCCTCTTTCAATAACTCTAAGAGGGAAGTGAAGGATGCATTGCTTCATCCATGTAGACACTTCAACAAGTAGAGACAACTGGTGAAAGATAAGGTAGAGAATCTTTTACAACCCAGATACAGTTCTTGGCTTGTCTCATCAACTAAGTTATAAAATTTCCTTGCATCTTTATTTGGGCCTTCATAAACTCCTTCAACTTGTGCCACATATCTAAATGTATCATTCAACAATCCTTCAATGTCGTCATTTGAATTAACTTCATCATCCGTGTCACCATCGACATCTATTTGGATTTCCTGTTCCCCATGATTAAACCAAACTGTATAAACTTCAACAAATTTGTAGCATATGAGATGATCATATACCACGTTCCTTCGATACCAATAGATATTACAGCAATTCGCACAGGGACATTGAATTTCTTCGCCTTCGGGATTTCCAACCGAGTAAGCAAAGTCCAAGAAACATTGAACACCATCACAATACTCTTTGCTATAACTTGGTAAATCCATCCAATGCTTGGACACATCTTGAGAAAACCTAATTAATCGAATTTTGATATTAAGGCTTCAAATAAATATTCATTTATGCATTAACTATACTTTACAGGAATACAAATAATTAAAAAAAATGTTGTATAAATAATAACAACATAAGAAAATAATGATGATAAGAGTTTTCTTACCTAGCCATGACACTGATTGTAACTCAAAACTTAACTTCAAGACCACTATAGATCTTCCCAAGTCTTGATTAATCTGCCTTGAGCAAAGAACAATCAATTACATGTCATGTATAAAAATCATAGTTATGACATAGGTATAAGTTTTTAAAAATAATGAAAATTTATAGGGTTGAGACCATTCCTCCTATCTATATAAATATATATGTATACAAGGCATATACACAGCAAGCCAGTAATTTCAGAACTAATTAGTCAATAATTTAGAATTACTCTGTACATTGAACTCTATATTCCACTGATTTTATTAGGCACTTGTCAATATATGATTGATTATGATTTTTATATGGTTCATTTGCCCCTAGGTAGGACACTACATTAATTAACTAGCAATTAGAAATAATAATTCAATGAGGGTAGTCTCCAAGCTTTTCTCTCTAATTAAGCTATGATTCTTACGTATTTGCACTGCCTTTTATGAAGATCGAGATGAAAGTTTAGGATATAGTAAATAATTAAACAATTATCTACGATAAAAGGATTGATAAATATGAACTAATAAAGATGGGTTATACTGCTAGTAAGTACCCAAAAAAAAATTGATGGTTCATACTGTAGTTAATAAACATGAGCCATCATGGTGATGTTGCTTATTGCATACCGCTCTCCAAGATTCTTGTACTGTACTTGACCAAAATTATGTACAGAAGTCCTTTCTCTATGTTTGAATTAAAGCATCTTGAATTTGTTGTAGTAATATTTTTTGTTACTAGTTTTTACTAGAGTTTCTTTCATTTGTAACAACATGAATTACATCATGTGGATATTAACAGTTAAATCAGATTGGTAACCCATCTGAACTTCTGGACCATTTTCCACATTGTTAACGAGCCAGGATTTTCATACACTGCCTTCAAGGTTCTAACTAACTATAATATATGATTTGCTGTGTGTTGATAGATGGTATGTGTATGAGACTGAAATTGCCCACATCTAATGCCCCCACAAGCATCATTGGATAAAGATTGATTTACTGAGTTACAGTGACAGTAACTGAACTTGTTCTCTACTCAACAATTCAGGACTGTCAAAGTGGCACGCAAGCAAAATGAATATACATGAGCAAGCTAGGTAAGTTTTAGAAAGCAAGTAACAGGTAGCGTGATGCAACAAATACTTGTGTAGACTTTGTGTATATAAGTTGTGTAGAGTAAATCAATCAACAATTAACATTTTGTTACTGTTAAAATAAAATAATTATATAACACAAAAATTCATGCAATTATTAAGTGTTGTTTTGTTTAGTCTACATAACTTTGTAAACATATTCTACACAAATATTTCTCAATGCTTGAGATTCCCTACCTTTCAATTGCTCAGCAATCAGTTTGATGCATATTAATTGAAGAATCATGTTATTTATTTATATTAATTTTATTCTAAGACCCACCTTTGTGATACTGCTTTTGCAGGTTGTTCTGGCTATAATTGTGATTATTCTCAGTGTGACAAAGGGAGCAAATGATTGGTAATCTTCACGTAAAGTGTTGTACATGTTGCTACATGAGTGTATCTAAGTGTATCAGTTGCTGAAAGTTATATCTGGGTGCAATTTACTTATGACATATTCACAAAAATGGGTAAATGTTAATATGCTACTAACTACTAAGCCCCAAGGCCTGTAAAATTTATAGGTAACTTACTACTATTGCCAATCAAATCCTAGAAATGAAATGTTTTGAGCTATAGCTTCTGAATAAATTTGCAGTTTCTCAAGCACTACAAGGCCAAGATTCCAGAAGTGAACTTAGTAACAGAATGTAATATTCAGGATATTGAAAAGTGCCACGTGTCATCGGTTACACCTATCAGACATTCTTGGTTCGCGTCAAAAGGAAAATTATTAGAAGTCACTTCTAATAGATTTCAGCTTTGGTATTATTAGATAAGATAGGTGCCTCGCTCTTTCTATGTTAGAAGAATATCTTTTTATTGTTTCTGTTGGTGGTGTATGCCCTAGAGGCCAATACATTCTGTCTGTATTTACATACATTGTATTATGTTATTTTTAATATATATGGCATTTCATTTATTGTGTTCTTTTTGATAAACACAATAAAGTCCTTAGAATAGTAAGTTTGATACCATAGGATATCAAGTGGATGACTTGATCGTGAGATCCTATTGGATAAAATACTATTCTTAAATATCCCTAGTCAAGTATTATTGTTAATTAGGACAACAATAATGCATTGAGACTAGTATGTGTGTAGACTGATGACCACATCTCACGGGTCATGGATATGAGATATCAAGTCTACACATGAATACATATTAGAGTAATGATGTATTGGACAGACCCGCCATGAGAACGCTACGTGGATTGTTACGTGAGTATCATAAGCGATTCTCATAGTGATAATGGTGTATGTGGTCCTTTGACCTGAAATAACTACGATTCTTATATGAGGAGTTGCGTGTTTTAATGTCATCAAACGTCATCTGTAACAAGATGATTATAAAGTTAGTTATTAGACATACCGCGATTCATGTTGAGGGATGTGAGTGACCTAGATAGGATTTGTTCCTCCTACATAATAGGAGTGATATCTTCGGGGCCCCTGATCGAGTGAGACTACAAAATGCATGACCATATTCAAATGAGTCAATATGAGATATTGATCTTATTTGCTATTACTATGTCTACTCGAGAATCAGTAAACTGAAGATTGAACTAAACAAGGGTGACACGTTCCATGCCTTGTGTTCAATCTAGATATCTGGACAAAGGGACTAAACTACACGAAAACATTAGTCACGGATAGGTTATGTCAAATCACTAACATTCTCATTACTTAGGTAGCAGTGATGTGTTGCTAGATACTGCTCACTGTTTGTAATATTAAAATGAGATTTTAATATTACTACTAACGTCATGAGAACCTGCAGGGTTGCACACTTAGAACAGACTAAATTGGAGCAATAAGGATCCAAGTTGGACTTGGATTCAATTGTGAGCCTAACTCATGACAGATGGGTTTAGGGTTGCACAACTTACCTTGCTACTGCTCATACTCACTTAAGGCAACCACTATTATAAATAGTACTGCTAAGGGGGCTGCTACGTACGTAACATTAGACAGTGAAAGGTCTTCTTCTCTTCTCTTCGCAACTAGTACTGCGAAACAGAGGCGTGACTCCTTTTTAAAAGTCTGTTCATGTGGATACCACAGAGACATCGTCGTTATTACGGTATTGGTGATTTACCTCACTTGTGTTTATCACGCTTCAAGAGGTAAACTTTTAAAAACTCGAATTATGGACCTTTCGCATGGATCTTGTGAGGGAATTCTATTATTCCGCTGTGCAATTTTTAATCCGCAATTCCCAACAGTTGAGAAGTGAAATGAGATTTTTGGAGATAGTCCAGTTATATTCATTTCCTCATAATAGGCCCATCTCCACATAATCTTGTTCTTTGAGTTAATTTATGTCAAGTTCACATCCACCATCAGAGTTCTACAGTAAATGTAACATATCAGCTACATTGTTAAAATTTAACTAAAATTGTTGACATGGGTATGCATGTTTTAACTAACAAGGTTGGACATGGTAATAAGTGAAACTTACTCTCAACGATGGACCAAACTTTGAGCCTTAGAATAAGCACTTGTTGGAAGGGTCTCCTAGTTTGATTGTGTTGCAGGGTTAATCTCATAATTATGCCTATGGAATATCAAGGTCAAAACCTCCATTCTCTCATTTTGAGTCAGTCTTAGAATCAGTAACTCTCTACAATATGTCAGTGTCCTAAAAGCCAAAGAAGAAGTAACTGTCCTGTTATTCAGTGCTCATTAATTAATTCAATAAATGACACATATGGTTAAAAGAAGCTAAGCAACTAAAACTAGCCCAAGAATGCATTTCACCAAGAGTTCATTGTCACCTATACATGCAGCCAAAAAAGTGAGATATTAATGTTGTGTTCCTGAAGCTCAGACAGCCACAAGTTGGAAGAATCTGCAGTGACCCACAAGGTCTCAAAATAAACCTTTCTATATGAATTCCAAAGTCCTAAGACGCGTTGACAAAATTGACTAATATTTGCTATACATACCAAAAATGCCATTTTCTGCAGCAGAAACGTCTAAAAGCTTCACTCTCTCCCCTGCACATGCACAAGGGAATATTGAAATTGACCCACTGATTGCTACATGAATAGTAGAGTCCAATAATCCCCCCCAATAAAAAGAAATAACACAAATTTTATTAGCACAAGTTCACCCTTTGTTTACTGGCTCTCTCTTTTGGCAAGCAATATTTGGCTCCCTCCCCTAAGGTCCCTAAAAAGATAGTATTATGGTACATGTATGATATAACTCTGGTTGCCTCATTGGTGAGAATTGGTACCTTATGGAGTAGCAATCCAAAGATTTAACCAAGACAGCCGTGTGATTATAGTTCAACATTAGGATTTCAAAACCAACATCATTAAGGCTCCCACATAGAGCAACAACATCAAAACTCAACCCAAAACAGTGAGCACAGAGAGAACAGAGCAAAAGTAAGGAACAAAGCAACCATAAACCCACAAATGGACACACAACCCATGCAACAATAATACACATTGGGGAACCTGAAATCAAATCAAAGAGAGGTACCTAAAATTAACACGTAACAACAATTGAGGAACGGCATGATTAAACGCTTAGTAGCAAACCCTAACGGAGAGAGGGGAGTGGCAGAGAGACAATGTAGAGACGAAGAACAGAGGGAGTGGGACTGTTCTTTGAGCCTTACGGGGTGAAGACGTATGGCGGGCGGAGTGACTTTGAGCGTTCTGAAAGTATTTAAGAACAAGAGGTGTAGTATCTGAATTCACCATGTTATTGAGAATAATTACAGCGTCTTGCTCTAGAACCTTATCCCCTAAGCCCTTCAGAATTTCAGAGACATCATGCTCAGTGGGATTGCAGGAATCCAAAGACTGGGCAATTATGGTAAGAAAAGTGTACCTGACATCATAGGATTTCTTCTGAAGTTGTTTGGTTCTGGGGCTTCTGGGATTGACCCAGATGCAACTTTTTGAAGAAGATGAAGATTTTCGATCTGGGTCCTCAACGTTTGAATCTTCCTCGGAGTTAATGTTTTGTGTTAGTTGGGGAACAAGTTCCTGCAAGGAGACGTGGTTAGTGTGGTGAAAGGTTTTGGATTGAGGAGTAAGTGAAGAAAATAGTTGAAATGAAGAAGCAAAGTTTCAAACTTTGAACTTACGGGAAGAAGAACAAATGGATGGTGGATCATGGAAGAGAGAGGAAAGGGACGAGCAAACGGTCTGAAAGAAAGGGAGATGATTTTTCATTTTGGTTCTGAAAGAAAGGGAGTGACGAAGAGCATAAATGTATGAAGCAGTTGTTTGGAAGGATTTGCACAAAAAAATTTAGTGGGAAACAAAATGGTGCGCGGGTTATGGGAATATATTAGGGCACATTTAGGAAACGTTGCCTCAGAACATTAAATAAGCTATGTTTTATTAATATTGTATTTTATCAGAAAGAGCGTGCTCAAATGTATAATATTGCAACACTTATAAAACGTACCCTTTAAACTCTAAGGGTACGTTTTTCAAGTGTTGCAAAAAATGTCATTGCCAAAATCACTCCAAAAAGGTTACTTTTATAAAAGTGTTGCCTATTAAGACTTTAGACTATACTTTTTAAATGTAGCTTAAAAAAATGTAGCTATAGACCAATTTTGTTATAGTGAATGTTTGTCATTTTAATGGCATGTTCATACATAGTACAAGAACCATTAAATTTTACGGTGGTTAAAGTACTCATTAATGTCCAAGCAAGAGACTTGTTAATAATTTGAGAGTACTCTTCTACAAAACTCATCATTTCTTTAACATTCTTAGTTTTAAGAAGAGTTGACTTAATATTGCTGGCTATACTCATTTGCATGTATATCAAACTCAATCTGTTTGTTCTTTCCTAGTTTTTATAATGAATTTTCTATTCATCAGTTCTTAAAATAATAATAGCATCTGATTTCTCTACTCGAAGAGTCAATTCCAAATTCATTATCCCAAGGTAAAGCTGGACTTACTCACTCAATTTAGAGAAATTAAGTCCATTAAATTGGAACATATGAGATATGTGAATGCATAATAATAAGTATTGTAATGATCACATGTCTAACATTAATACTTTGAGTCATAAATTAACATACTATATAGATTCAGAAAGTAAATTATTTAAGCATTCAATGTATATAAATTTTTCCTTTGGATGATCCATCAATATACCATATTCAACATAATGATGTTAATAAAATTTACATAATTTTGACAATGATATATATAATAACTAGAAATATTTATTATCTTTGGATATATAAATAAAATTAATAGTACACTTATACTATTAACAATTATGTCTATTTATTATAAGAATAACTAAACAATCTTTGAGTAATTTATAAATGTCTTATAAGAATGAATTTTAATTTACTATACGCAAATAGTTATCATATCATTTATAGTATTTATTCTATGGGTATTTAAAAAATAATTTTTATATAATTTAAAATTAAATTAATTTAAATATTTAACCACTTTGATGATTAATAAATCTATCATATATTAATTCCAAAATTCAAACATTCATAACAATTAAAGAATTATATATATAAAAATAACTTGAGTAATGCACTCTAGGCATTATGTGCAAAGCAATGGAAGAATGAGATCAATCATGGGCAATATAACTAAATAGCATTATATCATTCTATGCAGCACGTAAACACTTCAATGACTAATGTGCAAAAACAAATTAGGATTGTTATCATATTATCATACAAATATTGAAAACAATCAACTTTCCATCGTTTTCGCTGACGTTGACGTGATGCGGAGAAAACTTGATCCACCAAAAAACGATTATTCACGCATCACGTTAATTTTTCATAATGCGTAATGGCACAAGAATTTATTCAATTATTATAAAATTATATTCAATAATTCATAATTAAAATAAATAATAAATCATAAGATTAATTCATACAATGCAACGGAATAACATAATAAAAAATTTATAATTTTTACAATTAAGGTTAATACAAAATGAGAAAAATAATCATCAACAATGGAGAATTATAAATTCTATAATCATATTTTGATATTATATATTAGTTTGTAAGTAATCTAATAATCTTAATATAAAAAATTACTATTAAAACATAAGAATCTTAGAATTTATAATTTTCATAAATAAAAGTGTAAGAAAACATTAACATTTATTCATGAATGATTAATAGACTGTATTCCAAGAACGTTAGAGAGATCTTAAAATTTATTTTATATTATTTTATTTTTTTTATGTTTCTTCTACTTTAATGATAGTGAGAGAAAAAAAAATTTAACGATCAAGAATAAACTTTGAGTTTTGTGCATAAATCATTCTTTAAATATTGTTAATTTTTATTAAATTTACAGTTATTATAATTATAAAATTGTTATTTCTCTTTTACTCAATAAGAATTTAATCTTTTAACTTAATTCAATTACTTTTAAACTAATAAAATAAGTCACAAGTTTGAGATATTTATTTAATCTAACAAATAGCACCACACAATTATAAATTAATTATGTAATACGACTTTCAACTTCCACTTTTCAACCAGAAAAAAAAAAGGACAAATGACCTAAATCAAACGGGGACGAATGTGTTAATTACCAGTAAGCACATGCTATATTGACTTGCTTTCTCAATCAAAATATATTCAGCAAACTATTTTCTTTTTTTTCTTTTTTTTCTTTTTTTTTGGTTTCTCATGATATTATGTGATTAATTTCTTGGGATATAGACCAATACAATTGTACCCTCTCTACAAATAACATCTCCAAAACTTGAACTTTTATATTCTTTAAGAGTATAATTTACTTATCAATGCGCCCAACCCGTTGTGGATTGCAAACTACATATATTATATTAGAGCATTGGCTAACCATGCTAAAATAGGCTAAATCATAGATGTATATATTTTTCTTAAATCAATTATATAGGCAGGTCACCAAGACTCATTATTGATGACAGTAGTTATACAGCTATTTTATTCGTACTTTTCTTATAGTTATTAGACTATTCATTGAATATTTCACATAGATATTATGTGGAATTATCATTTCAAATTAAATTACATGTTTTAAGCCCTGCAATTAAAAAGGAGTTGACAAAGAAATCGTAGGATACCGCTGCACTTCGTCAACCTCAATAGCTGCCATGTTTGCCACTATTTTAATTTTTAAGCTTGAGTTCACAAACCATTACTTTCTTCCTGCAGCGTTTCACGCATGCGAATGTGAAATGCCTGCACGTTCATTGGGACTATTGACTTTTGATGCTGAGTTTATTACGAGTCATGTAAACAAGATAATTTCATACATAAACATTGTGTACTCAAATTGGGTTTATAAGTTCAATCACATTTTTAATTTATAATTAATTACCACAATTAATTATTAATTAGTTATTATAATTAATGACAATTAAAAATGTATAATTAATATAGTATATTTAGCTTAAATACACTATATTTATGTAACAATTTTTTTTTTAAAGTACCAAAGTTTTCTGTCCCACTCAAATGCTGTGGTCCCACTCAAATGCCGATTGCATATATCAATTCAAAACAACACATCATGAAATTCTATCATTGTTCAAGAGCATAAGAAAAAATGTTTTAAGATTTTTTTTTTGCCATAATTTTTTATCAAATAATTTGACCCTTGCTAATGTTATTTTGGACCCGTATGTCATGCTGGACTAGAGAAATTTTATATAAATTCGGATTACGTAAGTTGAGTGTATTTAACCAATCGTATTATAATTAATAAATAATTATTATATTTAAATATTAATTAGTTATCATAATTTATTATAATTAATGATATAATTGATCAAATGTTCTTAAATTAAATATTTAAGATTTATACAAAAATCTCTCACTCAATTAAACCTAATATAGCGCATAACCCACATTACCTAAGGCCTCAAGGGCCTCACATTCTATTTATGTACACACTTAGAAGTACCTTAAGCATATCTTCTCTCTCTGTCTTTACTCTTAAGTCTTATCTCTATTTTGGTTTTAAGATTGACTTAAACATCAAAATGTCTTTACAAGTACTCCGTCCCACCTCCAATTTATGGACTGCAATTGTCGACCGGCGTTAAGTTCTATGATGTGATCAATCTGTCCCAAAATCATCCACTCAAATAAAAAAACGGAACATATTCTATCTAACTATCACGTTTAAATTTAGTTAAATTCTGGGAAAAATTCTATTTTTTCTTCTTATTCTATAGCATTACTCATATATCAAACTGAGTGATGACATAGCACATTTTCATTAAAAAGGAAACTACAGAAAGTTGTACGTATAACATGTTGGTGAATTCAGTTAGTTGTTTTCATATTGACAAGAAAGTAATGCCTCTATCAACTAATATCTTACAAATATGAGTGGATTATGAATAGAGAATATTAAGGATTTATTTCTTTTTAATATTATATTTATGTCTTGTTTCTAAAGTTATATAACAATTTTTATATTAGAATAATCACAAACTAAATTTAATTATTATACTATAAAGTGTGATTGTTTCGCTAATCACATTTATTATTTTGATTATTCAATTATGAGTATTGAGCACTCATGATAATTTTTTTAAAGAAAATAGTGTGTCACATAATAGCTCTTATTAGTTCAATAATTTTTATAAATTTAATTTGAATGCACAGTCAGTATAAAAGTTTTTTTACATTATCATCTAATCATGCATCGTCACATTATTAAAAATATTTGACTTTCTCAATAATTACCTTAAAAGTTAAACTTGTGATAATATATGATTGGTTAATAGTGTAAAAAATTTTACACTAACAATGCTTAAAAATTAAACTCAATTTATATTATAAAAAATTTGCAATCTACTATTAATTGGAATATAATTGTTGAACAAACTTAAAATAAGTTTCAGTTACGATAACATTTAGCTTACATTATTTAGATAATTGCCCCTACATTGATGCATTTCGCCTTAATCCATTATAGATCAATTTGGTTCGGTATTCTTTCTCCGTGATTTAGGGTTCATGTTGTGTTGCCCCCATGCCAAGTTATATATTAGGATACATAGGCTATGAGGTCTTGGTTTAGCATCGTATTCCAACATCTGTTGTCCGTGGTAAGGATTGTGGTGTCCCCTGTCCGTGTTGGTCTGGGGTTCGAGGAGATTGCATCCTTGTACTACGCGCGGCTCTTCAGATCTAATCGATGTCTTTTTGTTTGCTGTGATAGTTTTTCAAGGATGCGTGTCACTCATGGAATGACAGTTGCCATGATTGTCTCTATTTGAATTTAAACCTGAAAAGACAGAGCTATACCCCTGCGAGTGGTTGTAGTTGAGGAGTTACCTCACGCCTATAAATAGGAGTGGGGGGTTTCCACTCACCACTTTCACCCCTTTTTCCATTTTCTATGACTTTTCGGTGACCAGAGGCAATTTTTGGCCATTGTTTATGACAGTTCGTGGTGGTTTCTTGTTATTCTCAAAGCCTTTATCCTCCCCTTTTTCCTTAAAACTACCAGGTACTCCCTTTAGACCCTTACCCATAACCAAGAGAAAGATAGAGAAAAGGAAAGCAAACATTTATGCTCCTGGCAGATGTACGCCATTAGGTTTGACAGATGTAGGTGTTGGGTTTCTCACTGGCAGATTGTCCAATCAAAGTTGGGTTTGTTTCCTTCTCACAGAGGTTGGATGATTGCCTGGTTGGTGGTAGCTTCAACCTGATTGTGAGTTCCATTGTTGACGTTGTAGAAGGAAGGCTTAAACATCTAGGTGCACACATTCACTTGGATATTAGGCATTTCCTTCTTCTCTTGCTCAAATCCCCACACAAGGTTGGAGTGGAGTGGGAGACTGCCATATACGTCTCCCAAGTGGAGTCGCCAAATGTTTTAGGTGGATTTGAGATTATAAAAAGATGAGATTCATGGGTTCGTAAACTTATAGGATATATACAAGACGGGGAAACTCCGACCCTAATGGCTCGAACTAGAACAGATGAAGTACTCATGGTAGATTCTTCGGAGGACTGATTGGAGTGCCTTAACACTTGCAACTGAAGAACTCATCCTAATATTATGAAAATGAAGAAGATGAAGCTTATGAGCTCTATTACAAGGTGTTCTGTGTGTCGTCTTTAAGTTCTTGAGATTTTATTTATAAAGCTTTCATGGTCTAAGAGGGGCAAAAGGGTAATAAGAAATAGTATTGTCTAAGTTGTCTTTTAGGTATAGGGTATGCTTCATAGGATTAAACATTATTATCAACTTTTGAGTTGGGTTGATGGTGACAAGTCTTTATTAAATCCAAGGTTTCAGAAAGGCATTAGAGCAGCAAGTTGGGTACTATGTTAGAGCGCCAATTGGAACAGGTGAAAAGGACACATCTCTAGTCAACTCTCTAGCCATCTCATCTAGGAAGCACGACTCATATTGCTTAACTTTACTACTTATTGAAATATTCAATTTGTTATAATATCTGTTTATTGCATATTAAAAGTCCTTATTCTATTTTCAAAGAGGAATATTTTAATTGTGCTACATCTCAAATTGGAATTAAATAAGCTTGCAGTTTTTAACATGTGATTGAAATCATGTTTATATATTCTTATACTTTATGTCACGACTTATATTATGTTAGACTTATGTGCTGCTTTAACTTTTTGCATTAATTTGTGTCATATTGGTATTGACAGACCAAATTTGCAAACGAAATGCAAGAAATGACTCAAAGAGCATCAGAGTAAGGAACTCCTCCCCTAGATGAGTTAGATGTGTGTCACAATGTAGCTGGAGTGAAAAAAGGTAAAATATATGGTCTTGTAATTGAGTCAACCGTAGTGGCTGGAAGATCACAATATCGTGGCTCAAGTTCTTCATCATCTGACTGGTGCAAAGAGATGAACTTGACGAATTAAGAAATGAGAGAAATGAGCTTCAGGCTCAAGTGGCAGATAATAGGAGACAAATTGAGGAGACAAATCGGCTAGTACGAGAGATGATGCGGTCGATAAACTTTCAGCCTTCTCAAACATTTCCCGTGATTGATGGACCAGAAGAGGAGGACGAGGACGATGAGGAGTTTTTATGATTAGAGTTTAGTTTGTGTTATGTTCAATTTTATTATATTTGAAATATTATAGTAATGAGATATTGTAAACAATGCTTAGTTTAGTTTATTCTAGAATGTCTTGATGTTTAAATGATATATTCTAAACTGAATTAGTTTTGTTTACATTATTTTTTATTTATGTGTTTTGTTATATATGAGATTGTTGATTGTTGTTTATTAGATGTTTTAAAAATTTGGATTTTAATAAATTTAAAAATAATTACAAATTCATATCACAAATTAGAAACCGAATATATTAAAAAAAGATATTTGGCGACCGATTTAAAAACTGATAAACTAGTCTCGTAATATATTGAGCATTTTAGAAACTGATTTAGTGACTAATTTTATAAAATATATAATATATTTAGAATTTTAGAGATCGATTTAGAGACTGATTTAGAGACCGATAAATCAGTCTCAAGTTTAGAGATTGCGTTAGCAACTGATTTTATAAAATATATAATATATTCATGTTTTTAGAGATCAATTTAGAGACTACAAAATCGGTCTCTAAAAAATCGGTTTCTAAATTAGTCTCTAATGCACTTTTTTGAAAAAATAATTGACCAATATTTTAGCGACCGATTTAGAGATCAAAAAAATCGGTCTCTTTAAAATCGATCTCAATATTTAGCGACGAGGATTTTAGAGACTAATTTAAATCGATTTCTAACTATTTTAGAGATCAATTTTCTTGATTTAGAGACCGATTTTTCGATCTCTAAAATTCAAATTTCTAATATTGAACAGAGAAGAGAAGGTGAACTAGCTTTCTTTGGTTGCCTCTCTCGTCTGGTCGAGTAGCTTTTGCTTCTTCCTACTTATTTTATTATAACATAAGCAGCTACGTGACCTATTGGGAGCTTTTTAGTCATAGTGGGAGCTTTCGAAAATCATTTTGCAGGTTAAGATCATAGGAAGAGGGATGAACAAGGGAGAATATCTTTTTTAAAAGAAGACGATTCCAAAAGAGACTCAAAATGGAGAATAGGATGCCTTAAAGTAAAGGTAAATAAGAAAGATCATAAATAAAATTGAATAGAATTAGTTATATGATTAATGAGTTTTTACCTTTTTCGTCCATTTTTCTGCCCATTATGTGATTATGACCACAACGAAATTTTCAAACATCCAATTAAATTAAGCGATCGTTTGCTCTGGTATCAAAATTCGGAAGACTAGGGCAAAAAGTAAAAAGAAAGAAAGCAACCAACACATATCATTAAAATAAATAAATAAATAAAAATGAAACCAATTATATATGTGAACGCGTTGATACATCAGTATGTACATGTTAGCAAGATAATCGATAGAATGTTATGTCAAAATCGTTCAGATTTTTCCTACAAAAGAAAATTTTATTTTGCTTAATCTGCAAACTAGAGCACATGGGTTACCCTAAAATTTCAAATATGCTTGAACAAAACGCATACGAGTACAGGCCTACCAGGTGAAAATGGTTACTACGTTCAAAGAAACTGTTCCTTCCCCTATGCTTGAAGAAGAAGTCTGCTCAAGGAAGGATAATATATACAATTTTCTTTTGCAGCATTGTGCATGTATATGGAACAAGCATACAACTTCAGGCCAACTCAACCATTTTCCACAAAATCTTATTTCAGTTATGTTTCTGTAGTCAAAGCCGTCATCAATACATTGATAAGTATGCTTCAGATTTTGCTCTGCCAAGATGACAAAGACACCTGTTTTTCTTATATTTATAATTAGACTTCTACTCTCTGAGCTGTTAAGCAAGCCTAAATACAAATTCAAGCAATTAATAAGCAATATTAATTTTTCTACCTGATAAGATTTTATTCCTTTTTTTATTCTTTCTTGCAATTGCATTCACAGTTTGTATCTGTGTCATTCTTCATTATCTTCTTCGATTTAGCCACACGTTTTTGACCTTCACACTCCACCAAACAAATATATAAATTCTCAGCACCCAAAACCAGAAAACCAAAAACATCATACATTGGTGGTGCAACCGAACTCTTATTGTTTCTTCAATCTTGTTATTCTTCACTAGAAATGGCAATCATGGGAAAGATATTCCTCACACTCTTATTGTTATCTTCAGTTTTCTCAATAGCTTCATCAAGAAGAGGACCCTCCTCCAGCAACATAGATTGGTGGTGCAACCTAACCCCACACCCTGGGCCATGCAAATACTACATAAGTCAAATCAACCACAATTACAGAATCAAACACAAATCCGAGTTCCGGGAAATTCTTATTCAATTGGCCTTAAAGCAAGCGCTTATCATGCAAAGGGAAGCACATGATTTTGAACAATACTTGGTGACCAAGAAGCATACAGCTGTACATAATGATTGTTTGAAGCTCTATGAAAACACCATCTTCCATCTCAATCGTACCCTTGAAGGCCTGCATGTGAAGAGGAGCTGTTCACCAGTTGATGCACAAACTTGGCTCAGCACTTCTCTTACAAACATCCAAACATGTCGAACTGGGGCCATAGAACTCAGTGTTCAAGATTTCATGGTGCCAACTGTGAGCAGCAATGTCACTGAGATGATAAGGAACAGCTTAGCCGTCAATGTGGATTTCCTGAAACAACATGCAGATAATCACACAGCAGAAACAGAAGATGCGTTTCCCAGTTGGTTTTCTAGGCATGAGAGGAAGCTGTTGCAGTCTGCTTCGATAAAGGCACAGCTTGTGGTAGCAAAAGATGGTTCGGGGCATTTCAGCACTGTCCAAGATGCTCTCAATGCAGCGGCAAGTAGAAGATTCAAGACGAGGTTTGTTATACATGTGAAGAAAGGGGTTTATGTAGAGAATATTGAGGTTGATAACAACAATGATAACATCATGTTGATTGGTGATGGGATGAGAAATACCATAATAACGAGTAGCAGAAGTGTTCAAGCAGGCTTTACCACCTATAGCTCAGCAACAGCAGGTGAGTGATATTCCCTATCTCCTTTCTCTTTCTGTGTTCTTTTATTAGTCAATCTTTTTGTTTTTTTTTTTTCTTGGTAATTACTTGTTTATATTACCCTCAGGCTCATATTAATTGACCTAGCATTAGATGCCATTTTATTCTCTGTCTTTTAAACTCGGCAGGCATTGATTTCATTTTACCTGCATTTCATCTTCAAATCTAGGCATCTTTGTTTGTTACCTGTTTCTTACGGCATTTTGTTGAATACTAATGATAATTCTTTCAAAAAAATAAAAGCCTCAAGAGTTTACTGTTAAATATTCCAACAAGAATGTAAATATGCATGAGCAAAACTTAAGTGAAAAATATATAGATGGAATTAATTTTGATTTTCTATCACTATCATCATCCAATTATGTATTACCATATTTCATTTAATCTTGTATTACCATATCATTAAAAAAAATAACTTTTGATTTAATTATTATCATAATTAAACTTATTTAATGATGATATGAAATACTTTTACATTGTAAAATTAAAGATGATCAAATGATATCTTACATAAAATACATGACACTACATAACAAATCACTAAATCTCACCATGTAAAAGTTTCTTTATTAGAAAATTCACTTTGTAATACCAGTCACAGTACTTAGATAAGAGGTTCAGTAATACTCATAATTTGAATATATTTCATTGTCTAGCATATCATTATTCTTGAATTATTCAAATTCAGGCATAGATGGCCTTCACTTCATTGCACGCGACATTACCTTCCAAAACACCGCCGGTCCTCTCAAGGGTCAAGCTGTGGCACTCCGATCCGACTCCGACCTCTCCGTCTTCTACCGATGTGGCATAGCAGGTTACCAAGACACCCTCATGGCTAATGCACAGCGTCAATTTTACAGACAATGCTATATCTATGGCACCGTAGACTTCATCTTTGGTAATGCTGCAGTGGTTTTCCAAAATTGTAACATTTTTGTAAGAAAGCCATTAGATGGCCAAGCGAACATGATAACGGCCCAAGGTCGAGGAGACCCATTTCAAAACACTGGAATTTCCATCCACAATTCTCAAATCAGGGCTGCACCAGACCTCAAGCCCGTTGTTGACAAATACAACACCTTCTTGGGCAGGCCATGGCAGCAATACTCAAGAGTAGTGATCATGAAAACTTTCATGGACACCTTGGTGAACCCATTGGGTTGGTCTCCATGGAATGGTAGTGATTTTGCTCTTGATACACTGTATTATGGAGAGTATGATAACTATGGGCCTGGTTCATCTACAAGCAATAGAGTAAAATGGCCTGGTTTTCATGTGATAACAAGCCCAGCCGAGGCATCGCAGTTCACAGTCACTAGCCTCCTTGCTGGCCCCACATGGTTGCCTTCCACAACTGTGCCATTTACCTCTGGCCTTTGACTTTTGTGCTATAGTTAATTATATCAAGTCAATTATATTTAATTATTTGGAATTAAGTTATAATGAAGTTTTTGTAAAAATATATACAATATTCTTTTGTACATTGCGAGAGAAATATACTTAATTATTCGTGTATCTTTGTAAAGAGAAAAAAAATTATCTACCAGAAAAGAAACAACACGATCGAAATTCTACATTTTCTTGAAATCTAATGTACTGCTTCTTGAATTCTCCTTCACTGTTTCATGCTTTTTCATTGCCGCAACTAAATATATTCCGCATGTATTAGTGTGAAAAAATAATAGAAGAAATATTTTATAATTTTTTTTTTCACAAACTCTAAAGTATATAGAATATTTATAGAAGTGAAAGAGATTTTATATATTCTATAACTTTTTAATTAATAATAATAATTTTCTTTTAACTTATGAAATAAATTATCCTATAATTACGTAGTTCTAATGAAATAATTTTCTCTAATGACATATAATGCATTATAATTCTTCATTAAATAGAATAACTCTCATAACTTTCAGAACTCACAAAAAGGTCTCATCACCAAAATTTATTAAGGTCTGTTTGAATAGCGAGAATTGGAATTATTGTTTAGAATTTTAATTTCAATTCTAATAATGTCAGAATTGAAATTGGTTCAGAATATTAAATTTTATATTTGAATTGTGCAAAGAATTAGGTCACAGAATTCTATGGTTTGGATGTATGATCCAAAAATTCAATATATATATATATAATTGTAATTAAAAAATTTCACATCAAAATTTTATTTAACATTAAATATATGAATATTTACTATATTTTCTATTTTTTTCTCAAATTTAATTTTAACTTCATCAACAAATAATAACTAAAAAGTTTCATTGCAAAATAAATAAACTTGTCCCATAAAGTGAAGACATATTGTTCATATCACACATGAAACTTCAAATGTAAACAACATTCACTTCAAAACCTAACTTAAAAATAAATTCAAAATTAAATGTCTTCTTCAAAAATAGACAAAAAAAATTCTAAGACCAGATATATTGTCAATTTTATTAATTCTTGATTTGCATCAAGATCCATGATTTTCTAAGTGTAGTAGGAAGAGCCTTAAATGACTCATACTTTCTTGCATCACCAGTAAGAACATCGTAAGATCAGATCAATTCTGGTTCTTCTAAATATGAAATTTTAGAAAGTTCAGCGCTTGCTTTAATAGGATCATGTGAATAAGTTTTACTGATAGTATTAGCCATATGAGTAACAATAATTGCAAGTGTGTCACCAGAGCGATTTCTCTTTCTTTGAAGATTTGGATTCAATATAGAAGAAGTCGGTTGCTTAGTTGAAGTTGGTGTAGATTCAAGTGTATCATAAATTGTCTCCTTAATAATATTTGAATTGACATTGTTTGTATTATCTTCTTGTTCAATCTCTTTCATGGCTTCAGCACCAGTCTCAGCACCATCTCCTGTAGCACGATCTTGTCCACAAATAGTAGCTAAATCTTCCTAATTTTCAATCTGTTTGTATCTATAACTACTTGCTTCTGGATGAGACTGAAAATCAATATACCAAGTAATACTATTTATGAATAAATATTAATATAAAAAAATAAAAGTAAAGAAACCAAACTCAAGTTTAATACTTTGACATAATCTTCCCAAACTTGATCGCTGTGAACATTCACCATATTACGATCCCAATCCCAACCAAAGCCGCTAGTGCCAAGCATGTTAGTAATGATAGCACAATGTTTATCCCAAGTTTTAAGGCTAGACACAATGTTGTCCTTGGTGATTACAACGTTGTATTTTTCCATTATGCCATTTATAGCTGTAGTATATGCAACTAATTTCCATCCATTAGGTACCTATTTTCCCAAGTTATGTTGTTCAACTAGAATACTTGTAAGAACACGGTCCATATCCTTTGTCCATTTTAGATATGACTTGGCCTTATCCTTATTTTTGCAAAATTTACCTTTCTCCATCAACTAGTAAATAAAACTAAGACATATACAATTAAAAAACAATGCATAAAATAACTTAATAAGACAAAATTAGATATATTTACAAAAGCATTCTTCTTTCCAAGTCATTGTCATTCTCCACTCTTAACTCTCTAAGTATGAATCCTTCATTATACCATGAAGCTATTACGACCACAATAATTGCAACTCCCTCTAAAATTAATTTTCTTTTTTTTTTACTTGTCTCATATCTTCATTGGTTGATCAATTAGTTTTTAATATTCTTCCTGACATCTAAAAATTCAGTCATAAAGCAAATGAATTATAATAGGTAAACACAAATAACAAAAAGAACAAGAAATTGAAAATAAGTATGTGAAAAATAAGAAAAATAGAACTGAATTAGAGTATTTTTACTTTTTTTTTCTTATACATATAATCACCGAAGCTATTCTAATATTAATATCCTGCAGTTCTATGGTAAATTCAAGATTTATATATCAGAGGCTGAGGAATAGCTAAGAATCTGCCAGCTGAATAGTGTAAAAAATCAAACCAAGTCTCAAACTATTGTGAATCCAACCAATAATTATAGCCCTACCAGGATCCTTTCAATACTTTCAAAGACTTTAGAATATTTGTCTCAGTACTGGAGCAATTCACCACATGCCCTTGTATTACTTTGTGGTTAGCCCCATAGCCTTTTCAAGAAATTAAATATTTTTTGAGATTCCAGAGTCAAGATATCCATGATAAAAGATACGTGACCCTCTCCCTCCTGAAAACGTCGTCTCTCTCTCTCTCTCTCTCTTTCTCTTTTATCAAAGCAGATCAACCCAAAAAAAAATCACTCGTCCTTCTTTTTTAGTTCATTCTTTTCCTACTTTTAGTTTTACCCCAAAGTCAATTAACACACATTTATATATATGACTTAAAAACAAAAATGATAGAGACAGTGGATACCTCGTCAAAGTTGTTGGCTGCTCGTAGATGCTGGTCTTTGAAGAAGATGGAGTGGAGTAGGATAGGCACCGCACATCTTTTCGTTTTTCAAATACGATTTTAAGTCTGAAGTGTTGAATTGACAATTTTTAGGATATGAGTTAAGATTGAGAATGAGCTGGATTAGTTATTTTTAAATTCCATGGAATTATACTATGAAATCATGTTTCTAATTCCAAAAGAGCTTCCAAACATAAAAATTAGAATTAGTAGGCCCAATTCCAATTATAAATACCAATTCCATGCTCAATTCCAGACGCCAAGTGGGGTGTTAACTTCAAATTATTATTATTTTTAATCAACACTTCCCTTTAATTTTAAGTCGTCTTCTTCATTCCAAGTCTTGCTCGCAATTTTTGAAATTCTTCAAACTTGAGAGGCTTAGTGAAAATATAAGTAATTTGATCTTGTGTCTTCACATATTTGGGCTTAGTCACCTTGTTGTCAACATACTCTCTAATAAAATAGAACATTGTGTCTATGTGCTTGTTTCAATCATGGTACACTGGAATTTTAGCAAGAGATAGTGTAAACTTGATATCAATACAAATCTTTGTTGTTTCTTCTTGTGGAAAATAAATTTCTTTTAACAACCTTCTAAGCCATACAATATGACAAGTGCAAGAAATTGTTATTACATACTCAGACTCACAAGTTGAAAGTGTGACAATGAATTATTTTTTGAGCTCCATGAAATAACACAATCTCCCATAAAAAATACAAAATTAGTAGTGCTCTTTTTATTATTAACATCTCCCACAAAATCACTATCACAATATCTCACAAGCTTGAAATCATTAGAAAATGAATAAAATAACCCAAAATTAATTGTACCTTTTAGGTAGCGAAGAATCCTCTGAGAAACTTTTATGTAGGTAGAAGTAGGTAATTCTATCTTTTTCTAGAAGTGTAATTGTAGTATTTATGCATATATTGTATGTATCCACTCTTCAAATATCAAGAGAATCGCAAACTCATTAATCATATATTTGTACCATTTATCTAATAGTGATCAAAGTGAGTATCTAGCCTGAAGATGCTACTGTGGATATCAAAAGCCACTTGTAATCTAGCATGAAGAGGCTAGGGTAGAAAAAAGAATAACATGGAAATATTAAATCTCAATGGTTTATTGAGGATTGGACATAGGCACGTGGTATGATCGAACTAACATAAATCTTCAATGCGATACTTCTCTAACCCTTATCTTTATTTACTATTCAGATTGTTTTATTGCTTAGCACTCTTTTGAGTTTATGAACACTTTTTCTTAAGTTAAAAGTGAAGTTTCTAAGTTTGGTCTTAGGTAAAATTGAACAATATTTTGATTGATTTAAGCAATCCCTCTTAACTTACTAATTCTACCTTTAACCCTTATGTGTATCCAAGTTTAGAAACTTGAGATCCTTTTGAGTTTGCAAAAAGAGTTAAGAAAGTTGGAGGCATAATATATTCCCCTCTTATTGCACTATTGACACCTTCAATAATCCTAATAGATAACTAAGTAATAAGTACATATATGTACACACTATGAGCACTTTTAACTTGAAGGAAAATAGCCACTCGCTCCTCAAGAACATGTCTAATTCAAGATGGTATACAAACTATAATTCAAAACTTTTCGTCCTCATACTTAAGGATGGAAGCACCTTTTGATGAAAAAGGATTTGAATAAACCATCTCTCATCTTGAAGTTGTTAAACTCTTTACACAAGAGTTGAGTTCTATATTACTTGTTACCAAGTTGATTCAAACTCAAAAAGGGGGTTAATAAAGTTTGTAAAAGATTTTCACAAACTCTTCCAAAAAAATACTTATTTATTAATCTTTGTTGAAGCTATTAATTTTCAGAATCGAGTAGATAGATGAGGAAGAGAACTTCTTACACTAAAACCAGCCAAGAATCAAGGTAAACAAGAGAGTATAAAGTTATAAAATGCTTAAATACCAAATTTATACTAGTTCAGTAACTTCTTATGACCTTCGTCTAGTCCTCAAGTGATTTACTCGAGATTTTCCACTAATTTTCAAGCTTCAATAGGTGCTTGAAACCTTTACATCAAAGAACACCTACAACACTCTTAGAATACATCACTCTTAGTGTTTGACTCTCACAATAAGGGATACCTCATCCTTTTGATCTTACAAGGGATACATCACCCTTTTATAATGATTTTAAGATGAAGAGAATAATTAAAAATTATCACAAGAGTAGATAATACAAATTGAAGTCTAAGAGGTAGCAAAGAATCACACACTAAAGCCCAAAACAGGAGCTAATGAATAAAGGTTGTTATAATTCGCAATGAATGCTCAAGAATGTTTTTTCAAAGAGTTTTCCAACTGTGTTTAAGTCCTCAAAAGTTTGTATTTAAAGCCCATGAATTAAAAGACGATTGGGGGTGGTTGGGAGCATTAATTGCGAGCTACTAGCCGTTAATTTCTATTTTTAGAAATCCAGATAATCGGTTATTTGAAATCCATAATCGATTATTTGCGAATAACCAAGACTTATGTTTATGGAAAAAGCCTTCAATAATCAATTATACAAAGGCTACAATCGATTATTATTTTTTAAAACTTGGGCGTGAATTTGTTATATAACCCAATAATTGATTATTGATATACAATAATCGATTATTGTCTATTTGAAACAAAAGCTTGGCTTTCTAATTTTCAATAATTGATTATGAATTACCTTAATAATTGATTATTGGTGTGCAAATGAAAAATAAAGCATTTTGCCCAGCCCAAATAATCGATTATGGTTATGTCCTATTTGATTATTAGGCTTCTAAATTTATAAAAATACTAAGCCATTAGAAGCCATATGCACCCATAGTTTCTAAAACATCTTCAAACACTTAAGACTCATTTTGCTTGGTTTTCAAAACACTTTTAGCAACTTAAAAACACAATTTTTCATTAAGTGTTAGTTTATGAACCTAATGTGATTCCTTTTTTTTTTTATCTTTACATAAGATCTAAGTCCTATATACTAGTCTTGAAGGTTCTTCGACTTGATTTTTGCATATATATTCCTTGTTTGTTATTATCAAAATCATTTTATTTGTCAAGTACATTTTCCACTTTTTGATGATGACAAATAACAGTTACGAAAAAAGTTAACTTAAATAAATTGAAATTCACAAAAGATATTATAGAGTCTTATTCCTCCTCTATTTTGCAAGAGGTGATTAAATTAGAGATGCTCAGTTCCCCCTTAATTTTAAAATCCCAAGACCATTAATTCTTTTACCTTTCTCTCAAATTTTCCTTTCTTTTCCTAATACCAAATTTCTTCTCCCTCTTTTGTTAAGATCAAAAAGATATTGAACACAAGGAATTTGATAGAAAACAAACACAGAACCATTGCCTTAGAAATTAAACATTTGCATTCAAGATTCTATGTAGTTAAGCACCAGCAAATCCAATATAAATGATAACCTAAGATAATCAACATTTTCAACAACATATCCAATAATAAGGTAAGTACTAATCCAATAAGTATAATAAATAATCAACATATCCAATAATCAACTAGTATATCCTTTGAGTACCAAAGCCAACTAAGATATCCAACAATATGATAAGTTAAGGTAATCAACATATTTAGCCAAAAAAGACAATCAACCATAAGTGCTAAATAGCCAACATAGTTCTAAACAAAAAATAACCAACAAAAATATAAAAACTAAAACAGGGTTAGATAAACAACCTATGACTAAGCCCCATGATCCTCCAGTGGTGGTGGAAGGCAGCACTCAATCACATCCAGATGATCAAAGATGGTGCCAAGGCTATTCTTTGTATGGACTCGGAAATCGGCAACCTGAGTCTGAAGACCCCCAATGGCAGCTAGAATCCTATCTTCATTTGCAGCATGAGTAGCTGGCTCTTCCATATCAGTAGGGGCAACTGGCTCGTCCACATTAGCAGGGCCAGCCTCAACATCTTCTTCCTCTGCCTCATTATCAGCCTCTTCTTTGATATGTACCCAAACATCATTCTTTTTCTTCATGTGCATATGGTTAAGAGTCCCTTTCCCAAACTTGTTGTGACCAATGGACTCGGTCACCTCCTCAGTGACTATGACATCAAGATATTTGTCAAGTATTTTGGAGATAAGAAAGGAATATGGGAGATCCATGTTGTGCCTATCCTTCACTTTCTTCATATGATGCATAATGTAGTAAGGTCAGTTGATATGCATCCTCTATTTAATTGCCTAGAGAATGAAAATGTCATCCTTACTCAAATTGACATAATTGCCCCCTCTAGGGATAAGTATGCGAACATAAGCATAGTAGAGGAAATATCCCTCACCTATGAGCTTCCCAGCAGTGAAAGATGTTCCAGGAATAAGGCAGCCGATCTAATCATCCCCCGGAGCACATCAATCTTATTGTACCCATCCTAATCCTGGTAGTTGTTCTTAGAGAAGGACTACCCAACATAATGCAAGCCAAAAAAGTCCAACCAATCATAGGGCTTCACAATAATCGGACGCCCTTTAACTTTAGAAACTAATTCATCATCCTTAATGTCAAGGTTGCAGTAAAATACCTTAATTAACTCCGGATAAAAGTTATGGTGATGAATAGAGAGTTATAAGACCTGCTGATGTTCCAAGAGGGAGAGGAAGGTGAAGCCTTCTTTGAGTAAGAATTGAAGGTCCATATATGTTAATTGGACTAGTTTTTTGCCAAGAAACTGACATTGGGAATGATACATTTGGGAGGCATCTGAGATGAATCGCTGAAAGTCCAATAGGTTAGTAGGTTGAGCATCAATGAAGGTGGTCTTGGTGCAGACATGCTTGGGATGAGAGCTGGAAGTCATTTATGAGGTTGGGTCATGGGTTGGTGAGGGAGAGAGAATGTGTGGGGAGCAGTTTAGTGAGAGAAAGTGAAATTTGGGGCAAAAATTGGAGAATTATGGAAAAGAGACGAGGGAGTCGCGATTTTGTGATGGAAAGGAGTTTGGGTGGTGAAATTAGGTGGTTTGTGGTGGTTGGATGGCAGAAAGTAATGATTGAGTGGCGGGGAGGTGTTTAGGTTACAGAGAATGAGGATAAAATGGGTGAAGAGAGAAAGTGAATTGAGTTTGAAATGAAAGTGGGCGCTGATTTGTTTTTTTATTATAAAAACCCACATATAATCGATTATTAGACTCCCATAATTGATTATCTTATGACAGAATTGGCCTTCCTTAGCGTTGCTTAGTAATAATTGATTATTGCTCCTCAATAATCAATTATTTGACTCCTTTTCAAAACCTATCTTGCCCAGATAATTAATTATGACCTTTTCATAATCGATTATTGCTTAACAAAAATTTTGGTGAACCTTTTGATATGTTGATAAATGATTATCTACATTCTTTATTAAAAATACATTTTTGAGCTACTAACACTCCATAATCGATTGCCATTTCTCATAATCGAATATTCAGCCCTAAAAACACCAGAAACTAACATGTAGCAATAGAAACATGACATTTTGAGATTGGAGGACTTAGTCATGATTCAAGTACCTACAAACCAAATTTGGGGGAACCTCTAGTGCTCAAGTCAATAATGGATTCAAATGGATAATCATAATAAAATGCGTCAAACACAAACATTCATTAAAATGCATGATTGATCAATTATGCCTAGTTCTCCTTTTATATAAAAGAAACTTTCTTTAGGAAAAAGTTTTGTAAATATATCAGTTAATTGTTCTGATGTTTCCATAAACTCAAGCACACAATTTCCCTTTTGAACATGATCTCTTATAAAGTGGTGTCTTATTTCAATATGCTTAGTCCTTGAGTGCAAGATTGGGTTCTTTGTTAGGTTGCTTGCACTAGTGTTATCACATCTTATAACGATGTGATCAAGTTAGAGCCCATAATCCAAAAGTTATTTTTTCATCCAAAGGATATGAGTACAACAACTTTTGGTTACAACATACTCAACTTTAGCCATAGATAATGACACACTATTTTGTTTCTTGTTATGCCAAGAAACTAAAAAACTTTCAAGCAAGTGACATGTCTCACTAATACTCTTCCTATCCACTTTGCATCCAACAAAGTCGGAATCAGAATAACTAACCAAACTATATAAGGCACCATTGGGGTACTACAAGCCTATTTGTGTTGTGCCTATAAGATATTTCATGACTCTTTTTATAGCACTTAGATGTGATTCCTTAATATTAACTTGATATCTTACACACATGCATACACTAAATATTATATTTGGCTTACTTGCAGTAAGATAAATGAGTGAGCCAATCATACCTCTATATTTAGTTATTTTTATAGGTTTACCCCCTTCATCATTGTCCAAATAACAAGAGGTATTCATTGGGATTGCTATTTGCTTTGTATTTTCCATTCCAAACCTTTTAAGCAACTCATTGCAATACTTGGTTTGACTTATGAATGTCTCATCCTTTGTTTACTTAATTTGAAGTCCAAGGAAGAAGTTGAGCTCACCTATTATTGGCATCTCAAATTCACTTTGCATGAGGTTAGTAAACTCCTTACACAAAAACTCATTAGTAGCACCAAATATAATATCATCAATATAGATTTGCACAAGGAGAATGTCATACTCTTTATTTATTTTTTTTTATAAAAAAGTGTTGTGTCAACTTTGAGTCTAGAAAAATCTTTTTTTAAAAGGAACTTGCTCAACCTTTCATATCAAGCTCTAGGAGCATGTTTTAAGTCATACAAGACCTTTTTCAACTTGAAAACATGGTTGGATAGCTCATAACTTTCAAAACCAAGATGTTGTTCCACATACACTTCTTCTTAAATAAAATCATTTAGAAAAATACTTTTTACATCTATTTGGTAAAGCTTGAAATCCATTATGCATGCAAAAGCAAGTAGCATTATAATAACTTTTAATCTAACATTGGGAGCACATGTTTCTTCATTATGAATTCATTCTTCTTGATTATAACCTTTAGCAACAAACCTAACTTTATTTCTTATTATTATCCCTATTTCATCAAGTTTGTTCCTAAAAATCCATTTATTTCTTTTTGTAATTGTAGTGTATTTTGGACAAAACTTCTACAACATCATTAACAAAATCATTTCCTAATCTATTGGGATTAATATTATTAAATGCAATATGTACGGGCTCTTCTATAGTCATAATTCTTTTGTTATAAACTTTAAAAGCTTTACCATGAGTAAATAGCCAAGAAATATACCCTCATAAGATTTTGCATCAAATTTGCCTAAGTTATCATTTTTATTATTCAGAACAAAGCATTTGCATCCAAACACATGAATGTGGGAGATATTTGGTTTCCTTCTTTTGTATAATTCATAGGGTTTTCTTTAAAATTAGTTTTATTAGAACATTATTCATTATATAACAAGCAGTACTTACTGCATCTACCAAAAAATGCTTAGGAAGGTTAGATTCATTAGACATAGTTCTAGCATTTTCTTCCAAAGATCTATTTTTCCTTTCTACAATTTCATTTTGTTATGGAGTTAAAAATTATGCACAATGTCATTTTTAATACAAGGTTTCAAAATCTTAATTTTCAAACTCTCTATCATGATCACTTCTAATAGAGATAATGTTAGAACTATTTTCATTTTGAATAACATTGGACAGTTTTTTAAAAACTTCAAAAACATCATTTTTATGAGATAAGAAAAATGTTCATGTAAATCTAGAATAATCATCCACAATCATAAGTGCATAGCAATTCCCACCAAACCTCATTATTTTTGATGGACCAAAAAGATCCATATGAAATTATAAAGGTCTAGAAGTAGAAACAACATTGTTGGATTTAAAAAGGGCCTTTACTTGTTTCCTTTTTGACAAACATCACATAGCTTTTCTTTTTCAAATTTGAGCTTGGGTAGTCCAATTGCCCACTCTTTAGAAACTAACTTATTTAAGTGATCCATGTAAATGTGTGCAATTCTTCTATACCAAAGTCATGAATCATCTTCCTTAGTCATAAGACATTGTGTATCATTTGAGGATAGATCATCAAGACTAATCTGATATATATATTATTTACTCTATGACCAACAAACTTAACTTACTTGTCTTCTACTCCTTTAACTATGCAACAATTTGAATCAAATATGACTATATTTCCTTTGTCACAAAGTTGACTAATGCAAAGTAAGTTATTTTTGAGTCCATCAACAAGTAATACATTATCAATAGAGGAAGAAAGATTTTTACCAAGTTTGCAAATACTAAAAATCTTTCTTTTGTTGTTGTCTCCATAAGTTACATGTCTTTGTCTTTTGGGGACTAAGAAAGAAAACTTGGAGGTATCTCCGGTCATGTGGTTTATGCAACTAGTGTCAAGGGTCTAATATGAACTCTTGGACTTCAAACACACCTACAACATACATTCAAATTTTAATCTTAGGTACCCAAATTTTCTTAGATCCTTTTGTGTTAGTTTTGAGCAAGATGTCATTGGGAACCCAAACCATCTTAGAGTCTACATTGACGTTCTTCGTAGCATTGTGTATGGATGCAATATGTCCTCTCTCGACACAATAAAAGAATGTTATAAAAGGACTACTTGATACGCTTAATGGAACAAAGAAATTCTTATAAAGCTTATGTTGGTTTTTGGGAGTATTTCCCAAACCGACCTTCTCAAACGTACATTTTTATTTCCCAAGCAAGATGTTCAAATTGTCCCTTCTAAAGGTAAACTTTGCAAGGGTGTTTTCCAAGTCCTCAATTTCTTTTTCAAAAACTTTACATAAAGGACAAGAAGAAGATGTAGATGCAAATTCATGTGGAAGTACAAGTCATGTATGAAGAGTTAGCATCAATCAATCCAAGAGTTTCTTTTTCAATTTTGAGTTCCTCAGTTTCTTTGTTCAAGATAAAAATCTTGTTTTCTATAGAAGAAATAGTTTTCTTAGAAAAGGAAACAAATGGATTCATCATGCAATTCTTCAAATACATCTTGCAATTCATTATAAAAAGAGAAAGAATCAAGGTTAGAAGATACTACCTTCATGTCATCATCATTTTCCACTTCTCTTCTAGTTATGAGACAAAAATGAGCTTCTTTATTGTCAGAGTTAGTGTGTGTTTGGATTAGAGTTGGTAAACTTAAGTTTGGTTGAAAGTGTGTTTGCAAACTTAAGTTTGGTTGAGTGAGACAAAAATGTTTGATAGCAAAAGTGAGTTTTAATCAAACTTTTGTTCCAACATTCAACACAAAAGCAAGAAAAACTTGCATTTGTGTGAACGTACGTTGAAGAGCATAAATCTGTTGAGTAAACATAAAAGTGGTGCAAACATTATTCGAGGAATCAATGAACGTACGTTTGGATGGTGAAACGGAAAGCCAAACATACACTTATTCGTTAAGTCTACATCATTATCATCACATGCTATGTAAGCTCTTCTTCCTTTCTTTTCTTTTGAATGTCTCTTCTTAAACTTCTTCATTTTCTTTCGGTATATTGGACATTGCATCTTTATGTGTCCTGGTTTGCCACATTTATAGCATGTGAGAGTAGATGAAGTTCTTTCACCTTTGTGATAAGTCATCTCTAGTGGGAAGAGAAGTCTTCCTTGGTTTCCTTTCTTCTTAAGGAACTTCCCAAATTTCTTCATAAGAAGACTAAGATTCTCCTTATTAAGCTCAAGATTCTCCAAGTCATCTCTATCATCTTCATCATCATCATTAAGTATGGAAGAGGTGGCCTTAAGGGCAATCCCTTTCTTCTTCTTATCTAGTTCCTTATTTTGGTTGATTCTATTCAATCCAAATTCATGCTCTTGAAGCTTTCTAAAGAGTGTGACAAGAGTCATAGTGGCAAAATTCCTTGATTTCGCAATAACCATCACTTTTGGTTGTCAATGCCTACTCAAATATTTCAACACTTTGTTAATAATATCTTCATTAGGAAAGATATTTCCCAATAAAGTAAGAATATTAACAATATGAGTAAATCTCTTTTGCGTTTCTTGAATGCTTTCATCTTAATTCATTCTAAGGATCTCATATTCACGTGTGAAAGTGTTGATTCTTGACCTTTTTACTTCACTAGTACCCTCATAGATAACTTGTAAAGTATCCTACATCTCTTAGGTTGTTTTACAATTTGATATTCTAAAGAATTCATCATACCCCAAGGTTGTGGTAATAATGTTTTTAACTCTCAAATTGTATTGCATTTTCTTTATATCCTCATCGATTCAATCACTTCTTGGTTTCTCAACCCTTACACCATCAACAAGATGTCTAGGGATAAAGGATCCATTTTCTACAGCATCCCACGCATCCAAATCAATAGCTTCAATAAAAATTTTCATGCATTCCTTCCAATACACATATCCATTACGACACATCCATTACCTCTTAAAGTTGTTAAGCTCTTTACACATGAGTTGAGCTCTGATACTACTTGTTACTAAGTTGCTTCAAACTCAAGAGGAGTGAATTGAGTTTGAAAAAGATTTTCGTAAATTTTTTCTGAAATACTTGTTTATCAATCTTTGTTGAAGCTATTAATTTTCAAAATTGAGTAGGTAGATGAGGAAGAGAACTTCCCACACTAATACTAACCAAGAATCAAGGTAAACAAGAGGGCATAAAGTTATAAAATGCTTAAATGTAAAAGAGACAGGATAGAAAGAGTGCAAACACCAAATTTATACTAGTTCAGTCACTCTTTGTGACCTACGTCTAATCCTCAAGTGATTTACTCAAGATTTTTCATTAATCTTCAAGTTTCAACAGGTGTTTACAACCTTTACATTAAAGAGCACCTATAATACTCTTGGGATAACTCACCCTTAGTATTTGAGCCTCACAACAAGGATACATCACCCTGTTGATCTCATAGGGGATACCTCACCCTCTTACAATGATTTTAAGATGAAGAGAATAATCAGAAACTATCATAAGAGTAGATAATACTAATTGAAGTCCAAGAGGTAGTAAATAATCACACACGAAAGCTCAAAACAAGAATTAATGAATATAGGCTGTTATAATTCACAATGAATGCTAAAGAATATTTTTTCAAAGAGTTCTCCAACTGTGTTTAAGTCTGCAACGCTTTATATTTAAATCCCATGAATTAAAACAATTGTTGGAGGTGGTTGAGAACATTAATTGCAAGCTACTAGCCGTTAATTTCTATTTTTAGAAACCCATATAATCGATTATTTGAAATCCATAATCGATTATTTGCGAATAATCAAGACTTATATTTTTGGAAAAAGCCTTCAATAATCAATTATACAAAGGCTATAATTTATTATTGCTTTTTAAAACTTGGGCGTAAATCTGTTATATAACCTAATAATCGACTATTGATATACAATAATTGATTATTGCCTATTTGAAACAAAAGCTTAGGATAGTTTTTCTTATGAATCATGTGTAAACATCCTCTTAAATCATCCAATGCACCTGTTGATGAGAACTTTTGGGGATGAGGGAGAATATTGTGAGTAATATGTATTTTCTCATTTAATGGTAAGAACAGATGTGTGAACTGACCAAAAATAGTCCTTCATTCCTTAATGAATACCCTTGCCTATTCTGTAGCTATTACGAAAGCTTAAACTGAGCAAAGATTGAAAGACATGGTTATGGAGAAGGGAGAAGACACAGAGAAATTAATAATCTCATAAATTAGTCATATAGATGAGGTGCCAATACGAGTGATAAAAAATAAAAAACACAGTTACTTCCATAACTCAGTATATGTGCCTAACAATATATCCTACTCTTTCCCCACTAATCCCATGACAAAGATTAAATTTCCACAAGCATTGTAGCTACCTAAATTTCTGGAATAATGTTATGAATAATAGACACATAGGATGAAATAAAGACACATTTTAAGGTTTTTTCTTATATCACCCCCTTTCTTTTACGGGCTTTCTGCTGAAAAGTTTCTCCACCACATTATAAAGTCTTAATACATGTAAGAATCTGCTACAAAGGAGGAAACTCATGTTTAAACACATATTTGACATACTTTTGCATCAAATCTTAAATCTAATTACACCGGGGGTGAATATATGAATTGTTGTACTCATTATAAACCCTTAAATTAATCATCAACTCAGTGTTTTGGGATGATAAGTCAGAAAGAGAAAATGTTAAAACAACAAAATTTCAAACATTACAAAATTCAGCCTTGATTGCCACCTAGTCACTCCATAGTGCATACTGTATTCTGGTGCAAACAGCAAATGACTTACCAAGCACCTGTTTACAAGTTCCTTTAAATTTGGTGGTGTCATATTTTATGTACCCAGTTAGTTCTTAATTGGCTTTCTGAAATTGCTTTGTTGTATTCCTATTCTAATATGCCATTTTATATTAATATCACTGTCAAGCCAATCAGGTTGACCTTGCTTTCTAGAAATATTAGTATAATATAAATATTAATAGAAATTTTTTAGGCTACTACTAATACTTACTTTTTGTCTTTTCAGGCGAATCAGATGTCCAAGGAGCTAAACTTTTTTGACATCGGCTTCATAGATCCAAGGAGAATTAAGAAGAGCTTAACACTTTGGAAGCAACAAAGATTGCGGTAAGCATAAGCTAGCATTTGAGTTACATCAATTTTCAAGTACAAATGTCTTATAACCACTTTTTAGGAAGAGTATGAAAGGTGGACGACTGAGTGGCAATCTCAGCATGGTGAAGGTAGCAGCGGTCAAGACTTTGCTAACAGTATCTATTTAGATGTTGTTGGAGGCCCCAACAAGAAAGGGCACATATACGGATCGGGTTCACAAGCAACTAATGTCATTGGATCATCTTCCACCCTCCCTCATCTTCCATTGATGGAGTATCACCAACAAAGATGTCTGCAATGCATGCCAAAATTCAGGCTTTAACGGATAAGCTTTATCAAAAGAATCTTGAGCAAGACATGATGAAGCAGAAGATAGAACAATGGGAGGAGAGGTTTATGATTCTTCTTATGGGTAGTCAATTAGAGCGCCATCACTTGCAGCTTCACAGCCTGAACCTTCCTATACTGCACCTAGAGAAGAGGACGACCATCATGATGAAGAGATGGACGGTGATGTTAATGATAACCCAAATTTGTGATTAGTTTTATTTTTTATATTTTCATTGACAATTTGAGTTACTATTTAAATATTTATAATGATAATTAATTATTACTTTACATTTGGGTACAAATATTTGTGATAATGTTAAGAAATTGTGATTTATTATACTATATGACTTATTGTGATGGTTAATTGCATCGGGTTTAGTTATAAAATATAATTTTGAAAAAATTTAATTTTAGAGATGGAATTAGAGACAGAATAGGTTGTTTTCTATTTTCTTTAAAAAAATTGATTTTGGATTTAGAAATAGAATAGTGTCATCTCTAATTTTAGAAAAGGAATTAGAGATGGAACAGTGCCGTGATTTTGGATTTAGAGACAGAATTAGAGACGGAACAATGTCGTCTCTAATTTAATCATTATTATATTTTAAAGACAATATCCGTCTCTAATTAAAGACATAATTTTTTTAGTTACAGATAGACTTCATCTGTCTCTAATTTAGAGACAAAACTCATTTTCGGTCTCTAAATATTTAGAGACGCCAATTTTAGAGACGAAACAATTTCTGTCTCTAAATATTTAGAGACGAAATTTTACACATTTAGAGACGAGATTTGTTTCATCTCTAAATCTAAAAATTCTAGTAGTGATGGTAATGATGGTTTAAGCTTCCAATGAAATAATCACTTGTTGGAGTTCTGATTTGCACAATTCTTCAATCTTCTTAAGGCCTTCTCATAGTGAACTTTTTCATGTTCTCGATAAGCTTCTCAAGACACACTTGAACTTTCTCAAGTCATGATTTGTTCTTCTCAAGTTGTTTCAAATGACCAGAATGCTTCATTACACTTTGTTTTAGTCCTGAAAAGCTTAGTAACATAGAAAACACTCCACACATATTAAGTCTAAATGGATCAATTAGTGAGAAGATTCAAACCATATTTTCAACATAGTTGTTTTCATCAAAACAAATTATGCATTGTTAAGTACTAAAAGGGCTTTGGAGCTAACAATCACCAACCTAAATACTTATCTCTTTGTAACCTAACATAGTAGTGGTCTAAGTGTTTTTAGATAGAACCTAAAAAGGCTAGGTGTGAAAAGCTTGTATTTTAGCTTGGACAGGCTGTGTGACCAAAGAATACTCTATTTAGTGAAAAATTTCAGTTAGTAACTAGAGACAAGTGGTTTGAGTGAACCAGTATAACTTATGTGTGTAAACAAGTATAACTTATGTGTGTAAAACTTTTCTTATCCTTCTTTTTGTTTTCTAAACTTGAGCTTATCTTTTTTATCAATAAAAGTTCTTTTTGATAAAGAGAAAAGTTTGTAAAAACTATTTTCTCAGAAAAAATATAATCCAAAAAAGTTTTTCAAACTTGATAAGAGATGAAAATTAAGCATTCAAGTGTTTTTTGATTCAAGCATCTCTATGATATTCCGAGCTAATAATAATTTTATCTATTTGGGTCATTGTAATTGAGAACGTTTGTTTAAGTTTAAGGAGAAAGTAATTAGAAAAGTAGAAAAGGCACAATTCTAGCTATTTTCTTATGCAAATAGCCATATTTAATTCTTACATGGATACAAACCCAAGACATCAAATTTGCACACAACCAATCACAAAATAACAACACATTAAAAATGGATCCCACTGCACGAGCCTTAGCTCAGCTGGTGCATTTGATGTTATGGGTGCTTGGTAGGGAGGGCTCAATCCCTCCCTGATGCATCTCCCCCTCCCCATTTTCCTTACCCCCTTCCACCTCCCGTTGGAGCCTCTGTGAGGCATCCTATAGGTCACACCACTGGTGGGGCCTCCCTCCAGGCCCAATGGAGCCTAACATAAAAAAAAAAATTCCCACTAAAACCAACTCAGCACATTGTAACCACTTTAGCAAAAGTCAATTACAAAAAAGAAAAAGAAAAAAGAAAGATCAAGTTCTCTACACTCGCTCATTCCTCATTTCCTTTTTCTCCTTCAATGGCCTATTTTGGAAAATCACTTTCACCTTTTGAAGATGATGTTTCGGCCATCACTGGCGTCAAACTGTTGAGTAGTTGTTGGAAACATTGAAGTAAACATAGCATAGGGATCCTGTTGTAATTTTAGTCCCACATTGGTGGGTTGTTAGCATTTGTGGAGGAGGTTCTCTTATAAATAAAGACCTCCTCCATTAGTTTTATCCATCCCAAAATACTCATCTTCTTCTATGTAGCTTTCTTGTAATTACAAGAGAAGTTGTAATTTCTTCCTCATAGTAAAAACTTTTTCTATTCTTGTCCGTGGTTTTTCCCTCATCATTAAAGGGGGTTTTCCACGTTAAATATTGTGTGTCAGTTCCCCTTTTCTCAACTCTATTTTAGTTGCGTGATACTGTTTTCTATAACTCTGGTACCCAACAGTGGTATCAGAGCTCTCGGTTACTACGGTGCAAGGGTCAGAAGAAAATTCTTAGTATGCTCTGTGGTTGCAGTATTGACTGATCTTCCACATCAGAAAAGAATTATTCTTGTTGCTGGAATTAAAGTGTGGTAGTGTGGGAGTGTATGTCTAGAAAAGTTCTGGCTAGGAAAGACTTGGTATTTAAGCGTGTCCATTAGTGACTCACCTCTCTTTCCTGGGAACTTGCCTGGTATACTATTCACGGTCTACGGTCACTATTCCAGAATACGGTACTATTCACGCTGCGGATACTATTCACAGTGACTATTCATACGTGTAGTTGTATACTTTTACAGTGATTGTTAACGCATACTGGATTTGTTCTAGTATACGGTAATATTACAATACTTTTCACGTATACGGTACTATTCACGGTGAAATAGTGTAAACCGGTTTAGTTGAAAATTATTTGGTGTAAAACCATGGCGACAAAATATGAGATTGAGAGGTTCAATGGGAGTAATTTCTCCTTATGGAAACTGAAGATAAAGGCAATCTTGAGGAAGGACAATTGCTTAGCAGCAATTGAAAGGCGTAACTCCACTGGGATACCTGATGACAAGTGGAAGGAGATGGATGACAATCTTTGTTGGACCGCATCTAGCTTTGGCGATTCGGTTTGTCAAGTGTTGAGAAAAAGGACGGCGAAGGAGATTTGGGATGCTCTCACCAAATTGTACGAGGTCAAGTCACTTCATAACCGAATATTCTTAAAAGGAAGCTTTATACACTTCGAATGAGTGAATCCATGACGATCTGGGATCACATCAACAATCGAACACGTTATTTTCTCGACTTACAACATCGAATACAACATGGTAGAAAATGAACGTACTGAGCTTCTACTTCAAAGTCTACCCGACTCTTATGATCAACTCATCATCAACATAACAAATAATAATGTTCTTTGATAATCTTCGATTTGATGACGTTCTTCTTGCTGCTATTCTTGAAGAAGAATCAGGGCGGAAGAACAAGGAAACAGATTGGAAAGCTCAACAAGCGAGGCTTTGTCGATGATGAGAGGAAGATCAACGGAACGTGGCTCTAATGGGAGCCGAAATCAGAGTAGATCAAAGTCACGAAGAAGGAAGAACTTCAAATGCTACCTTTGTGGCATGAGAGGACACTTGAAGAAAGATTGTTGGCACAACAAGAAAAATTCAGATAAAGCTCTCAAGCAACAACATCTCAAGGATGTGTTGCGAGTACCTCGATGATGGAGAAATCCTTTACGTATGCCGAAGTAGCAATTAGTTCCAAAGGCGGAAAAACAACTCAATGATGTTTGGATTATGGATTCAGGAGCAACATGACACATGACTTCACAACGAGATTGGTTTAGTACTTATGAACCTATCTCAGAAGGATCTGTATTCATGGGAAATGATCATGCCTTGGAGATTGCTGGAGTTGGTACTGTCAAAATAAAATTACACGATGTACTGCTTCGCACAATTCAAGGGGTACGACATGTGAAAGGTTTAAAGAAGAATTTATTGTCTATTGGGCAATTGGATGACCTTGGGTGCAAGACTCATATTGAAGGTGGGATCTTGAAGGTTGTTAAAGGTGCTCTAGTGGTGATAAAAGCAGAAAAAATTGCGGCAAATCTATACATGCTTGTGGGAGATACACTTCAAATAGATGCATCAGTTGCATTAGCAGGCCAAGAAGAATCAACGATAATGTGGCATCGCAAATTAGGCCATATGTCGGAACGTGGTTTGAAGATTCTCATGGAACGTGATCTCCTTCCCGGGCTCAAATCGGTAAACTTACCTCTTTGTGAGCACTGTGTTACAAGCAAGCAGCATAGATTAAAGTTTGATAGATCAACTGCTAGAAGCAAGTGCATACTAGACTTGATTCATTCTGATGTGTGGGAGTCACTAGAAATGTCCCTAGGAGGAGCAAAATACTTTGTATCATTCATTGATGATTTCTCTAGGAGATTATGGGTGTACCCAATCAAGAAGAAGTCAGATGTGTTTCCAATCTTCAAAGACTTTAAAGCAAGAGTAGAACTTGAATCCGGAAAGAGGATCAAGTGCTTGAGGACAGACAATGGAGGAGAATATACAGATGGTAATTTTCTCACATTTTGCAAGCAAGAGGGTATTAAAAGGCAGTTTACTGTTGCATACACACCTCAGCAAAATGGTGTAGCAGAGCGGATGAATAGAACTCTCCTAGAAAGAACAAGAGCTATGTTGCGAACTGCAGGTCTAGCCAAGTCTTTTTGGGCAGAAGTAGTCAAAACTACCTGTTACGTGATATCGCCATCAACTGCAATTGGTTTAAAAACACCAATGAAAATGTGGAATGGTAAGCCAATAGATTATTCTTTTCTTCATATGTTCGGATGTCCTGTATATGTGATATATAATTCTCAAGAAAGAACAAAGCTAGATCCAAAATCTAGGAAATGCATATTCTTGGGTTATGCTGACGGTGTTAAGGGGTATCAGATGTGGGATCCCACTGCCCTCAAGGTTATTGTCAGCAGAGATGTGATATTTGCAGAAAATGAACTGCAAAGTGAACAAGAAGATGATAGCACTTTGAAAGAGACTACTACGATATAGATAAATGGAAAAACTAGAGAAGAAGATTCCTTTGAAGCAGAATAAGAACCAGAGCATGAGGAACAAGAACCATATGAGGCCAATGATACAAGAGTTTGACGATCAACGCACCAAATAAGAGCACCATCATGGCACTCAGACTATGTTATGGCAAGCCACGATGCATGTTGTCTTCTAACAGAAGAAGGAGAGCCATCAACCTTTCAAAAGGTTGTGAGTAGCTCATAAGCTTCTTTGTGGATGGCAGCAATGCAAGAAAAAATGGAAGCTCTACATAGAAACAAGACATGGGAACTTGTTGAACTTCCAAAGGGACGGAAAGCCATTGGTAACAAATGGGTATATAAGATCAAACGAGATGGCAACGATCAAGTGCAACGATATCGTACAAGGCTGGTGGTCAAAGGGTATGCTCAGAAAGAAGGAATTGATTTCAATGAGATATTCTCTCCGGTTGTCAGACTTACAACTATTAGAATAGTCCTGACTATGTGTGCTGCATTTGATTTACATCTTGAACAATTAGATGTGAAAACTACTTTTCTTCATGGAGAACTTGAAGAGGAGATATACATGCTCCAACCAGAAGGTTTTAAAGAACAAGGAAAAGAAAACTTAGTTTGCAGGTTAACCAAATCTCTGTACGGTCTAAAGCAGGCGCCAAGGTGTTGGTACAAGAGATTTGATTCCTTCATTATTAGCCTCAAATACAACAGACTGAGTTCAGACCATTGTACATATTACAAGAGGTTTGGTGATGATGATTTTATCATCTTGTTGTTGTACGTGGATGACATGTTGGTGGTAGGCCCCAACAAAGTTCGAGTCCAAGAATTGAAGGCACAGTTGGCTAGGGAGTTTAATATGAAGGACTTGGGACCAGCAAACAAGATTTTAGGGATGCAAATTCACCGAGACAGAAAAGATAGGAAGATTTGGCTTTCTCAAAAGAACTATTTGAAGAAAATCTTGCGGCGCTTCAATATGCAAGATTGTAAGCCAGTCTCTACCCCACTTCCAGCAATTAAAAATTATCCTCAAGTATGAGTCCTAGCAGTGAAGCGAGAGAGGATAGAAATGTCTCGAGTACCGTATGCATCAGTAGTGGGAAGCCTTATGTATGCTATGATATGTACAAGACCAGATATTGCACAAGCAGTGGGAGCGGTCAGTGTTTTATGGAAGATCTGGTAAAGAGCATTGGAATATTGTTAAGAGGATCTAAGATATATTAAAAGGACCTCGGTGTTGCATTATGTTTTGGAGGATCGAGTTTGTTGTCAAGGGATATGTTGATTCAGATTTTGTAGGTGATCTTGATAAAAGAAAATCTACTACTGCGGTTATGTGTTCACACTTACAGGAGGAGCGGTCAGCTGGTTATCCAAGTTACAGACTGTTGTAGCTTTGTCTACTATAGAAGTTGAATACATGGCAGCTACCCAAGCTTGTAAGGAAGCTATTTGGATTAAAAGGTTAATGGAAGAACTCGGGCACAAGCAGCAGATAATTAATGTGTATTGTGACAGTCAGAGTGCCTTACATATTGCAAGAAATCTAACTTTTCATTCAAGGACAAAGCATATAGGTATCCAATATCACTTTGTTCGAGAAGTAGTAGAAGAAGGGAGTGTGGATATGCAGAAGATTCATACCAAAGACAACCTAGCGAGATGTTATGACAAAGCCAATTAACACCGACAAGTTTATTTGGTGTCGATCCTCTATGGCCTATCAAAAACGTAAGCAACATGGAATGACAAGATAGAAATGGTGTGAAGATATGATTGACTCAATCAATTCTTCAAGTGGGAGAATTGTTGTAATTTTAGTCCCACATTGGTGGGTTGTTAGCATTTGTGGAGGAGGTTCTCTTATAAATAAAGACCTCCTCATTAGTTTTATCCATTCCAAAAAAGTCTTCTTCTATGTAGTTGTAATTATGAAGAAGTTGTAATTTCTTCCTCATAGTAAAAACTTTTTCTATTATTGTCCGTTTTTTCCTCATCATTAAAGGGGTCCACGTTAAATTCACGTGTAGGCAGTTTTTCTATTTTTCTTTTCTCAACTCTATTTTAAATGGATCTGTGTTTTCCCTAAAGCTCAATCAAAAGATCCTTCTTTGTGTGGAATGCGAGATGAGGAGGCTATGATGCTAGGATACTCCAAAATTGGTAACGAATTCTTATCGTATTTGTATCCGATACCAATACTTATATACTACATATGCATTCGTATGATTAGTATCTCTATTTTTTGGTTTCGTGAATACCCCCCACCCTCAAAGTGTTGTTATCCATTTTTACCAAAAAAAAAAACAAGTCATATTATTCAAAAGATTCAAGATACAAATTCAACTCTCATTCTCACCAATTCCCTCCCTTAAAGCATAATATTAGGATCTTGAAATCTTACACTCCTCAAAATCATCATTTAAAATAGCAATCTTTCATATATAATTATATACTTTATTTAATATATATTATCATATCCACATTTTAATTTTTTTAAAAATTATCGTATTTACTTATTATATTATATTATATCGTACCAGATAGTCATAATCGAGTGAGGAGGTGCCCGTACATGATGGGTTCAGGAAGCCAATCTTTCCGAGGATCGACGTCGCCGTGCGATCACATCAAAAACTAGAATCACACGCGACGCTGCCCAAGAAATTGGATAGGGTTCGAAGATTGGTGTCGCCCCTTTGGTAAATTGGGAAACAAGTCTTCAGAAAGTGGCTAACTCAGAGTAGTGGGTTAGGAAAGTCTTCATGTCAAAACCAATATTACAAAGTAGCTTAAATGTAGATAACTTAGTAAATAGTGTACTTGCCACTTGAGTGTGAATAAAGAATATATTGCTGTTTGAAGGGTGTATAGTCCGTGCAGTGAATCAGCGTCGTAATTTTTGTTATCTTATAGAACAATTATGCATGTATGTATACATTCAAATAAATAAAAAAATTATGCATGTATACATTAATTAAGTCTAACTTATATGGCGGAGATGAATTACAGCCAACAAGTAGGCTTTGCAATTTGCATGAACACCAATGAGTAACATCATTCAGCTTTAATAGTTTAAAATCCACAAAAAGTCAAGGGGAACTTCTCATTCCATTATTTAAGCGCAATATCTTCTAGAGTACAGTAAATATAAAAAATGCTGAAGGTATGTCATAAGGTTGGATTAGGAAGGACACTCTAATCTGTCGGAAGAGTTGTATTATAAGCCTATTTATAAGCCGAACAGGGAACAACCATCACTGGAGCAGAATTCAATAGAAAGGGACAACAATAGAAGTCATTAGCTAGCTTTCCCGGATTTGGCATACGAGGACCAATTTGTTAGAATTTTGGATCAAAACCAAAATATAATAACCTCAAAATCACTTGATCAATTTAATCTCAAATTATGACATGTACAAATAATATGAATTGAGTTATAGTATTACTTTGAAAAAGTGATGATGAGATAGCTATAATTGAAGTTTGAAGCGATCATGAGCAGTGAAGGAGAGAAAAATTATTCTTATTTCACAAATAATTAATTTGTTTTGATAAAAATCTTTATGACAAAGATAAGTTAGTGACATCTCCCTTGTGTATATAATTACATAAGAATAAGCTAAATATATCCATCATGGTAAGCGTACACAAAAGACTCAATAACAACACTCACTTATAAATAGAGTTTAATTTTAACATTATTGATCATTATTTGGATTACAACAATATGTTCTAATTATGTTGACATCAATTAATTTGTATGTGTTAGTATAAAAATAACAACTTTTCAAGTAAAAGAACTTCGACTATGTGTTGAAAAGTTATTTTGTGACTTTACATAATTCTGATTAGAATCAAAGGTAATGAAGTCATCTAGATAACGTTGTTTGATTTAGGAATTGCCTCAATAATTGTTTCAATCTACCATTAAGAAGTGGTGGTTCGAATCGAAATGGAGAATTATGAAACTAAAGTGTTAGTTTCATATTTGTGCCTGAAATGATACCTTCGATTTTGTAACTATCGCAAAGGGGCCTCGAGTGAATCTTGCAAATTTAGGATTTCAGTGGTTGTTGAAGTCAAAGTGATAGCAAGAGCTCGAAATTAATAAAGTGATGGTTTAGGATATGAAATCAAGTAAAGTCATTTTGGCTTTATAATAGGTATTGTGATTTCGATTCTATATCGAAATCAAAATCCAAATAGTAGCTACACTTAGCAAATTCTTGAAGAAAGAATGGAAGATCTCGATTAGAAAACTAACAAGTGATAGAAGATTCAAGTTTGAATTCAAAATAAAGATTTTTGAATTTGAAATAGAAGTTAGCATCAGCTACATATGTTAGATCAAGATGATACAAGGATTGTTGACAAAGATTAAATAGTTATTTGTAATACGAGGATTGCTAACAAAGATTTGGTAGTTATCAGATAAAGATTACTAATCATTTAAACAATTATATTTGTTTTAGACACATGTCAAGATCTTATAAACAATGTAGTTACTTAGGAAGTCTATAAATACCAAGATGATAGAAACATTTAGGGGTTAGAAATTCAATACTTACAAACACTTGTTACTTAAACGCTCTCACGTCCTTGACTTCTCGAGCAAAACAATGCAAGTCTAGTTCAGTATGTTTCCATCCACTTTCATTTCTATACAATTTATAAATTCAATGCAAGTTTAATTTAAGTCCATTTACGTTCATTCACTTTACTTTTTTGCAAAAAAACTCTCTTCTACTTCTGATCAAGTGATCTTTCAAAAGATCATTTGACTTCTTTTAATTGCTTTCATTTAAGTGCCTTTGTTATTTCTTTCCTACAAATTTACTTTTCTGCAATTTACATACTTGTACCTTTACTTTTCATTGTATTTACTTTAAGTTGTCTTACTTCATGTTCTTTATTTTAAGCATTTTACATTTTACTTGTTACATTTACTTCAAATGTACTTTTATTTTTGTTATTTACATTTAACTTATTTTCATTTGCACCTATTTTCTTATTTCTCGAAAACAAAACTTCTTTATTTTCTACTTGTTTTTCATTAAGTTTAATACCACGCATAAACATTCGATTTTGGATCTGCATAAGTCTATCTTGCATTCAAAATCATTTTTTGCATTCCTTTAAGAAATTAGTCTCAAGACAAGAATCCCAAGAAGCGATTCTCTTCTCCGAATTGAGATCGAGAATCAAACTTTGTTTATAGACAAATAATTTATCATAACTTAATTAGTAACACTCAAAATATTTTAGTAAATAATATGTTATAAAATATAATATGACTTATACTAATCCACATAAAAATTAATAAATTAATCTAACACAATTGTCTCGCGGAACATCCATGAGATCCAATGTCACTCATTTCCAAGATCATCATCACAATTTCATTACAGTTTAGAAAAGAAGATGGTGGAAATGGTAAGAAGTAGGAATGGAGTGGGGCCTAAGAGACCATGCCTCATTTGTTTGAGGGTAACTTTTTTTGTAGGGGTGTGGAAGCTGATCCATTACGTCAACACCAAATTTCCTTTGTATTTTATTCACTCTTTTCGGGGTCTTCTGGAGCCCTTTAAGATTGGTGATTGAACCGTTAGTTCCTCAATTCCTGCACCATTTACCACTCTCTCTCTCTCTCTCTCTCTCTCATATTTGCTATTTGAATAGAAAGAGACCCGTTTGAGAGAGAATTCTTTCATTCTCCTCTTCACTCTTTGTTGGTTGGGTCTCTATCGGTTGCGGGTAGAGAGGTGGCAGTAGAGAGAGCCATTTCCTTTCCTCTTCCTCTGCCATTTTTCCGCCACCTTTTTTTCCCGCTCAAAAAGCTTTCCCACCAATTCAGCTCAACCTGACAGTGAGTGCTGATGATATAGATTGTTTGCGAGAAAACAAAGAGAATTATCATTAGGGTATGCTTTCCTTCTTATTTAACCTGGCCACTTTCTGCTAGCTTTTCTAGTTCCAGTGTTGATCTTTAACCTTTGCCTCTTTCTGATCCTTTTATGCTTAGTTCTTTTTTCCCTTGGGATCCAATCCGAAAACCACATGATAGGTTTCAGGAGAATAAAAGTAGTCGAAACTCGAAACAGTTGAAGAGTTCAATTCCCGAGGACTTTTATGTTTGTAACTTTTGTCAGTTTGTGTTTCTTTCTTTCTTTCTTTCTTTTTTGTGGTACTTTCTTGTCATTGAAAATCTTTGCCTGATTTAGAAATTAGGAGCTTCCTCTATGTATTTTGGTGAGAAGTTAAGAGATACCAGTTTGCATCTCAGTGTCAAACGCCAATTCATTTTTCTGAGACATTAAGGATTTGCATCTTTCGAGAAAGATTTTTGAGTTGTGACTGCATCAGCCAGATCAGTGGCTTACCAGAGAAAGCTCTAGATACATCTCTTCCTTGATTTGTAAGCTCTCTGACACTTTCTGTCTGATTTTCATTTGAACAAAATTCGGTTCCAACTCCGTAACGAGCAAACTCTCTCTAATCTCATTTAATCTTTTATCATGTGTTACTTTTAACCCAATTTAATTCTATTTAATTAAGTTAATTGAGACATGACAACAAATTTAATAGGATTAGAGGGAGTTTGCTCTTCCCAAAATTAGAACTAAGTTTTATTCTTTTTATTTTCTCTTTCTCCTCAGTCCTTCCCCTTTCTGTCACTTATTTTTTTCTTAAACTATATTTTTTGATACTAACAATTTTTCTTTTTCTTGGTATCGTGATACTATAAAATTTTATTAAGGCTATTTTATAAATAAAACAATTATTAATGTCTTTTATTATATATTATTGCAATTTTATATACGATGGTGGTGGAAACTATTCTTTTGTAGATTAAAAACTCAAGCAATCTTTAAGTGCTAAAAAGAAAGGGATATGTCATTCATTTTGCATTTTACCCATTTTCTATGCTTGATGATATCTACTGGCATCTATTTTTGCTTAAGCATATTGTTACTTACACATAAAAAGAAGGTTCATGAACTTTATCCTTTCGAAACATGGGTCATAAATTAATTAGTGGGAATCACAATGAGTGACAGTCACTTGTATGTTCATGTGTAGTAATAGTGAGTATTGTGCATGAATGTCTATTGACGCATGTCTGTTGACAATATAAACATTTCACATGCATAATCATCATCGCCATGCTTGTTTGCATTCTTTTACATTATTCCCCCACTCTTAGGCCCTCTCTGATTAGAAGTCATAATGTTCATTTTGTTTTGCATAACTAGCCTTGTTTTTCATTGGTGAATGTTTTGCATAACCAGCTTTGATTCTACAGGGTAATTGAACACAAGAAACCTGTGGAAATACTTCAATTTGATGGGAAGGGATTAATGAGTCAATTAGGTGAATCTCTAATTGATTTTAGCAATATATCATATATGCACATTTTGGTGAGATAAATGGTAAGTAAACAATTTGTGGATAATTACACTAATTTTTCTTAAGATTGGCACTTATTACACTCGATACTCCTCATATTCGAAAAATTATACATACCTTCCTTACATTGTTGGTTATAAAAAAAAAAGGATATGGCGTAGGAATTATACATAAAATATGGAAGGTAGATGTAATTTTTCAAAAAAAAAAAAAGGATGATGTTGGACATAAAAACAATATATAAAGCAAGGGGTACGGGTGTGATTTTAAAATTAAGATGAGTGTTGAATGTAATAAGCACTAATTTAAAGAAACTTAGCGTAATTTCTTCTTTGATAACAAAATTAAGCGTAATGATAAATTAGCTTAGAAATTTATCTTCAGCTTCCCAAAATGGAAGCATAAGTATTTAAATTTCCGATGGGCTATGTAATAAACCCTGATGTTTATCATTCAGTTTATCTGGTGTGGTCACTACGTACCCAAATTTGCATAAACTTAGGCTTATTTTCCTTCAATCATTGGAACCTCATCTCATAATTTTCAATAGTACTTTTATATGTTAAAATTTAAGACGAGTTAAAAACTATTTTTAACTGGTTCTAATTATGCATCCTGCCAAAATGTACTGGGAAAACATTATTAAACAAAAAGAAATAAAGAAAATAAACAACGAATTTCTAGTATTTTATTAATATTCATATGCGTTAATTCTTAACCAGGCGTAAATATTTTGGGATAATGACCAAACTGGCCTTATCAGAATGCAAGAAAACAGCTATATCTGTGTCAATTGAGAAGAAAAATGATATTTGTACATCAAAAATTTTAATCATTTTTACACTTTATTTATTTGGGAAATAAAGGTAGATAGAGAGTGTATTGAAATATATATTTCTTTTGTTTTATTATCTAAAAAGAAAATTATGTAAGAATAATATAAAATTTTTTATGTACAAATATCATTACTTATTAAGAATAGCTCAAGTGATTGGGTAGGTAGAGGTTTGGAGGTGATCCTAGCTTCAGATTATAGTAATTCCCAATGTTAATATAAAGAGGAGCTTTGTCTCTCCATTTGATAACTTAAGCTTTTGCATTTCTTTTCCCTAGTTACATTTATTAATTTAGTTTTAACTAAACTAGAACAAGTTGCTCTTTCAAAAGTAGAACATTATATCTTTTGATTTTTAATCAGGATATCTCCACATGCGTTTGCTATAAGATTAACTCCTCAACCTCGGCCATTGTCACAGGTAGAACACTATCTAAGAGATCAATTGTTTTAGTTTCTAGACAATGATTTCCCTGCTGCTTGTTTATTCTATTTTAATATTTCTAAACTTTATTTATATCCGTTCTACTATATAGTCTAACTAACTTGTTGAAATTGTTGATTGAAAGCAAGTTTACTTGATCACATATGTTTCCTATTAAAACTAATATTTAAATTTGGCCTAGCAAGTAAATTTACAAGGGAAGGAAGTATCTCATAACTGCTCTATACGTGCAGGACTCAAAAAAGAGAGGGAGAACATGAATACTTTTTCTCATGTTCCCCCCGGTTTTAGGTTCCATCCCACGGATGAAGAACTTGTTGATTACTACCTCAGGAAGAAAGTTACTTCAAGAAGGATTGACCTTGATGTCATAAAAGATGTTGACCTCTATAAAATTGAGCCATGGGATCTTCAAGGTAGTACTTACTTGATAGAATCGAAAATCAAAAGGAAAAATTCTTTTTTTAAACAAAATAATATACTGAATATATCGTTAACTTTTGCACTGCTTTCCTTTCCTTTTTTCTTTTTAAAAATACGAAGAGCATTGCAGAATAGAAACAGAAGAGCAAAATGAATGGTACTTTTATAGCCATAAAGATAAGAAGTATCCAACTGGAACTCGCACAAATAGAGCAACAGCAGCAGGATTTTGGAAAGCAACAGGAAGAGACAAAGCAATCTATTCTAAGCATCACTTGATAGGGATGAGGAAAACCTTGGTCTTTTATAAAGGTCGGTCTCCAAGTGGACAAAAATCAGATTGGATTATGCACGAGTATCGGCTTGAAACAGATGAAAATGGCACACCACAGGCAAGTTTCAAAAATTATAATTGAGCTTTCGAAATGCTTATCCTTCTCGTGATTTATCATGTTCATTAAAGTTATCTTTTTTTATTCAATTTCTTATAGTTGGAGCTTGTGTCACACATATAAGACAGAATATTATACTTAATTGCACTAGAAGGCAATTGACTATAACTTATATATGATGTCTGTAAGACAAATTTCTGGATTTTATGGAAATTGAGTATAACTTATATGTATGTGTTTGATTCTTATATTTTATTAGCTTTTGTCACTATTCAGCTATGACTTTATTCTTTTTTTTTTTGGTGACTTTCTCAATGAATGCCCTTAAACACACAAATTAATTTTTCATTCATGTGGAACTTCTTGTATGGTTGAAGCAGGAAGAAGGATGGGTTGTCTGTAGAGTATTCAAGAAGAGAATTACAACCATTCGTAAACTGAGTGACCATGATTCTCTCTGTTGGTATGATGACCAAGTCTCTTTCATGCAAAACTTGGACCCACCAAAGCAAAGCTCTCAACCGAATTTGGTCTACCAGTTCCCATATCCTTGCAAGAAAGAGCTGAATTTGCCATACCATTTGACTTGTGAGCACTTTCTCCAGCTTCCATTTCTAGAGAACCCAAAACTGCTTCAATCTGCAGCTTCCACCATAAACTCCATCGCAATGGTACCATATGGTATAGAAGAAAACCATGCCACTGCTCTGCAGCCCTCATCAATAATACAAGAAGAACAAGTTCAACAGACTGGTCAGAAAAACTTTCAGGCAGTGTTTGGAAACAATACCAATGAACAAGCAGTTGAGCAAGTGGCAGATTGGCGAGTTCTTGACAAGCTTGTTGCTTCACAACTTAGTCAAGAAGATGTATCCAAAGACAATAGCTACTCAAACACAGGCAACATTTTTCACGCGAAGAACAGTAGCATTGTACAGTTAAGAGAATTGGACAAGCAAGAAATGATGCCTGAAAATGCCTCAACATCAAACTCCAGCTGTCAAATTGACAAGTGGAAATAGTGGCTGCTTAAATTGATTTTGGGATACTAATAATAGGGTTCTTAGCTAATACCAAAAAAAAAAATAAAATGGAAGTATCGTTTCAATTCCTGTACATATTAAATGAACATGACTATAAAACTATTGCAGGTGGAGCTTCTCGCTCCACTTCAAGCTAGCTATTAGCTTTAAGCTAAATTTATTGAAATAGTCAAGTAGTTAGTAGTAAGTCATATTTCCCTAAAGTAGTAAACCTTGCAGGATTTATAGTTGCTTTAGGGTTTCAAGTTGCTTTGTTTGCTACGAATGACGGGCTCTATTATGTAGCCAAAGGTGTTAGCCACATCCGCGGTTTTTATGGGATTGACCAGATGGTAGATATATATGTATATATGTTTGTAAGTTACATTTAAAACAAATAGTTATAGAATAAATTATTATTTATCCTTTTGTTTGTCAATTTCTGAATTTTTGTTCAACAACTTATTGTTATGAATTTTATGGCATTTTACTAATTGCTCACGCAATTTAGAGTCAGGGAAATAATTAAATAAAATCTTTCTCAAAATAACGATTTCATAATTCAAATATTTAACATTGCAGATAAAATTTACTTAGAGTCATAATTCACCTCCACTACTACTCAATACTTATTGTTTTGTATATGGTTTTTGTGTCTTAGTCAATAATATATGATAAATGTTTCTTTTTTCCTTATTGACAACGAAGCCTAGATGGTTCAAAACAGTGGTCATATCGCTCAGACACTTTGGATACTTTTAGCTGGATTCTATAATTCAATTTATTGCTTTATTTTTAAATTTTTATACTTGTACAAATGAGAATATCACAATAATTAAATAAATGATGGTATTTTATTATCTCTAGAATGATTCATGCTAACTTTTAAAACATTGATTCTCTTATCTAATTTAAGATTTGTGTTTTTATGTTTTTATACTAATTTTATAGTAGACATGTTGTGTCTTATAATTTTTAAAATTTATAGTATTTCCATATCTATGTTCTATCATATCTATGTCTTATATTGTATTTATGCTTTTTAGGCTATGAATTAAAAAGAAAAAGAGAAGTTTGTAATAAAAAAAAAGGATAATCTTTATAGATATTTTAGTACTAATTTGAAATTTCGCTCTTCACCTGCACACATCCGTAAATTATGCTCCCTTTCCTTGGAAAAAAGATTAGAAGTGTAATCATTCGTTATGGTCTTGGTTGAGCATCAAGAATTCAAGGTTACAAGGTTGAGGAACCTTATCCTCGAAAGTTAACAAATCGAAAAAGCAGCTAGAGGTTTTTCTTCCCCACTCCAGGCCCTCTTACACAAGGCAACGAATGGTACCACATATGCTTTGCCGCTAAGTCTCGCAATACATACATTCATATGCGTTAAAATATCAAGGTTTTTTACAAGGCAAGCAAAAGATCAGCTATATATAGCCTAGGCTTGAAATTCGTAATACAAGAAGGTAGCTCTTTAGTTATACCATGTGGCACGAAATCATGCAAGCAAATGATTAGAGCCATGATAGGGATCACAAGGGCCTTTTCATATACGTAACTTCAAAAACTTGTGGTAGAATTAAACAATTTCTTTAACTCATGCTAATAGATATGTATCGGACTGCAATACTATGCTAATTAATACAACAATCAAATAATTGTGACTAATACATATAAAGTGTCGTGAGAACTAGAATTGGGTGATGTAATATAATAAATGGGAAGGAATGCATTAAACTATAATGTTAATTAATAGACATCGAGAGAAAGAGAAAACACGGGAAAATGTAGGAAAGTAGATGAGAGAAAAATGAGAGAGAAATGTTGCACAAAAACTGAATCTAAGGTATATGTAATTTCATTATGAATGATTAATCAGTGCATTGAGGTATTTATACATAAAGTTATTCTTAGCTGTAACAAGCTTAACCAACTCTGTAACTAACTCAACCGTTTCCTAATCACTTGTGACACATTAGCATAACTACCAGTGACGTACACATCATCATAGTGCCAGCTCATCTTAATTGTCAACAGCTTAGCACTGCACATTCTGTATTATTTCCCCTTGAAATCGAGGTGGAGGTGTTGGATTAGTCTATCTACAATTGTATGCTTGGACCTTAGATAGTAGAATCTGTTGTGGGAGAGAGGTTTTGTTAATATGTCCACTATCTTATCCAGAGCAGGGATGTGCTTTACAATCAACTGATTTTGAGCCATTTTTTCTCGGACAAAGAAGAAATCCAATTTCATGTGATTAATTCTCGAATATAATACTAGATTATGTGACAATAAGCTATACTAAGTTTGTCACAGTAAATAGCAGGAGGTGCTGGAATTGCAACCTTAAAATCTTATAGGAGAGATTGAATCCACAGCATTTCGGTGGCAGTTGCAGTAGTAGCTAAGCTCCTTAGCTCAGCTTCAATATTGGACCTAGAATTTACCTTATGTTTCCTAGACCACCAGGAAATGAGATTTGAGCCAAGGAAGAGGCATGATCCAGTATAGTTGATCTTCTATTATTTGGATCGCATGCCCAATCAGCATCATAGAACCCATATAGAACGAGCTTGGTTGCAGGTTTTTGATGCAATCTATAGAACAAGGTGCCTTTGAGATACTTGAGTATTCTTTTCACTACTTTCCAATGTTCCTTTAGTGGTTGTTGCATGAATTGATCACACTTTATTGACACTATAGGATAACTCAAGTCGTGAAATTGTTGCATACAAAAGAGCTCCAACTATGGATCTATATAATTGAGTATCTATCATATAATTAGCTCCTGACTTGGAAAGTTTCAAACCAGAAACCATAGGTGTGGGAATCCCTTAGGCATTAAGCATATGAGCTTTTGCAAGCAAATTCTTAATGTACTTGGACTAAGAAAAGTGCAAAGAGCCATCTATAAGATGATTGACCTCTATGCCAAGGAAAAAAAAATTAGATCACCAAGCTCCTTCACTGCAAAAGCACAATTGAAATATGAGATAAGTGTCTTTATAGTTGCTGAATCATTGCCAGTGATGATTATATCATTAACATAGACAAGTACATAAATGTTGTATTAGGAGCAGACCTTCACAAACAAGGAATGGTCACACTTGCTAGAAATGAAGCCAAAGTTATGAAGAGCACTGACAAGCTTCTCAAACCAAGTTGTAAGAGCTTGTTTGAGACCATACAATGCTTTGTGCAACCTGCAGACTGGTAACTTATTAGAAGACTCAAACCACAAAGGCTGAGATATATACACCTCTTCTTGTAATAAGTCATTAAGAAAGGCTTTATTTATATTAGTTTGTTGAATACACCACCTAAAAGTGAAAGCCAGAGTAAGGATAACTCATATGGTGGCAGGTTTAACAAATGTAGAAAATGTTTCTGTGTAATCAAAATCAAGTTACTGATGAAAGCCCTTAGTAACCAACCTGGCTTTGTATTTCTCAACAGTACCTTCAGGTTTTTCCTGTAATATCTAAACACACATTTACAACCTATGGGTGACCTTCCAAGTGGAAGTGAAACCAATGTCCATGTTTTATTGGCCAGAAGTAGGGGTGTTCAAGACCCTGTCTGTCCTACAAACCTAGCCTATCCCAAACCTAATTTGGATGGGTTCGACTTTTAGAAATTAGACTTGATGTATTTTCAGGTCGAGTTCGGGTTATATTTCGGGTTGTCCCAACCTGACCCAGTATCCCAAGTTATTTTAAACCTTATATTTTTTTATATTTAGTTATAAATAGTAATATTTCTTGACTTAAACTAATATTTTTTGCATATGATAATATATTTATGTTGATATTATTTGTTTTGAAATATATATAAAATATACCTTAGTTTAGTTTTTCACTTTTATAATTTTATGACTTAATTATGCATACTGTTCAAATTTATACATTATTTTTATATATCGGGTTGGCCCAGTTTGGACCTGCTTATTATTAGGCCTCAGTTGGGTCTAGTTCAGATCTAGGAAAATGGTCTGATCGAAATATCAAGTTGGGTTCGGATCAAGCCAAACTCGTCCTAACCTATCCCATGTATACCTCTAGCTAGAACTGTATCAAACTCTTGTTGCATAGCTTGTTTCCAGGCAGGATGAGTAAGGCTTGTTGTATTAATGTGGGTTCACTATGAGACAGAAAGATTTTAGGAGATGCTTGCTTTGGATCTAGTGACCACGGGATGAGTTGAATGAGTGGGAGGAACTTGAGAAAGTTTAGATCGAGTAGATTCTGATTAAGAAGGTTATGCATGTAGATCCTGATGTGGAGAGTGATATGTGTAACGTCCTACTCTAATTTTATTAAATTTTACATCTCTTGGTCGAGTTTCTCAACCGTAAGGACCCACTAAAAAATTAGAATCATAACAGCATCTACCATGAATGTCATTTATATGTTAAAATATTAATCTGTCTTTCTTTAAACAATCTCAAATACTGAGAAATAAAAGGGATAATACATACAATAAATGATTTAGTTAAATATTCTTTTATGTCATCTCATTTTTTTCAGTCAACAAAGGAGAAAAAACGAGATTTCATGTTCCATGGAATAGGAAAAACCTAAATATATATATATATATAGGGCATATCTAGTGAGAGCTGAGTTTTTACATGTGAGAGGATGAGAAAAGGGTAAATGCAACTTTTTTGCTCAAATTTGTCAAGATTAAAAGAGTTTATTAGGCTTGTTTGGTGGTTAGGATAGGATAAGAGCGAGATAGGATAAGAGAAGCGGGATAGGAGTAGGATAGATATTAGCAGGATAAGTTGTTATCTTATCGACGTTTGGTGTCATGAGATAACCAAAAGGATAACATTATAATTTTAGTATGATTTTAAAATTTTTCTTTTTTATTTGGAATGTTTTCATATTTTATTTGATTTTATTTTTTTATAATTTTAATTTTTTTTAAATTATATAAAAAGACAAATTTATCCTTATGATAAAATTACATATAATTTTTAAAATTTTGAAAATATTGTTTAACTTAAATTAATTTTTTATAATTTTAAATATTCATTTTTAGTTTTTACTTTACATATAGTTAAATTATTAGAATAATTTTATATTTTTCAGTTTTTAAAATAATATAAATAACAAAATTAGCCTTGAGATAAAATAAAAATAATTTTTAAAATTAATTATTAGTATTTTATTATTTTAAATATTTTATATTTATTATATATTTTTTGGTAACCATGTTATATTTTATTATACTTTAATTATTTTATATTTAAAAATATTTTTTATATCATACTTTAAATCACCTTATCCTATCCTGTTGAGTTCTAACCCAAACCCCTCCCCTCGGGATAGAATTTGAACTAAATAGTCATGATAGGATAAGTGACGAGGATTAATTTATCATATCTTTTGCTCCATCAAACAATAGTTTCGGATAGGATATGATAGTTTATCCTATGGTTCTTATGACCACCAAACGAGCCCAAAGTTATGTGTCCACTTAAAAAAAATGCATTTATGTTTTAAACCATTCATAAGATCCAATGGTAAATATTTACTCTTCACCTCTCATATTAAATACTCTCTCATAGTAAGATCTATATATATATATATATATATATATATATAATTCAAAACCCTTTCTTGGCAGAGAACCACGAATAACAAAAAAATTGTATATAAACTCCAAGTTAGAAAATTTTCAAGAATCTCAAACAATCAGATATCTAACTTGTAACAGAGGAAAAAGTGAATAAAAGAGGGTAGTGGAGAGACGTAATGGTCATGAACCAAAGAGAAAAGGAAGAAAAGAATGAATTTTTTTTTACTCTTTCCTACCTTTCTATCAGGCTGCAACTTAATAGAAAATGAAAAGTTGTAAAACAGGAATTAGAAGTGCTGGGGAAATGGGAAGTTAGTATTGGGTTGTTGATAAGGAGGTGAAGAGGTATTTATAGTGCAGAGGTGGAGGAGAAACCTTCTCCAAGATCTTCAGTATTTTTTCTTTACGTTGCACACACTTAGCTCAACAAACTGATTTCATCAAATGGATTTTCGTATTGTAATAATTACTTTGGGGAGATATTTCTTTCTTCTGAAGCGTGATTCACTGTATTTCATACTTTTATTATTTATTATTTTTTTCATTAATTGCATATAGATTCATATATTCTTTTCAAATCTTCTCTTGTTATCTGTAGATTATCTTCTTATGTCACTTTTGATTTGATTTTTTTTACTTTATTTATCTTTTACGTCACTTCATTGTCCCTATCTTTTTTTCTTTTTTTTTTTCTAACATTTCCTCATGTTACTTCTTCTTCTATTTATTATTATTATTATTATTATTATTATTATTATTATTATTATTATTATTATTATTATTATTATTATTATTATTATTATTATTATATATTACTTCACTATTATAATAACATTATTTTCTAACGTTAATTTTTATCTTGTACATAACATATTATTCTAATATAAGATATTTATTTTTTCACTTAATACCTTATTTTTGAATATTTCATGTAAATACATATATATTTTATGTACTCATTATTATTATTATTATTAGGGATGTTACAATATGCATCAGTAAATGCATCAGAAGAGATTGATTCAGTAGAGGAAGAGGAGGTTGCAACAATATCTGAAGGTAAATATGAAAAGCTAGGTGAGGTGGACATGAGAAAATTGTGAACTAGGAAAAGCACTTATCAAAGACCTAGAGACAAAAGTAGAAGAACTATCCTAAGATAGAACAAGTGGTAAAGTAGAAATTGAAACACTAGAGTTAACAAGAGAGGGAGACTAAGAAATGTTAAGAGTTGAATAAGGAAATATGCTTTCATTAAACAAGACATCTATGGAAACATAGATTATGCCTTCAAGACTAAGGCACTTGTAGCCTTTGTGTTGAAAAGAATAGCCTAAGAAAGTGCATTCAACTGACCTATACTAGAGCTTGTGCTTGTTGTAAGGTCTAAATAGTGGAAAACAAGAGCAACCAAACACTTTAAAAAAGGAGAAATCTGGAACTTTGTGAAACAGTTTGAAATAAGGTGTAGTAAAGTTTAGAGATGCAAAGGGAAGTCTATTTATGAGATAAACAACTGTAGAGAAGGCATGATCCCAGAATTTTAAGGGTAAATGAGCGTGACCAAGTAAGGTGAGACCAATTTCAGCCACATGTCTATGTTTTCTCTCAACTGTGCTATTTTAGTGATGTGTGTGTGGGCAGATTTTCCTATGAATAATACCATAAGTTTGAAGGAAGGAAGAAAAAATGTTTAACTTACCCTCGTACTCTATTTGAATAGATTTTATCTGATTAAACTATAACTCAGCCTTATTTTTAATTTGAATGAAAGTGTTAAAAGCATCTAATTTCTTATGAAGAAAATAAAGCCAATTGTGTTTGGAAAAGGCATCAACAAATGTTATGTAATATCTATAGCTTAAAGAAGATAAGATAGGAGAATTGACTACCACATGCACAGGCTTTACAGAAAGAAATATCACTTTTATTTTGAGATGATATATTACAATGTTAGAGGACTTTTGTACAAATGAAAGAATATGGATGACCTAATCTATTATGCCATTAGGAAAATACAGACTCTGGACTATCTATGCTTGATCGAGCTAAGCTAGACACCATAGTATGAACAGGAAACTATACATTATTCACATTGTGAAAAAAAGGACTCATCATTTACAACATGAGTACACAAATTAGAAAGATGTTGAATTGGATAGGGCTTGAAATGTTGTCGGTTCAAATTGTGAACAAAGTACAAACCATCTACCCCAATTATTCCTTGCAAAATGACCTCAATTGGTGGCATGAGATTTCATAGTGCAATGAGTTAGGAGTAATTCAAAATAAACATTATTATCTTTACAAATTTACTAACACTAAGTAAATTACAAGTAATAGTGGGAACGTGCAACATATTGTATAGTTTAAGAGAAATAACATAATTGAAAGGAGACTATAAACTGGAAGAACCTAGTGACTAATTGGCAAACCTTGACCATTGCCTATGATAACTTGGTCACTGCTAGTAAATATAACTTTGTCTAGGAGATTATGCTCACCAAGAGTGACATGATTAGTTGCACCCGAATCTAGAGTGGCAAGCATGGCTTGCATCTGAGTAAGAGGCATGAGATAAGTGTAAGCTCTAAAGCCCTTTATATGTTAATTTTGTCAATAGTGTTTTGATGATAACCAACTATATTGAAATTATAGATTTAAATTTTATAAATGTTTTGAATGGATTAACATGTTTCTATGGAGTTTAAGTTTATGTTTAAAAGGTTACAAGACTTATGAGCTGGTTAGGATAGCTTGAGAACAACCTTTTTAAACCCTAGGAAAGTTCCTTACCAGTATAAGAAGGTTCATGGACAACCTAAGAAAGTACCTGTTACACCTAAGAAGGCTACTCCAAGGTAGAAGTCCTTAGAAAGTTTAACCAAGATCAATCAAAGTCAAAGAACTCTACAAGAATTGATTTGAAGATCAAAACACATTTGAAGACATCACATCCATCTACAACTCAAACAATTTCATTTAGTGGAGTTGATGTAAGAAGCTAAGAAGATTGGATGTCAACAAAAGCTGAGAAGATTAGTTAAGAAGGTTCATAGTGAGAAAGTTCAGTCATGAATGTTCTTACTTACTAGCACATTGTACTTGGAAAGTCAAGTCATCTAAAGAGGACAATCCCAATGACTAGTTGTACAAACAAGTACAGAAAACCATTGGAACATCTAATAACATTTTTTTTTATGTCTATAAAAGGATCTTAGCTCAAATATTTGAAGGATAGAAGCACTAAGCACGAATAGAACAATGAACTCATATTACAAACCTTTTCATCTCAAACTGCCTACTGCAAGTCTCAATCTAATCCTTCTATAAGTGATTTCAAGAGCTATACTTGTACCAAAATTTTTATTCTTCTTCATTTGATTATGTGTTCATATAAGTGAGCTTGTGAGTTGCACAAGCCACTTAAGTGTTTTTGTTGTAGGATGGAGAGGCTAGGAGTAAAGAATACTTGTATTTTAACTTGAAGAAGCTAGGTGTTTCAAAAAATACTCAAACATAGTGAAAATCATGGCTAGTTACTAGGTACTAGACGAAACTCACGTGGTTCTGGGGTGGCCTAGTATAAATTCTTGTGTTAAGCTCCTTTTGATCTTATCTCTCTATTATTATGTTCATTCTTGAAGTTTCAAACATAACCCATTGGTCTTAAAGTGATAAAATCATTTTAGTTGTTTTCTAGTTACATTTAAAGATTAGTTTTCTAAATAAGATTTAAAGAGTTTAATATGTGAAAAGAACCATTTTTATGTTCAGTTATTTGAGGTCCTTGTTGAAATAAGTAAGTTTATAAATAACTGAAAATTTCTAAAAATGTTTTTCACTTGTTGAGAATCTAAGACTTAAATTTAAGAAAGTTCCCAAGCTCAACCAAGTCTGTCTCTTTTGAATTGTCTCATCTTGTTAAATAATTTTTTGCTTGAACCTTCTCTCCTCTACAGTATCTGTGTTTAACTCTCTCACCACCAAGTTTTCAGAACTTAAGAAAGTTGTGAGAAGATTAGTCATTTTAGTAAACAGATTGCAAAAGGACACAATTCAACCCTTACTTTTTTGTCTTTGCCAACTTCAAAAAGGCTAAAGTAATGTTGAACCTGAGGATTGTGAAGAAGAGTTTGAGGCAATATTGATTATTCTAGACCACAGACAATATCCCCAAGGGCTAATAATGCACCCAAGAATATAAAGTCGCATCTGATGAAAGGGGAAACTTCTTTAATTGCTCCAAGAGATCTAGCCTCTTTATACCCATAACCTTAAATGATGGAACACAGCTAGAGCCTATAGAGGTTGAGGAATCATTAGAATTACTACTTATAGGTCCAAGGCATTTTTTGCAGCCCTTGAAAAATAGCCTTATACCCAAAAGCATCAAAACACCTTTCGCCTTGAAAGTAGAGCTCAGTAGGACTAGAAAACTTTCGCACCCCTAGGGCTGGAAAACCCTTTGGGCCCCCACCCCTGCCACGAGCGATGCAACGAATGCAAGGGTTGCTCTAAGATTTCCAGAGAATACCCCTCTTCTCCATGACCACCCCCCTATTTTCTTAATTTTTGCTATAAAAATGAAAATAGGAAAGAAAAGTGAAGAATAAGATATACCTAGGAGAAGAGTAGAGACAAATGGTGGAAGAACCCACTTAAAGTAGCAGTGCACCATCAAGAATGGTGGCTTAAAATCATAGGGACTCGCTAAAGAGAAAGAGAAGAAAAAGGAATTTGAGGAGTAAGGGAAGCAAAAAGTAGAAAATGTTTCCCACACTCCCAACTTATAAGGAATGCGCAACGTTAACAGCCATCTATACTTGGGGCAGTTTGGGAAATATTTTAAAATTTAAAAAAAATAATTAACATGGAAACCAAGCGATGGTTGCACGCGAACAAATCCCCTCATTTCATGTGGCAAAAAGTCTGTTGTTACGCAGGCGAAGAGACGTCATCATAGCAGAGGAAACATTCTAGACAAGCTAAAGGTCACACCTCCAATGACCACAAGCCTCTCCATTATGGGACAAAGGCCCAACCACCCAACATCAGATGCCTCTGGCATCCGACATCCAATAACTAATAGTTGTCAAGGCGGCAAATTAGATGAGATTTGTTAATTGATTCACTAAGAACTTGTAGTATATGGTGCAACCGGGTCGAACCCTTGGATCATTTAAATTAATCAATTATATTAAGAAGTTAACAACGGAGGAGGGTTTTTGGTTGCGGGAGTAATTAAACAAAGTAATTAAAAGATTGTAAATAAAGTTCAGTACACAATCAATCTAATGAAATTAACAACTCTTGAGTTTAATCCATCCTTGTCTACTAAGGATTCATTCACTAGCTAACTAGATTCTTGGTTTAAGGTCACATTAAGAAGTCTTAAGATGACCCATGAATTCCCTACTAGATAAACATGTAGCATTTAGTTAATTAAAGTTAGATGAAGTTAGCATTCATTCAACCCTAAATCAGCCTAAAACTCAGAATTCAACCAAGTTAGACAATTCATTAAACACATTTGATGCATTACCTAGTCTTTGTGAAATCATCATCCAACATGAACTCTCTACTAGGTAAACCCCTAGGATTTGGTCAATCAATGAAAACTAGATTAAACATCCATTTAACCCTAAATTAACCTCATTTCTAGAATTCATGTAAGTTAGACAATTTATCAAACACCTTTGATACATTGTTTAGTTTCTGCAACTCCCAATAAACACATGATAGTTGTGCAACCATCATATGAAAAGCAAGACCATGTTAATTACTCAGCCAAGGAGAAGCAAAATCAAAGAAAGAGAAGAAAGAAATATGATTAACAAGTAAATTAAACATTCAAACCAATGTCTCAACATTAAACATCAAGAATGTTTCAATCCCTTGGATTGATTACAAAGCTTTAGCACCCTATGAATGGAGAGCACAAAAGAAAAAATAAAGAAAACCTAGAGAAAGTGAGAAGAAAAGAGATGAGGGAATAAGAGATGAGAGAAGAGAGCAAGAGAGAATATGAAACTAAAGTGAGCAGTGTCCCCCTGTATAGCCTCGATTCTGAGCTCAAAACCCCCTATAACAAATACTAAAGGTGAAAATACAAGTATGCCTCTAGCTTAGGACGTTTCCTTTTTCAATTAGCTTTAATTGAACACCTAATTTATAATATTTGGACACCTAATGAAAGAATTATGGCCAAAACACTTTTAACAGTTCCTGGATCCCGTCATCTCCCTCCAGGCATTAATAACCCTATCAAAACATCACTGTTTTGATAAGTTGTTTCATGGAAGTTGAAGTTTTTTGTCTCAGATTTCCAATGGAATCAATGTCAGACTATTCTGACTCTTATAACCCAGGTTACGACCCAATCTTTACACACTGCATAGGTTCTAGCGATAACACCTCTATTCTAACTTTTGTACCCAATATGACCTACTAGAAATCTGATTCAACTTTGGAGCTCTCATCAAAGTTGTTTCGTAATTTTTATATGTCTATAACAAGTTATACCCAAAATACAGAAACAATATAAAATTGCCATAATGCTGAAAAATACAATTAAGCCTAATTTGAACATAAACTTATAAATGGTGGCCAAAACTAATTAATTAAGCATATGAGAGGTCTAAAATACTAAATATGAGGGTTAACTAAAATATAAAAATGGTGTTTATCAATAGAACATGTGTTTGTCACATCAATAATGGAAACTCCAAGGTCAAGACCATAAAAACTAACTTATGGTTTGTGATGGTCAACAAAAGGCAAACACACCTTATGCCTTGAGTTCCATGCTTAAGAGCAAAAAAAGCCTAGCCTCAGTGGACTCAAGGCGTGTGTGAGGAAAAATTCCACGACTTTGGACCAAACCCCGATGAGCATAGAGCACGACACTCTGATAGCCAAAGGGGACCAATCATTGGTCAACACATAGGATAAGGAAGATGCTATGAAGTTTCCTGTAGGCACCTAGTGTGACCAATTTGCCTCTATACCTTACTTGGTCTCCAAGACACTTTGACTCCTATAAATAGCTACAGTAGCTCTAGGGTAAGAATCTTTTCCTTCACTCTCTACTAACTTGCACCCTAGTTTACTTGAGTATTAGAATGTCTTGTAGATACCCAACCCCTACTCCAACACTCGAAGGAAGTTGTTGTAGTGAGGAACATTTTGTCCAAGGAACCTACCACCACCTTTTGCGACTAGACATAACAAACAACAACCAAAATCAAATTGAAATTGATATGTTTCATTCCAATATGAGTCTATGCCACCCAGTATGGTTTCGTTTCATTTTTAACTGCTTTTTTTTCAGCGTTATGATTCATTCTTCAATTGCGTCTTCATCTTTACATGATCTAGGATCATTCGGAGATTTTTATAGAGAAAATCAAGTTTAAATAGATCAGTTATGACCCAAAATGCATAAAATGGGTTTGTTTAACTTGGTTTTGAAAAATCATGCACCACTTTGATTTCTGACGTGTTTAGAATGTTTCTATGGCTTGGGTTGATGTCTAAACATGTTTTAGGATGGATTTAAATGATTATCATAAAGAAAAACAAGCAAATAGTGATTTAAAATCATGATGTGATCAAGTGGCTTCCGTCTATGGAGGTTGGTTTGGGTTCTAAGTTTTTCGACCATTTTCTAGAGATGTAAAACAGTTTAGAACATTTAAAAAAAGTCTTTGAAAATCTTAAAGAAATGAACTTAAACTAGTCTCATCTAATATCCACATGATCATGCATATAGACAAGTTGTTAACCCTAAAATAATTGATTTTGATGATAGAATGATTTCACACATGTATACGACAAGAATATTCATATATAAGACTTTTCTATCAAATGATTAAAAGTTGCAATAGAAGAAATAGTCATTAACAGAAAAGACTCTTACGAGAATTAACAACTTTAATCATAGTAATAGATCATGCATGCATCATAAACTAAACATATTGATGTTTATCATGGTTCTAAATTGTGGTGGTTGTTGTGACGCGGATTGCAGTCGTTGAGGCGTGAATTATTTTGTGTTTGTAGAGGTTAAAGGCGAGTTATAGTCTATTGCAGTCGCACGGTGGTTCTGATACGGTTCTTTCATGTGATTTGGTATGATGCTACAGTTGTGGGGGTGATGCAGTTGTGGTCATTGCCACAACGGCAATATTACAGTCGCGTCAAGTGATGCGGTCCATAATTTAGAACCATGATGTTTATCAAAATTCACATACATGAATGGATTCTAAAATCATGTATCTATGGTTCTGATAACAAATGTAGGATTAAATCACAAATCCTAATAACACTCAAGATCATGATACATGATATTAGAACACCAATCAATAACAAATAGTTGCGTACCTCATGAAGAAATCTTAATTACATGATGAACCACTCTAAGAAATGTGGAAGAGATAGTACACGTGTGCAAGCCAAGAATAAGATCTTCCTCTCCTTCTCCCTCTTTTGGATGAGGCAATATAAGTTTGTTACTCAAAGGATGCACATGTCATAAAATGACACATATTTATAGAGGGATAGGAGAGGGGACTTGCCCTTCATTGAAAAGTCATCTTGTTCCAAATATCATAAAAACATGCAACTTGTACTAACACTTTTCCAAACACTCCCATATTTGAGCCTAAAGTCCAACATATGATTTCTAATGAATCATTTGATCATAATAAATTAAAATAGATTCCAAAAAACATCTGGTAAACAAATAAAAGTGGAAGTCCAACTTATAGAAAAACTTCTAACAAATTGGGTTGGTAAACCAACAAAACAAAGTAACTCGTTATTGAAGATCAGTTTCAGCCCTTCTTACAATAAATTAAAGGTTACAGAGATATTAGATAGCTTCAATAAAGATCAAAATGACCACAAACCTCAACGGATAGGAATTATTAAATAAAAAAAATGAGGTAGAGACATTGAAGCAAATCAAATTATGCTTCAAAAAGTTATTAAGAGACACTTTACAACAAATTCGAAGCATATGATAATGGAGTTTTAGATGAAAGAATCCAAAGAAAAAAAAGCATTTAAGATATGAAGAATAAAAGAATAAGTGTAGTAATTTTTAAAATGATAAGTAGAAAGATTGAAACATGCATGAGTTGCATGAAAGAAAATAGAAGAGCCTTGAAACCAAAGCCTGAATTTGTTTATTTGTTTTTACTGGAATAACAAAAGAAAATTAACTTGATAGTGATATGCCTACGACAAGACGCTAGTCCAGTAGCCATTGGGCATGAACGTAAATAACCATGTTAGAATTTAAGCTGGCTAGCCTAAAATAATGAAGAAGAAATACAAAGAGATTAAGAAGAAATACAAAGAGCCATTGAACTAGAGTACTATGGCCTTTAAGCATGATATAAGAACCCACGAGTTCTTATGAGATGGAGAGAGAGAGATGCATAAAAAAAGAGGCAGTGATTAAGTTATGGAATCCAAGGTAGTAAAAAGAAGTGCAAAGTTAGAACTACTTATTGTTAAGTTTTGGGTTTAGATTTCCTTTGATGCTATTAAGTAAGGATTTATTGTTGAAAAATGCTAATTATACATCACTTGTGTTTTTATATTTTTCACATCTATTTGTGTAGTAGAATTAAAGTTTAAGTGTATAAAAAATAAGATAAACTTGACTATAATCAAATTATGAAAATTGTGTATATGTGAAGTGATGTACATATAGATGTGTGTTTGTAACATTATTGTTTATTGTTATGAGAGAGAGTATGTGCATGCTTTGGGAAAAATGATAGTTACACATCACTTGTGTTTTGACATCCCTCACATATTTTTAAGTAGCATAATTAGAGTGAAGATGTGTAAAAAAAATGAGATAAAATCAATTGTAATCAAATTGAAATTTGTGTAGATGTAAATTTATGAGTGTATTGATGTGTGTATGTAGCATTGTTGTTTATTGTTCCAAGAGAGAGCATGTGCATGCTTTGGGAAATGAAAAAAGATATTTGTCCACCAATTTAGACATCACTTTTACATTAATGATCAATGTGCAAATAAGTGATAAAAAGTGTGTATTATGTGCTGAAAAAATGGTGTTCAGAAATTAGTGTGAATAGCAAAATTATTTTGGAAATAAAGTCAAAGTATAGCCACAACAACGACATGCCATAACATGGGCGCACAATAATGGATGTTCGATTGGGGTTTTAAGGTGTATAACATATTTATTAGTGTAAGTTGTTTCTAATGGAAGGAATGACAAAACATCATTCATTCACACCCTAGAAACATCTCCATGTACTTGACTGATATTATGTTAGCCTTCCATCACACAATCATCATGATCATTCATTCACACCCTAGAAACATCTCCATGTACTTGATTGATATTATGTTAGCCTTCCATCACACAATCATCATGACATTGTAGATGGCCATTATGGCCTGGTATATATTGATGAGCCGCAATTAACGCATCTAACTAACATTTATTTTGATATAAATTAAGAACGAATTTAGAGAAATTTACACTTTTATAATATATTTTGATAAAATCTCTTTCTTATACATTTTTTGATATTTTATATTTAAAATAAAAGTTTTGGAGCAAATTCATTAAAGATTGCATGAAATATTTGAAAAAAGATGATTTTGGAATTGTTTAAAATCGGGATTAGAGGAGTTACCTGATCTCGCCTTTAAGATGGTGAAGATGGTTGTTGATGGTAGTTGCCTCCATGTGCCTAGCGATGAAGAGGGGATGGTGTACTTACAAGACACTTCGACACTCAAGTTAAAGTTTGCATTAGGAGGGACATAAAGTGTATGAGAATATATGCATACCTGAGTAGCCTAACACTATATTTATAGATTGCATTTACTTGTAGGGGAAGTAGTATATGAAGAGATATTATTTTCATATAACTAGGATAGGCATTTAAGAAGGGATTTGTTGCGATATGGTTGGTATCCAATAGGTGGGTTGCTTGGTTAATGAGAGCCACAATAAGCTAAGTCCAAGGTTAGGCTAGCTAATTTGGGACACTAATGTTGGGTCATGGTCTGAAATACTAGACCAGAACAATAATGTTTTGAATGGGAATCAAGGATGGAGTACTTGACTCGATTTAGAGCGGCTGAAGATGGTGGCTCCTTCTTTTACGGTAGCGACGAAGTGGGGAGGGGGATGCAACTGTAAAAGGTACTCTAACGCTCAAGTTAGAAGTGACACCAAGTTTGCAAGTATATAGTGGAAGGTATCATACCTGAGGGTTTTGCCTTGTATTTATAGTATAAAGTTGCTTGGTAGGGAAGTAATATTTAAGAGATAAAGTTTCCATGTAAATAGAAATCATGATAATTATGAGGGGATTTGATCCCAATTATCCTAATTAATAGGATATTTTGTTATGATATGTTTATCTTCTAGAAATTAGACTAATGAGCCCTTTTAAATTGCAATGGGCTAGGCGAGTATTGACCCTACTAACCCATGTTGCACCTGTTGTGTCGGGACCCCATGTTACCAGTCCAGAACAGATACCCCCAGCTCAATGCTCTTATATAGCAGCTGAGTTCTAAGGTACAAGATGTCGGGGTCTCAAGATCATGCGATGCCCCCAGGTGTTTGGATATCACGCAGTGTTTCTATTGGGATCCATAGTGGGGTCGTAATATGCCTCATCAATTAGGATTTCTCACGGCGATAAAGCCAGGGTCTATAATAGGATTACAAATTGTCCCTAATGGTTAGGATCTCTTATGGCATCTAAGATGGGATCCATCATAGGGTTTTTGTTTGAAGATGGTCGACGTCCTGCTATCGCGTGTCTGAGATGGTGTATTTTCATAAAAGTGACACTTGGCTTGCTCGAGGCGTTTCATATGGGCGTCAATGCTATAAATGGGTGGCACTAAGTAGCCTTCTAAGTGTCATCCAAATTAGGAATGTTGACTTAGAAGTTCCTTACTTGGTGGGTTTAATTGAGGCGACCACAATTATCAAGTTGCTTTGTGTAGCTCTCTTTAGTCCAAGTTTTTAAGTACTGAGCTTTCGATGAGGTAAGGTCCTTGGGCACATTGGAGCACAATCTAAGTGTTTCATGAGTTTGGGAGCAAAGTCCTTTAGTCTGAAGTGGGAATCCCAGCGTGAGAGTTCCTTGCACTTACAAAATGAGATGAGAAGAATGTTCCTCAATCCCAAGTGGGGATCCCAGTGTAGGGGTTCCTCTAACTTGGAATATGAGATGGGAAGAACGTTCCTTAATCCGATGTGGGGATCCTTGTAACACCCTCCCTAGGGTATCATATGTTTAACTCCCGACTCAAAATCTGTAAAGAAGTTCACACAAGGTTTGAGTTATAAAAAGATGGGTTTTAAAATTTCTTTCTTTACTGAAACATAAACTTACTGAAAATATTAGGGAATATTGAAAATCATATTTCAACTATTCATTATGCAATATTGACACCAATTAATATTTCACAATTTAAAGAGAAATATAAAATTAACAGACTTTTTTTTTTTTTTTTTACAAGAAGCAAACATGACGGTCCTACTTAATAGCACGGTACAACACTAACGTTAAAACTTAACATACTTATTTTGTTTTGTATCCATCTTGTTGCATCAGACATCTGTTCTACATTTGTTCTTTGTTAACACTGCACTCCTTCGAGTCCTGAATATCCACTCCTTATTGTTGTCACCAATCTCAGAGTATCCATCACCCGTTATGTCTAAGACAACTTGATCCTTCTATTATTTTATTTTAACAGTACAGACACAGCAAACAACATAACAAAGAGGTGAGATCACCTACGCCAATACCAATCAGCAAAGTGGAGATAACACAAACAAGAATATCATACGGATATGTCATACCGAGAATTTCAATAATGCACTCAACATTAATCAACTATCATCATCATACTATTAACATTATTATCATCACACAATAATCACAATAATGCCATCAACATGATTGTCATCATCATCATCCAAGTATTTCAAAATAATTGTCATAGTCAATATTCCTCAATTAATATATATCATGCAGATATGGACACTCAAATTTATGCATATGTTATGCATGTGCACAAAGACTCAGATTTTCAAAAACAACTCCATGGAGGTTTTCACAATTTCGAGGAGAATGCTCAGTCAATTGTCAGCCTTAACCCAAAGACAATCTTCCAGTTGTTGAAAAGAATCGTGTTCTTGTCGGGTATCGTCATGCGTGAACGGATCGCATCGCTAAGTGGACACAAGGTACTCGCTATTGTCCACTGGTCGACCGCCGCTACTGACGCCTCCAAGATCCATCATAGACCTCACTATCAATTCTCATTCCTCTTCAACCACAAGGTATATACTGATATGCACGAATATATCCGTAAGTCCAAGTGGTCAAATCTTTTCAATTTCATTTGTTCAATGTATCATATGCCTCAACGCATATTTTTTTTTCCAATGCATGTATAATGCACCAAATCCAATCACAAGCATCTCTTTCCAATGCATATAAAATGTCGTATTTTCAACAAAGACAAAAATCATGTTATCACATTTTCATAGTTATAAAACACTTTCGTCGTATTTTCAAAATTGCGTAATATTTCCGTTTCATTTTCACAATTCCAAAACGTTTCATACGTTTTCACAATTCCAAAATGTTTATATTACGTTTTCAAAATATCGTAACACTTATGTTACGTTTTCAAAATTCTCAAAAGCGTTTCGTTATATTTTCACAATACCGTGACATGACACATTACGTTTTCACAATACAAGAATATTTCATTACGTTTTCAAAAAATACCGCAACTCTTCGTTGCACTTTTAAAACACGTACTAATTTTTTAACGTTTTTTCTTAATCGCGTAAAAATATATGTTTCTCAAAATCGCATAGTATTTTTCCATTTTTTTCAAAATCGCGTAACTTAAAAATCATTCTTTTAAGTCGCATAAATCATTTTCCGTCATTCTCAAAATATTTAAAACACTTTTCAAATCACATAACGATTTTTCGCTATTTTCACAATCACGTAAAAATAATTCATCACTTTTCCATCACGTAATGATTTTTCAATAGTAATTCGGATTACGTAAAATATTTAAACGTAATTCAAATCGCGTAGAAATATTTTAACGTATTTAAAATCGCATAAAAATATTTTTCCATATTACGTAACTTAAAAATCACATTTTTAAGATACGTAGATAATTTTTCACCACAATTTCATTACAGAAAATATTTCTTGACCTTTAAAAATTTCTTTTTAACTTTTCTCAAAATAATATAACTTTACACTTTATTTAATATATTTTCTTACTCAAGAAAATATTTTTCCACAGTTCTTTACTCAAGAAATTCTTTTTCAAAATATAATTCACAAAATCACTTTTTCATTGATGTAAATCAACGTTTCAAAACTTAACATTTTCTAACGTATTTCAAAATTTGAAAATAAGTTATACGTTAGTAAATTTTCAAAATACCATTATATTCTCCATTTTTTCCAAATCAATTCTAAAATCAATTCTCTTCAAAACAAATTAAGATTCAAACCCTTTGCAACTTTTCTTTTTCATTTTCATATGAAAGTTCATTTCTCAGTGATAAAATACTTTGATTTCCCTTTCCAAAATCCTTATACTAAAACATTTTGTTCAAACATTTTGTTTCCACTTTAAAATTACTTTGTTTCATAAAAACCAAAATTATTCCAACCTCCAAAAATCGTAGAGTCTTTGGCCATTGAAGCCATCAAATATTTTTCTCCTAAATTGATATGGTTTTACCCAAACAAAACCATTAAAAATTCTTTATTTTCAAAATCGAAATACCGATGGTCATAAAAACTAAACCCATTTGTTCAAATTCATTTTACTTTCCTTACAAATCCTTTTTCACTTTCTTTGCAAATCCTTAAAATTATCATTGCTATTTTTATTTAAATCTCATGTTTAGTAAAATACTTAGAAACTTTTTACACAAAATAAATCAATAAAAATCCCTTTAAAACCGTATTCATGTACTCTTTGAAAAATAAATTCTTTGTTTATTTTCCTTACTTTTCTAAACATCCATTTTCATCATTCAAGAAAATATTAATTTTGTAAACACCTATCTTGGTGTGTCTTGTCAAATCCACCATGTTTCTAAAGACTAAAAATTAATTCTTTTGTTCTTGAAAATTTTCAACGTGAACCCTAATCAAGGGCATCAAAACGTAGTAGCTCTTCCTTGGCTATTGGAGCCAAAAATCAATTTCCTTTCCACCATCAAGTCATGGCATATACATATATATTTCATCATAAATAATATAAGCATATCATCAAAGCCATAAAAGCATGATAAGCATATCAAGCATATCATATAAAATCATGCAAAGCATATCAAGCATAGAAAATTAATCAAAGCTCATAAACACCCACAAATTAATTACATGACCATAGATATGAATCCTCACATGAATTCCACATCCATCAAATAAAATACCATCTCTCACCACCATGCTTGGTTGGTGAGATGGATCTCCCTCTTACCTCTTACCTCTTGAAGATCCTCCAAAGCTTCTTGATTTTGTTTCTTTTTCCAAGTCCTTCACCACCAAGGGCTTCTCAAATACAAAACAAAATACATAAAAATTAGTATACTAAGCTTGATTAAGAGGAACCATGGATCAAACATGGTTTAGATCATGAAAAAAAGAGAAGAAAATGAAGTTTCCTTATACTTCACCTCAAAAACCTAATAACTTTGATCTTGAAGAAATTCCTTGAAGATGAATGATTTAGAAGAAGTCTTCAACATGAAAGTTGCTTAGAATATCATGTAGATTCAAGATCTATGGTTGGATGAAATTAAAAGAGATTGGATGGTGATTTTAGGATAGATAACCGAATGGTTTCTCTTGAAGCACAAAGATGAAATTTTTGATTTTTGATAGAAACTTGAAGCTTGGATTTGAAGCTCAAGATGAATGATTTTGGAAAAACTCATAACTAGAGATGTTCTTAGAATGATGTTTAGGTTTAAAAAATCAAGTTGGATGAAATTTTTGAGTGATGGAAGGTGCTCTTGGAGGGTTTGGTCGAAATCTAGAGAAGAAAGGAGATGGAGAGAAAATTTTCTAAGATTCTTTCTTGAAAATGAATCAATGAAACAAGGAAAACATAATAATGGTAAAGCGTCAATTATGGTCTTCCAAACTCCTTCATGCAGCACCAAAACCGTCCCCCCCCCCTTCAAGCATTCTCCTTGAGTGCAAAAATCAAAAGTAAGCCATTATGATGTCTAACTTGACCAAGACATGCAAAATGACATAAAGAGCATCTTTGCTTCTTCTAAACACTCCAAAACCATCACCTTCTCTTCATAATGCATTCAATAAAGTTGTCTTCATTATTTGCCACCATTTGAAGCATTTCTAGCCATTGATTAATTCAATGGTTAGGATTTAGGTAGATTTTTAATTTTAGAAAGACTAAATCTAGAGTATTGGATTTTTCTCCTTTAAATTTAAATAGATGTGTAGATGTGTCTCTAAAAATAAATGGTCAAGATTGCTCCTTCAAACTTTTAATTCAAGGGTTATAATTAGTCTTTGCTACTTTTTAAGACTAAATCTTCACCATTGATTAAATTAACATCCAATGGTCATAAATGGTCTTTGTTACTTTTTAAGATTAAATCTCCACCCTTGATTTAATCTAAATCCAATGGTTATAAATGGTCTTTGTCATTTTTCAAGACCAATTCTACACATTTGATTACATCTATGGTTGATATCAAAGCCTTCCTAACTAAGCTTATTCTCACATTATTGATTAAATCAATGGTTATTATCCAAGCTTCTTTATTAAGTTTGTTTCTTAACCTTTGATTAAATCAATGGTTAATATTCAAACTAAGTATTCTCATCCAAAGTATAAATCAGGTCAAGCTCTCTTTGTTGACTATGCAAAGTATAATATTTATTCTTGTATCCTACAGTAATATTTTTTTGTATTTTTATCATCAGATAATTTAAAACACAATACTGAAATTTTTTAAACAGATTCAGGTTTAGTAAGATCTTTTGTCTCCAAAATCTAAATAGTACAAATTTTTCTATGCGTAGAAAAATTTTTACTTTATAGACCCAGGCCCACGTATGGCCACCTGGGCCCACAAAGAGCCTACATACAAGTAAAAAAAATTCATAATCATCCACAAAAATCACAAATATTAGAAAACACACAAATATCAAATCAGATTACGTAAAATAATTACTTAACAGTAAAAATTAAATTACGTAAGGTTTTCCCTGGCCCAAAAATTTTTATTTTCCTGACGCGGAGTAAATCACTCAAAACGATCAAATACGTTGACGGAATAAACAAAATAATTTTACAGTGCACAGAAATTACTAAACAGTAAAATTTTGTTAACTGTCAAAATTACTGTTTAAGAGATACGGAAATTTGGGGTGTTACAATCCTAACATGAGGGTTCTTCACACTTGGACAATAGGAAGAACATTCTTCAATCAAAAGTGGGGATCCCGGCGTGGAGTTCCTCACACTTGGACAATGAGGTGGGAAGAACGTTCCTTAATCCGAAGTGGGGATCCTGGTGTAGGGTTCCTCGCACTTGGAAAACGAGATTGAAGTGTAGATCTTGGCTTGGCGGTTCCTTGCACTTGGAAAACAAAACCAAAGTGGGGATCCTGGTGACCAAAGTAGGGATCTTGGCTTAGGGTTCCTCACCCTTAGAAAATGAGACTGAAGTGTGGATCTTGACTTGGGGTTCCTCGCACTTGATTCATTTGTCATGTCTGTGAATACGGGTCTCAGAATCCCAAGTCACGACATAATAATCGTATAGGTGAGGTGATGATCCCAACACCGTGAACGTGGCAAGGAGCCTTGTGGGTGTGTTATGTTTTAGGGCGTATCTTATGAGGTGAAAACCCCGTGGACGTTGGTAAAGTAGCCATAAATGGCCTTGTGGGGAGCACGTCAGGACTTTCAAGAGATTTTTAGTGGACTATAGTCCTGAGATCCTTGACTAGGAAGTGCGAAGCGGCTTGGGGAATCAAGCTCCTTGAGCTTAGAGATCTGATGTAGGACAAGATAGAGATCTGTTGTTATTAGGATCCTTTTTTTTTCAATCTGACATAGGACGAGATTAAGATCAATTATCATTTTTCTTTCAATCCAATATACTTTCCAGATGAGATCGGGCAAATATGAGATTGTGTTGATGCAGTGGTCGAGGTGAGGCTCTGAATTTGGGCAAGAACCTTCATCGTTAGGCCATTTGTTCAATTTAACATCTTAGGAAGCTTTGATATCCTCTTAGACTTTACCCTTTTGAGCTTTTTGGGCTTTTACTCTTTAAAGGACTTTAGTCTCTTTTTGACGGTTTGTCATTTCCTTTTGGGTGTTTGCTTATTAGAGGACAATAGTCTCCTTTTTCAATTTATTACTTGGGAAACCTTAGGCTTCCTTTTGAAGTTAGACTCGTGAAGTACGATAACTAGTGGTAGTCCCCATTTGTTTTACCCTCTTGGGTAATCCCATTTTGGTTTTACCTTTTTGAATAGTCCCATTTTAAGTTTACTATCTTGATAGTCCCTTTTTAGGTTTACTCTCTTGGGTGACGTTGGTCTCATCTTTGGGTTTCGCTGCTTAAGAAGCACCAATATGATGTTGAGCTAGATGAAGATCGACTGTCAGCCTCGTGGTGCACGGGATAAAGATATATCATTGTTTGCTTAGCATCAAGATTGAGTCAGTCGTGGTCACATTGCCAAAGGATCTGTCATGATAGATAGCTTGAGAGTGTGTGGAACTTTTACCGAGTTCCCACAGACAGTGCCAATATTCTGAATGAGAATCAAGGATGGCGTACTTGGCCCGGTTCAAAGCAGTTAAAGATGGTGGTTCTTCCTTTTATAGCAGCTATGGAGTAAGGAGAGGGGTGTACCTGTAAAAGATACTCTGACGCTCAAGTTAGAGATGACACAAAGTTTGCAAGTGTAAAATGGAAGGTATCGTATCTGAGGCTTGCTTAGTAGGAAAGTAATATCTAAGAGATAAAGTTTTTCTATAACTTAAAATCATGATAATTATGAGGAGATTTTATCTCAATTATTCTCATTAAGAGGAGATTTTGATATGATACGTTTATCTTTTAGAAGGTAGGCTGATGAACCTTTTTAAATCACAGTGGGCCAGGTCAGTATTGGGCCTATTAACCTGTGTTGCTATTATTGGTCTCGGGTCCCGAGTTATTAGTCTAGAGCAAGAATCAAAACCTTAACAAATCTGACTTTTGTACAGTAAATTGGACATTTTAATCTACAGAGGTTCAAATAGATTGGTTTCAGTGGCTATAGAAAGCTAAGGCTAAGAGCTACAATTATAATGTCAACTCAAGGTCCAATTCTTGCTATTGGATGGAGAAAACTCGTGTATAAAAAAACACGATATGGCCGTATAATTGCACCAAAAAGCACAACTTGGATGTGTAACTAATCGCAAGCCAATTGAAACATAGCTTGGCTGTGTAATCTAGCCAAAAGCATGGCCTGGCCGTGTTTGATGTTGCCCAAGTCATCTAAGTTCCGGCCTTGGCCTTATTGTACTCAAAATATAATTAAAGAAACCCTAATCAACTTGGACTCTTAAAGAATTGTAGTCTTAGACGTAAGGAGACACTCAAAAGAAGACCTTTGGATATTGTGTAATTTTCACTCTACCATGATTTGGGATCCCTAAAATAGGGAAAATGTCAACTACATAGTAACCATCAACCTCGTCATTGTCATTAGGGAAAAACGAGAACAATTTTTAATTCAATTCACAAATGGAAACAGAAACTAACAAATAGAAAAAGAATATAAAAACTAACGTGTTGATATAATTAAAAGGGACTCTTGTTTCTTAAATATGTAATCTTAAATTCAATCTTAAGATTCATGTATATGAAAAAATATTGTTAAAAAGAATTCTTGCTTAAGATCTAACTGTATTTCAAGAGATTAGTCTTTCATCTATCAAATGAAAGAATACTATGAAAAATCAAAAAAGAAAAGAATATAAAATGTAAAAGAGAAACTGAGATTGTATTTTCTTAAATTATTTTTACTTTAAATTACATTTCTAATAGAACTTTTGTTAATTTGTGTGCTTACATTCAACTAAAATAATTGTCTTAGAGCAATAGAAAGTAAAGTTAATTTCTTAAATAAGGCTTTTAATAAGAAATAGAAGAAAACATTCCTTAGAACAATTTCGTTTATATGAAAAAACGAAATTGCTCTTGTTTCTTAAATATGTGATCTTAAATTCAATCTCAAGATTCATGTATATGAAAAAACATTGTTAAAAAGAATTTTTGTTTAAGCATCTAACTGTATTTCAAGAGATTAGTCTTTCATCTATTAAATGAAAGAATATTATGAAAAACCAAAAAAGAAAAGAATATAAAATGTAAAAGAGAAACTGAGATTGTATTTTCTCAAATTATTTTTACTTTAAATTACATTTCTAATAGAACTTTTGTTAATTTGTGTGCTTACATTCAACTAAAATAATTGTCTTCGAGCAATAGAAAGTAAAGTTAATTTCTTAAATAAGGCTTTTAATAAGAAATAGAAGAAAACATTCCTTAGAGCAATTTCGTTTATAGGCAGAAAGTAAAGTCGCATACTAACACAGGAGAATAAGATCAGAAATTGTTGCAAATGAATCATACCAATGCAGCACGCAAAACTTTTAACAAATGATGCATCCAAATTTGAGTAAAAAATGATTGGATTGTATTAAAATTTGAGTAACTCATAAGTTTGTGAACTAAACATGGACTAAGAATGACCAAACCCAAGTAGCCTAAATTTGGCGATAAACATCTAAACAACGAGAATATGTGTACAAAGCTTGACATAATTAGAAATAAAAGCAGGTATTCTTTCTTTTAGACCAAGAAATTAGTAATCAACCATTCTGACAGGCCTATCACTACACTGTTGGGAACTGCAAAAACGCTAACCGAGCAGCAGAACAGAAGCTTAGCTAGTTATGAAAATCACAGTAAAAAGTGCCAGCAGAAATGTGAAAAGGTTCAAGCAAACTGCAATAGTAGAAGCTGCAGAAGAATGGGGCTGCGACCTGCAGGTATAAAGAAAGTAAATTTAATAAAAGAGATTGTATAAAAAAAATTAAACAAAAGGACTAAAACAATGTCATTGCAAGCATGAGAAATTTAATGGGTTTCAAGATGTTACTTCTGCAAGTAATTGAGGGGACCACAATATAGAACATTATCTGGTGCAGCCATCTCTGTTTCACCGTTTTCTTCAGGATTGACAATTCTCAGATATGTTTCTTGGCCTAGGTACCATCTGTCAAGGTTTTCTGCTCTCAGGTTCCATGATCCAACATTGTCAAGAGATACCAGGATCGCCGTCCATCCTCCCGGAAAAACCTATTTTGTGGTAAGATGGACACATTAAACACCCAAGATAAACATACCAAAAATCAAGTCCCTCAGTGATTGAATATCTAGAATGGCATAATGCATTAAACATATAAGTCTTCATGCCTAAGCTAGCATGTACAAAGCATTTGGAAAAACTAAAGAAACCATTTAACTAGTTCTAGCATGTTCTAAGTTCAACTTATCAGCTAGATCTAGAAAATCAAGTTTATTTACAGTTGCTGAAAAATTTTCAGATCAAGTCTTTTAGCCATCAAAGTTTCTAGTTTTCACAGACATTGGGAAGAAATTCATACAAATAGAAAAAGAAGAAAAAAAAAAAAACTGATAAATCAACTCAACTGTAAAAGTAATCCCATCACCTTCTGGCAAAAAAGAATAGCAAGACAGCCATGTCCAATAGCCAGAAGGGAAAAAGGAAAAGAGACAATTTCCTAGGAACACACACCTGAGTTGTGCTGCGAGAAATTGCATCCCACTTATTATAAGAACCTCTAGAATTTTCTGACCAATCACCATAGTCCATCCTGAATTCAAGAAATCAATTTCTGAACTGTGATCACAAACAATATTGTACTCTAAAGACAGAAAGAACGAAAGAAAAGGAATTCTTACCCAACTACAAAAAAGGAGTAGCCATCCATATGAAAGTTCTGTATTGTGGTGTCATTGTTTTGCAATACAATCTCAATGAATCCCTTATAAGTAGCATTAATAATAGACCTATCTATTAGTGGTGTTCTGTTCATTGGCTTACTGGGAAAATCAAGCTTATAAATTCCTCTTAATTGATGCTGGTCAGCAAGCCGGAATGGTATGTCAGGCTTATGAAATGAGATCCCATTAATAGTAGCTCGAATACTGCCATTGATTGTCACTGGTGGCATAACCTTTAACACGTAAGTGTCAGTTATATTGATGGAGCCATACTGAAAGGATCCTTGAGGATTAGGACGAGCTCCACTAGCAGATGTATTTTGCCTGCTCAACAACATATGGAGAATTCAATACAGAATAGTCAAACTGGTGTATGAAATCATAAAAAATAATGAACAAAATACAGAAAATGAAATGGCTGTGTCCTTATTTCTTTAAGCCTATAGAACAAATTATAACAAGCTGCTAGATCTATTATAATAAATGATTTCAGAAATTTTTGGCAAAACCCTTCAAATTTAAATTTTACACTTCATGTTGCCAAGTGGGTTATCACTAACTCCTGCAACAGCTTACAACTCTGAAGCAAGGTGAGATGTCAACTGGCATATGAAATCATGAAGAAAGAAGAACAAAATACAGACTGAAATGGCTGACTCTTGGTTTATTTACACCTATTGAGCAAATTAAACTAAGCTACTCAGATCTATTATTATAAGTGATATCAGATATGTCAGGTAAATTATTTCACTATTAAATTTTTGTCAGCACCTCACAGGGTGAATTATCATTCAACTCTTTAACTGGTTACAACTGTGAAGCAAGGTAGGTATAGCTAATATATGAGTCTCATTGACAATCATAAACAATTTTGAGCGTATTTCCTGAACAAGCAGTTAATTTAGATTGACTACTAAATAACAAAACGAAATATGTTTTCTTTTATATGGTGGATAAACCAATGGAAAAATACTTCAATGCATAATGCACATTCAATTGCAATCCTTGTGATATAATCCTCAATGCTATCAGATCCTCAGTAACAAACCTGACGCTTCTTGCTTGGTTCATTGATGCTCCCTTGTCATAAAAATCATCTGGTGGGGGAGGCAGAGGACCAGTTGCTGGTCCCTTGGAATTTGAGTAGTGTAAAATTGCAACACCTGTAACTCTCTGCCACAATGATTCATTCACAAACCTGGCACTTGCAACAATATAGTAGTCTGTACTGGCATTCTGGTCAGTGGAAACCAGAAAAGAGTAAGACTGGCCAGCATGAATATCAAAGTAGGTGAAATTTGTTTGACTTGTGTAATGACCCTCTGTTTCTACCAGCAGTAGATTATGATTTTGAATTCGAAAGTTCAAAGTAGTTGAAATCCCCACATTGTAGACACGAATTCGATAAGTCTTTCCTGCCAAATATATTTGTACTTCATGTCAATGTTCAAACTGTTCCAACCACTTGCCAAGGAAAATGCTAGATAAAAAACTATGATAACATTTAAAGGAGAAAATATGTTGAAATGTGGTCATAAGAAACCCATGCAGCCAGCTAGTGCCAATCTGCATGACCATGCTATACAACACCACTAATCACAACAAACTCCAAAATCATTAAGCACTTGCAATCTGGTTAACTTCCAGAAAGCACGCATCAGAAAATCTCAGAGATAGGGATCCAAAGTATAAAAGAACAGTTAAAAGAGAAAGCAAAAAACAAACATTTCACATTCTAACAGAAAGAATGCAACAACAGAAATCAGGAAATGGAGCTGCAAATTAATATATGGTTCTTTGAGACAGTGAAAACAAAATTATTTCAGTAAGGAAAAGACTAGTTAAATTAAACAATCTGCTTAAGAAACAAGTGGAAACAATTAAAGGTACCAAATTGACAACAGTAAGTATACATGAAAAGGTAATGGTGAAGATGACTAATGGCAGACTAGAAACATCTCCATTCAATGGGGGAATAAACCACACAAGCATCATCAATTAAGTAATGATACCTTTGAAAGGGAGAAGAATATAACAGAAAATTTTATTCCCTATAAAGGAGGAGAAAATGACACCTGGATCAACATAAATTGTTTCATACTCAATGCCACCAGGTACAAGAGTAGTGTTGTACTGGTAAGGTCCCTTCCCATTGATAAGAACTCCATCTGGTATTCCAAGGTCTTTTCCACTATCAAGTGTTGTTCTCAGAGCCTAGATTTTCAGAGATGCATGTATAATAAAAATCAATCACAACGGACTCCATCTCCAATATTTACTTACAAAAGATTAACATAAGAAAATTACTAACCATATGGTTCTGAGTATACCAGTCACCAATCATAATGACAAAATCCCCATCTGGCTGTGCAAAAGGAATTGGGATAATATCCCTATTATTGATAACAAAGGGACCAAAGCCACCAGAGGCTCTTTGGAAATTTAGAGAAGGGAAGTAAAAGAAACTCCCAATTTGATCCTTGACTTGGAACTGGTATGTCCAATTCCATTTGGGAGGAATTGGACAATTTGTGCCAAGAACTCCATCTTGCCATGAATTACGCCGCATTTGAACCCCAGGCCTGCCACAACCATTTGTCACAAATTTGTTAAATTGCAAATAGATGAACAGAGAAAAAAAATAAAGTAGAAAACAATGCAATGTAACAGTGGCAGCAACCATGTAATGAGGACATCTTCATCCAATTCATTGTACACATTGATAAATACATTATTATTAGTCGTAACATTGATGACGGGCCCTGGAAACTTCCCGTTGACAGCTATGACCTGCAATCAGATTTTATTTAACAATGAAGTCAGCCAAATTATGATCTAAATCAACATTTTCTTCCTGGTGGTACCTTTCAAACGTCAGAGCAAATTATATTTGAGGAAGAGTTAACTTAAAGGAAAATAAAAAATAAAAAAATTGGGCACATTTAATTACAAGAAAAAGAGATAAAATCGGGGCAAAAACCATATATGATACCTCATCAATCTTCATTAAAATCCCACAAGGACCATACTTCTACCCCACTACCAGTTTCAATCTCACTCACACAGACAGTGTAAAGCAGAAACTTGACCAAGTTAGTAGCTTTTTCAATCTGGACTATTTCAAAGATATTCAAAAGGGACTATAGCAAGAAAACAACTCATGAGCAAAACAAAAAATATATGAAAAGAAATAAATTAGAGAGCGTTTGACCGATTTCCTACCTCAACAACAGTCCAATTCCAAATATTGGTTTCAAATGCATTCTTAACGTTTAAGAAATATTAACAAAAAAAAAAATTGAAGAGAGAAGAAAAAGCATAATATTACAACAAAGACCAGTACATGCTACAAGGGAAGGGAAAAACAGAAGAACAAAAGAAAACAAGAGCAACCCAGCACAACCCTTTTGGAAAAAGAACTCATTTTCATCATTTTGAGTATAAACGAGAGTGACATAGATGGAAAATCAAGCGAGTCCAATGGAAGAGAAGGAGCAGAGCGACGAACAAACCCGTTGGGAAACACCCAGAGGGGATACAGTGGTGTATGAGACGTGAAGCTCATTGAAAACAGTTGGGTCGCCACCAAAACAGAGGTTTGAAAGCAGAGCAATGTGCAAGAAGAATGGAAAGAGAGATAACAAAGAGAACCCAGAGAGAACCATGCTCATGGATTTTGAAAGTGTGGGCATAGCAAACGTGACCTCTGAGGAGTTTCTGGTTATTTTACACAATAAAATGAAGAGAGAGAGAGAGAGAGAGAGAGAGAGAACGGCTATTTGTATTTCCAAAACATCGTTTGTGTAAGAGAAAATATAGTACTACTGGGGTGGACCTCAATCAATAACCTGATATTGGTTGAACCTGTTGATTATTGTTTTGAAAAAGGAAAGAGTTTTACCCTTTGTTTGTTTTAAGAGAAAATGGGAAGATAGAAAATAGGAAGAGAGAAAATTAAGAGAATATGTACTTTTCTCTTGTTTGGTTTAAGAAAGAAAATAGAGGAGATAGAAAACTTTGAGGTGGGACCCACCCAACAATTTTTCTCTCCTCAGATGCGGAGAAAATGAAAGCATGGTGTGATGTTAATATCAAATTATGTTATTACCCCTAACTTCAGATCTGAAAAATGCCAAATTCCCCTTTCCCCATTCGTTCCCCACGCAGAAGCATTACCCTGTCCTTCTTCTTTCCTCCCGTTCTGCCGTTGGACACCATCGACGGTGACCTCCAGCTGCTCCGCCGCGTGTCTCCCTCGTCTGTGTCTCCTCCGCCGCGTGTTTGGTCCGTTCGTCCCTCCTTCGTCGTCGCTCCGGTCAGCTGCAATCGCGGAGTCAGATCCAGGCCGTCCGCTCCGTTGCGCCGTTCGCACCCGTCCAACGCCGCGTCTCTCCTCCGCCTCTCTCAGCCGCCGCTGTTCACTTTCTGGTAAGCAAATTCACTGCCAACCATTTTACGTTCAAAATGATTAATCATTTTGAAGAATCTTATGTCTTTGTAATGGATGTGTATCAACCATTGTACCATGTAAATGATTAATCTGGTCATCACTCGTAAGTACCAAATTTTTAGAGATGCTATTGGTTTATATTTGACATGGCTTTGGCTTCTATATTTGAGATGCTATTGGTTTATATTTGAGATGCCTTTGATTAATCAGACGAAATTTCTGTTGAGATGCTATTTTTTATTGGGATCTTCCAGTGGTTATTCAAGAAATTTGTTTCCTTGTTCATTCATGAATGTAATTTGGTTGATTTGCTGTCTCTGAAACAACTGCTTCCTGCCTTGTATTGTACCAAAAACAAAAAGGAAACAACTGCTTGCTTTGACAATATATATTATTATTATTATTATTAGATTGAATGTCATTTTGGATTTGATGGAGAAATTAAACGATTAATTGAAATTATGACTTGGTTCGCTCTACTGTGGTGCAGAAGTTCCAGCAAACCTTTGTGACTGCTTCTGCTACTCTACAACTCTTCTTCCATGATTGCTTTGTGCAGGTGTGTAAGCCTCTTTTTCATGACTTTATGGTTTTGTTTTGAATAATGTTTAACTGGATAGGAAAATGATTATTGCCCAAACCATTAAGTTAGTGCTTACTGAGTTCAAATAACTCATGACTTGCACAATTTTGCTTTCACCAATCTCCACAAAATATATAGGTTGGTGTAAGTTTCAAAATGTATGATTATTCAAAACATTTTTTTTTTTGTATTATACTTAAAGGATCATTTATATAATTTGTGAATGATTGTTTAAGTATCAGTCATTATTGAATGATTTTAATTTATTAGGCTTTTGAAAAGGTTATTGATTCTGTTTTTTGTTAATTTCTGCACAAGGTTGTGATGCTTCGATTTTGCTTGCATCTCTAACTAATCAGGCAGAGAAAGAACATCCCGATGACATTTCACTAGCTGGGGATGGCTATGACACGGTGATTAAAGCTAAGGCAGCTGTTGATAGTGATCCTCAGTGCAGAACCAAAGTCTCTTGTGCTGATATTCTTGCTCTAGCTACTAGGGATGTTGTAAATTTGGTATAATTTCACTTTCTTTACATTAATTTCTTCTGCTACGTAAGTTATTGATTAAAAAAAAAGGTTCTGTAGTTTACCTCTAATTCGAATTCTGTGTCAATCCCAACAATGCACATTAAGCATTATTACTCTTGATAGAACAAAGTTTACTTTTGAAACTTTTCTATCCTTGTTTCTGTAGTCTTATTAAAAAAGCTTATAGTATGGTATACTTTTGTTTTGTTTTTGTTGATGATTACAGAAGCATAACTAAACTTTGATCCATGTATAAACCAGAAAACATTTTGTCCAAAGAAGAGTGCTCCATTTGGAAGTAAGGTTGGTTCTTTAACTTCTTCTGGTTACTGGATTCTTTTCTACTTTTTATTTATGGTTTATATTTGATTAGTTGAGCCTTAATTTATGCTTTTTGTTTATGAAATGAAGGGTGCTCAACTTCAAAAACACATTGGCGCTACATTGGGTAGTGGGAACTTGAGGGTAGCTATTAAACTGCCTCCTGGCGAAGATATTAATGAGTGGCTAGTTGTAAACAGTAAGAATCTTTAATCTATTGAGTTTTGGTCAAATAATTATGTAATACTGAAGTTTCCAATTGCCCCCTGTCTCTCTCTATTCTTGAGGATTATTTTTCTTAAACTCTTCTTTGAAATTGTTTTTGTTGCATATAAATTTCCATATTTACACATAGCCTGGTGTATTTGTCATTCATAAATGGTATTTTACTGCAAACATTGGCAATTTTTTTTTGGTGCCTTCTTTAACCATGTGAATATCCTGTTTGGTACACTTACAGAATTCTGCACATCAAACAACTGTCCAACAATGACTACAGGACCAAAGTATTGTTTGATCTTTCAACCAACTTTTCTTATTTTAGTTACATAGTTTTGTTACAGCTAAATCAGATTAGCTATTACATGTGCCTAGTTCTCTTTTTGGCATGTCTGCAATATATTTACAGGCATACAACAATTGGCTTTAGGAACTTGTAATTTCTTATAGTACTAGATGAGTGTGTTTATGAGATTTGTCATAATGGGGGAATTAAAAATTATTTTGTTATCATCTAATGCCATTGCTTTTCTCCACCCTTCCCCCATTTTTTCTATATATATATATATATATATATATATATATATATATATATATATATATATATATATATATATATATATTATTGAATAAGAATAGCTTATTTTTATAATTTTAACGGTTATAGGCTATAGTTAAGAACTACCTTGAGATGTGCAATATCCTTATTTCTTTACAGAAGATATCTTAGTTCGTATGTGCATTTTCTGAACAAGTGATGGGTTTTATGTCAACGCTATACAAGAGAAGTGGAAGAATTGGTGCATGTATGACTATGTTGTCAAGGACTTGCCAAAGCTTCTAAGTGATAATTTTCCACAGCTTGAAACATCAAAAGCTTCTATATTTGGCCATTCTATGGGTGGGCATGGTGCTTTAACAATCTACCCGAAAAATCTGGATAAATATAAGGTGTTGTGACTATGTAGCTGAAAACTTGTAATTTAACATAGTAGAAGGGGATAATGTAAAATTCTCGGAAATTTTTTTGAAAATTATGGATTGTTTTATTGTTGATATAATTTATGTGTGCTGCAAATTGTTTGTTATTAGTTGTTTTCAATAATTGAGATACCACTAACTAATATATTATATGTTTCTATTATAAGTTTACTGTATTAGTATCAATTTGATTCTGGTCTGCAAGTACATTCAAGGGTAATTATAATTAGCCACAGTTTTTATGGTATTAGCCACGGTTAAAACCGTGGCTAAACACCATTTTTTTAGTAGTGTTGTAATCATGTATGTCATGTGATGATGTTGACATGGTTTGTTATGGAATACGTATGACAGGATTTACTGGTGATAGAAGTCTTCAATTTGAATCAAATTGAGTTAATTTAATTATTGTTGTTGAAGATTTTACTATATGGTTCAACAAATTTTACTAAATGACATAAATGAGTTTTTCTTTTATATCTCTCTTTCTACTTTTTATTATTTAAGTTGTAGAGGGAAAGAAATTAACGTATGTGTTTAGTATATTTTATTGATATTTAATTGCATGATTTTCTACTTAATAAAAGCAAAAAATAATAATAATCTAGGACTATGACTATGAGTTTAATACATCATATTTTCACTTGTAGATGAACAATTTAATTTTTAGAGCCATGAATTATTTTATCGCATTCTTCTGCCCAATTAAGTAAAAAACCAAAAGGTTATGGTAGAGATTATATGCACATATATCACTGATAATAAAACAGTGCTTTGTTGGACAAAATAAATCATCAATTCACTGCAATTAACTAAAAATAATGACGTTAGATAAGGTACATTACATGGATAAAAAAATATTAGACATGTAAACTTTTATTTGCGGTTTAAAGTAAATAAGGGAGGTGCAATTATTACATTAGAGAAGTAAAACAAATAAAAAGAAATAGATTCATTTATTATATTACATAAAGGGTACGTTAGTCATTTTACCTGATTTCTTTTTCTTTCTTCTCACTTTTTTCTTCAATAAACAAGAAAAAGAAAAGTTTTCATTTTCTTTCTTCACTTTTCTCTTCAACTAAACAAAAAGAAAATATAATTTTCTCTACTATTTTCTCTCCTCTCTATTTTCTCTCTTCTCATTTTCTCTTTTCCCATTTCTCTCATCATCCAAACAAAGCATTAAAGTTTCTTATAAGAAATAGAATTTTACTAATAAATTTCCTAATTTTTTTATAAAAAATAAAGTTTTGTTAAGGATATTTATTAAAAAATTAAAATAAAAGATTTTAAATAAAAAATAAAATATTTTAAATTTTAATACATTAAATATCTTATTTTTATTTAAAAATTTTTATTTTAACATCTTTTCAAAACTTAAGAAATAAGTTTTAAAGGTTCTTACTCTAGAAAAATATTTTATAATCCGTATCATAAAATTCCGTTTCATAATTGCTCTACTTTAATAAGATTTCTTTTTAGTAGTTTAGTACCATTACTAGTGTAAAGGACACGGTTACAGGACAGAATTTTGTCAATTTTCAAGTATACGGACTCACATTTTAAAATGAGCGTGTTTGATATAATTGTAAAAATTTAATTATTTTAATAATTAATTATTTTAATAATTAAATTATGAAAATTTAATTATTTTAATAATTAATTATGTTTAAATATATTAAATAAAAAATTATTTTAAATTAATTTATTTTATTTAGATTATATAAAAAAATTAATTTTATATATTAAATTATAAAAATAAATACAAAATAATTAAAAAATATTTAATTAAAAAATAATATTTATATCTTAAAATAAAAAATAATCTAACAACTTCTTATAAAAATACTCAACTTTTATCTTTTGAAAAAAAGTTTTTACCGTTAGATATTTTAGCATTAATAGCTTTTTGTCAAATTACTCAAACATGTTTCTATTGGTTTGCAACAGCTTAAATGCTAAAAAAAATTATTGATTCAGTTAATTAAATTGAACTAAACATGCTATTAAAATTTTAATTAATTGATTTATACATTTTTAGTTTATTTTTAAAAGAGAGTTTCAAAATAATTATTTTTATAATACTCTGTATTGTTAAAAGAGATTTCTTACTTTAGTGTCTAATTTTATATTTTTTTAATTATTACTATTAATTATTTATTTAAATATTTAAAGAGAAATAAAAATAATAATAAAATTATATAAACATCATATTAATCATTTAAATATTTAAAGTTAAATATAAAGTAACATGAAATTATTTAACTATTTATTTTATTTCAATTAAATTATTTTCAAATATTTCTTTATTATTATTTATTTTAATCTTAAAAAAAAACAAATACACAAGCACGTAGCTTTTTACGTCTAGTTTTAAAAAAAATTTATTTCGATTCATTCGAAGAGGAATGATTTCACTTTTACCAAAAGTTTTATTTTATCAACATGGTAATTAAGGAATTTCCATTCCCTGTTTGATTTTAACAAAATAAGGAAAGAATCATTCAAAATTTTATTATATAGAAGTGATTATAAAATGCTCTTTGTTTTAGCTCAATAAGAATCCCAAAAATATCACAAAGGATCTCTCTGATTTCTTTCCTATTATTTACTTGACAGATTAAAACTGGAAAAAAATCATTTTAATTTTTATTCATTGTATTATTTAATTACGTGTTGTTATATATTATTATAATAAGTAAACTATAATATTAACTATTTTATAAGTCAAATAATTTAGTAATACGAAAACACATATATTTACATAATAATAATAATAATAATAATAATAATAATAATAATAATAATTCACACTTAAATGGTCGAAAATGGTCGGAAAAAAACATTAAATGATCAAAAATTAAATAAAAAGATTAACACTGAGACGAGTACGACTGGCTATTGCCGGTCACCCTGTGGGAATTATAAGCGTGAAAGTGATGACAGCAAACTGTTAGTCGGGTCAGTCACCACTCCAACGCTCATGTTTCCGCGTTTAGCGCATGCTATTCCTTTTCTCAAAACGGCTTCTCATTCTATGCTGAAGTGTGTGTTTGAATTATAATTTATAAATTTAAAATTGAGTTAATTTAATTTTAAAAATTTAATTTAGTTAAAAAAATTATAGCCATGTGATTTATATTTAAAAATTTTATTTTAAATATAATTTTAATAAAAGAATATTATTTAAATATTATTAATCAAAATTATTTTTAAACGTGTAATTATTAAAAAATATATAAATTTTATATTACAGCATTAATATTGTCTTTTTATTTTATTTTTTTATTTTTTAAATATACTTAAACAACATCGATATATATATATATATAGTTAATATATAAATAAAAAAATAACAGAAAATACATAAATTATATTTATAAAAAATTATAATTAAATTTAAATACACATAAAAATATATAATTAATTTAAAATTTTAAAATTCAAGCTAAGTCAAAAAAATATGAAAATTAAATTTAATGTCATATCGATCACAAATAAATATTAAAATATTATTAAAATAATATTTAATATCAAATTATAAGGACATATTTGTTAATATACACACAAACGAATTTTCTTTCAATGTAAAAGTAACAAAATTTTGCTTTTCCAATTAAGGAGCTAAACTTAAGTTTACACTCAAACTTAATTTTGAAAAAAAAATTACCAAACATGTTAGCACGATATTCAAGACACGTTTAAAGAATATAAACAACAATTCAAATACACCCTTTGATTTCAGAAATTCTGAAAAAGGTCCACATGCACGATTTTGGTCCCACCACAGAATCTAAATATGGTCATATATTATGAAAAATATTTCTTGTACCACTAAATTTGGCATCCTATATAGACACCGTATGTCAATATAAGTGTGACTTGTTTAGTATGTCGTATTAAGCTTGATAGAATAAGTTAATACGATACATTATGATCTTATCAGTTATTTGGTGTAAACACTATATTGTATAAGTTTATTCATCAAACTTATTTTATACATTAAAAGACAAAACTTAGTTTCAACCATTTTCCTTCAACCCTTCCCTCCAACTTCTTTAATCACCTTCTATTTTTCTATTAACTCAATTAAGTGGAATTGAAAGTAAACAAATGGAGGGTGATTAAAGAAGTTGAAGAAAAGGGTTGGAAAGAAATGGTTGGAGCCAAGTTTTGTTCTACATTAAAATGATAGATAACTTAATCAAGTCTTAGAGGGAGGGATTAGGCTTAATAGGATTTTGATGTATAAGTTCCTATAAAGACTTTTTCATTACAATTTTGAATACCCTGATATCTCAAACTCTTACATATTAAGCCTTATATTATTATATCATATACTATCAGATCTTATACTATCAAGTATTATACTATAAGGTTTAATACTATCAAGTCTTATCATATCCTTTGTACCAAATGAAACCTAGGTGGATACTGAAGTATATTGTATTATGAGGTGAAATAGACATACCATATTCCGATGTGAGAGAGGTGCAAGTTGTGTATAAAATTCTAGGTATATAAATAACGGGATTGTATTTTAATTTGGATTTCACTAACAAGTGTGATAAATGTACTTAATAAGGAAGTTAAAATAGAAACTTTAGATGAAAACAAGGTAAGTAATGCATTAAAAATTGAAAAAAAAAAAAACTTTACTATTTGCCTTGTTTTCATCTAAAAGTTTTTATTTTGAATTCCTTGATTGTGATGTAATGTCAATATAAATGTTTTTTACATTATCAATTAATCATGTATTATTATATCATTAAAAATATTTGACTCTCATAATAATTATTTAAAAAATTATACATGTAGTAATATATAATTAGTTGATAATATAAAAAATTTATATTGATTATGCATCAAAATTAAACTCTTTTTTTTTGTGTCATCTATAAACTTTTATTAATTACTTTGGCCAAAATTTAAGGTTTACATTAATTACTGTTTCACAATTGAATTATACAAGGAAAAAAAAGGAAAAATTAATGGTAAGGACCATTAAGGAATAATATTTAATTTAAAGGAGCAAAAAAGTTAAAATTATTAAGAATGACCATTTAAATTTTAATTAAAGAGAATGATCATCTCATTTTATTAAATGGTCAAAATTACCCTCTATAAAAAGTAATGGTCATCTCATTTAAAATTATTAGTCGCTCAGTAGTAACAAATGACCATTTAATAAAAAAAACAATGACTACTCATAAATTTTTTCTTAATTTCATAAAACTTTGCACATATAAATTCATTAAAATCATTAAACGCTCAGTAGTAACAAATGACCATTTAATAAAAGTAGGGGTTACTCACAAATTCTTTCTTAATTTCATAAAACTTCATACGTAGAACTTCATTTAAATTATTAGTCACTCAATATTAACAAATGATCATTCAATAGAAAGCAATGACCACTTATAAATTTCTTCTTAATTTTATGCAACTTTACACATCGAACTTCAATTAAAATCATTAGTCACTCAGTGTTAACAAATGATCATTCAATAAAAAGTAATAAGCACTTACAAATTTCTTCTTAATTTAATAAAACTTTACATATTGAACTTTATTTAAAATCGTTAGTCATTCAGTGATAACAAATGACCATTGAATAAGAAGCATGGGTCACTCACAAATTTCTTCTTAATTTTATAAAATTTTATACGTGGAACTTCATTTAAAATTGTTAGTTACTCAGTGTTAACAAATAAACATTTAATAAAAAGCAATGACTGCTCATAAATTTCTTATTGATTTCATGAAACTTTGCACATGGAACTTTATTGAAAATCGTTAGCCACTCAGTGTTAACAAATTATCATTAATTAAAAAGTAATGACCGCTCACAAATTTCTTCTTAATTTATAAAACTTTGCATATAGATCTTCATTTAAAAACATTAGTCACTCAATGATAACAAATAACCTTTGAATAAAAAGCAGGGGCCACTCACAATTTCCTTCTTAATTTCATAAAATTTTACACGTAGAACTTTATCTAAAATTGTTTGTCATTTGCATAAAATTAAGAAGAAATTTGTAAGTGGTCATTACTTTTTTTTTTAATGGTCATATGTTAATATAGAGTAGCTAACAATTTTAAATGAAGTTCTACGTGTGAAGTTTTATAAAATTAAGAAGTTTGTGAATAGTTCATACTTTCTATTAAATGATTATTTATTACTACTGAGCGTCTAATGATTTTAAATAAAGTTATATGTGTAAAATTTTATGAAATTAAGAAGAAATTTGTGAATAGTTATTTGTTAAGCGGCTAACGGTTTTAAATGAGATGACAATTATTTTCTATAAAGGGTAATTTTGACCATTATATAAAATAAAAAATACTTTTCTTTAATTAAAACTTAAATAATTATTCTTAATAATTTTAACTTTTTTATCCTTTTAAATTAAATATTACTCTTTAATAGTCCTTACAATTAATTTTCCTAAAAAAAAAAACAAAATTGAATTATAGTAAGAGTAGTCAATGCTTCCTTGAATTTCAGGGGTTTTCTTTTTGGCTTTGTTTTTATATTATCTCATTCTTTATTGTTCCTTTACAATTATGCTTTATTTGTTTTTTTTTTTCTTTTACAATTATAAAATAATTTTTATATGATGTTTTATGTATATTCATTTATTTTATATCTCAAATAATTTACTAAAAAAATTAATTCTAAGTTTCTAACACACAATGCATTCTTTAAAATACCAATAAAGTATGTAAAATTAAATTAAATCACATTTATCTAACAATAACAATTTTTGTCTTATATATGACAGCGAAATTTGATATCATATATTAGATAGATATTTAAATATTAGAACTACATTGATAAGTTAGTTAGGTTCGGTTTGATTAATTTGAAAACAATGAGTCTAAAAATTTATAAAACAAAATCACCTCCAATATTAAACCGAAATTATAGTTATATCATTTGCATTTCCATAGTATGTGGATTTTATCCATATTAGTGTTTAAATTTTAATTTCTCTAAACTTGGCGTATAAATTATATAACAATTTAACAATAGATACAATTAATTAATTTTTAAAGAATTTTGTTAATCAAAATAACATTTATTACTCATTCAAATTATTTAAAGAAAAAATAATAAATACTTTTTAAATTTTTAAAATATTAAATGCTTGTATTTTTTATTTAATAATTTTATTATTTATTTCTTAACATGTGCTCTTAGAACACACGTTAATAAAATCCATTCTAATTCAATTCTAACCCAAACATTATTTTTTTCAACAATGATAATCTTACATCACTTTGTACATTACTCTATATATCATTGATTACATTATTTTTTTCTTATCACTTTCTCTCACTTAATCACAATTATTCAAGAATGGTGTGAATAATAGTGTAATACTAAAAATGATGTAATAACATAATTTTCCTAATTTTTTCCCCTCTAAACTCTTCAGCATTCTTTATAATTGTAAAGTCAATAATTAATTATTACCAAAGAGGACATCAAACAAAACCCAATTTTATTTTATTAAAAATAAAGCCTAGCTTACCACTCTCCCATCAACCAACCCTTCCTTTTCGATCAACCCAATATATTTATCAATCATGATTTTTTTTATATTGTATTTCTCTCACATTACTTTTTATATTACTCTTCATACTATTGATTACGTAATTTTTTTTCATCACTTTCTCTCATTTAATCACACCCATTAAAAAATATAATAAAAAGTGATGTAAAATAAAAAATAATATAAGAATATCATTTTTCTATATTTATTTACTACATGCACATAGGAGACTCTTCTCTTACGGCATTTAAAGAATTAAGTATGATTTCTTTTATTTTATTGCTAAAGATAGGAAGTTTTATCGCTAGAAATAAAAAGAAAAACATGTTTTAACACGGTACAAGACCATAACCCAAGCATGTACCCAAACATCCTCCAACAAGCCTAGTTGAAAAGCTAATTGCCATATACATTCTTGTCCCATTACTCTATTAATCGAATTCTTTTACATGAACAAGCCACTAACCAAAACACACTCCCATGCTACATTGTTGATGTTGACTTAGATTTGATCCTCCTAGTTTTCCCTACCTTCAACTGGTTAGGTAGTGTTCGCGACTTTTTGAATTTGAGAGATTAACCCAACAAGCTAGTGTTGCATGCCTTTTTTCTGGAGCAATGGATAAGCCATTAGTGCTCCTATTGTCGGCATCATATAGAGATGATTAACCACATCCTCTTTCTTTCTCCGTAAAATAGAAATAGTAGAATGTTGGTCTGATCCCATCGTAATAGATTCCATTAAGGTTAAACCAAATGCTAGACACAACAACAACCATGAGGGCTTCCCCCTGGGGATGAATCTAGCAAGCCTTGCCAACTAGATCTTGATGAGCTTCTTCCATTGGGGGAAAGCGAAGATTGACAAAGCCACAAACAATAAGTGAATATTAGCGGTTGATGAGAGCCTCTGGCAGAGATCTGATCACCCCAAGAGCATGGGTGGCCACCACTAGATCTATGGCATCATTGTTGGGCCTTAGGCAGTGGAGGGGAGATGAAGTATGTAACATCCTCCATAATTTATTAGTCTTAACGATTATTATAGAAACTTATTAACTCGTGTGAATTACTTATTATTTTTGACAATTTTTTGAGCTAGTTTAGGTATAATATTATAACATTAGACGCGGAAAATAACTCATATTAGTTCAAAACTTAGCACAAACTGCTTAGATAATAAAAATAAATACAAAAAATTTATTTATGTCACAAATAATTAGAATGAGTTGTGATAATTTTTAAAAAATTAAATGAATTAGTTTGATATTTTTTAACAAATAGAATAAGTGTTTAAATGCCAGATTAAATAGGATAGTAGTTTGAAAATTTATGAAACCTCATGGAGTTGTTAAATAGACGATGAAGGTTATTTTAGAAATGATTACATGTTAGGATAGATACCTATAAGCAAGTTAGTTATTTCCTTTAGTATATAACAAGTTAAGGAAAAGTAACAAAGCTTAATGACTATCTATTGGAGTGTATAGAAAGATGTTAAATGATGTGTATAAGAACTTAATAAAATCCTAGAATTTTTCTATAACACCTATGAAAGTTAGAAAATTCATTAATGAAAAATCAAAGTATTCCTAAGAGATAAGTTTCTTCTATTTAACCATGACAGCTCATATCATTTCAATTTCATCCTTATCTCTCCATTTGTCCACCGCCTTTGACCACATAAACACACACACATTTTATATTTCTCTTTTTTTTCACTCGGTTAGCAGAGGAAGAAATAAAGAAGAGAGAAAAGAAAGAAACTCTACAACCATCTTACTTTCAAATCTCACTAGAAAGCCTTCTAGCCTTCATCTACCAAAGCTCAAGTTAGACAAATTTATTCACTCATCAAGCTCTAACTAGTGGTGGTCTCAAATCTAACTTCAAGCATATTTCAAGTGTCATCCATCATCCTCTAAGAAATTCAAAGGAGCGTAGGTAAGAGTCTATGTATTTTCTACCAATCTTTTTTATTTTGATATTGTGTAGGATATGATTTTGATTGATAAGTGATTGATGAATGCTATATCTGGGTGTTCTTGTGAAAATTTGGAATGAACATATGTTGAAATCTTGATCATATTTGGATTGGAATTGAAAAGAGATGAGTTACTCTGAATTTTGGTGTTAATTATGATGATGTTATGTCTTAGAACCTATTGTGATGGTTGAAAAGCATCCGATAATCGAATATGAAAATTAGTAATCGATTATTAGCTTACAAAAAGACATTATTGGATGTTAGTAATCGATTATTAGATTATGATAATCGATTACCAAGTTCTAGAATAAAGACGTAAGCTGGTGGTAATCGATTATCAACCATGGTAATCGATTACCAAGTTCCAGAATTGAAATAAAGCTTGATGGTAATCGAATATCAGACTATGATAATTGATTACCAAGTTCTAGAATTGACATGAAAGCTAATGATAATCAAATATTAGGTAATGGTAATCGATTATCAATTTACAGAATAAGGTAAAATGTGTGTGATAATCGATTATCAGCCATGATAATCAATTATCAATCCCTTATTTTAAGTAAATAGAGTTCTCTATTATACGAAAACCAAATTGGATACATCTATACTATGTGATGTGGTGAAATATGATTAGGTTCACTAAGAAAGGTGATTTATGCTTATATGTTGTGCATTTGATGGCATTTGGTATATCAATGAGGTGAAATGAGATGTGTATTAATACACTTATGTGATGATGATAATGTGCACTTAATATATCTAGATGAAGAGTTGTGATGTGTATTTGATATATTTATGTGATAAATTTGAAATGTGCATTTGTTACACTTTTGAGATGAATCATAATGCACTGAAAGTTGAGAATTGCTCCATTAGAATATTAAAGTTGAACTAGTATTAAATGATGAATTAAAAATTGCTTCTTTAGAATGTTAAAGTTGAGCTAATATTAAAATTGACATGTAAAGTGTTCAAAGCTAAAAGACATTGGACATAATCCTTGAATAGGGGTGATCCTTAGATGTTATTCCCTTATAAAGGGTAACCTACTGATTAAATAATCGATTTGACAAGTAGTGAATTTTGGAAATGATCCTCGTAGGGGGTGATATTAAATTCTTAGATATGAATTTTTGGAAATGATCCTCATAAGCGGGGTGATCATAAATTCTTATATGTGATTCCTAATAGTATTGGTCGAGATTACCTAGGATAGTATTGTGTAATGACGTACTGTTACGTATAGGTTGAGTGTACTAACTTGATAAGCATGCTATCATCGATTGTTTGGTATATAACATTCTTTTCCTACCTATAGATATAAAAAGACATTGTCTTGGAAATATGCTTAGAAAGATGATAATAAAGAAAGATTTATACATGTTTGAGCATATTCACATCATCATAGAGATGTTATTTATATAAATCATATACTTTAATAATGAATATTTACATCATGAGAGAATGTAAATATTCTAGTGATAGTGAGTTATGGTTTATACTTGATATAATCTTGATGGGATCTATGATTAATTGATGATGTGTTAAAACTAATTATATTATTTGAGTTTAAGTTAAAGATCAATAATTAAAATTGAACTTATGCCCTTGGGAGGATAAAGGAACCATTTTGGCATTTGCCACTTTTCTATGAAATACTTATAAATTGATTTGATTTCCCTAAAGCAACTAAAATTATTGTGATGACATATGTTTGTTATATATACTGAGAATTCTTAGAATTCTCACCCATTTTGATCTTTTCTTTCCAACACGTGATTCACTTATGGAGTATAGATGAAGATGTTGGTGTAGTATAGAATTACCTATCCTTTTTTACCATTGCCTTGTACTTACAATTTTGTAGTGGTTTGTATATAATTTATATGTATATATGCCTATAAAGGCTTGATATGTATTCACTTGAATACTAATGTATTAGATTGTGTGGAACATTAATGTTAGAATGACTTGTATTTATATCAAGTGTATAATCAAAAATTCCAGGTGTAAGTTTATATTCAGAGATACTATTATTCTTACAAGGCTCAAATAAACAATAAAATTAGTACAATTAATTATCAAGAATTGGTAATAATTAGTTGTGACGTGTCTAATCCTAAATACTTCTGTGTAATTTGAATATACTAGGAGTATTAGTTTTAGGGCGTTACAAGACAGCTACCTTACGATAAAGAAAGATCATAGGTAACAATCTGAGTTGAGTATAAAGCTCGTTGCTCACCTTTTCTATGATCGCCACCATAGGAAACACAAGACCAGGTAACCGAAAAACTATGAGTCAGCCATGGAGATTTAGTAGAGATGATTGATCGCTGCAATAAAGGCACTGATTGGACACTATCACCAACAGTGGACAATGGGTAAAGCCAAAAAACACAGGGCTGACGATGGGATTGGATTGTAATATCTATCAATCTAAAATTATTTTATTAGTATAATTTAGCATTGGGGGCCAATTTAGTATACTCTTAATAATAAGTTAATAAAACATCTAAATGTATAAACACATAAAAATTGATATTAAAAGATAAAACTATATTATCAAAAATTGAAATTAGCTTAAACTATATAAGCTAATTATTTATTTTAATGAATAAAACTCCAAATTCATCCCTAAGAATATAGGCATCGGACACATTAGTCTTTGAGAATATGAAAACCCCACTGTGGTCTCTAAGGAATCATGAATACATTTAGGCATTGGACACATTAGTCCTTTGACACTGGATATATTAGTTCCTAAAAAGAACTAATATGACCCATGTTCATGGTTGCTTAGGGACCATGTTGGGATTTCACCATTCTCAGTGACTAATGTGTCTGATACCTATATTCTCATGGATGAGTTTAGGATTTTATTCTATTTGAATCTTTTTTTTTAATTATCTCTTGTGTTGCATAACCCGATCCACGGACCCGATGACCCGACCAACTTGACCTAACCCAATATAAAATATTTGGGTTAGTTCGAGTCATCGGATCAGTTCAGGTATGACCCGATCAACCCGTCTATTTATTGGTTTAATATGTTAAGTTTTGATGATGACAAATACAAGACAAAAAGAATGATGCATATGCTTGATAAATGTACTTTATAGATGACAATTGCATCACAAAAGAATATTGATCATATTACATAAATGTGCTTAAAGAGATATATGTAACATTCATCATATAATATATCCAATAATATTTTATATGAGTTATAGATGAATTAATATTGGATGTGTCTATGAAAGTCTTGTATGCATGTTAGACTAACTAGAGTTATACATTTATGAATCATGCATATGAAGATATTGAGTTATGAATTTGGACTAACTATGTTTGGTTAAGTGAGCAATACTTTGTAGGATAATCCAAGTACCAAGAGTGAGCATTACAATAAGAAAGTAAAAAGATCACAACTATGCTCAACTCAAGAAGGATGAAAATAATAAATATGTTCCAAGCTTGTGCAAGACATGAAGAGAAGAAAATTTCGGAAGCTTGGATTATATCAAGAAGCCAAAGGATTGAAAGTACAAAGATTAAGTCCCAAGGTTCTTCAAGAATAGCTTATAGGACTTAGATCTCGTGTAAAGGTAAAAAGGAATCACACTAAGCTCAAAACATGTTTTAACATCTTTAAAAAGTGTTTTCTAAAAATTTTAAATGCCCAACAAAGTGTTTTTGGAAAGTTAGTCTTGGTGGTAGGCCAAATTATTGAAAAATAACCAAGTTTGTGTTTTGTAAAACTGACCTTTAGTTACTCTTTTGATCATATCTTTCAAAATACTTTGAGTTTTGCTTTGAAACTTATTTCATATGAAAATAGACTCAAAGATCTTTCTAATGAGTGGTTATTTGCTTAAAACGGATAAGAAACAAAGAAGTTATGATCGTTTAAAGTTAGTTTTCAAAACTAACCGATTAGGGACTTTCCCTAACCGATTATTCACTCTACCAGAAGCCATTTTCACGTTTCTGAAATGTCCTAACCGATTAGGAACTTGTCCTAACCGATTAGGATGATAAAAAGGAGCTTTTTTCATGTTTTAAATGGCCTCCTAATCGATTAGGAAGATTTCCTAACCGGTTAGAACATGTTTTTAAGTGAAATGCAATTTGGCTATCAAAATGGCCTAACCGATTAGGGTAACTCCCTAACTGGTTAGTATGTGTTTAAAATGATTGTGAAAAGCACTTTAAAGTGGCCTAACCGATTAGGCCAAATGCCTAACCGGTTATTTGATAAGTCAGAAAGCTTTTCCTAAAAGGCCTAAAATTAGGACAATGTCCTAACCGATTAGTTTGCAAACTGAAACGCTCTAACGGTCATAAAACGGCTAGTTTTCTTAATTAATCATTTCCAAACTTTACCCAATGACACTAAATATTAGTGGGCTATAAATACAAGTGTTTGGGCATCAAAGAAATGTTAGAGAACATTCTGAAAATTGCCCTTGAGTATTGAAAACGAATTTCATCATCTTTTTCTCCAAATCTTTGTTTTGAGCTAAGTGTGTAAATCCTTTATACCCATAAGCTTCAAGTTGTATTATCTACTCTTCAAGAGAGTTTCTATCTTCTACACTTTGTGTAATATATAAAGAGAGGGTGAGGTATCCCTTGAGGGTGAGGCATCCCTCAAAAGTTGTAAAGGGTGAGGTATCCCTATTTGAGGCTCAAGCACAAGGGTGAGGTATCCCAAGGTGTGTTAAGTGCTCTCAATTGTAAAGGTTATCAAGCACCTGTTGAAGCTTGAAGATAGTGGAAAATCTCTAGCAATTGCTTGAGGACTGAACATAGATCACAAGTGGATTGGTGATCGAACCAGGATAAACTATTGTGTTTGATCTTCTAAACTCTATCTCTTTACATTTGCACCTTAATTATATATACTTGAGTTGAACTTGATATTTAGCTTATTTGCTTGATTTATCCTATATCTCAAGTTGCAGTTGAGTAATTTATAATAGTTGTACATTTATTGTGCATATTCCGCTGCATTCATTTATTGAGTGTTTTAAAATGCATAATTTGTCAAAGTTGCATTAAAACTAGTCATCACCCAATTCACCCCCCCTCTTGGGTAATGGTTGCCATGACTAACAGTTCGGGTAATGGATTCAAGAAACCAACCCGATGACCCGACTTAATGACCCGATGGAAAATGATGTTGTTTTGGCATATTACCTTCGTTCTTCTTTCTTATTCGAGCAGCGTAGCTCATTTTTTTAATTTCTCTTCCTTCCTTTCTCAGTTTCTCTGTAAACTACAAATTGAAACCCTCCCCCAAATTGAAACGGTGAAACCTTTTCATCCTTTCCTCTCATTTCCTCCCAGGCATAGCCACCAATCGTTATTGCCTCGTCGAGTCTCCCCTCGCTGCCTCCACCCAAACCTCTCGTATATGAACCGCAAAATGAAATAGAAAAGAAAAAAAATGGAGTTTGAGGACTCAACTACAAGGCGCAATGGCAGGGGCGAAGGACAATGGTGTATGGATCAAGGTTGGCTCGTGGTGGCTTCGACGTGTGGTGGCGCTCTGACTTGTGGACTACATGGCGGGATGGATGATTCAGATCCGTTCTAGCATAGGTGGTGCGTGGTGATGCAGCGTTTCTGGGCGGACCTGTGACGGTGGCTTATGGATCTGGTCCTAGTGGCACGAGTTTGAGGTGAATCTAGGTGTGGGTGACGCTGGTGCAGCGTTTTTTAGTCTCAATTATGCGCAACCTCATAAATCCGTTCGTTGAACCAGCGACCCCCCTCGTGTAGATTTGTTAAGACCAGATCTGTGGTATGTGTGACTCCATCTTTGCGAACCAGCACCGGAGCTCTGTTACGACCTCGCGGGTTGGTCAGGTCGCAGCTGGTGGTGGCCATGTGTGGTGAGATACAGGTTCGGTTGGCTATGAGGCTCCGAGTTCGTTCTTGGCCAGCAAGGGTGGCAATTTGGCTCCGAGTTCGTGCCTGGGGTCTCTTCGGTGGTAGTTGAGGCGGTGGAGAAGCTGGTGGGTGTGGCCGTGTAGGTTGAGGACCAGAGGTAGAGTAACCCTCCGTTCTATTTAGTATTCTATTATTTAACAACCTAACTATTCGACCTGAACCAACCTGATTGTAATCAGGTTGGTTTCGGTTCGGGTTTCCAGGAAAAAAAATTCAAACTCGATCCAACCCAACCCGACCTCAACTAATTGGTTTGGATTTTTATTTTTCCTAAAAAGTACGTAGCATATCATAGTGATTAGTAATGAAGAAACTTGACAGAATGAGTGAGAGAGAGAGAGGAAACAAAGCAAGAAAGTTGTTGTAGGAAGAGAAGATGAGAGAAGAAGCTAGAAAAAGAGAAAATAAAGGAAGTAGGAGAGGAAAAATGAAAGAGGAAGCTGGAGAAAATGTTAGAAAGGTTGTGTCGCATAAAGAAGGGCAAGTACGCATGAGAAAAACTTTTAGCGCGAATAATTTTAATGAAAATTTGTCATGTGACACTTAAGGCAGTCCAATTAGTACAATATAATGGATAATGGATTACAGGATTCAAATTTTGACAAAATTTTGCTTGATTTAATTTGATTTTGTTAGTCCTTATTATGATTTCAGATAAAATCTTCAAAATAATGTGGATGATACAAAGCATTTTTTTTAAGTTAGATAACGTTATTTGCACATTTTTATTACAGTATTTTCTCACATATCTTGTATTTCACAATCACAATTATTGGTTTCTTTTTTTTTAGTGAACCTTAAACTTGTCCTTGAGAAATTTAGCGACAGATAGATTAGTCCTTAAGAAATGAAAACTTCCAATGTGATCCCTAAGAATCTCAAATGTTGGCCAAATTAGTCTCTGATAAAGACTAATATTGGGCATTATAAAATATGTAAGGAAATAGGAATGTGCAATTAACATATTTTTTTATAAAAATAAACATATTCTTAAATATAATTTAAATAAATATATATATATATATTCATGAAAGATAAATGTTGACTATTGTGGGTCTTGAAGTAAATGGTGGTAGTTTATAAATTCATATTGTATTACCCAAGGTATGCATGATTTGGTATAGGTAGTCAATCACACCTTTTAATGGATTTAAAAACATGATTTGTAATGAATGTTTGTCTTAAAGTGTCTTAATTGAGACAAAAGTTCATGAAAATGTGTCTTAATTGTAACATAGCTCTTCATGAAAGTATGTCTTATTTAAAATATGACTCTTCATGAAAGAGTATATCTTACTTAAGACACACATGTTTGATGAAGATAACCATCTATATGTCTCTTTGATGGGAACAACTATCTCTTTTACGAATATGTCTACTCTTGAAAGTGTGTTTTTTAGTTGAGCCATATCTTTTTGATGTTTTCTCTTAATTGTTTATAAATAGTATGCCTCCATTGTCTCAAATAGTCAATTCTAGAAACACAAGAATAAAAGGTTAAGGTGTTTATTGCTAATTGAAAATTGCAAATCTCATACCAATTTATTGTATTTTAGGAGTGTTATTACATAGACTCATTAGCAAACTTTATGTCGGAGGAAAATAACTCTCTAAAGAAAGCAATTTGTCGTGTCTTGAAGTCTTGGTTCTTATTTCGTTTTTGCCTACCCATCTATCTTTTTTTTCCAACAATTTTAGAGAGTTATTAGAGATGGCTATAGAAACTAATACTTCCTTCAAAGTGATAAATCAAGAATTCGTGAGATGACACCAATTTCAACGCATGGAAGGACAAAGAAATGGGTCAAGAGGGAGAAATCAGCATTCTTGTGCCTCTTCAAGAGTTTGTTTCTTCATTTTATGTCCATGATAAAAGATATGATTTCTCTTTTAAATTATGTGATGAAAAGCATGAAGTTATAGATCATAAGATTAATAAAATTATGTTAATTATTCATGGTTAAATAAGCTTATATAGAATAGGTGGCTTGAGAGCATGTGGTTTAATAACTCATGTTTTTTCATTTTAAGTTAATTCATCACAGATCGAGTCAATGAACTATGCTCTCGTTAGAAGGCTTTGTGACCTAAAAGTTATAGTTTCTGAACCACTACAAGTTAGGGAAATAATTTTTATATAGCATTCCACATGAAATTAGTTTAGGAAGAAACTCTTGCATGTGGGAGAGGATTTCACCATGACAAAAAGATATGTGACACTAGCACGTTGAAGAAGAAACTTGAAAGCACAATGTAGTGTATGTTCCTCTTGGATTCAAAAGTGAATATTAAAGTGAAAGCAAGAAAAAGAATGCTTGGAAAGGGCTACGGTAGTGAAACTACGCTTAAACCCCAAGTTTGATATTAATAAAATAAATTATTCTACTTATATTATTGATTTTTGTTCACTAGGGCATGCTACGTGAGCACATTTAAATTTTAGTTCTCTTCAATATAGATATAGAAATAATTGTATTACACTTAATGATAATAGTTGTAAAGAAAAAAGGTGTTTTCAAAGTAAAAGTCTGTTAGGATCCAGAGAAAATTAAAGAATAACTCAGTTTTCTATATTTACTTCATAGAACCAAACTACTCTTATAGAGCTACATTATGCAACTTTAGAAAGTAACTAATTAACTAATTAAAGGGAACAAACTGACTAACTAACTCATAGACTTTGATTAAGTCTTTATTACAACAGAAAAACTAACTCTAACAAACCCTCCCTTAAACTATTGTATAACAGACATAAGCAACTAGTTTATCTTAGGAACTTCACAAACTCCCAGTTGCTCGCGAAGCTTAAGGAAGGTATCCAATTTCAATGGCTTAGTAAACAAATCTGCAATTTGTTCTTTAGTTCCACAATGAACCATCTCTATAGAACCATCTTTAGTAAGATCTCTGAGGAAGTGAAACCGTACATCAATGTGTTTGCTTCTACTATGCATAACTGGATTTTTAGATAGCTTTATGGTTGAGATATTATCACACATTAAAGTAGTGCAACCTTCTTGAGAATGCCCCAATTCCTTCAGAACTCTCCTCATCCAGACAACTTGACATGGCCGCCACAAATTAAACACGTGGTGGACAAAGTTACAATTGGCTGCTTCTTGGAAGACCATGCAACTGCTCCATTGCTTAGTAGAAACACATAACCAGAAGTACTCTTCCTATCCTCCATGTCACCTGCATAGTCACTGTCTGTATAGGCCAACAATTCTTCATTCCCTCCTTTCTTATATAGGATGCCAAAGTTGATAGTCCCTTGCAAGTATCTTAGGACCCTTTTAGCAGCCTGCATATGCATCTGAGTTGGTTGACTCATAAAACGACTGATGAGACTCACCAAAAACATCATATCAGGCCTAGTTGTTGTGATATACATGAGACTCCCCACCAATTACTTGTATTGTGTCTCATTCACTTTCATTCATTTTTCATCTTTACATAACTTGTATCCTGGCACCATGGGAACTCCAACTAAATTGCTATCTGACATGCCAAACCTCTTCAAAACTTCCAAGGCATACTTTCTTTAATAGATATAGATCCCATAATCTTCTTGTAGTACTTCAATGCTAAGAAAGAACCTTATCCTTCCAAGATCTGTCATATCAAATTCCTTCTTCATTGAGCTCTTGAAAGTCCTCATCAATGATTCATCATTACCAGTGTATATAAGATCATCTACATATATACTGACAATGAGAATTTTTCTTTCTTTGTTGTACTTCAAGAACAATGTCTGTTCATAGTGGCTTTTTTGGAAACCTTCACTGATCAAATAAGACTCTATGCGGTTGAACCATGCTCTTGGGGCTTGCTTTAGCCCATATAAAGCTTTGAGAAGCTTGTAAACTTTGTGCTCACTTCCCTTCTTTATATAACCCTTTGGCTGCTCCACATATACATCATCAGTAAGTGTACCATATAAAAAAGCTGATTTGACATCTAATTGGTACAACTTCTAACCTCTATGGGCTGCAAGAGTTATCATCATTCTCATAGTATCCATTCTACTCACAGGTGCAAAAACCTCTATATAATCCACCCATATTGCTGAGAATATCCTGTAGCTACCAACCTAGCCTTATACTTGTCTACTTGACCAAGCTCATTCAACTTAGTCTTGTAGATCCATTTGACTCCTATCTTCTTTGCTCCAATTGGTAAATCAGAGAGTTCCCATGTTCTATTCTTCACAATAGAATTGATTTTTGCATCCATAGCTAGCCTCCATTTTGCACTTTTTACTATTGTTTCAAAATTCTCAGGATCTGTACAGTCAATCAATGCCATGTTAATTGCATCTTCTGATTCTGAAAGCTCTTCTCTAGTGACATAGTCCCTCATCCAGCTAGGTGGATGTCTGTCTCTGCCTTCTCCACTGTTTATCACTTCTGTACCTGCAGTTTATGACAAATTTCTATCTTCTTCATCATTTGTTTCATTGCTTACTGCACTTTCTTCTTCAAAATCAGTAGTGTTCTTAGCATCTCCCCATTCTAAGTCCACTGAGAGCTCTTCTCTGAGACTTATGTTCCAATTCCACTGAGTATCTTCCTCAAAAACTACATCTCTGCTTACAATGATCTTTCTTACAATTGGATCATAAAACCTGTAACCTTTGGATTCATCACTCATTCCAAGCAAAACACATTTGCAGCTTTTATTCTCTAGCTTAGTTCTTTTAGTATCTGGAATGTGTACATGAGCCACACATTCAAACACTCTAAAGGGCTCATCTGATGGCTTTACACCACTCTAAGCTTCTTCTGGTGTTTGATTCTTCACAGCCAGAGTTAGTGATCTATTCAGCACATATACAGTCCAGTTCACTGCCTCAGGCCAGAAGCTTTTGGGAACCTTCTTTTTTGAGAGCTATATCATGACCATATTCATAATTGTCATATTCTTTCTCTCAGCCACCCCATTTTGTTGAAGGGTGTAGGTTCTGATTAGTTGTCTCTTGATTCCAGTTTCTGACAAAACTCATTAAATTCTATAGAAGTAAATTCTCCTCATCTATTAGTCCTAAGATATTTAATTTGCAAACCAGATTCTTTCTTAACAAGATTGTTAAAACACTGAAAGTAATGAAAGGCTTCTGATTTCTCCATTAAGAAATATATCCATGCTTTTCTAGAGTAGTCATCTATAAAGCACAAGAAATACTTCTTTTGGCTATTTGAAGATGGAGTGATAGGACCACGAATATTTGCATGGATCAATTCCAATTTTTGTGTTGCTCTTCATTAACTCTTCTTTGGAATTGGATCTCTATGCTACTTTCCATTCATATAGTCTGCACACACCTTTTCTGGGGCAAATAAGTGAGGAAGGCCTCGAACCATTTCTTTGCTTTGTAGAATTCTCAGCCCTTTACGATTAAGATGTCTATATCTGCAATGCCATAAGTGAGAGAGATCTTGAGCAGTAATGTGGAAACAAGAGTCTTTCTTGGTTGCAGAGTGTGCAAACAATATAAACATCATGTTTGTTGTCATACAAGTCTCAAGAATCAAGCCCTTGTCAGGATGATATAGTTTGCATTTTCCTAATTGAAACATCATAGTTAAGCCTTTTTCTTGTAATTATGTTATACTCAAGAGATTGTTCTTGAGTTCAGGAACAAAAAACACATTAACAATCACATGAGTAACTCCTTTAATATTCAACTTCACACTTCCTTTTCTAGTTACCTCCATTTTTTGTGTTGTTACCAAGCTTCACATGTTGCTTAAAAGCCTCATCCATTTCACTGAACCAAGATCTATTTCCACACATGTGATTCGAACAACCAGAATCCAAAAACCAAGCATCTTCTCTTTGTACATCATATACCTCCTCATGAGCCATCAGGAGAAATTCTTCCTCCTCATTGAAGGCAGCATAATTCACTTCCTTATCCCAATCAGAACACTCATACTTATAATGCCCAACTTTGTGGCATTTAAAGCATTCAACTGTGGCTCGACTTTGTCTCTCTCTTCCTCTATAACCGCCTTTACCTCTGCCTTCATTATCATTCCTTTCTTCAGAACTCACTTTTAGTGCCTGCTCCTCTCCATGATTCTTGTGAAATTTCTGCTCACGTACTATTAAAGAGCTATGAAGTTCATCAACAGAGAGTGAATCTGTGTCCTTAGACTCATCAATTGAACAAACTATATAGTTGAATTTGTCAGTCAAGGATCTAAGGATCTTTTCAACAATTATCACATCTTTCATCTGTTCTTCATGTGTTCTCATCTTATTAGCCACACTCATGACTCGAGAGAAATAGTCAGTAACTGTCTCACCTGACTTCATCTCAAGAGTCTCAAATTCCTTCCTCAAAGCTTAAAAAATGGACCTTTTCACTCTTGCATTGCCCCTCATACTTCCTCTTCATCGAGTCCCATATCTCCTTCGATGTATTTTTTTGTAAGATTGTCTCCAAGATTATCCTGTCTATTGCTTGAAATAGGTAATTCTTCACCTTTAGATCTTTAAGCTTCAGCTCAGCAAGCCGTTTATGCTACACCTCAGTTAAAGATCCTCCCTTTCTGAATCTGCAAATCCCATTTCCACCAAGCTCCAATACTCCTTGGATCTTAGGAAATTCTCCATCAACATGCTCCAATGGTCATAGTGACCATCGAAATGAAGGATTGCAGGCTGAAATGAGGGATTGTAGGCTGCACAAAACTTCCATCATTCATATTCGACATCTCTCTATTACTCGCAAAGTATGCTACTCGCTTTTCTTCTCAGGCCCCAATAGGAGCTCTGATGCCAAAATGTTAAGATCCAGAGAAAATTGAAGAATAACTCGGTTTTCTATATTTACTTTATAGAACCAAAATGTTCTTATAGAGCTACATTATGCAACTTTAGAAAGTAACTAATTAACTAACTAAAGATAACAAACTAACAAACTAACTCATAGACTTTGATTAAGTCTTTATTACAACAGAAAAACTAACTTTAACAAAGTCTTGCTAGCTTTGATTGACACATGGTAAATATGATCGACATATGGCCAGCACAATTCCAGTTTCGATCCCTTAACTATAATGGAGAAGGGAACGAATTCACTTTAGATACTAAGTTCGACCTTTGAATTAATCCCTAATAGAGTTGTTTATTGCTATCAGCAACCTTAGTATTGTCGACTTCAGAACATTTAGGACCCTTAACAACAATGTGCACACACTAATATTCTTATCATTTGGGTAATCTATTAATAAACATCATAGAATGCAATTTGAGCAAAAGTTGAAAAAACAAAGCAGTAAATAAAGAGTACAAATTGAACAAAACAAGAACTTGGAAATAACTTGAACTAAGTAGTTGAAAGTACAAAATTGAAAGAAATCTAAAAGCCATGAACTAGAAATTTAAGGGTTGGTTTCCAATAACTTGTTTCTGGCTGCAAGTGAAGAGTGAGGAGTGTCAAATGTTTAGGAGTACCCTTTGAAATGTTACCAAGACTACCTATTTATAAATACACAAAATTATTGTCAATACTATAGGATTGTGACACATCCACATTATTCCTATTGAGATCATTTCACATGTCTTCAGTTGTTATGGCAGACTTCCTATCTTCATTCTTCTTTATTTGCATGTTTGGCACTTAGATGCCTAAGCTCCAATTTTCTAGTTCACATGCTACAAGTGGGGACTCTTTTCAATTATGTTATTCCCTTTCCACTCAGACCAATGCATATTTAACCTTTTTATTTATCTATATGCACCCATAATTCTTTCTTATAGTACTTTGAGTTATCTTTTTCATTCTAATTTTTTTTTTGGTAATCTTATTCTAAATTGTCTTATTAAGTGCTTGTTTGGTAAAGATATATGTTTTTCTAAAAAAAGTTTTTTATGGATTAAAAAGTTTTTTCATGTGTTAAAGTAATGTTTGAGTAAGATTGATTAAAGTAATAAAAAAACTTTTTCATGAATTATAAAGCTTTTCTTCATAATAAACACTTTTGAGCATTTTCTAGAAAAACTTTTTCTTCAAAATGTGATTATGTTATATTTTTATCAAAATAACCTTAAAATATAAATATTATATAATATAAATAAATGATTTCATATTCTTTTTAATAATTTATTGTAGAAAATGATTTTTCAAATAATTAAAACAAAACGTATTATTTTAAAATTATTTTTTAACTAACATATCTAAAAATAAAATTAATTTATTATAATTAATTATTAAAATATTTTTTTCCACATTTAATATAATGACACCCTAAATGACTTTATTGTCAAAGCGAAATCATCCTCCAGTCTACTATCATCCTCATTCATATTGGTGAACTCCAATTGTTGCTCACCGACTTAGAAATTCAAGTCATACCCAGCAACATATGACATTACTACCTCCAAAATAAAACAAAACAAAACAAAAAACACGCCAATTAGGTGCACTCGACGGAGTTTTGCGCCAATGATTTTCTGTGAATTTACGCCTTAATTGGCAAACTTGGGACAAGTAGCCAAAGTGCATTTCACCATCAAGTCAATGTGCGCGTGAGGATGGGAGCAACATTGCAACAACATCCGAGTGAAATGATTAATTTACAAAAATGGGGAGCAATGTTAATAGGCCACAAAGTTATGATGATAAAGTTTGGTTTGTTGAAATTATTATAGCTAATAACAATAATAATTCTCTCATTGTAATAAATTAGAACATATTTTTTAAAATGATTTAATCTCTTAAACTATTTTTTTAAAAATGACATATTATTATTTTAAAAAAATAAATTTAAATTATTATCTTTTTAATTAATTTATATATATATATATTTTAAAATTTTAATAATTTTAAATATTTTTTTAATTTATATTTTTTAGATTTTATTTGAATAAATTAATTATACATATTTTTTTATAATTTTAAATATTTTCTCTTTTAATCTATACTTATTTAAATTTTATTTAAATTTTAAAAATTTCGTACAATGCATGAAATATTTGCTAGTTTAATATTGTATAAGTAGATTGCACATACAAAATATTATATCAATGTTCAGAGTATTAAATTAATAATTTTAATGCATTTTTAATATAATTTTTTTATATTATCATCCACTATCAAATTATTAAATGTTTGACTTTTATAACAATTATTTTATAATTCTAACACATTTAATGTGTTAATACATCATTGGATGATATGTAAAAAGTTTTACATTAATATATATTAAATTTAAACTCTTATTATATTTATTTTAAAATATTTATAATGTTATATTAGATTTTTTATACAAACTAATGTAAAATAATAAATTTTATACATTTATATATATATATATATATATATGATTATGATTGAGCGTGTGACTTTTGTGGAGAGAGAAATTAATGGAGTATGATTATGATTGAGTGTGTGACTTAGGACAGCTTGTGGAGATAATAGTTGCAGAAATAACCTTTTCTCCATAAATATATGTTACATCACAAGCTTATATTTGTATAATTTTAATATTTTTATCATAAATAATATACATATATATTTATTTATTTATACTAAAAGAGGTGTGATACCATCTTTCCATATTTGTATGTACTAAACTTAAAGAAGTGAGCCTTTAGCTCAGGTGGTGATGAACCAACCCATCAAAGGTGGAGGCAATTGTTCCATTCCCATTCTCCCGAATTTCCCGCTAGAGCTATATTTCCAAGTCAGCTTTCAATACCTGAACAAATAAAAAAAAAAATCAATCAATTAATATATAAAGAATATCTATAAAGATTTAATTTGAATGTATTATTGTGTAAAAATTTTGAGTATAATTTTTATGCATTATTATTGTAATTTTTTTACATTATTAATTAATTATACATTATTATATTTATGATTTTTGAAATAATTATTAAAAGAATTAAATATTTTTAATAATATGATAGTATATGATTAAATAATAGTGTAAAGTACTTTTACACTCATAGTACATTTAAATTAAATCTAAATTTTTTTATATTATCATTTAATTATATATTATCATATCATAAGATATTAATTCTTATAAAAATTACTTTAAAAATTATATATATAATAATATTTAAATAATTGATGGTGTAAAAAATTTTACACTCAGTGATAGAACCACTTAAGATAAATGCTCCCCTTGAAGCTCCTTTTAAAAAAATAATATATAATAAAACTTAAAATAAATTAGTATCCTTAAAGTGAAAATATTTCCTCATTTTCTTTTTTCAATTGATCAAAGCAATATTGAACATTGAGCTAGAAATGTTTTTGGGTCCAAGTTCAACCAATCAAATCGTCTGATCGAGCCGAAAGTATATATAATTTATTTATTATCAAATCTAATCTTTTTGCACTTTAAATTTATATATGACACAAAAAAAATCGTCCTGTTTAATCTGGCTCAACATAATACAATTGCGATATTGGCCGGTCTTAACTGGTTCAACTTCGAAAATAATTATATCATTAAATTAAAATTAGATTAGATATCAATTCCCAATTTTGGCGGTCATACCGAACCAGCCTGATCCAAACAATAATGGATCAAAGTCTTTCTTTTCTTTGGTTATAGATACTTTGTACTTATTAGTTTTTTCACTTTTTACTTATTAGTTTTTTCACTTTTATTCTGGAATCTTTCAAGCACATAGCTTCTATTTTACTATAAAAAAGTGGTAGAATTTTTTGATTTGTTGTGCAGTTATTGTTCTTTTTATTTATATCTATTGTTTTTCTTCACTTTAAGTAGCATATTTCATTTTTTTTTAGTTCGTTATTTTTCCTTCCACAATCTCCTTTGTGGAATTGATGTTAAAAATTTCTAATTATTCTCTTTAGATACCTGTAGTGCTTTTAATTATTGTTCTCGTGATTTGAGTTTATTAATATTTTAAATTTAAGTTTGTATGATATAGTTTTATTGAACACTTCAAGTACTATAGTTATAATTATTTAGATAAATTGGTAAAGGAATATAAGATGCTAATTGTGAATTGTGATATTTTTAGTAGGTATATTAGTATAGATAAATTTGTTAAAAGGATAGTGTGATTTTTAGAAATTATACCATAAATTTTTATATAAAATACGACTATAGAAAATTATTAGTTTTGTACAATCTTATATAGGTGTTTGAATAATAATTTCTTCCAAAATTTATTAAAAATAACAAATTCAATATATGACAAAATATAATAATTATGTTAGTCAAGAATATTTAATTAAAAAATCTCTATGGATGAAACACAAAAGATACTTTCTATTAAGATTGTAACGTCCTACTCTAAATAACAATATAATATTTAAATTTAATAGAGTAACACATTACTAATAAGTTCTAATATTATCCTTAGTATGTGTAAACTATAAAATTGCATAGTTTTGAAGATTACATCCTTAATTACAACATACAAAAATTTCCAACTTAGGCACTTATTTTTCCAAAAATGAAAGAACACCCAAGGTTAATGAGAAAACACAATCTCCTAAGTTTGACATATAAACTTGCTCAATTCAAAAGTCAACAAAAACTCTTACGATCGGCATTCTCTGAAATATTATATCATAAAAAGAGTGAGATAAAAATCTCAGTAGAAAAATGTAAAAACGGGTATATATTTACCATCCACTCTTTTTAATTTTCTATTTCTAAAAACCATATCTGAGAGTTTATAAAAAAAAATAGTAAATCATTATTTGAGAAGTAAATTGAATGATAAGTAAATAATGCAATTAAAAAATACATAATTCTTGTATAAGAGTGAGTAATTTCAGAATAAATAATAAAAGAGCGATAAATCTCAAAATTTATCTTCTCATCATTAACATTTTCCTTTTCTTCGTTTCTTCATCATCTATCATTATCATTATCATTATCAGCGTCATCATCATCTTATCAACATCATTATCTTTATTATCTTTTCAATGTCATCCTATTTCAATACTCTTAATCAAATGTGCATCTTTCTCTATAACAATGAGACGTCCCTCAAAGTCCTTTGATTATGACCATAATAATCTCTAATTAGGGTGTACCCTAATAATCTCTAATCATAGTCATAATATTCTCTGATTGAGGAATCCACACATGTCTTTCTTTGACAATGAGGCGTCTCTCAAAGTTCTCTGATTATGACTACAATAATCTCTAATTAGGGTGTCCCCCAATAATCTCTAATCATGGCCACAATATTCTCTAGTCGAGGAATCCTCAATATTCTCTTGACAAAGAGGCGTCCCTCAATGTCCTTTGATCATTGCCACAATAATCTCTAATCAGGGTGTCCCATAATAATCTCTAATCATAGTCACGATATCTCTTTACACATTGATTCATTTTTATCCATGAGATGACATTTCAAAAATACTTTCTCCATAGAGCGACATTAAAAATAAACTTGTAAGAAAACATGTATCATTATAGTATATAGTAAAAATAAGAACATTGATAAAGAACGTTAATAATAATTAATAATTAACATATCTAATATAAAGAATAGCATAAAATAACTCATAAATTAAATAAATGAAAGATTGATAAAAGGAGTTAAAAGAATAGCTGTAAACACTCAATTTTGTCCGAGTCATTAGAACATTTTAATCTGGAATAAAAAAAAGAATAATAAAAATAAGAAATTCAGTTAATTCAAGGCCACATTCCTGACCCATTTTTTAGCCCAAATACAAGCCCACCTTAGCTTACTAAAAAAAAAAGAAACCGAAAAAGAAGAAAAAATGTAGAGGTACTGTTTTTCTAGTTTGGGAAGGAAACAAATTTCTTTTATTACTTTATGTTCTTTTTCTCTTTTTGGCCATACATCATGCACTACTTTACACTCACTGGTTTTTGAAAATTATAAGGGCCCGCACATGAAGAAATCCAGGAGACCCACCCTCTCACGTTCTCACCAACACACACATCACTCACTTTTCTTTTCTTTTTTTCCTAACCATACTACACGGCACACACACATTCATGTGATCTTTATCCCCATCTATTAGAGCACCGTGACCCTCTCCATCACAAGGAGAGGACCACACCCTTCATTCCCACACCTCAACACTCACATTGGTTTTCTTCACGTCTGAAAAAAAAACAGAGAATAGAGAATGGAGGCAGCCATATTACTTCACACTACATTCATCATTCTTCATCACCATCTTCCCTAAGCTTCCTCCCATAGCCATCTTCACCAACACCAAGCCAAAGAACCACCATCGTGCACTCCAACAACCAACCCGAACCACCTAACTCTTCCTCTCACCATCAAACCCAAACACCAAACCACCGAGACCCACCGTATCCACCCACGCCCAGCCACCGCACCAACCACCGTCAACCCAGCGTGCCGGTCACCACCAAACCACCATATCCGGCCATGTCCGTGCTTCAAGCACCATGACCCACCACCATCACCAAGCACCCACACCAAGCACCCACACCAAGCTCCAACACCATTTCACCAACCACCGAGTTGACTCACCCCTACCACCATCAATTCACTCCAAAACCAGCCCACCATCTCATCCTCACCATCTTCCTCCACTATACACGGTCACCACCAAACCTCCATATGCGTTGATCTAGAACCCCTCCCCTTGCACGTGCCCAAGCTGCGTCCCTCATACGCCGCCAAAGACCGCACCCTCTCCACCGAACCGCGAGAACCAACCGTCACCAGCGTCGGATCTGCTTACACGCGGCTCGCGTTCCGAGCTTCCACCGCCCATAAGCCGCATCCGCGCCGCACTAAGATCCGTGGGGTATAAGCCTATTGCCTCGCCGCCCAACGCTAGATTCGGGACTTTTTTGCGCAAACCGTCGCCTCGAGCTTCACCCACACCGCCTAGCCACTGCAAACCCGAACCCGAACTCAGCTCCCACCCGTCTCAAACCAGCCACCACGCCGTCTCTCTCTCATAGGTTCTCCCATTTTGTCCCCTCTTGCTGCTATTGTTTGCTCCCATAACCAGAATACTCTATGCCTTTCTTTAGTTTTAATTAATTGTCTCGTTTGTTTGTTCTTTTTTTTTTGTGAAGGTTGAAGACTATACATGGGCTACCAGCCCATTTCTAACTTTAAAGTTAGGAAAAACGAAAAAAGAAAACAAAACAGAATAATAACTTAATAATAAAAGTATGTATTTTTTAGTTTAGTTGTTTTTCTTAGGATTAATTCTTGTTTAGTAGTGTCTGATTTATTAGACAGTATGTTTTATGTTGTGTCTTGTGATTAATGGGAAATTAAAAAAAAATAAAAGAAAATAAAACTGAAGAAAATTTAAAAAGAAAAAAATATAAAATCAAATCAAATAAAATAATTAAACCATGTTGAGAAAAGTTAAAAATAAAAGAAAAATAAAATAAAAAAATGACAAAATGAAAAATACAAAAATAATAATAATTAAAACTTGTTGAGAAGAATAAAATTGGATTAGTGAGTTTCATTGCTTGTTAATCCTGCAACTTTTAGAATCATCTAAGTTGTGACAGCTTGGTGATTCAAACTTTTTTCTAAATAAAAAAAATCAAATGAGTTTTCAAGACAATTTTTTTTTTCAAAATTAAAAATAACCAACCCACAATCATTTTTTCTAAGAACGATGTGACTTTGAATTCCTCATTATACTTGAGGGTACGTAGGAGCAAAATCTCTATTCTGTTAAGCCAAAATTAATTTTTTCATAATTTATTTGTTTGTTTAGTGTATCTTTTAATAAAGGGGTAAAATAAATATTTTTAAGAGTTATAAAAATTTGCATAACTAATTTAAGGTAACCGTCTTAGGGCGGATGTATTATTGGTGGCGACTCCCTTAAATTTTGTAATTTAAGTCGTTATTCTGCCGCGATCCCGGTCGCGACAATAGCTCATAAGGGATTAATTATATTTAAAATCTCATTTCTAAAGCTTTTCTATCAAAATCGTTGTCAGAATAACAAAGTCTTTATCAGAATAACAAAGTCGTTATCAGAATAACAAAATCGTTATCAGAATAAATCTTTTTAGAAAAACAGTACTAAAAGTGTTTCTGGCAAGTTTTATTCGAATAAATCATGGACTCTGGTAACAGGTGATAAGAAAAATTTATTTGAATGATTTTTCGAAAATTATAAGGGCAAAAATCATGAAGAAATCCAGGAGAAATGGTACTCCTTTATGAGAAATATGGCACTCCTTTATGAGAAATCTAAGTTATTTATGTTTATTCGAATAAATCCTGGACTTTGGTAAAATTCATAAAAATATTGTGTTTTGTTTGGAGCAAAAGGTTTGAAATAAAATCTTGAATGAAAGATTTTAGCAAGGATTTTATTTGGATTTGAATCCCAAAATTCAGGTTCAATCTGGATAACAGGCCAGAAGTTTTCCTTTGGGATATAGTGAGGTTTGTCTAGGTTGATTTTGGTTACCATTTCTTTGATTGGAGGATTAACTTGTATGGCTTTGCCTTTCATTTCTTGGATTAAAGATTGAATGTCAATTTCCTACTCCAATTCTTGGGAGAAAATTTCTTTCTAAGACTTGTTTAGGAGTTTGGTGATACCTTGATCTGGTAAGGCCATTAATGTTTGGATAGGCATGGCATAATCATATTTTGATTGTTTCCTTTGGTTGTTTGGATGAGTCTGGGTCGATGGCTCGGTTTGACCTTGGGTAGAAGACCCAGATAGAAGGGTAGAAGATCCAGATTGTTGAGATGATTGTTCGGCTGGCTGTGCTAGGACATTTTTTGTAATACCTCTTCCTCGAGAAGAGGATGTCTTTGTTGATTTGGGCATCTGATCACTTTCCCTGTAAATATTCACTAGTCAAATAATCAGGTAGAGTGTTTGAGGTACCTTTGATGTATTCAATATCAAAATCAAAAGCACTTAAGTTGCTTACCAATGAGCAAAAATTTGTTTGGATGCAAGATTTTTAACATCTTCTTACAAAATATCTTTTACAGATTTACAGTCAACACGAACTAAAAACTTTTGGTTTAATATATCAAATTAAAACTTTGTAATGCACAAAACTATAGATAAATTTTTTTTTACAGTTGAATAATTCTGCTATGCAAGATTCCAATGTTTTGATGTATATGCAATAACATGCTCTTTGTCTGCGACACGTTGTTTGAGAATACCACCATAACCTATGTCAGAGGCATTAGTTTCAACAATTTTGAAAGCTTGAGGATTTGGAAGATAAAGGCATGAAAGGTCCTTAACCTGAGATTTTACCTATTTAATAATATTTATATGAACATTTGGCCAAGGAAGAGGGCTCTTTTTCAGACGATCATGGAGAGGTTTGATAAGATTACTTAGCCAAAGGAAGAAATCAATGGCATACAGCCAAGAAATCTTTGTAACTGATTTTTTTCAATAATTTGATTTGGAAATTTATCCGCAAAATCAATGACTCTGTTAATTAGATTGATAGTTCCTTGATAAATATTATGACCAAAAAACCTAATTCTAGTCTGGAAAAGATTAATCTTTGATTTGGAAATAGCAAGACCTTTTATTTTAATTATTCTAATAAATATATTTATATGTTTGAAATGTTGACTAACAGATTGAGAAAAAATAAGACCATCATCAATATAGACGATTGTAAAGTTTGAATAAGGATTGAAGATTTCGTTCATGATCCTCTGGAATTCCAAAGAAGCATTCTTAAGATCGAAGGGCATTATATTCTATTCGTATTGCCCAAAAGGTAAAGTGAAAGTTGTCTTGTAATCACTTTCCTTGACCTAGATTTGCCAGAAGCCTAATCTCATATCAAATTTTGAAAAGATTTTGGCGGAGTATAGTCGCTTTAGAAGATCTTTTTTTGTTAGGAATCAGATACCGAATCCATTGAAGAGCTTGGTTAAGGGGATTGTAGTTTATGACTAAACGAGGAGTACCTCTTTCAATTTTAGCTTGTTTGTTAACATAAAAGGTAGAACAAGACCAAGGGCTTTTGCTCTTGCAGATGAGACCTTTAGACAGAAGATTTTTTATTTCTTGTTGACAGTATTGAAAGAGTTCATGACTCATATGGATTGGTCTAGCTTTCGTAGGGATTTGTCTCTCATTGAAGTCTTTTTCGTAGGGTAGATCCACCATATGTTTTTTCCTTTTCCAGAAAGCGTTTGGAAGATCAGAACAGATTGAATCTTGAATCTGTAGATGAAAAGATTGAATCCTTTTCTGAATCTGAGCTTGACTAAGCTGAGATTCGATATTTTTGAAAGAAATTTCTTCTTTAAGATAATTTATTTGTTTTTTGTTTATATTGGATCAAATTAAGATTTCTAAGGATTGGTTTCTTAAGAAACTAAAAAGTGATTATCTCACCTATATGTTGAGTAGTAATACCTTCATCTGTGATTTGAAGAGGAAAGAGAGGTCTAATGAACGGTGTTCCTAGGATTACCTCATTTTTTAGATTCTTAACCAAAAGGAAAGAAGTTTCAACTTGGAAACCTTCATTTTCAATGATTGCAGAAGAGAGTTTCAAGTCGATATTGAGTTTGGAACCACTAGCAGTGCTAAGGTATTCGGTAGTTTTCTTGAAGTATTTTGTTGGAACAAAACTTTCCAAAATACAGTTTGAGTCAGCACCTATGTCGAACAAGGCAATAATGTTTAAAACAAAATCATCAATTCTGATGTTAATGTTTATAAAGAATTTTTGGATTTTAAGTTGACTAATGATTTCGCAAAATTTTTCTTCTTCTTCTTCTTCTTTAATCTTATGACTTTGGTTTTCAAGGATTTTCTCATAGTCTGAGGAATCAGTTTGATTTTCACCTAATTGGGATATAATAAGATGATGCAGCTTGTGTTGTTCTTTAAGTTCTTTAACTTCAATTTTAAGATTATTAATTTCAAATTGAAGATCTTGGATTGTTATAGGAGTTTTAGAAGATTTCTTTTCAAGTTTTTTAAGAGTTTTAGTAAGATCATACTTATTTTTGACGACTAGTTCTTTAGCTTTTGAAGAACTTACTTCTATTAAGGATTTTATCTTCTAGAAATAGATTTTTCTATCATCAGGATTATGGATTGAATTAAGAATTTCAAACAAAAGATCTTGCTCTTTAGATAAGACATTAACAGTTAGAGAGTCAAAATCTTATCAGTCGAAGATATATCATTATTTTGGATTTGATTTAGATCTTCAGAAGACTCTTTGTCAGACTCTTCTTCGGATGATTCAACTAAAAGATTGTTAATTTAATCTTTAATAGATTGATCAAGATTTAAAACTTTTATCTTCTTTTTTAACCTATAATACTTGCTAATATGACCGAATTTACCACAGTTATAGCAGATCACATGTTTATTTGGTACTTTAATATTGTCAATTGGAGGTTTCGACTTAAATTCTTGTTTAAGTCATTTGGGTTTTGTCGAAGCTTTATGTTTATAATATTTAGTTTTCTGAACATATTTTGGTTTGGGTTTAGTTTTCTTCCTAGCACAAGGAAGGCCAAATTGTTCGCAGAAATTTTCTAATTCCTGCTTGGTTTGAGCTTTTTCTCTAGCTAATTGAGCTTGAATCTTGTCATCTTAGCAGATTTTAAGAGCTACCTTTTGGGTAAAAGCAATGAGTTCGTAACTCAAATGCTCATAAGGGATTTCACCATTTAGGAATTGACTTCTGATCTTATCACAGACCTTATCACCTAAGGACTTTGGAAGACCAGCTAAAAATTTCTCTTTCCAGAAAGGTTGTTGACAATCCTCTCTAGTGTAAACCCTAGTCAAGAAGGTGTCTCTATACCACCTAAAATCGACTAAAGTTTTACATTTTAGATTTGAAAGAATTTCAGCCGACCTATCTCTCCATAAGGATGGATCACCTATGAAATGTTGAACAATAACGAAGTTGAGGGTATTAACAGCAGCATAGACGGGTTTTCCGTCACTAAGGATTGGCATGCCTTCAACATCAGTTTTGATTGTAGTTTGGATTTCTAATTTTTGTTCATCAATAAGATAATGATCTTGTAACACCCTAACACAATTTTTTGTAAAATTTACAAAAATTTTCATGATAAATTGTATTAAATGTGTCACTTCTAAGAATGCAAGTAATTAAAATCCCCTAATAACCTTTATAGTTAATATAGAAAGCCTCGAATGATAAAAAGATCATATATACATACATCTCTGGCTAACAAGCCATATCGTATACATAAACTTTTATATAAAACCAGAAAGGTACTAATATACAAACTGTAATAAAAAAGAAGTACAACTACTAAACTAAGTCTTCTGTTTCTTCTTTTTCTTGCCCTTTTCTTTTGGAGGGTCTTCACCTAGAATTACATGAAGTATACAGGGGTGAGAAATCACAATTTCTTAGTAATCGCATATCAAGACCAACAGTTAATCAATTACAACAAACAAATAACTAAACACTATAATATTGTAAATAATACAAATATTCGACAATCAATAACATCAAAAGATCGCCCATTCAATCCTAAGATATTATCAAACAAACGACCAACCAATCAATCAATTAAGCAATGACAATTGCCCATATAATTGTCAATTATGCAATGCTTTATGAGATGAGGTATGATTATGCTCAAATAAGTACTAATATAATGATTATGCAATGTTAATGCAGTTTTAAGATTTGAAAACACAAGCTACTTGATTAGTTTCCCAAAAACCTTTGTTCCTTGTATATACGAAGTAGAATAAGCCTAAAAGTCTAATCCCACTTAGTAGTAGGTAAACACCTTCCCCTCACCAATGTAAGAGTACTATTGTCACCCCTATACCGGTAACCCTGACCGCAATAGCATTCCTGCTACGAGAATCTAGATCAACACCTTGTTCTCTGGCCATATGGTTGTGCACACCATGTTAAGTTACAATACATTAGGAAACTATCAAATACCAAGTTTGAAAACCAAGTATCAAGAACTATCTCAATTCACAATTAAGACATATCACAAGATTCCCATAATTAAGTGAATATCCAATACTAATACATATAGGTCCTAGCATCACCTATCCACAAGGTAGCAAGAACTATGTAACTAGTATTTCATTTCCTAAAACCTCTTATCATCACTTCACAAGTGACTTCCAAATCAACCTCATGTTGATCAAAGTTTTAGATATTCCCTAAGGCATTCTAACTCATAGATTTGCCTAAGGTTTCACCACATTCAAGTATATGTCAAATGGTTATTCTCTCCAAGAATTACCCTAATTTGTATCTAAACACACTTAGAAAAGCATATAAGAATGATCCTTACACTTAGAGAATGTCAAAACCTCAAAAATAACATCCTAAAAAATCCTGGACCTCACGCTTAGGCGTGACATTACCACGCCTAGGCGTGGTACTCTCTGTCTCGCCCAGACTGTAACTGAACCACTCACGTTTAGGCGTGGATTTCTTGCGCCTAGGCGTGACCCCGCGATTTGCAAAATTCTGTAGAAATGGTACTGTTTCATTGGCCAAAATCTTGGATTTTGGCCACTCCAATCTAATCTCTAGGTAATTTCAAGTCCCAAACAAGTTCATAAACCCAAGGAAAACTCAAAATACCAATTGATGTCATAAAAAATAGATCACCTATCAAAACCCCCAAAACCTGCACATTGAGCATTTTAGGTCCAAAATGGATAGTTTTGGTTTCTAATCCAAACTCTTTGCATAACAAGTCATAAACCATATTTATAACTCATCCAAATAAGAAAATCACATAACACACCACAAGAAGTCAATTTGGCATGCTTAACCTCAATTAAATCCAATATGAAGAAATGAGGAAAAAGATGAACTAAGTTCAAGAACCCCTACCTTCAAGCTCTATAAGCTGTAGAATTTGATGGAGATGTTGAAGGATAGATCACAAGTCCTCAAGCTTCCTTTCCTCTTTAGCTTTCCTCTTCTTCTCTTCCTTCTTTTCTTTTTTCTCTTCCTTCTCTCCTTGGTCTGTTTCAGTCGTGTAGAGAGTGAATGAGAGTTAAGAAAAGTGACTTGAAATATCATATAAAAGGGATTCAAGAAAGAGGCTAAACCGTGGATGACTTAGGGACTTAGTTTCTATACTGGAAATTCCCGACCTGTTAAAAACACTCAACTTTAACTAAACCAAGTTTTTCAAGTTGCAACAACTTTCAAATAAATCATAGGATTTATTAAAATTATTGTTGTATTAAAACTATTATTTTCCATATCTGTGACTAGTCATTCTAGCTTTAATTAGACAATCAGTATGCCTAAAAATACCAAACTGACTTTGAAAATTCTCAAACTTAAACCACATCACATAATACACATTTGTGACTTAGAAATAAATTATCCACATCTATTTCCATTAGCTAAGCCATTTATGCTAATATCTGATTCATTTTAAGTTATTTTCCACCTTTTGGCTTGCAACAAAATGCTTAAACTAACTCAGATTGTCACAAAATTAAACAAGTATGTTAAGTAAGTATTAAACTACCTCTGTAACTATTTACAAGTCTAACATGTTAAAGAGGATGTTACAGATCCCACCAACCTTTGAGTTGACCTACGAATTCTGAAACAAGACTTCTATAATCGTTTGATCCGAACAGTCATAAGATGTTTGATAATCAGTTGAAACCATTGTCATATGTTGAAGAGTATTGAGAATTTGATACTCTATTTTTTCGTCAATATGCCACTCATAGACATTGTTCGCTGTAAAAGATTTAAAGGTTGGGTCACGTTCTTCAAGCAACAGATCAGGAGCTGTCGCTCTTTGGTAATACCATTTTGATGGATTTTTCTAATTATGGGTTTGGCTAATTACCAGGTTAATCTTAATAACCGAACTAGCCTCGGATTGACTATCCAATTCAGAATGTGAACCAGGTTGCTTGATTGTATTAATGATTAAAGATCTTTTATCTTTATCATGCGGTTTGGATGAAGATTTAGATTCTTACGATTGAGGTGTATCAGAGATGACTAAATTTAGTCTTTGGACGATTTCACTGGCAAGTTCAGAGTTAGGATTACCTATATCTTGTTTTTTAAGAAGTTTAAGACTTTCTTTAAGTTGTTTAGAAACCTTAAACGGTTTGAAAATTGGTTTGTTAGTTAAAGTTTTAACTGTTGGCTCATCAGTTTTGGTTCTTGAGGTTGAAGGTTTTCTAATTAGGTGTTCACCTATGACTTGAAGATACTTGTTTGTATAATTGTTTTGTTCCATAAGACCTTTAATATCTTGAGGATTAATTGGTTCATCATCTGCCTTTGACTTGAAAGGAGCAGCAACAACCGAATTGTTATTTTTATCCTTTTTATCTAGAAAATAAATACTGGAAGGAGGAAGATCAGATTTGACAAGATCACCATTTATATGGTGCCAAACAGTAAGGACATTAATAGATTTATCTTCCATTAATCCTATACTCCAAGGATACTGGATTTCATTCCTAATCATGTAAGCATGAAACCAATTAAAAAAGGAACGTTTTGTTTAACATTTCTCATAAAGGAGTACCATTTCTCTTGGATTTCTTCACGATTTTTACCCTTATAGTTTTCGAAAAACCATTTCCTTTGCAGAGTCCATTCTGCAGAAAAGAAGTCTTTCCTAAGGGTTTCTTTATCTATGATGAATTCACTAATCATGGACATCATTCATATAAGAGTAAGTTGGAGATCTTATCGATCTTTGTTCATTATCATCTTCTTGACGGTATATTGGTTTGGGTAAGGATGAAGAGGTGTCTAAACCTTGAAGATTGATAGTCGAAGGAGTAGATCTGATTGTTGAGAAAGATTTCCTAGATAAGGCAGATCTAAAGTCTTCAGATCTGGATGAACTTGATCTAAGAGATCTAGATGAACTAAAGGAGTTTCTCCTATCAAAAGTCAATTCAACTTTTCCAGATTAGTGTTGTATTATCTCTTGGATTTTAGGTGATTATCTGGGTAAAGTTGGTATAACTTCATCCATTATCCATTTTTGAGGAAGAATAACATCCTCCCATCAGATCGTTTTTGGGACAACTGTGTTTGTTTTAGTTATATTAGTTAGGAATAACGTTGTTACTCCACTATCTTTTGGTTTTAAAGCCTTAGAATGGAAAAAACTCATTATCTTGTACTGAATCCTATAGATCAAGGCTAAAGGGATTGATCTGGGCTTCATGTCTAAGCCACAAAGTTTGAGATTTAAGAATAAAGTATCTAAGATGTTTTGGTCTTTTAAACTTACCGTCCTGTTAGGATAATAATTGAAATAGATTTGACCATGACCTAAGCTGGTTTCTACAGTTCCGAGTAAGGAATTATGGAATTGATTGTATCTAACGTCTCCAAGACAAAGAAGAACAGATGCGTTTAATCCTTTACGAATTAATGGTTTTGCGACCAGCTGCACACATCCAATATACAGATAGTTATACTTTTGGGCTTGTCCCTTTAGGGTTTGTTCAGAGAGAAGATGGAATTCTTCATCATCATTCTCTATCATGATTTGCTTCTCTACAGTCCTAATAATATAATCAGAACTCCTAAAGAATCTACCTTCAGGTTTGTAGAGTTCATTTGTTGATATCTTAGGGATTTCCCAATTATCAAAATCTTGATTAATATATTCAAAACAAATTTCTTCATTAAAGATGTTTTTTTTTAGATGGTTTAGTTTATTCTTCAGATAAAGATGAAGAAGATGATTGAGAAAATCTGAAAGAAAGTTTGGAAGGCAGAGATCGGAACATCATAGCAAAAAATAAGCAAAAAAAAGACAGAAAATAAAATAGATAAGCAAACAATAATCTTATACCCCTAGTATCATTACCATTATTTAGATATGTAGATTTGTAAGAAGAGAATCTAAGTTGAGTTTTATCTCTTGAACTAGATCTTAAGATCATCATTATGTTTCATACTTTGATTTAGATCTGAACAATTTTTTGGTTACTGAACTATATTTAACATTTTAATATCATTATACCATGCCTAGATCTTTAGCCACTGTGTTTATTTACTATTTCTTAACCATGTTCACCATCGCGCCTTATACCTTCACTACCTGTGACGACATTGTCAAATTAGACTTACTGTCTCATCCAAGACTTACTGCTACAACACCACAACTTAGATCTAACAACAGGCATTATGTACCGTCCAGTTAAGAAAAAGTAACATATAGATACGTACTATCCAGATCCAGTCATGATAACAATATTAACATATTAATATACAGTCCAGCAATGCAATAAATAAGATCAGATAAAGATCAAAGCTTTACAATATAATAACATTAGTATCCAATTCAATAAGATAAATAACTTAGATCCAACCAATTACATTTTTTACTTTGACTTTATGTCACTTAAACATTATAGGGATCCCAAAGATGAAAGTCTCATTGTCTATTCTACAATTCAAATTCTCAAAGTTCTGACACCATTAGACTACGGAAAAGATCTTAATGCTATAACAAAATTCTCTTGATTTTATGACCCAATAGGTTACAATTATTGGGATTATGTATAAGCCTGGAGCAATACATTTTGGTTCCAAAACAAGCAAAATCGTCATTCCTAGCTGTTCTACTTTAAACAAAACATTCAGTACAAATTTTCGCATAGGTTCCTTCAATGGTGGGACTTCTTCGGACCAATTCCCCAGATCCTTCCTCCTCAAGTTAGTGATGGATTCCAATATTTCCAAAAGAAGTTTGACATTACTGGTGATCTGTTCCCAGTTGATTTGTACTTCTTCTCCAAACTATCTCTTGCATGGATCTTCTCATGGCAGTACAAGTTCAGGAAGCACGATCATCCTAACCAATTGCCATTATTACAAAGACAAGCTTACACCAAATGGTGGGGAACTTTTGATGCCTCAAGAGCTTCTCCTGAAAATATCAAACTATAGTTCCAGAAGAACCCAAAATACCTCAAGGCTGTTGACTCATAGTCTTGTAAATTCCTCAATCAGAGAGCAAAGATTTTGGCTACTCTTGTTGCTTCATCTGACAAAGACAATCTTTTCAAGAATATGGAAGATGTCCTCAGACTCTACAAAGATATGGACTCGCCCATTGATAATGAACCAGCTCCTTTAGGTTTTGGCTCTCCATCACCCTCCATTGCTATATCCTCAGGTGATCCGAATAAAGATGACTGTTATGGAGTTTGTCTCGATGTCGATGAATAGTCAAGATACTGTTCACATCTGAGGTAGACTACTGTGCAACATTGTTCACTGTAGTGGTCTGCAAAATATTATTGTTTTACTGTTCACTGTAGCGTCTATTGCTGTAATAGTATTATTTTTAGTCTTTAAATAGAATGCTTGTCCAGGATGTTAGGCATTCGAAAATTTTACCAGTCCTTTAGAGAGAGGTTAGTGAGAAATACTCTCCCTTCTCCACTCCACAATCTTGTAATCTTTATTTTCTTTTAATAATATATCAATCTTGACTCTTCTCTTCTCCTCTACTCATCTGACTTCGTTATCTCTGATGCATTTCATGTTTTCACTACTATGTTTTAAGTTATTTACTTTATTTAATTTTTTGTATTATATCTACATATCATGTAAAGCAGTCTGTTTACTCTCTTACTTCTTTTCATCTTGCTCTTCTTCTGCCTTTTCCCGTGATCTTTGATATTTGAATAAATTCATATTTATTCAAATAAAATAATAAAAAATCATATCACAGGAACTAGTAAAAGCGTTTTAACAATGTTTATTCGAATAATGCAGGGTTTATTCGAATAAACCATTAGAAAATACTTCATTTTGAGTGATTTTATTAATATTTATTTGGATAACATCATAGTTATTCGAATAAAACCATCGAAAATCATTTTACAGACATGAGTAAAGTCATTGTTTCATAGAGATTAAAACCAAGCAAGTGAGGATGAATGCGAGGTGATGGACTGAGAGATATAGTTGGAAGAAATAAAGAGAAAAGGATAGTATTTTTATCATTTCCTACCTCAGTTACAAATTTGAGATTGATGGATGAAAGGTGTTAAAAATGGAGGGTTGATGTAGCAAAAACAAGGGTTGGTTTTATGGCTTGGTTGGGATGTTTTTCTGACGAGTTAGGGAGGCTTAAGAGGCATTTATAGAGCCCAATTTGATCCTAACTTACGTATGGAGGTGACGTAAGGTGTGAAGTCTACTGCTTTGTTGTCAATTTATGAGAAGATCATTAGAAAATCAAGCCTTCATTCTCCAGAATTTTCTCCTGCAACATGGTTGCCTTGTTTTTCCTCCTTTCTCCTTTAATCAGATTTTGATTCCTTTGTAATCATTGATATTCATGATACAAGAGTTTCTATTGTGCCACATATCCATATTCTAGAATTATAATGATTTCATGTGTCCTTCCTTTCTGACACTTGGATTTTGATCTCATCAAGCTTACTTCATCATTTAGTTCTGGTTTAGTTTCATTTGAACCAAATTTTTCATTCTAGTTGCATGAAACATGCTCCTTACATTTATACTGATATTGGTCACTTTATTTGAATAACAAAAGTGTTATTCGAATAAGATGATAGATTTTCTCCCATATATGCGCACAACAGAAAGCTTTATTTGAATAATTATGTTGTTATTCAAATAAAGGCTTTAGAATTGTAGTATTTGCAAGGTTTATGTCTCAAGGAGAGTTACTATATTTTAAGTATTGGTTATTTATTGTATATTAGAACATTACTTACTTCATTGATTCCATACTTAATTATTTAAGTATATATATATTTTATTAATATTTTTAGGGATGTTACAAAGATCAACATTAAAAAAAAGCCATAAGAAATAATAGAGTTATGAATTAGATTAATTCAAAGAGAGTGAAAGAAGATAAATTCTTTCAACAAAACCTCCAAGTTGCTTAAGTCATTATTCATATAGTAGAGTCTCGTGTTGATAACGTGTTATAAATAAATAAGAAAAGTCTGGAGAGATAAGTGAAAACAAATATGAAGTCAAGTGACTAGTTCTTCAAAAACTAGCCATAATCACTTCCTTTTTCTTCTCATTTTATCATGGATAACATGCCTTTATATCGTACTGTAAACATAAATAAGAAGAGAGTGGTTATACAAGAGAGTGGTTACACTTTTCAATGTAAAGCATCATTATATATAAATGTTACAAATTAATTAGGCATACCAAATGTTGTAGCCATAATCTCTTACTAATGACTCCCTTAATTCCTAACCAAGGTAGTCAGTCATCTACTATAACATGCAAAATATATATATTTTACAACACTTCTCTTTGAATGACTATATATACACTATGAATAACATTTTTCTTATTAGATAACTTTTGTGACTCTTAGACATCCATCTTCAATATCATTCATAACAAGTTTTTCATTTTCTCTAGAACAAGAAAGCTTACAATATTTGTTTACTATTCTTGCATTAAAATCATTACAATACCAATTTAATAGTGAAAAATTAGTTTGGTGCACTAGGCGAATCACATCAATAATTATGATAAATTATTCAAAATAATTATTAATTAATTATATGATTAGGTTAATGCACCTAACTTGAATGTTGTAAGTTTATGTAAAAATTTCTCTTCAAGAGTATCCTACGGGCATTGGCCACTAGTCAAGAACTATATTAAATGCTCCTAATTACTTAAAGAAGCAAGTATTAAATGGTTTTTGTATTACTAATATAATAAATGTTATTATGTTTTACTTTTGTTTTATTAACCAGTAGCATAAGACTATATTTAGATATTTATTAGTGGGTGAGATGGAATGAAATGATATGAAATGAAATAAAACAAAAGTTACATATTATTGTTTAGATATTTAATAATGGGATAATGTAAAGTTTTTATTTCTTTTTTTAGAAATTCTAATGGAATGAAATGAAATGAAATGATAAGAATTATAAGTTTTTGTTTTCATATTATCCTTATTTTAAACACACCAAATTTTAATTATTTTTAGCTAAAAAAAATTAATTATTTTTACATATATTTTACTTAATGATTAAATTCATTAAATGATATTTTTTATTTTCAAAATTAAGTATTAATAAGGTCCGAATTTTTTTCTATAAACGGGAATCTAGGCCTACAGTTGGCAACTATAATCATTAAATAACGTTTCTTTCATTATATAACAGATAAGTTTTTAAGTCTTTTTTTTTTTTTTTACGAGAAAGTTGTTTTTGATTATTGCATTTAGTATATAATACCATATCATCTTGTAATTATCGTAATTTTTCGTTATTTTCTTAAATAACTATACACTAATGATTTTGCAGGAAAGGCAGGTACCAGTACACCTCCCCCTCCTTCCTAAACAAAGTCGTAGACTCATTATAATTTCTTTGTTCATCTGCTTCTTCCTCTGTATCACGAGTCTGGACAGGTGAGTAACGAGGCAGTAAGCCAACAATCACGAGCAGTCAGGAGAAGAGGCAGACAATGGTTCTCTCATTTTGTTTTAAGTTTAGGACAAATTTGTAATTTAATAATTATATTAGGTGTGTGAGCTGGAATAGGATGGAATGGAGTTCATCAAGTTCCATTTTCATTCCATCCCTTTTCATCAATGCAAACATAGCCTACTAGGACACTCATTAGAAAATTCCTTTAACCCTATTTTTGGATAAGATAATCTCAGTGGGTAATTCATTTTTAGAAGGTATTTCAATTTTTTTAGCACAAAATGTTTAATTTGAATGTAAACTGTTAAGAAATTTGAAATTACTAAGAATTTTAAAAGAGGATTTTTATCATCTCAAATGAAGAATTTCAAATGAAACCTATCTAGGTGGAATTTCAAAAAATTCTTTGGAATTTGCATAATAAAAAGGTTGCATGTCCGGTATTTCACCTTATCTCTAACTCCCATCCCTCACTTTCGGTCTATCGCATATTTTCTTAGGCTCATTCAAAACTTGTTATCAAGAAAGATGCATATTAAGAATCACGATTCTTCTTTCCTTCTCCCCCACCCCCAAGAAACTTCACTCATTTCCTTCAATACCACGCCTTCCCCTCATTCATTTTCGCATTGCAGCTCTGCGACATTGGTAAGCATTGAGAACGGAATCTACAAAAACTAGAGGGCCTTGACAACTTTGCAACATTGGTGAGCTTGGTGACGGCATGGAAGCATCTTGGACTGGGCGACGATGGGTTCTCATCGATCTGGGAGCACAGCACGTCTGGGTCAAGTCTATGAGGGGACGTTTTGCAGATATGTTACTTTTTTTTTGTCAATGTAAGGATGTTACTGAAGATCACATATAATTAGTCCAAATAAGATATTTTATAAATTCTGTGATTTCAAATGTTACATTTTCAAATTATTGAAATTAAAATTCTTTGAAATTTAAGATTTAAGAAAATTTTTATCTCCAATGAAAATTTTTTAACAAAAAAGTTACATATTATTTTTGGGTAATGTTTTCATTAAAAAAACAATTATTATCAAGCCCAAAAAGGCAATTTATGTAAAATATTTTAAATGGGCCGCATTGAACAGACCCATTTCCTTCCCCATAACCAAAAAAACCCTAAGCACGACCTTTATTAGTATGTAGTAGAGTAGCTGCGCATCTTGGTTTCTTTCTCCAAGAGCCTGCACCAACACTTCAACAACATGGGTGTGGAGCCAAACTGCCGTGACATAGTGCAATCTAAAACGCGGATTTCTCTCTCTTTCGCAATTTAGATTGATAGTTTCCTTTGCTTATTGCAATGTTTTTTTTATCTCTTCGAAGATTCTTCTTCTCATGGCGCAGATTTTGTGACTCAGACGAGTCACATAAACCCACTGAGTCACTAAGTTTTGTGAGACTCAGCCAGATTAATCTGATTCTCAACGACTAAATTACAGAACCGACCTAAATCAGGACTCGAACCGGGTAATTGGATCCGGTCTAAGTTTAATAAGATTGCCCAAATGCTTGAACTTCAATTAACATCAAAGATTGAACTGTTGATTAAAAAAAAAAAAATCTTCGTAGAAATTTCAATATTAAACTCACCCTTCACCATATAATTACAAATAGATGATATATAAACACGACGATTTATGCAAATTCAGATTTTGTTGATACTTTATAAATTAAGTTGTTCAACCATAGGTATTTCAACTCATCTATCTCCCTTTACAATAGTGATAGGATAATTCCATAGCGAGTCGAAATTCTCAAATCATAGTTTTTAAAACTCGAAATGGTCATTGACTTAGCTGAAATATTGGGCCAATAGGTCACTAGTTTAATTGGTAGGTCACGGGTTAAACAACATATAATTAAGTAAATATATAAATATTTAACAAAAATAAAAATATAATAAAAATACCAAAAGCAAGATAATAATAAGAATTTTGAGCCTAACATCTATATGCAAGTCCTTGTGTAACATAAGAATTTTGGACCTCAATATTTTTGTCATAATTGTGTAATGTTTTCATTAAAAAAACAATTATTATCAAGCCAAAAAAGGCCAATTTATGTAAAATATTTTAAATGGGCCACATTGAACAGACCCATTTCCTTCCCCATAACAAAAAAAAAACCCTTCCCCATAACCATAAAAACCCTAAGCACGACTTTTATTAGTATGTAGTAAAGCAGCGGCGCATCTTGGTTTCTTTCTCCAGGAGCCAGCACCAACACTTTAACATTTCCTTTGCTTATTGCAATGTTTTTTTTTCCATCTTCGGAGATTCTTCTTCCCATGGCGCAGATTTTGACTCGGACGAGTCCCATAAACCCACCGAGTCACTAAGTTTTGTGAGACTCGGCCAGGTTAATCTAATTCTCAACAAGTCAATTACAGAACCGATCTAAATCACGACTCGAACCAGGTACTTGGATCCGGTCTGAGTTTAATAAGACTGCCCAAATGCTTGAACTTCAACTAACATCAAAGATTGAACTGTTGATTAAAAAAAATCTTAGTAGAAATTTCAATATGTATCTTTTGGTGAGAAAGCTTAAACTCTTGAACTTCACCCTCCACCATATAATTACAAATAGATGATATATAAACACGAGGATTTATGCAAATTCAGATTTTGTTCAGGAAAATATTTACTAGAGCACAAAAGTAGAAGCACCCAGCAGTCATAAATTAAGTTGTTCAACCACCACTTATTGGAGGTATTATGGCCAACTCATCTGTGTCTTTAACAATAGCTGACTCTGTTGTATACTCCTCATTCAGAGCCAAAACCATGCACCCTCGTATTTCTTCCAAACTTGGAAACTTGACAAGAAGCTTTTTCAAACAATTATGAATAGTACTTCCAGATGACACCTCCAATGGCATCTCACTCAAACCAGTAAGATCACGTGCTCTAGCGAAAAACAATACTTTTACCTTCACCAAAGAACTTTCGTTCTTACTGTGCTTGTCATCTCCATCCCAAATCTTAATATCTCCTTCCGTCATATTTCCTTCATACAATAAGCAACTAGAGACAAACTAATGGACGCAAGACATGTTTCCTGCAAAATGCTAAAAATTCAATATGACAACATAAATCAATGCCCATAATTTATTCACTGCTAAACTAAATCAGTAGGAAGAACTTCTCCATCTAAATCATCTCCAACCACTAAAAAAGAAATTAAACAAAAAGATCCTAGTCATCTAAGTGACAAAACAATAGATAAACAGTGAACATGAGACCATGACTATGTAAGTGGATTCCATCACTAAGTGCTGTGACGCAAGAGGCAACTAAACTTAAAAAAATCAAGAGTTGCCACCAATTTTAATTAAGGATTTGTCTTTGAAACATGACCGAAATCAAGAGTCTAATTATGTAACTTAATCTCACTACACTCTTGATACATCTATCCTAAGACTTTTACCCTAGAGCTAATTGTACAAACAGTTAATGATTTTACCAATATTTAATTCACCCCATAAAAAGAAAACAAATAAGTGAAACAAATGATACTGAAAACTATAAAAATGCAAACAAACCATGTTAAAAAGACGTGAAAAGGAAATGTGATTTGTATTAGTCTCCATAAGAGGAATCACACAAAAACCAATCATTGCAAAGTTGATTCCAAGCAAACTTGTTTCAAGATTCAAAACAACTCCAATCTGTCCTAAACTGATACTGCTATAAATCTCATATAAAATGCCACAAGAACAAATTTGCAGCAACTTTGTCAAAATTAATTATTACAGCCCAAGAGTCCATAATTCATGAACCAACCACACCTAGATCTCCCCTCTTGCTGCAAATGTTACTCTCAAAATTTACTAGAATCATGAAAACATTCTAAATGCATGCCCGACTTATGCAAAGTCCATCCTTACTGCAGGGAAGTTATTCTGGTTTTCCTAGTAGAAAATATATGCAAATGGGTGAATAATGTTTCAGGTAATGATGCAGAGTCCAGCTCTGACTCTGGATGAGGCTTGGGAGTGAATGACAAGATACAGGAGAAATCTAAAAGCTGCCTAGGTTCACCACTTTTGTCTAGTTTCACACAAAACAAACAGAAAGGGATTTCAGTGTGCCAATCTCAAGTTATGAACAAAAGTACAACTGCTGTCAAGCATAAGAACATGCAAAACTTGAACCCAATTTCAAAGTAAACTGGCGTAAAACAGAATGGATTTAAAGTATGAAGTTTTTTTTGTTAAGACTCTCATATGTGAGCTTTCCAACAAGCCAAATGGTGCATGATTTCCAATTCCATAGCCCAATATATGCATCAAACACTACATGCTGTCCAACAGTTACAATATGCAGAATTATACACTACTTTTAACAAAAAAAACTGGTAAAGAATGGGAAAGAATAAATTCTGAAATTTTTATGAGTGAAAGCCATAATGTTAGGTTTCCGAAGCAATTCCAACTAGTGTAGCTCGAGTAAAACAACAGGGGCTGCCAGAAACAGGAATTATGCAGAAATGGCATTGATTTAAACAAAAATCTGGTATCATTTGACAAGTAGTTAACATCTGGGATTTTCACAGATGAAAGACTTATGCTTTAGGTTTCTAACAAAAGAATCGGATACCAAATCTGACATGCACAGGCCATGTTATGAACAACATAAAGGGTACTCGCAGAAACATAACAGCATCAAGGTTTTGACAAACTCTGCAAAATTTGAAGCAACATCACATTTTGATGCTGTAGAGCACCAATTAGCTTGATAGCTAAGACACAAGTCACATTTTGATGCATAAATCTCAGTCATACAACTCAAAATAACAGAATGCTTATCAAAACTCTCATAATCAGACAGATCTCCATGAAATTGATGCGTGACAGCCACAAACCTCAAGCACTTGTCGTTAAACTTGCACTTTGACCCTCACCAACCATCAATTATGAAAGCCAAAATTCTCTCTATACATGTTATCATCCCCAGATTCAGCTTCAATGAATAAAATATGATCAATACCAAGTAAAATATGTATAGAAAGATGATAATAGCATGTATAAAAACATTTCTCCTTTGAGACCTTTTCTGCAACCCAAAAAAACAAACTAAAATCAATTTACATTTAGCAATAGGTGAAGGTAGTCTATGTCAACTAGTCCCAATAACTAATCGTAAACCCCAAGTGTATCCTAATGGGTCCAAGAACTAGCCACATCAGAGTCTAGAAGCAAGCCACAAACCAGATCAGAATTTTCTCCTGAGACAAAGAATGAAAATCATTCCCTCCCTCCTTTTAGAAAATTTTACCTCAAAGGTCATTTATCAAAAGCTTAATCATACCCCTAAAACAGTTGTATAGACAAAGATTTTCACAGATATATTCATTTCCCATTTTCTCCTCAGACACATGATTCATGCAGCAACCCAAACAAACAAAATTCAGCCACAAGATGATTCAATATACAAGACCACAATTATCAAGTTCCAACAAACCACTCCCAAAACTGAACCATTTTCATGAAACCCATTAACAAGACAGAATGTAAATTTCAGGAAATACTCATCAAAATGTTCATATCCACAACTGGTTGCATACAAATCAATTTGCCTACTGATTTAACATCAGACATAGAGTGGCTGAGGTTTCCAAAATTCATCTTAGAGTCTAGAACAGAATAGAAGAGGGAAATGGCAGTGAGTCAAAATTATGGGAGAGAAATTTGACACTTACAATGTTGCCCCAATTCCAAATGCTCATCAAGCAAGAAGGTGGATTCTGGTGGGTTGGAGCTCTGAAACTGTTGCTATTGTGAAGTGTCTGCGGTGGCTGGATTTTGGAGCTCCTGTGAAGAAGGAGCCCGTTACAGTGTTTCTCACTCTCTCTGTTTTCTTACCACCCAAAAGCCCACTTCAATTAACTCTCATTCTCAGGTAGTTATAGACAGAGATGTGTGACAGATGATTGGTTGTGGTGTTTGAGTGTTGCGTGATGATGGAAGACAAAAAAAATGAGGGAATTTGTGAGGGAGTGAAAAGAAAAGTTGCTGATGAGTAGGGTATTATTGTTTGAATTTTTATTTGCTTTCTTCTCTATTTTTCTTCTTCTTTTTAAAACAAAAAAATTCCGACACTAAGCTCAAAGCTCTCCACTAGATAAGTTAACTTTTATCAAAACAAATATTTTTATACAAACTAATCACAGTTCCCTATCACATACTCAGACAACAAAACAGATATTTTGTCATAGACAAATCACAGTTCTCCATCACATATGCAGACAGTCAGATCAATAGGTTGTTCTGACCACTTTGGGTTTTCTTCAGGACATAACAAATATTTTCAACAGATAAATTATTTAGACGTCTGTAATTTTAAACAAATAGTGGAGATGAGCTGAAAGTTGAATTAGAAAGCTGATCCAACGAAACAAACTTAAATATCAAAATCACAGTTATTTAAGGGAAGGGAAAAAGAGACAGAGAAAGTAGCCACCAGGGCTTAGCTCAAGTGGAGGTAGAGGTCTAGGCTCAAGCAATGATAACTACTTCCCAAATTTCCAATAAAAAGACAAGGAAGAAAAAAAGACAGAGAAATCAATATGAACACAGAGAATCAGAGGTCAAAGAACTAATGTGCATAGGATAAATCCCATTAACCAATGAACAAACAAGACTATGCCAAAAATACTGAAATCCTTAGTACCAATAAAACTTACTGTAGAACTGCAAAATATGGTTGTATGAAGTTGCAAACTTACTTGAGAAGAAAAAGCTAGTAAACACACCCTTAAACCCTTCAGAAAGTGAAGCCAAGGCATGGTCAATAACCAGTAAATTTTAGGGGGAGGAGTTACTTATGCTAATTTAACAACAAAGTGCAGAAAAGAGAAGAGTCGCAACATGATTTGTTTTTTAAAAACAACGCAATCATTCATTAAATAGAGCAGTAATAATCTGCAAAAGGATCGTATTTAAGTTCAGACCATTTTACCATCAGTCTCAAATAAAGGTCAGCACTAGTAGCTTATCTAAAACTAATCTAAAACACACATGTTCAGACAATTAGACGAAATGAATGGACTAACGAAAGAAGTAGGAAACATAGACGTGAAACGCGATGACTAAGAGCAAAACACAATCACAGATAGCACTATCTGCAATTTGCTGTTGAATCTGTCACAAGTGTTAAAAATAAAATCAAGAAGCCAGATCCAGCTTTACCTATCTGGACAGTTGTTGGGTTCGATGGTGGAGCTTGAAGGTCTTCCCTTCCCTTCCGTTTCGTTACGTTCAGGCGTCAAATGGAATCCACAATTCTTTCAGATCAAGCGGCTCCTCAATTAGGGAAAAAAAGGAGAGAGTTGGGGGGGGGGGGGTGTTTCTGTTGGGGAATAGCGTCCAACAACGCAAGGTTATCATTCGGAGGACAGTAAAGTGAGAAGGAAAATAATAATCATCTTACACTCATTTTACGGATTTAAGTATTATTTATATTATTATTAATAAATGTGATTAAATAAAAAAAATAAAAAAAAATATAAAATAAATAATATTAAATAAAATATAAAAAAAAAATATTATTTGATATAAAAATATAAAAATTAATCTGAAAACAATTTCATATATATATATATATATATATATATATATATATATAATGAAAATTTAAGAATTATTTTAAGAAAAAATTAAATGATAAGGAAGGTGAAGAAGTCTCTCGTTGGTGAAGAAGTCTCTCGTTGCCGATCAAAGTCTTTATTTTTTTTTATTACATTTTGTTAGTAATCTACTCACCTTGTTTATTAAATTTATTAAATATTTAAATAATGAAGTGATATATTTTATTATATTCTATTTATTATATTTCTATTACATTTTATTATAAGTTATTCTTTCTCTTTTAAATTCTCAAACACAGTCTAAATATTACCTACTTAGTTACAAACAGTTATTATATACTTTTAAATTTTTAATTTAATGAAATTATGTGTTATATATAAGAATGTGAGTCATTAATTGATAATAAATAGATCATTAATGACTCATTTATAAGCATTTGACGCATGAAAAGTTCTTACTATATTATTTTATTCAAATTATAACATGTAATATTTATAACGTACATATTGTTAGATCATAAAATAAAATATTATTAAATTAAATATAAATAGTTACAAAACCTACCCAAGAGTATATATTTTGAGAATATTTTAGAATTTCTCGTTACATAGTGCTTCATTAGTCAACTAACTTAGATTTGACAAACTATGATAGACTAATTGTAAGAATTAGTATAATTTAATGACTAAATTGGAAGATTTAAAAATTTATGGTGACTATTTGTAACTGAGTGAAAGTTTAGGATAACTAGATATTATTTTTCTAAAACTTAAAAACATAAACTACACAAAGAGTGTATGTGCCATTGATAGGGAAGAAAAAAAAGTAGGATAGAGACAAACAAGAAGAAAAGTAAATACTTGTGATGAGATTGTGTAAACTAAACTACAAATTTGGTCCTCCAAAGATATTTAACATCAAATTAATCCTCTAAGGATCCAAAGTGACATCAAGTTGATCCTTCCATTAACCCATGTCTCAAAACCATTAGTGAGATGCCTATGTGGCACGTTATTTGCCACTATGACACGTTAAGTGCCAACCTAGTAGACATACTGGATTAAGTAACCCTAAAAAGCCATATTTGCAAGAATTAAAATCCTAAATCTCCAATTATTTCTTTCTTGGTATACCTAAATCCCAAATTCTAAATCCTAACTTAACCTCACCCTAAACCCAAGACGATCTAAACCCTAAACCACCTAAATTACTCCACCTTTTGTTGTCAATGGATTCTCATTCTTGAAGTTGTGGCTGCTCTCATGTGGGACAAACCAATGGTACTGCGAATGGTAAGCCCCATGGGATCCAAGCTCCTAATCTATGTTGCTGTGAATTAAGGCTGTTGAACCTTTTATTCCTACACCAAAGCCAACCCAGGAAGGAGGTTCTTGAGATGCCCATTATGGGAAGATGAAGAATTGACACGTGGCTTTTGTAGTTGGAAAGATGAAGCCCCAAGGTTGAAAGATGCTGAGAGAAAAATAATTAACAAACTGAAAATGAGGATTGTCATAGTTGAGAATCAAGTTGCAAGGCTTTCCATGGCTGAAGAAATGGTGCTTTGTTTTGGGGGTTTTAGCAACTGTGTTTTGTGCACTTTGGGTTATAGCACTTATGGCTTAGTTATGGAGTATGGTTGTATGTTTTTAGATGCAGCTGGTTGTATGTTTTTAGATGCAGCTAGTTATAGGTTCTTGGGTGCTTTGGTGCAAGTGGTTGTATGTTTTGGTAAGCAACCATTTTGGAATATGGTGGGGTTTGCTAATGTATTAGAGGTGTGATTGTAGTGTGGTTGCATTAGTGGTTGCATTACAGTTATTGCAATAAAATGAAATTTATTTTGGTCAATTTGGAGATTGTTGTAGAGGTTCAATTTGCAGTAGTTTAGATTAATTGAATGTATAAAATATGGTTGAAATCTACTTTGATTTCATTTATGAAATATGATTTAATTTAAACTAGTATAGCCTAATTGAATGAAGCAATGAGGACCAAATTGATCAATGATTATTCCTTAAACAAAGACAAATAATGGACCCAAGTACATTTCATTCAATACTTCAACAATAATGTAGCCATGTACATTGTTTCTGCAAAACCGCAAAAAGTATGGACCTATACATTCCAAGCACCAAAAAAACAAGAGCCTATACATTCCAAATTTTGTTCATATATGGAATGTGGTCCTAAAACCAAAAACATGGTCCACTACACCAAATCAAAACCAAAATAGCAGTACATTTCCTAACATGCTACTAACCAAAACAACAATACATTTCTGTCATAAGTACATTTCTTAAACCCTAAACCAAAACAATAGTACATTTTCAATTTATGTCATAAGTGTGATGTGGTCCAAAAGCAACCAAAAACATGAGCCACTACACCAATACAAGATCAAAACATTATTTTTTTAAAAAAAAACCAAATTCAGCAGTACATTTCCTAACATTCTACTAAGCACTTGGACCAGGTATCTTGTTAGAGTCTTTGTTGTTGCCTAACAACCTTAGTGATATTCTCCTATTTGCAATAACAGTAGCTAATAATGTCTTTATTGTTACACATGGTTGACCTCTCCAAGTGAATCTTGATGGCCTAATGGATAAAGATAGCTGCGAAGTTGGAAAAGGTGTTGTAGTTGGAGATTATGGCAGTTGAGATAGTGGAGTTGTACTTGGTGGTCTCATTGGTGGAGGCCTTCTTGTTGGGGGTCCTACATTGTACTTTGGAGATGGAGCACTTGGATTGCCTTTTTGTATCCCTGTGAATAGGGACAAAAGAGGTCCAAAACTCCATGGCCTTGGTGCTTGAATGTTAGCTAGCTGGATTGTCCACCTTATCCCAATCTGAAATATTGAAAATGGTTGATAATTAAGGTCTTCGCTCCCTCTTGGCTTGATCAACTACAACCATAGAAAACCAATAAATGTTATCAATTAATTAGGCTAACCCTCAACCACATATTCTAAGTAAATATGTTATTACCTAACTAGAAGATGTAGAAACTGAAGGCTGACAAGGTGGTTGACTGGCAGATAACTACACCTTTGGCTGATTTGCATCCTTAAACAACGATGGTTGACTGACCAAGCACCGAACTCAATCAAAATTGTATTCAAGTTATACCTATTTGCAGCATAGGGAACAATACCGGATCGTCTCTCAAGGATTGTAAATGCAATTTGATCAAATCAAGCACAAAATCGGGGAGAGGGATTTGAGAACTTAGAATATGTAAATAACAGAATTGAAGAGAGAAATTCAATTAAAAGAGTAATCAATTCAGAAACCTATCCGAAATTGGGTGGATTCCATCATAGATCTTTCAACAAACATTTGAAGTGCATTTGAATGGTTAACTTAGATTCAACCGAAATCTCTACGTCAAATCCAGAATTCATACTAGATAATCATCTAGAATTTAATTAACAATTGACACACAAATTTGCAATCGCACAATTCATGTTAGATCTATGTTAATTTAATCTCCAAATTCAATTAATTTAAGCATAAATCAGAAACCTAGCCTTTAATTCTGTGATGAATTCAGATCAATCAACCAAAATCCAATCATAATTCTCAATCTTAAATCATGATCCAATCAGATCAAACATAAATAGAATCATCATTCATACATTCAAGATCAAGAAGAAGAAGAAGAAGAGGAAGAAGAAGAAGAAGAGAATCCAAAAGCAATTCAAACACAAAACAGAACCAGACTCTTAAGAATCCAAATCACAATTTCTTTAAGAATTCTGAATTGATTACAGAAGTTTAGCCCTCCATGAGAATGGGAGAACTCTGAAAAAGAAAACAAAAATCTAGAGAGAAGGGAGAGGAAGAGAGTTCTAGAGAAAAGGTGAGAAAAGTGTGTAATGAAAGCTCTCTCGATTTTCTGCTTCTAACCTTAAAAATACTCCTTATTTTGGCTCACATGATTAAAAATCCATTAATTACAAAGTTGGGTCCATTATAAGCAATTGGGCCCAAACCCCATGCAATTTAGAGGTTTACAACTCAAGTTATAGACAAAACAATATCAAAGGGTCTCTAAACTCGTGTTCTGACTTCCAGGCCCAATTAGATCTACCATACATCTGATTGAGACTTCAAGCTCTCATCAAAGTTGTAGAGCTTCCTCTGAGCTTTCTTACAAGGTAAAATGCATAATTTTTAAATATTTAGAACTCAGGTTATGTCCGAAATACAGAAACAACGTCAAAACTCATTAATGCTAGAAAAAATCAATTAAGTCAAATTTGAGCTCAAACTTACAAAACATGACCAAATTCAATCAATTAAGTACATAAAGAGTGTAAATAACTAAAAATGAGAATTTATTAATGTATAAAATATGTGATTATCATTGACTGGTAGATGTAGCAACTTAATTGAATAATTTAACCCACTAGCAGCTAGTTTGACTACTTTTGACTCATGTATGGATGTGAAAAATCTACTTTTCATCTGTCTGAATCGATCCTAGTAGGCATCAATGGATTCATCATGTAATCGCCTAATGTTGAACAAGTCCATTAGACTAACTTTGGTTTCACCTCTAAAAAATTGCTCATGGAATCCTCTTTCAAGTGAATTTCATGTATGGATTAAATTAGGTGGCGAAGTAAAAAATCATGTAAAAGCATTTTTAGTTAATAAACTATGGAAGTATTTCATTTTCAAATACTCATTATTAGCTATGTCCCTTGCCTTGATAGTGTATCAAGCAATATGTTCCACAATAGACTCTCCACTTTCACAAGCAAACTTAAATAGTTTTGAGACTTTTCAGCCCCTAAGCAATTCTTCCTACTAAATGAACTCAGGGAATGCTGAGACAAAATAAGGTTTGTTTGTGTAACCTACAATAAAGCTAAACCTATTTAGGATCTGTTCGACCACGTGGTTAATATATTGATGCCCACTAATATTGTTTTGTCTAAGCCTTTCTAAGAGGTTGTCAGCATTTTGGTTTCGACCTAGTAATCAAATACCCTCAACCCAAGTTGGTTTTACATATTACTTACTGGTTGAGCATTTCCTACTTGATTAACAATAGGGTCTTCAGGTGTACTTAGTACATAAGCAATTTAACACATTTGTTTAGCTAATTATTATAGGTAGTATTAGTTGACTCAATCAAATGGGTTTTGACTTTTGTCATTTGTTGGGCCAACATGTTAACTATTTCATGGTTACTCTCATCGACTTATTGTCGAATATTGATTAGGGTAGTGTTTGTATTCTTTAATGGGATAGATGCATCCCTTGACATATTTGGGAAAACTAGGGTTGTCCTTACGTTTAATATCTTAGAACGAAGACCACTGGTTCTTGCCAGTTGTCCATACCATTAACTAATTGGTTTCAAGGTGAAACATTAGGTATTAACAGCTTGAGCAGTCCCCACAAATTGTGTGACATTTTGGGGTATAAATACAGGAGGAAAACCATTTATAGTTGTCGTTTGACTCACCCTTGGGCTCCTTGTTTATATATTAGACACAAGTATCCTTGTGGTTGGAATGATTTCACTAACCACAAGATCTTATGGCAATGTTGCAAGCATCATAGTGTCTCTATTACCATTCACTCCATTATTTCCCTTTTAGGGATTTTGAGAGTTTGATGATGTATTATCTGACATTCTTAACACTATTTTACCACTTCTCAATCGCATAAGAAGTCAAAATGCCTTTCTTTCTTCTTTTTTTTTTACAAATTAGTCTCTAAACTTAGTCTCATCGGACATGCCAATTTGTTTAACCAGATTTTTGTCAAAGACAAACTTGATTCCTATTATCAATCTAGGAAGGGAATCTCTTTCTCTTTAGGACTCTTAAGTACTTTGTAGATTGAGATTAAGAATGTCAGCAAATGAATTCAATTGAATAGTAAAAAAATGTGTGATCTTAGTATAAGTAACAAAGCAGCAAATAATGGCAAATAAGGAGATTATGCTTGAAAATTGAAAAGGAAAGACAAGCATACAAGAAATGCAATAAAGAGTAGATAAAACAGAATAAAGTCAGTAAGCAATAATGTAGTAAAAAATGACAAGTAAATAAATGAAAGCATGAAAAAAAGCAATAAACTTTTGGAATTGAAACTTGTAGGAAGATAAACTTGACTAAATTAAATAGAATGAAAACAAGTAACGTAAAATGAAAGCAATTAAATAGAAATCAAATGATCACAAGGATCTCTTGATTAAGAGATGAAGAGAAATTAATGATCAAAGCAAAGAAACAAAATTGTTACTTTTATTGAAATGTAAAGATTACATAAAAAAAAGTAAAAAAAAAAATAGCAAAGAGGAAGACATACTTGACTTATTCATTTGAATCCATAGGCATCAGAGTCACTTAAGATTTGTGAGAGATATGTGCAAATATTTCTAACCATTCTAATGCCTTTACCTCCTTGACTAGGAAAAGTAACTACCATTATAACAGAATCTTGACAAGTGTTTTGATCTTAAGTAATTTCATATTCCTGACAATGACACTTATCTTATTTGATTGTTACTTGCCTAACTTCTAATAATTTACCAAATTCAAATTTGAACTCATAATTTGAATTCATAACTTTGAATTCAAATGTATAACTATTTGAAAACTGCTAATAGATTTTGAATTCACTTTGCAGCTTTCCTGAATTTGGTTAGGTACTTGTAAGGTCTTCGATCTTGCTCCTTTATCTTGTATTCACCTTTGATCTTTAATCGAAGCTTTGTCAACTCCTTCGATTGCTTGATTGAATTTCTTATAACTTTAATTCAAAATTTCTTCTGATGACTTATTTAAAAAATGAAACTAAAGGACCTTCGATTCTTATTTCAAAATTTCATCGAATAGAAAAGATTATTTTTAATACCAACACGCAGATAGATGCATCTGACTTTTGTACTAATGTACACACAGCGGAATTCAAGGTTTCACATTAAACTGCATATCTTTAGTAACATGCATTTATGTACACATAAGCGCATAGTGCTCATTAACTACACAAAGGATTCAACTGCAAAATAGTCTTGCCTCCTCAAATGCAAGCCTCTTATGAAGGAGCTCTTGGTGAGCAAAAGATTCTACAAACAAATTCCTAAGGTCATTAGCTATCTCGAATTCTTGAGTTCCAGAACAAACAACCTTCAATTTGTTGCTATCTCCACTGCTTCCTTTTGTAATATATTGTGCAAAATGAAATTCTTAATTAGTAAATGAGGAGACAAGATGGCAAGAGCAGGGAATGGGTTACTATTACATTTTACACACTTTTGGGCACAACAATGAACAACTTCCATTCTCCTGCCTTCTACAGTGAAATTGGTGGCACAATTATCTGAGGTTAAAGATAGTAAGATGATGCCCTTAGCATGCCTCATTCTTATCACATCTGGTAACTTCAGTCAAGGTTAATATGATTTATAAAAAGATCAGGATCCTCTCCTGTTTGCAAAAAACAAGAGAGAATTCTGTTGATAAAAAATACACGTTAAAACTTATATACCGCATGCGGTATACATAATTTTTTTCTTACCACATGTGGTATCTATAACTTTAATACATTACAAATAACAGGACCTCTCTTGTTACAGGAGAGGATTCGTTTCCTTTATAAAGTCCACAGACGACTAGTATATTCTAATACTATCAGGTGTACCATCCATGCAGATAAAAGGTGTAACTCTAAGGTAAAACGGGTTAATGCATGTCAAACAATGCATTTCATGATATTCCTAGGCATCGGAATTTGACCATGGCATGCAACATTCCTATGGTTTTAATCATGCTTCACTACCAAGCCATAAAATTATTTAGTTGTTAGCGATAAGGGGAATGGATTTTCCAAGTTACCTTAGTTATAGGCATCAGTGTTCCTATTGATGCTTTAATGTTTTTTAACCCCAATATCTTTTCAATTATCACCCATGGCCTGAAAAAAAAATGGAAAATCAAATGAGGAGATTACTTCTAACATGCAAAGTAAAAAACTTATAGAGCATAAATATACAAAATTCTCTTACCAAGGCTTGTAGCAATATTACTTTCCTCTAGACATTCTGGATTAGACTTTTAATATAATAATTTTTACAGAAGCATTTAGGCAGGTATCAACATTTAGTGAAGTTGATGAAACAGAAAAATTTGAAAAAAAGACCTTGGCAAGATAAAAATTATTTGTTCCCATAATAAAGTACCTTCCAGTTGAAGATATTATGATGTGATTGGGATTAATAAAAAAGTCACAAAGCTTCTGAAAATCCCTTTCACAATCCAACACAATGGCCCTTCTTGTATATAGCTCTGACTGCAAACATGGATAAAAATACACTTTAGGCAATACAGAAGTTTCTCTTTGTAAGAATTCTATAATTGTTGGTGGAGATAATGCTAAATCAAGATTCCCAATCAATATCAAACATTGATGTCTTTCCACAACAAATTCCTTATCTTCCTGTCTTCTGTCATGACTGCTGACAATTCTCTCTGACTTAATAAAATGACAAAGAAAGATAACAAAACAAAGCCAAAAAATGGAAAAAAATTAAGAATTATATCATAAAAATAACATCATAAATAAAAGGGAAAACTATATTGAATAAAAGCAAAAGGTGCTGAATACAATATAAGGGTGAAAAGCTGTTTTCCTATTCTAATTAAGTAAACCTAATGCTTGCATATGAAGGAGGTTACAATATGGTTCAGAAAGATAAACATGGTTAAGGATAGTGAAAAGTGATAAAGGTCTTGAGAGGGTCATATGGCATATCATATCAAGGGCAATGTAGAAAATTCTGAATGCAGGGTATGACTTATAAAGCGAAGCCCAATGAGTTGAAAATTTCTGTTTCTTTTATTAATTAGGCTCTGTTACATGATAAAGACAAACCTACAGATGGAGATACATTATTAATAGACCTCCCGGCACATCGAGTTACCTACAGAGGCAGATATGATTTTAAAACAAGAAAAATAACTTAAAAAAAAGGAAATATAGAATGATATGATTCTAATGTCCACTGTATCCATGCTAATGTTAACTGTTTTCTGTTACACAGAAATCATAAAACTTGCCTTGCGTAGGTGTTCAAAAATGCCTAGTCTACGACCAGAATTTAGGCTATCATCAGTGTATGTTACCACTACCCATCCAGTAACCTCCTTGGAAATTGAATTAGATTTAGAAGAAACTTCAATTCTACCCCTTACCATCTTCAGAAATGAAGCCATAACAGGATCCAACTTTAAAGTAGGCTGAATTTTGCAAATATTCTCAATAGAAGTAGTAGACAATTTTCCAGCAATTGGTCCATGTAAACCAGAGAAGTGAAAAGGTACATAAGCACACTTCCTCTCTTTTTTCAAAAGAATGTTGATTTTCTTGCTCCTACCAAAGCAAGTACAAAATGAGGAAGCAATTAATCAACGATGTAAGACTATCTGTTAATTTTTTTCCAGACCAAATAAATTATCATCATCTTTCTATTGTTTAGAATTCAGTCTCTAGTAGCATTAGTGTAGTTTCTATTTCTCAGAATTAAGAAGTCGAGTAGAGCTATATATTGCCAACACTAGTGGAAAATAAAAGATACAATAATGAGGACAGACCAGATCACCAAATAATAATAATAATAATAATAAGGACAGACTAACTATATATAATAGAGCCAAGCAAGTAGAGTTCTAAAGCACAAGAACAAATATAAAATTACAACTACATGTTTTTGCCCCCTCACACTCGAAAGAAAAGAAAAAAAAAAGAAAAGAAACTAATAACAAACATCAGAAGTTCACAAAATTTTAAGTGATATATGCAAGGTACTTAGTATCAACCATTATGTACCACCTAGAACATTTCTTCAGAGCAAAGTATAATATAAGAATTTCATGCATGTATATAAAAGTTGTGGAAACAGAGATGAGAATTTACAATGTCATCACTTTACAGTTCCAGTAGTGGTAATTAGGGAAAAACATGCCACTAAGAAATCATAGATCAAGAGAATCATAGATATCAAACATTCACCTTGATGAAATATGCTATAGGGATCAAAGCATATATAGAACTAACATCATCCACCCTATATGCAATGACAAAATTAGCAAGTTAATATCCAATTAGGTACTTTGTCAATGCTAAGCATACTCCTCATGTAGGGAAATCATCTAATCATTTAAGATCAATTTATCAACAAGTATCATACAATCCATAACATATAGAATACCACAATAGTTTAAGGATACAGATACTTATTGAGAGAGTGATGCTTCTTTAGAATGTTCTTCGTTTATTAGTCTTTTGAGTTTAAGTTTTCTTCCATTGCGTACTCCATTTTATTGCACTTGAAGTAAGTCTCCTCATGTTCCTCTTCATTCAACTTTTCTGTTTATCCATTTGTACTTGACATTTCAATATTTGATGGCAATATTTAAAATACATAGAAACACTTGCAAAGCTAACTTCAAAAGTTCTCTAAATCATAAGCTATCATCAAATATCATTTAAGTCAATTTACAAGTATAATTTAGGTTGATATATAATGTAAAGCATGTACCACATTATCAACTATGCAATGTTAGCTCTAACAAGCATGCATGAAGCACATATGCATTTGAATCCAAAAATATGGGTTAAACATTTTAAGGCATAATTCAAGTTTACCAAGAAACATATGATCATCATCAAAACTTATATAGACATTTTAGGGAAAACAATGATCACGTTAGACATGTTAAGGCATAACACAACTCTCTACTTCTCCAAATATCACATGATATTCAATTTAAAACATAAATAAGGATAATAGATTGATATGACCAAAAGTGTACTCTTTGAGTTTTTGTAGGTGACTCTAACTTTCATGCTTTAAGGCTCCTTGAGAATGTTGTGGTTCTCTATGCCATTCTTTTTATGTTTTCATCACTCTTAAAGAACTTAGACCATTTCAAATTTTTTCAACCTCAAGTAGCATAATTGTATTTTACTTCAATGCATGCTTGAGCTAATAGTCATCCTACAACACAATTCAAAATACTTTCTTTGGTATCCACCAATTTTGGATCTATAGAAGTTAGTCATTATTTATTAATCCATTATGTTCTCATAGAGATTAATTTTTTTCAGAGTATATAAATTGAGCACAACAAATTAAATAATCAATAGTCAATAACATGCTTACTTTGATGATATATAGACAATTCAAAACATAGTAAACATACCTAAGCATTGTAGAACCTTATTTACCAAGATATATAACAAATTGATGAGTTATGGTATAATAAGAATAAACATAATCATGTGCTAAATATAATATTCAAATTTTACTAAGTACACAAGATTCTATCAATCACTTAAGGCCTCCAAGGAATATATCTCAAATTCATTGACTTTATAAGTGAATGTGCATGAGAGGCAAAAGCTTTTGATACCTTGACCTAGTAATCAAGGAAATATTTTTTCTTACTCATTGCTTCTTTGTTGGAGTCTTGAACTTTACAAGTTCTATATTTTGTACTTGAGAAGCTTTGGTTGAAGTCATCTTTCTTCTTTGACCAAAATTTTTACCATTGGGCTTTGGAAACATTCTCCTTGATGATTCCTCTTTCATTTGACCAATTAGTCCATCTTTTTGAGAAATTTTCTGCATAATTGAACTAGGAGGACATTTTGGTACTCACTTCATGTTGGGTCATTAAATGTTAGCACTAGGGCCTTTGAGATCTTTAGGAGCCCATATCATATAATTTCTCGTATAAGGATTTATTCTATAATTGCACAAATGAGAAATACGTCCTAGATGACCATAAAAATTGCAAACAATTGAATTTAATGATGACTTAGTCTTTTGAAGATCTTTTTTGAAAAATTTAAGCCTTTTGTTGTTATTACATTCCATACTATTTTTGTCGTAAGCTTTGCTTAATTTTTATGTGGAATAACATTAATTTTATTCTCATTAACAAGCATATAATGTAAGTAATAAGAATCATTAACTTTGGCAAATTTGAAAGATAAGTCCCCAACTTGATTTTCTAAATCAATCCACTTTTCACAAGAAGTTGAGATTTCACATTTCAAAGGCATTTTCTCATCAAGAAAAGTATATTCATTTTTCAAAGTTTTATTTTCATTTTCAATGGAGGAAATGTTTTTCAAACAAAATAAGTTTTTCTATTCTAAATTCAACAAACCATCGTACAATTCATCATATGCACATTGTAGCTCATCATAGAAAAACTATAATCTATTTTAGGATTATTTACCTTAAAGTCCTTTTTAGTCATATAGGAAGTAATCTCAATTTCTAGCATACTTGGCTCTTGAAGAGAATCATCATTCTCCTCATTGTTGTCCATCAAGGATTCAAGAACATCTTCCTTTTTAATTTTGTTTTGCTTTACCTCTTCTTCAAATTGAGCACCATCATCACCAAGATTCTTACTTTGAACATCTTCTTAAGGACATTTTTTTATGAAAAGCTTCCTTCAATGGCTTTTGCTCTTCTTACTTTCTATATACAACTTTATACACAAAATCATTGTTAGAAATATAAAGAGCATCAAGGCTTTCCAAAATTTCTTTGGCATTAGAGCAATTCTTAATTCCAGCATAAACATCATCATTCAAGCTACTTTTCAAGATTTGCATTGCTCTAATGTTCAAGGAAAAATATTTTTTATCATAAGCATTCCAAGTTTGTTTTGATTTGCAAGTAAATCCGTCAAACACAATATCTCACAAATCAAGATCAATAGATTACATATAAAATTTCATTCTAGCTTTCCAATAAACAAAATGCACATTATCAAAGAATGGTGATTTATCAATTCCAAAATCTTCCATTTTGAAAAGCTTTCAATGGTTGTTAATAAATAAAGATCTTTAACTCTAAGCGGTTAAGCTTTCAACAAAATACGAAGCTCTGATACCACTTGTTAGCCATGACAACCATCACTTAATAGGGGAGTGAATTGGGTTATTACAAAATTTTAAAACACTATTAAAAAATTAAGCATTTTAAAGCACTCAATTAATAAATGCAGCGGTACATGCATAAATTATGTTAATATAGAAATATAAAGAGTCTAGGGAAGAGAGAATCAAAGTCAAGAATTTATCATAGTTCAGTCACCAACCACTTGTGGCCTACATCTAATCCCCAAGCTTAACTTGAGATTTTCTTCACTATCTCCTAGACTTCATGGGTGCTAGGAAAACCTTTGTACAAGTAAGAGTACTCCTCACACCTTAGGATACCTCACCCTTGTGCAAGAGCCTCCAACTCTTCAAGCTTCATAGGTACTTAAAAAACCTTTACATTCAAGAACACTCACAACACCTTTTGGATACATCATCCTTTATGTTTGAGCCTCACTACAAGGGATACCTCACTATTTTCTCTCTTGAAGGATACCTCACCCTCTTACAATGATTTGAAAATGAAAAGAAAGATTATAAACTCTCATAAGAGTAGATATACAACTTGAAGAATAAATGAATAAAAGGATTTTGTAATAAAGAGCTTAAAATATGATTTTGATGATTCAAGGATCAAACCAAGCGTTATGGAGTTTCTAAAGATGTAAAGGCTTCAATCTATACTTATTTATAGAGCCCAAGTGATAAAATAGTCGTTGATAATGTTTAGAAATAATTTTTTTTATGAAAACTAGCTGTTTGTAACGATTAGGAGCGCTTCTGGGCTCGTGGTAATCGATTATATGGATGTTGTAATCGATTACATGGTTAGGGGCTAGAAATTTTGGCTCCTAAGTTATAATCGATTTACAAGACTTAGGACATTGTGTAATCGATTACAACATTCTGATACTTGGAAAACGACTTTAAACACTCATAACTTCTTCATTTCTCACTGTTTTAAGCAAATGATTATTCATTGGAAAGATATTTAAGTCTTTTTTCATATGCAACAAGTTTCATAACAAAACTTAAAGTATTTTGAAAGTTATGAACAAAATAAAAACTAAAGGTCAACTTTTCAAAATTTAAATTTGACTATTTTTCATAATTTTGAACTACCATCATAACTAGTTTTTCAAAACATGTTTGTTGGGCATTTTAGCATGTAAGAACTATTTGTAAAGATTTTAAAACATATTTGAACTCTTTTATTGTAAAACTTCTATCTTTACATAGGAGAAAACCTAAACAGAAAATATATTAATTGATCCGATCATAACAAAGCGATCATAAATTCATCGTGTCTCCATTGACTTTCTTTGCATTCATTGTTCGAGAGACGCAAGGCAAATTTGTGAGGACAGTGAGAGAAGATAATCCTTAAGCTTCTTGATGTAATCCAAGCTTCTACAAATTTCTTCTCTTCAAATCTTGCAAATACTTAGAACATCTTATCATTCTCATTCTTCTTGAGTTGAACATAATTTTGATCTTTTACTTTCTTGTTGCAATGCACACTCTTGGTACTTAGATTATCTTACAAAGTATTACTCACTTAAAACAAATATAATTAGTTCAAATTCATAATTCAATATCTTCATATGCATGATTCATAAATGTATAACTCTAGTTAGTCTAATATGCATATAAGACTTTCATAAACACATCCAAATAAGACATTTATCAATTACTAATAGATATACTCCATATAGGATGCAACAAAAAATACTTTACACATTTTCATTTAAATAGAGTCAAATTCAATATTAATTCATTATAACTCATATAAAGCATTATTAGATATATTATATAAAGAATGCTACACATATCTCATTACATGATTATTAAATGAAATATAACTAGATAAAGTACATAATGATAAAGTGGAGACGTAAGCTGGCAAACAGAATGGTGAATGTAATGGCGAGGCCGAGTTTTAAAAGGGACGGTTATGGGTTAGGAGGGACATTCATTATTTCACTGAAAGGTGGGTTTACAGGTCACTAACCGGTTAGGATAGTGAGTAACCCGGTTAGGATGCATTAACCGATTAGAGAAGAAGGTCTAAGGTGCCTTCTTTGAGTGTGAATCATGCATGATACAATATAATCTATTAAGCACATCTATGTAGTATAAACATTATTATTTTTGTCTTGTATTTGTCATTATCAAAACTTAACATATTAAATCATTGAGGTAAACTTATTTCTACATTTGTTACCAATGAGTGACTAATAATTTTAAGTAGAGTTTTATGTGAAAAATTAGTAAGGGTAATTATGACCACTCAATAAAATAAAATAGTCATTCTCTTTAATTAAATTAGAAATATTCGATTTTAATAATTTTAATTTTTTTGTCGCTTTAACTTAAATATGGTTCTTAGTATTAATTTTCCCAAAAAGAGTTTCTTTGGTATAACTAATTTTAGTGTTGAGTCATTATTAGGCAATTAAGTTAAAAAATAATAAAATTTATAGAATTATTGTTTACGGTTAGTTGACTAAACTTTGTTAGTAGTTTAGATATTTTTTGTGCATTTTGGTAAGCCAAAAAAATCAAATTACAAAAAAAAACACAAAAATATAAAAGTTCAAAAATACAAAAAAAAATGTAAACGATAAAAGTACCAAAAATATGAAAAATATGAAAAAAAATGATAAAATTTCAAAAGTACCAAAAAGTGATAAAATGAATTTGTTGGGTTGTTTGATTTTAAGTTTATCTTTATTATTTTGTTATTGATTACTGAATTATTGTCATGATTGTTATATCAGTTGAGATGTTGCTTTTGTTTAAATTAATCATTTGTGAATAACTTATTTTGAACATTTTAAGTTTTTTTATTAATTAAAATTAACCAACTTACATATATTTTTATAGAGAATTATGTTAGTTTTGAGTTTCTCATTGCACTTGGGAAATACGTAAGCTAAAAGTCAAGCTAAAAGTTTAATTTTTATAATTGATCAGACTTCTTTCTTTTATGAATAATTTACAGCATCTCAATGTATCATTTAAAAAGAGGTAAAATAAATATTTTAAAGTTATTATTGATTTGAACAATTAACTTAGGGTAATCGTCTAAAGACGGAGGTATTAAGGGTGTTGTGAGATTTAGTTTCTACTATTTCCTGCACACAATTGATTCCCGAACTCAACTTGGTTCAAAGATCAATTTATTTTAAAAGGTTTTTTAACTTTTCCTAGTTTAAATAAATTTGGTGATGACTCTAATTTTTTTAAAAAATATTTTTTCGCAAATCTCACCATGATTACGGTCGCAACAATATTGTTTTTAACAACCAATGTGGAAACAAAAAATCTCATGTGTCAAGAGTGAGTGTCAAGTCACACATTTAACATGCCATGTATGTGTTCTCTTTTGTTAAGTTTAACAAAGCAAAGATAATAGAGAGACTAGCATGTCTCACAATTGTGAATGTCAAGGACCTTGAGGTGAGTTTTTTTTCCCCTCAAGGACTAATGTGTCTGGAAGTATTTTTCTCAAGAACTAATTTTGGGGCTTTACTCTTATTATTATTATTATTGATAATATGGATAATAAAGTGAGACATATTAAAATAAAAAAAAGAATAATAAATTATCAATTTAATTAGTTTAGCAGATAACATTAGTTTAAATATGTAACTATTCTTAAAACGGATGGTATAGATATTAATACCTTCTTTACTCATAATTAATCTTTAAACATGATATTTTTTAAGGTATCCAATCTTATAGAATCATGTCTTAAGGTATCCAATTGTACTATTCTATGTTTAATGAAATTTGGAATACATTTGATATTTTATCATGTTTAGTCTCTCTCAATTAACTAAGATTAAGCTTTCTTTTAGTAATTTTGCTTAGGATTCTTATTTAAATTGTTTGAATTGTTTCTTTAGTCAAGTTTAGTATTTTTCTCACTTTTAAGTTTAGTTTTCTTATTAACTTGTTTCGTTTGTCTTTAGGTAAACTTGAAGGAAGAGTTAACACCCTTTTAGAAGAAGAAATCAAAGGAAATTGCATTTTAGAGAACTAGCGCCTGAATGCCCAATCCAACACTTGAGCACTCACATAGCAAAAAAGCAAACAATTTTTTGGGTGTCTAGCACCTGCGCGCCCATCTTGAGCACCTAAGCGCCCATCTTGAGCACCTGAGCGCTGGGGAGGCAACAACAAAGACCAATTTTTTACGTTCTGGGCACCTGAGTGCCTGTAACCCAATGCCTAGGTGCTAGGCGTTATAATAGCCATGTGTTTCCTTGTCTATAAATAGAAAATGTTGTGCCCTTGGGCATTCATTCAGCAGTCGTCAAAGAGAGAGAAGTAGAGGTACAAACACTACTAGAAAATTTCGATTTAGAGACGAAAATTAGAGACGAAAAAATTACATCTCTAATAGAGACAGAAATAGAGACAGATTTAATGATTTAGAGAGGAAAATAAAATTTCAAAATTAGAGATGGAATTTAGAGACAGAATTATTCCGTCTCTATATGGTCAAATTAAAGTCAAATATTTTTAGAGAAGGAATTTAGAGACGGAATATACTCGTCTCAGAATTAGGAGTCCTGTTTTAGCTTGTTTTTATAAGTTTTTACTATTGCTATTGTCAATTAGCTGCCTCATATCTTCTGGATTAACTTTTGGTTCTTATAAGAAAATAATAAATTTTACTTGATTTGATCAACTATGATCATTAAACATGTTGATTTATCTATACTACCATGAAATTAGTGCATTGATGCATCAACTTAATTTATTATCAATGATAATTGGTCAATTTTTTTTTAATGTTTTTTTAGTTTCAGCTTTATTTATTATTTTTTTCTTCTTTTATTTTTTTGTTAATTAGAAATGTAAATTTGTGCTTAAAACTTATAGATTCGGATGTCTGATTTGTGTATAGCACTTGTTTTATTTCCTTCATGCTTTATTTCTTTGATGTATTGTAATTCTTTAAGTTAACAATCCATGATTTATATTGAATTAGTCTACAAAGCGGCTGACTTATACTTTTATCTTTTCAGGCAAATCGATGTCCAGGGAGCCAAGCTTTTTTGAGGTATACAAGAGGTCGCACGCATTACACAACTCTTGCTCTCGTTTAAATAAGTCTATTTTCATATGCAGCCAAGGATAATTTAGAAGAGTATATCACTTCTAAGCAAGAAGAAAGATTGCGGTAAGCATAACTTAGCATTTAAGTTACATCAAGTTTCAAATACAAGTGTCTTATAACTACTTTTTAGGAAGAGTATGAAAGGTGGATGACCGAGTTGCAATCCCAGAATGGTGAAGGTAGCAAGAAATAGTCAAGATTCTCGCTAACTATTTGTAAAGATATCTACTTGGATGTTGTTGGAGGTCCCAACAAAAAGGGTGTATCTACGGATTGGATTCACAAGCAACTAATGTTGTTAGATCTTCCTCCACTCCCTCCACCTCTTCCATTGATGAAGTATCACCAACAGAGATTATTGCAAAGCAGGCTAAAATTCAGGCTTTAACTGATGAGCTCCATCAAAAAAATATTGAGCAAGACATGATGAGACAGAAGATGGAACAAGAACAGAACATGATGAGGCAGAAAATGGATCAATGGGAGGAGAGGTTTAGGACTCTTCTTGTGGGTAGCCAATTTAGAATGCCACTTGCAACTTCACAGCTTGAGCCATCCCATCCTGCACCTAGAGAAGAGGATGACCATGATGAGGGTAAAGATGATACAAATTATGATGACCTAAATTTGTGATTAGGTTTATTTTTATATTTTCATTGTTAATTTAAATATTTGTAGTTACTATTTAAATATTTGTAATGATAATTAATTATTACTTTGTATTGTGGTATGAAAATTTGTGATGATAAGAATTGTGATTTTTGCTGCTAAATGATTTATTGTCGATCAGGTTAGTTACAAAAATTACAAGTATATTAAAAGGGACGGTCATTTTTTTGTCCCTAATTTGGAAATTAGAGATGGAAAATTGTCGTCTCTAATGTAATGATTTTGGGAATTAGAGACAGATTTTTTTTATTTAGAGATGGAAACATTCCGTCTCTAATTTAGAGACGGAACTAATTTTTTGTCTTTAAATTAGAGATGAAAAATTAGTATCGTCTCTAAATTAGAGACAGAAAATTAGTGTCGTCTCTAAATTAGAGACGGAATTATTCCATCTCTAAATAAAAAAAATCCGTCTCTAATTTAGAGACGGCACTAATTTTCTGTCTTTAAATTATCAACGACGCCACTTTTACCGACGGATGAATTTCCGTCTCTGATTTCATCTCTAAATCGTTAGAGATAGAATTTTGGCCTTTTAGAGACGGAAAAATTCCGTCTCTAAATCTGAAATTTCTTGTAGTGAAACCCTAATTTGGTATGAGCGCATTCAGACTTGAAGATTAGAGATTTTATTTAATCTTTCCACCTATCTTCCATGCAGTTTGTTGAATTATCTTCTTTATTTCCTTCTTTCTCCATGTGTAGCTAAACTTCTCTAGTTATGGTGATGATATATCGTGTTCTTGGATGATGTAAACTCGATTTTGTGTTTAATTTAAGTTTCTATTTCATGATTTACGTGTTTATCTCTTCTCTTAATACTTTTCTTAATCTAATCAATTTTGGAATGATTTTAGAGTTTATGTATGATTTGAAAAAATTATGCACGAACTTAGAACTTGTGATAAACACCATAATTTTTGTAATTGCTAGGAATAGATGTTGTAGGTTATGTGATCTAGCTTTTTATTGCCTCGTTTTTTATAAAGTATTCTCTATTTGAGGTTATACTAAGGAATTAGTTAACTCAAGATAGTGTGAAGATGATTAATATACCATGAGATTGGATATTAATTAATTTTAGAAATTTGATCATGAATCATGGAATAGAATTTAGTTAAACCAATATTTGAATTTGCATCAAAAGAATTCAAGTAAAATTTGACCCCTAACACTTTGATATCTTTGTTTTTCAACCTTTGCCTAATTGATTAAATTTACTCTTATTAATTTTGCATTTTTTCTTGTTAGTGTTTATCTTTATTTGCATTCTTATCACATTCTATTATTCGATAGCTTAAATAGTATCGATTTGACGAACTTACTAATTGATAACGTAATTTTCGTGAAAACGATACTTTTACTCATCATTTATTATTTTTGCGATTTTGTGCACTTACTAATAATCATAACATTTAATGAAAGAAATCTATTGTAGCGACCCAATCTTTTTAATTCATATATATGCACTGCAATCACTAAAATTCGATACAATTAGTGTGTGTTTGGTTCAATTATGAAAACTTGAATTATTTCAATAATCGAGTATTGTATAATTGATTATAATATAATCAATTTTATGTTTGAATATTTTGTTGAAAAATGATTTTAAAATAATCTATTTTGTTTGGATATTATAAAAAAATCACTTTTATGCATTAAATTATCAAAAGAGGTATAAAATGATTAAAAAAGTTATCTTATTGAGGACAAAATAGTATTTACATCTCAAAGCTTTTGAAATAATCTATGAGTGCTAAGAACAAACACTCTATCACACTCCTTTCAACACACTCTCTTCTATTGAGTCACGTTACACACTAAAATAACACTCAAAATTGATTACACGTAACTCAAACTTGATTATAAACTAATCAAGTTTGATTATTATTTTAGTGTATGAAGTAGTGTAATAAAAGAGAGTGTGTTAAAAAGAATATAATAGAGAGTGTTCCTAGCACTCCTCATAATTTATAATCTAGAATCATAAACTTCAAGCTTATGAAAAAAAATCGTTATAATATATTGAATTTCATATAAAAGTTAGAATAAAAAATTTTAAACATGCGATGAATAGTAAAAAAAAAACTTTTTTTCCGAAAAAAGCTGTTAAGATAATAACAAAATATGTGTCAAACATGTTCTTAATTTTCCATCCTAGACGCTGAGAGGGACGTTGTGAAAATACTATGTTAGGAGGAAATAGATAAATTCATAAATATGAATTAAGAGATGGATTTAATTCAAGAGATTGCACTGCTTGTACGGGAAACCCTTTGCTCCGGCAAATCCCAATTTAAATTGAATCACTAATGGGACACCAAATTGGTGAAGGATAATTCAACCTAAATTTTACAGCTTTATATATGCCCGTTCCGACAAGATTTTCAAGAATACTTTTTTTTTTTTTCCTTCTTGGCAAGGGGAATACCTGAATAGGATGCAAAAGTACATGTATAATAGTTTTTTCGCTTTTCATTGATTCTGGTCAAAGGGAAAGGGGCGTATAAAAGCAGAGTTCAATTGCCAAATCTTCAACGAGGCCTTGACGTTTATGGCAGTTGCATTGTTGAATAGAAATAATCTTGTAGCTCCATATATTGCTTCTGTTGGATAAACTCTAGATGTGATCACAGTTCTCCCTCCCTGAGCAAAGCTCTCAATAATTGAATGGTCAACCTAATCACATTGTAAAGTTAATTGTCTCAAGAATCTATATATTAATTGAAACCAAGTAAACTGAGTTTCATCCCAGACCATATATGTGTATGCATTCCCTAGTGCAGCAACTAAACTTAGTGAGAAAAAACTAAAAGCTAAAATAGGTAATGTAACCCTATATAGCTGTCAACTACACAGAGAAATGGTTACAGAGCTGAGCAAGAAGTACAAGAAGTATCGTATTCACGCTTACCAATACCCTCATTGATAATTTTTCATCACTGAGAACTGGAACTTTGCTTCCATAAACAAGCTTTGCAACGTCAGGAGCCTTGGATGATCTGCATCATCCAATAACTCATTACTCAGGGTCACACAAAATGATTTTCACCCTTTATTTCTTTTTCTTCTTTTAAAGGAGAGGAATCAGAATCAGCAAATACAAATTCATACCTCGTTTCATCAATACAGAAGAAAGTTGTTGAACTACCAAGGATAGTATTAGAAAGACGGAAATAAATTGGAGTTTGTTCAGAAAGTGTGTCATCTGCAATAGCCAGAAGGCCAAATGGTCCAAAAGCTCTTCTGTCTGTAGCTCCACTTCCACAACCTACATTGTCCTTGCCAATCCCTTGGGTTGCCAATGATTCAATCTCAAATTCAGCAAATATGTCCAACTGTAAATTTTTCAGGAAATAAATGAGTTGTTGATTAGTGCAGTTATTGTGAGTGACAATGCAACAAATATATGAGCAACTTATATAATATTATAGACAAACCTGAGTTGCCAGGCCTATGTCCAGTGGCACAACAGAGCCAGGTTTAACCACCACTCCTTCAAATTCAGCACTGCTTAGTCTTAAGCTCTCTACTTCTTCTACTGGCCACTGAAGTAAATTAGTTCCAGTCTTCTTGTCAAACAGCACTGTTCTGGGAATTGTCTGAGAGAAAAAAACAATGTGGGCAAGTTTCAAATTCACATGAACTCATCAATTAATAAATTCACACATGTAAACATTGCAAAACTTCTTTCTGCCAAACATTTTCCTTTTGAATTTCAGACTTCGCGAATTGATGTTTTGTGTCAAATTATTACCAAATATGCAAAAATATAAAATTGATTCTTTATATGTCCAACAAAGAGCTACTTGAAACGTAGTTTGTGACAAGATAAAATTTGACAAGATAAAATTTGACTTCAATTCAAGATAGAAAAAAATCTTTTAACTTTCTTTAATTTTATGTCATATGTCAATTTATCTTATTAAGTTAATAGAACTAAAATAAGTGAGTTAAAAACTTAAATTGATAAAATAAACATATGACATAAAATTAAAGAGAATTAAAAAATTTTCCTCTAATTTGAGTTAGAACCAAATTTTGTCTTCTATAATACATGTTAAAAAGGTTAAATTACATTGATCATTTTTAAGACTTACGAAATTAAATTGATCTTCTATCCAACATTAAAATTACAGTTCCACTTTAATATATTTTTCACTTGTATAAAATTCTACAAAAAGCTTTGCATGTAAAAAATAAAATTACAAAATTGTAAGCATAATTTACTAACAAAAGAAAAAAAAAATCCATACCTGAAGAGATGCCCAACCCTTTCTCAAGTCAGCACTTTCTGTATCAGTTTCATTAGTCCAACCCCACAGGATCCTTCTCTCTTTTACTTGATCATAGAAAGTCTTTGAAGCATAGTATCTCCCATAGTCCAAACGCAACCCGATACCTACATCCTCATGCGGGTTATCGGGCACCCATGTATCATTTTCAACAAAATAAGTCCCAAGTGCATAATGATCCACCTTTGTATGATCCAAACTAGCCTTTAGTACATGCTTAACTTGTGGACCATTTACTGATGTTTCCAAACCCTTGGACCCGTTTATTGAAACCGGGTAAAAGTCTACACATTCCCACATACCCGTACCCGGAACGGCATGCAAATAATGATCATTGAGCTCAAAGTTGATGAAATCTGTGGTAGTATAAACTAATGAAAGGCCTGTATTTCTTTTCTTAGACCCAATTATGACCCTCCATTTTCCATCTGGCCCGATCCATGCCGTGGTCGGGTCACGGAAATCCTTCGGAGCGATGCAGGGTGGGGGCACCAAGATCGGATTATCCACATATTTGACCCAATCAAGGAGAAGGGGATCAGATAGGTTGGCAGGATATGCAAGGTTTTGGACTTGCACATACTCATTGGTATCACCTGTGTAAAGCATTATGATTTTGCCATTTGGCAGAAGCGTGGCGGACCCGGTCCATACGCCGTTGATATCGAACCACTTGTCGGGAACCATGGCAATTGGAAGGTAGAGCCAGTGAATCATGTCCCTTGATACAGCATGACCCCATGTAATGTTGCCCCACACAGCTGAATCAGGATTGTATTGGTAAAATAGATGGTACCACCCCATGTGAAACAATGGACCTGCAACCATACAATAAAATCCTGCTTCATAACCGAACTGTGCAAGGCAAACCACAAACGTTACCTTTAAGTTAACAATATGCAAATATTTAGTCTAATAGGATTCCTTTGTCTCCTCACCAAAACTTCAAACAAAGTTAAAGAAGCTTCCCTACCTTTACCTAACTCACAGAAGGTAACATTTTAAATACTCCTATTAGGAGTAGGAACATTGATGTACCACAAATAACTTCCATTGATTTAATAATTTTAAAAATAAATGACAGAGATTAAAGACTTAAAACATGTTCGTAATCTTAAAGTTTTAAAAATTGTAAACTTAGACTCTTTAAAAAATTATAAAAATACCCAAAAAAAATAAAAATTATTTTCTTTTTCTTCTTCTTCCTTTGCAAACCCAGGCACACCCCCACCTCAATGGAGTACCATCCTGTCATTGTCGGTCAACCACGCGCCATCCTCGCAGAACTAGAACCGCGGCTCCACCAGTATGCAGACTGCCATCGCAGAACCAGAACCACGGCTCCAACCCGCAGACTACCGCTCGAAGACCAGCTCTGCCCCCCTGCGCACGAACCAACAGCCCAAACGACCCACATCGTGCCTCGATCTCCATGCACAGCCCAGTGCCATCGTTGCACTAGATCCAGAGCCGCCGCGCCTCCTCCACGCAGACCCATAACCCGTGAACCCATCGCACCAGGTCCACAGCCGTAGTCCCCCACCGCATCCTAAATCCAGAACATTCATTCATTGTTAAGGCGTCGTAGTCCGCGGTGGTTCTGGTGAGTTAGGTAGCTAGGCTCTTGTTAATGGCCATGGGTTTTTGGGTTGCTAAGGAGAGAGGTTCTAATAGAGGGATTTGGGGAAGAAGAAGAAGGACTAAAAAAAAAAACTAAAATATAAGAATACAAAAGCAAATGATCATATTATCGCACAAAAAAAAAACTGGCTACAATAGGTAAAATGAGTGGAGCATGGATGTTCAATACTTGGACAGGAACATTGTAAAAGCCTCCTTCAGAGAGTTATAAAATTCAAAAAACAATTTTCAATCATGAAAGTTCAAGCCCGAAGAACTTGACCAAGAGAGAAGTTTATAATGCTCCTAACCAAGTTTTGAGTATGAATGCTCCATGTTTTTTTACCATTGATTTTCATTGATAATATTGACAAATACATCAATGGTTAACAATCATTACTAGTTAACTATTAAACAAGTTAATGGATAAAAAAATTATTTACAAACTCAGTCTTAATAAAAATTTAAATTGCATAAAAGTCCTTAAAAGCCCCCATTTCTGCAACCCAATCTATAGAACACCCATATCAAACCCCAACACATGCCGGAGCTCCACCAATGGCTAGAGCCACCACAACAACCTTGCGGTCATCTTCCTCGCCACCACGGTATCCTTGGGCTTTGCCACCGTCATCGTCAACATCTTTAAATCCACTCACGTAGCACCAATTGAGGATTTGAATAACTGTGTAGCACTGCTTGTCCTATGCTTTCAATTTCGAGGGTTTGAATAAAAGTCAAATGGGGAAATCTACAATGCTTTCAATCTCTTGCAGCACCGTTCAAGTAGAATAATCATGTGTGAGCTTCTGCCAGTGAATCAAACCTTCCATGTCAGCCATCACTATTGGAGAATGTGTTGGAGAAGGAAAAGTCGATGAGGTTAAGGGCGGTGACATGGCGGCAGACATCACAGGTAGCGCCAGACCAAGCACAATGGGTGGTAGAGGAGTTTTGAGAGGAAAGAGCATAGGTGGAGTCGTCAGTCTCCTCGTCGTTGCAATAAAGGAGGAAACAATACCCTGCCCCCATTTGGGGTAAAATTTAACCCATAAACGAGGGAAAAGATTTCTCAAACTCATCTCAAACCCCAACACATGCCGGAGCTCCACCACTGGCCAGAGCCACCATAGCAACCTCGCGGTCATCTTCCTCACCACCACAGTATCCTGAGGCTTTGCCACTGTCATCGTCATCATCTTCCTCCTATGGTTGATCAACTCATCGACAAATAGATCTCCGAGTTCAACCCACTCCATAGAGCACCCATCTCAAACCCTAACACGTGCCGTCCTCCAATGAGATGAGAGAGTGGAGAGAAACGAAGATAAGAAGGTGTTAAAAAAAAAAAGAGATAAGAGATTAAAAATAAATAATAGAAGGGACTTTTAGTAAATATTTAAAATTAAAAAAAAAAGTCAAATAAATGCGTAATAGAAGGCAATTTCAATGGAGCATTGCTCCCAAGTGTTTTAGGAGCATTATAAACTTCTCCCTTCACCAAGTTGCACAATCAACATAGATGCAAAAGCTTGAGAAACACAGAAAATAAAAAGGCAGCGAATTTTGGCCACGTTTCTAATTAAGTTATTAAATAGGATTGATTTAATATCAACAAATCCATCTTTGCAAAAGAATATAAACTATCCTCATTTAAATTAAAAAAAAAACACAACTGCAGGATCAAAATTAATAATAAACGTAATTACTTAATTATATGTATCTTAAAGAATTTAATTTCTAACAACGTGTAGACAAGATGTGAACAATACGTCAAGAATCTTGGATTCTTGTGCTATAACAACAGGTAGGGAAGATTAGTTTCAAGGAACATTATGAAATAATATTTAACATAAAAGGAAAAACAAAGTTAAAATTATTATAAAAAGAATGTGAACAATACGTCAAAAATCTTGGATTCTTGTGCTATAACAAGAAGTAGGGAAGCTTAGTTTCAAGAAACATTATGAAATCATATTTAACATAAAACAAAGTTAAAATTATTATGAAGGATTATTCAAATTTTAATTAGAGAAAATAATTATTTGATGTTATCTAATAGATAATAATGCACTTAATAATTTTTTTTAATTCTCCATTTTTTACCTTAAGAAGGATCACGTACATTTCTCTCATTCTCTATGTTCTCCTTGCGCTGCATTTTCTTGTTTAAGACTTCAAGCATAAACATTTTAGAATCTAGGAGACCATTGATAAGTTTCTAATCTTCATTTTTTTCTTCATCTTTATTTTTAAGATTCACATGTTGAAGGCAATCTTAACCAACATTGAGTAGCTTTAGATATTACTCACACCCTAATGCTATTGGTATATACTATGACATTGGCATCTTTCCACAAATACCCACCCAATTAATTCATATATCAATAAGGCCTTGTAATTCATTTGAAAATAAAGGCCTTGTCAATACCTGAAAATAAAGGGCATGTAAATGACGGCATATCTTTTTCAAATTGATGAAGAGGGATGAGACAGAATTTGAATTCATAAAATAGAGATAGAGGACTTAGAACAAAGATATACCAGAGAAGATTTAAGTTCATAAAAAAGGTATTTGATGACACAATAGTGCAAAACCAAGGCTAGAACTAGACGAAGCTATTGTACATCAGTAGAACAAGAACATGAGGTGATGCAGAGCAAATATGGGGAAAGCAGAGAAAAGAGGAACGAGAAAAAAATAGGGCGTTGGTGAGGGCATCTAGTCTGGGTTGAAGAGTACGTCGTTTAGAGAAGAGAAAAGTTGAGGAAAACAGAGAAGAAATAACACGAAAAAAATTTAGAACAAGCGATGAAAAATTAAAGATTTTGTTAATAATATTATTATTTATTAAGTAAAATTAAATGATCATTTTTTTAAATTTAAATTTAATTTACTTTTTTAATTTTTTTCATCTCTTTAAATTAAATATTACTTTTAAATAATATTTAATATTAATTTTTCGTAATAAGTACCATACCACGTACTAAAGGTACCGTGTGGTTACATTCAATTGGAGAAAAGGAGTTGGTATTACCATGAGAAACAAGAAAATAAGGAAGAGTATATTCTTTGATATACTCTGCCAAGATTCTCGTGTCCAGTTAAATAGGAGTTTCATTTTTTATTTTTTTTTATAAAGAACATTCGTAATGCCTGCTGTATCAAGCATATTAATTTTTAATTATGATATACATTCGGTAACAAAAGGCCAAATGTAATTCAGCATCAAAATTTTAACAGTACTATAAATGTTGATTAGAAGTCCAAGGACAAAGTTTTTAACAGTAATATTTTTAGTTTTAAATTTATCTTTTATTTTATATATACATATACATTTATAATAAAGTTTTAGATTATAAAAATTGAAATATTTTAGAACCTCGTGCTAAGTATGAGTAGTGGAGTATCTTCCATCTACATAAGAGGTGAAAAACATGTGCAAACAAACTGATATCCTTTTAGGATTATTCTACCCATAATTTTGAATTGATGTTGACGTTAATAAATAGTAATATGGCTCTATTGGGCTGACAACTTACCGGTCACATGGCTTAGGTGGACCCAAAAGGAAAATATAGTAATCACCTAGACCTCGTGGCCGAAACTACGACTCCATCTTTATTTGGTCCAGAACCTTTAAAGCAATATCACTGTTACTGTATATATCCCATTATTTTCAGTTTTTGTTTTTCATTAATTCTTGTTTCTAACTTGCCCACTTCATACTTGTAGTTGTAGCTACCCTTCTTTCTGGTTTTTCCTTGTCTTTGTTGTTTTAGAAATAATTATCTTATATTATTTTTTAATATTATATTTTATATTTAATTAATAATATATAAATTTATAATTAATTATATATATTAGTTAGTTAATAAATAAATTTATAATTTTAAATTATAAATTTATTTATTAACTAATTAATACACGTAATTAATTATAAATTTATACATTATTAATCAAATATAAAAAGTATTATTGAAAAGTGATGTCTGTTGTTTTTTCGTGTTTTTTTTTAGTGTATTTCTTGTCATTATATCTAGCCCCATCTAACCTATCTATTAATATTTTATATGTAAAATTATCTTGAAATATATTTAAAAATAGGAAAATGTTTAATAGATCGGGGTGTATGGAGACTGTCAAAGCTTGGATAGTGTAACATTTCATGTGGGTTCAATTTTTTTATTTTTATTTTGCTTATAATAAACATTTTAACAAACTTCACATTAAGTCAGGCTCCACTGGGATATATGTATATATGGGACCTCTAGTATTTCTCTTAATAATATTATTTATTATTAATTATCAAGTTAAAAGTAAAACTTTGTATAAAAAAAAGTTAAATGTAAAACTACATTCATTAAGAAGTAATTAATGGTAATATTAACTATCATTTTTATATACATATTTTTTGGTATACTAAGAGAATTAAAGTAGTATACATTGTTAGTATAAAAGCATCTATTAATATTTTGACATTTTTAATTTTTATTTTAATTAATAAAAAAAATAACAATAAATACTAATTTATCAAAATTTTAATGATCATCATATAAAATTCATTTACATTAATCGTGCATAGGAATTAAACTTATATTATAATTGTTTACACAATTTTAAACTTAGAGTGATGATTAAGTAAATCCCTCTTTAATGTGGGGACTCTAAAATTCGAATTCCTAACATTCTAAATAAGGCTCGCCTATGATCAAAATTCACTTCATGTCATAAAGAAAATACTTAACATATTAAAATAAGTTAAAATGACCTTTCTTCTCCTCCTTTTTTCTTTTACTCTGTTTACACAACTTACATGCAAATATTAAAGTGTCAATATAAAATTAAGAAAGTGTACATAATTTTTATCGCAAATAGATAAAACAAAATCAAATCATATGATTATTAAAATTTGATTATAAATCTTTCTATTAAAAATATGTTCGGGTTGATTTATTTTACACTAAAAAGTTTTTTAATTAGATGTTTTTTAGTTTAATTTTGACACACATGTCAATGTAAAGTTTTTTATATAATTAATCAATCATATATTATCACATGTGTAATTTTTAAAGTAATTATTATAAAAGTTAAATAATTTTAATGATGTAACAATACATAATTAAATGATAATATAAGAAACTTTTACATTAACAGTATATTAAAATTAAATTCATATATTTTAAGATATTTTGAATATAAATATTTTTGTAATCAAAATAAGCTAATTTAAATACGTATTAGATATTTTGTACCCAAAAAAAAATATGTATTAGATATTTATCCATAAACTTATAACCATAGATATTCAATTTTAAAAACATGCACACACGTAAAATAACTAGTTTTCGTTAACAAAATACTGGATGAGTCCTCATTAATTGGAGATCTTGTTCTTCATGAAATTTGAGTCTGTAGATATAGTTAAAATAGTTAGAATAAGAAAACGTCTGAGTAAATGTGTTAGTTTTAATCTGTAAAATATTTTATTTATTAATATGCTAATAATTAAGGAAATCAAGAGAATAAAGGAAAGATGAACTAAGGGAAAAATTATAAATTGACAAAAAAAAAAAAGATAAACGTACCGTCAGGATCTAAAGCCGATCATCCAAACATCCGCACGAAACAGGAATCCAAACGAGACATTGTTGATTAGCCTCTTACTCATAATTACCAATAATAAAAAAACCAAAGGAAGCAAAGACAAAATTGGAATAAAGTGGGATTTGGAAAGTTAATCATGGACCTGAATCTCAGCTACCATTCAGTGAAAGCTACTGCAAAAGAAGTTGGAGAGAAAAGCAAAAAAAAAAAAAACAAAACATATAGAAAACGTAAATTTGACAAGTGAAATAAAAAAAAAAAAAAAGCTGAGGTACACTTGCCATTCATCCAATTCTTTTCCGGTTGAAAATGGAAAGCTGTTCTTTGCCAAGAAAACATGGCGTTTGTCCAATTATATGAGACTTTCTGGAAAAGAGAAGGGTTGGACTTGGCAGAAACCCCTTGAGCAACCCCTCTAGGCAATCCTGGCTTGGAGGAGATGTTAGAAAAAGGGGTAATTTCTGTGGTGTTGTTCTCCAACTTTTCCAAGGAATTCTGGCTTTGGTTTATAATCAGTGCAACCAATGACATTAGGAAAATTATGGAGCCAAATATCACAAGGATACCATTTGATGGTCTATGGCTACTGTCCTCTCTTGACTGCAGGTTCAGCAAGGGGGTATCTAAAGCATGGTCAAGATCAGGGGTGATAGTATCAGAACGATTGGCCTCCATGTTATGGCCAAGCTGTGCTGGGTGTCCTAGTCTTCTAGAGCTAGGCCTTTGCCTGCAGATAAAATGAGAGAGAATGAAGCTTTTTGGGGACCGGGGGAATGGCAGGTGTAGAGAGATATGGGTACACCAAACAATGAGGTATGGGAAAGTTTGATGGGATTGGATCGGAGGTATAATCAATTCTAATAATTATTAAATAAATAGTATATATATTTATTTTTATATTTTATTTAATATTATTTATTATATATTTTTTTATTATTATTTTTTATTAAATTTGACATCTTTAAAAAAATGTTAATAATACTTATACTTTTTTAAAAATATAAAATAATTTTTTCCAAGTATAATTGGAGGAGGGGACAGAGAGAGATGGGAAATGAATAAATGTGAAGAAGGATACGAAGAACAATAATACAAAGGCTGGACAGGTAGGCTTTTATTTTTTTCATGGTTTTGGAAAAAATATTTATTTATTTTTTTGATATAAAGAAAAATTTTAGTTGACTTAAATATGTCTTTGATTTTTAAAAATATACTACTATTTGGTTTAGGTCCTTATAAATTTTTTTTGGGAGGTTATGTCCAAGTTTTTTAAAAGTAAGTGATTTTAGTCTCTGCCGTTAATGAACATATGTTAAGTGATGAGGTGTTAAACTAAAGTCTAGCTCATCCATGTCATGTGTCACATTTATCTTACATGGCAGTCCATGCAAGTTGTTAAATTGGCATGTGAGACCTATATTCATTTCCTTCCACTGTCCTCTTCCATCTTCCCTCATTTCCCCTAATTTCGAGCCCTAAGCTCTAACCTGCTTGCATAACATCGAAGACGGGAAAATGAGCTCACGACCGAGACTGGTGGAGAGTGGCGACGCGACTTGGTTGAATAAGGCTCTTTGGTGGCAACTTTGTTGTTGTTCAACAAAGTGTGGCTCTTTGATGGAATGTGGTGGTTGGGCAATTGCTCTGGTGGTGGTTTGCAAATAGTTTCTAGGTTTTGCTCTAGGAACTTTTTGTCGCTTGGTGGGAGTGGGTTTGGCTCTGTATTTGGCTATCAAATAGCAAAGAAAATTTGGGACACACTTTTCATTGCTCATGAAACCAACTAAGTCAAAGAAGCAAAGATGACTGTGTTGGTGCATCGGTATAAGTTGTTCAAAATGCATGAGCATAAGACCATTGATGAGATGTTTCCAAGGTTCACAATCATTGTGAATGATCTAAAGTCACTTGGGAAAACATACTCCAATCAAGAGCATGTGAGAAAGATTTTGACAAGCTTGCCTAAGGTATGGAGACCCAAAGTCATATAAGTTCAAGAAGCTAAAGATCTATCTTCATTGTCGCGACCGAGATCGCGGCGAAAAAGCAACTCGCGTGATTTTTAAAAAATGATATAAAATATGGAGTCGCCACCAATTTTATTTAAATTTAGGAAAAATTGGAAAACATTTTTAGAAAATGTATTTTGGAACCAAATCGGATTCGGGAGTCGGTTATGGATAGGAAGGGTGGAAACTTAATCCCACCGCACTTCTATCACACCCGCCCCGAGACTGATCTTAAATTAGTTGTGCAAAAACTTGATAATCTCAAATTTATTTATTTTACCCGTATTAAAAAGAATTTGCAGTTTATTTTATTTTTATTTTTTTTTTTTTTTTTTTTTTTTTTTTTAAAAAAAGAAAGGAAGAACCAAATTGTAAAAAATTAATTTTTGAACTTGACAATGAAAATTTCGCTCCTACGTGCCCTCGGGTGCAATGAGGAACTCAAAGTTACGTAGTTTCGTATAAAATAAGTGTGAGTTGATTTGTTTTAATTAAGAAAATGATTTTGAAAAAAAAAAAAAAAAAAGAAAATTCTTGCACAGATTCAAGTAACACGGCGCTACTCAATAAACCCCTTACGATCCAAACGACATTGAAGATAAGCATCCGCTATTCAATCATCATCATTGGTCATTGCTTTGATTAAAGTTATTTTTCTTTATTATTATTATTTTTAAAAAAATTCTATTTATTTTTTTTTTATTTTTTTATTTTTTATTAATCACAAAACACAATATAAAATATGCTATCAAACAAAATAAACACTATTAAACAAGAAAAAAAACGACTAGATTAAAACACATACTTTTGTTATCCTTCATGATTATTATTATTATGAGATTATTATTTTTTTTTAAAAAAAAAAAGACTACTTATCAGAATAAACATATGCCCCCTTTTATTATTATTGCTACATTTTGTTACAAGACAAACTAACCCACGTGCTGTGGGCTAGTTCTTTCAGCAGCCCAAGGGCTTCATTTCATGGTTTCCTTTTTGTTTTCTTTGGTTCCAAATTGCCATTTTGAAGAAGCATCCAGAAACATAGCAAGTAGAGGGGGGAAAGAAGCTCAAACCTCTGGTCAGGGGAGCAGCGTTTCACGCGGCTGTGGGTGGTGTTTCGAGTGGCTTGGCGCGGCTTAGTTATGGCTGTCGGGCTACGGTGGGTGCGGTTCGCATGGCGGCTTGCTGCGGTCGGGACTGCAAGGTTGAGGCAGACCTGGTCTGAGTGGTGGACGACGGCGCGGACTGGTGGATCTGGTCTGGTTTCGAGGATGGAGCTCCGACACGACGCCGGATCTGGTGCGGTGGCGTCGCGGCTTCTGGTGGTGAGGGAAGACGGCGCGGGGGAAGCAAGAGGTCCGTTGCCTCTGGTTCACGAATGGCGGGGCGGCATGCGGGTCTGGTTCGATCTTAGCTTGCAGTTCGCGAAGGCAGCTTCAGGTCGCGGTGTGAGGCTGTTCGGGTTCGCGACACTGGGTCGGAGCGCCAGGTGCGGACAAAGCTGGTGGGCTGGCGGCGGCTTCCGGTGGTTGGTGCGGCGCGGTGTGACCTAGGGGACCGGTTCAAGCGACGGTGTGCAGCGCGGCCGGCGGTTTCGGAACCGTGGGACGGTTTCAGCTCGGTGGTGGGCTTGACGGTGAACTGCGGTGCGTGATGCTGGTCCGCGGTTGGGACTGGCGGTCCTGGGTTCGACGGTGGAGCTGCGCGGCGCTGCTATGGTGATGGGTTTGTGACGGTATGCTGGAGCAGGTGGCGCGGTGATGGCGGAGCACGGACGGGGCGGAGCTGCTGAAGGGCTGGTGCAGTGATGGTGTTGTGTGACACGGACGGTGGTGCTGTGCGACGGCGTCGTGGCTGGGCGGAATGCGCGAGACTCGTTGCTGCGTGGGTGGAGTGGGTTATTGGACAGTGCTTGCCAGGACGTGGTGGGTATGGTGGAAGCAAGGTGAGAGGTTGGAGGTGAAGCTTGAGTGGCTGTTAGTTTTGATGGTTGAAGGTGGAGGAAGATGAGAGAAAATGGAGGCTTGGGTAAGGGTGAAGATGAAGTTGTGAAGTTGAAAATGGTTGAAGTTTAAGAAGCCGAAATGTGGAGGGTTCACGGTTTGAGTGGTGAGCATGGAGCTTAGTGATGATGGTGAAAGTTGTATGGAGGAGATGGTGAGGTCAAAATGAGAAAATGAAAAGCCAAAAAAAATGCAGTCCCCTTCCACGTCTCCTCTGTGCAGCAACGTGCCTGGGAGTGAAAAGTGTGTGCCCAGTGAAACGTAAATGAGTGCCCGTGTGTGTATTGTCAAAGTGTTGCGTGTTGTCGTGAGTGTGTGCGTGGAGTGTGAGACGTGAAGCGTGCAGAAATGGGTGCAGCAGTGATAGTAGGTGAAAATGCCAGAATATGCGTGTGTGCAGTGAAACGTGATTGCCAGAATATGCGTGTGTGCAGCATTTTTTTTTTTAATTCTTTTTTTATTTTATTTTATTTTTCTTTTCAAGTTTTTTTTTTTTTTTAGTTTAGTTTTTAGTTTTTTTTTTCATTCATTTTTTTTTTTGGAATGGGCTTATGGGTTTGGGTTAAGAAAAAGGTTAAGAAAAATGGACCACAAATTACTTGATTAACTTTTTTTTTTTTTCTTTTTATTTTTTATTTTATTATTGTTGTATATTTTTTTTTTTTATTTATTTTTTTAGTTTTTTTTTTAGCCCTAGGTCAAAATTGGGTGTTCACATTCTCTCTTTACTTGTTTTCTTACTAGATAATAAGAATAATCGTAGCTTTCACATTATCGTCGTAAGAAGAAACGAGTAAAGACATGAACTTCAATTTTGTCCCAAGAATGGAGAAGATAATATGCATAACAAAGCAAGAACAAATAAAAGCGAAAAGTTGACACGCTCAAAGAATAGCAGAACTCAAAGTGCATGGAGCCAATGCGCTCAACGAAACTAAAATGCATGGAGCCGATGCGCTCAACAGAAAAATAAAATGCATGGAGCCGATGCGCTCAACAGGAAATTAAAATGCATGGAGCCGATGCGCTCAACAGGAAATTAAAATGCATGGAGCCGATGCGCTCAACAGAAATTAAAATGCATGGAGCCGATGCGCTCAACAGAAAAAATAAAATGCATGGAGCCGATGCGCTCAACAGAAATTAAAATGCATGGAGCCGATGCGCTCAACAGAAAATAAAATGCAAGGAGCCGATGCGCTCAAGAAAATAAAATGCATGGAGCCGATGCGCTCAATGAAAATAAAATGCATGGAGCCGATGCGCTCAACAGGAAATTAAAATGCATGGACTTAAAAACTTCTTTTCTCTTTCTTTCTTTTCTCTCTTTTTTTTTTTTTTTTTTTTTTTTATTTTATTCATTAAAAGTCCTTTGAACCAACAACGATCTTGGAAAGCTTTGACCAATCAAACCCTTTGTCCACATGCTTTTCTTCATCGGACCCTCTTGTCAATTTGAGACTCCTTAGATCTTCTCATTTCCTTTTTTATTTTTCGACCACCTTGTCTCCTTGGCAACACATCACAACCTGTATCTTGAATTACTGAGATCCTTTAATCTAAATTAATCATTGAAGGATTGCTGCACAATTGTCAGATCAAATTATCGACCTTAAGTTTATTTTATTTGAGACATAAATTAATGAGTAAGCATGCATTCATGAATGGATAGAAATTTGTTAAATGAACAAACTTCCCTTTTATTATTTTGGTAATGTAATCGTACATGACTTTTGACAAGACACGTACTTGAAAGACAAAAGAAAGGTTGCAAGAAAAATAAAAACTTTGCCCCGGTATTGGTTCCTTGTTCCTCATTCAAATGATTCACGCAAATGCTTGACAACTCAACCGCCGCCTCTGCGCATGAATTCTCTTTAATTCCTCAAAAATTTTGCCCCAAGTATGGCCAATTCAATGCGAACAACTTGCCCCGTGTAAGCGATTGAATGCACATCAAAAATTGCCCTGGATTTGGTGAATCCCTCGAAGAGTTTCAGGTCCACTTTCTTTGAGATTTTGCCTATTTATTTGTCCTAACTTTTGCTTAGACCGCCTTTTCGTGTTTTTAGCCTAACAGACTTTTTTTTTTTTTCGCTTTTTTTTCAATTGCTCTAACTTTTGCCTAGGTCGCCTCTTTCGGGTTTTCAACCTAACGAGCTTTTTTTCTCTTTTTTTTTTTTTTTTTTTTAGGCATAGAATTTCTTGACAACATCGGTATTCACGGGCCTTGGCAGTTCTTCTCCATCCATATTTTGTAAAATTAACGCTCCTCCCGAAAAACGCCGCTTGACTATGTACGGGCCTTCATAATTCGGAGCCCATTTTCCTCGGCATCCTCTTGGTTAGGGAGAATCTTTTTCAAAACCAAATCCCCCGAATGCAATTCCCACGGGACGAACTTTCTTGTTGAAGGCTTTAGCCATCCTGCTTTGATACAATTGCCCATGACACATAGTTTGTCAATCTCTTCTCTTCTATCATATTCAATTGTTCATACCGAGTCTTCACCCATTCAGATTCCTCTAACTCTGCTTCCATTAGAACCCTTAGAGAAGGGATCTCAATTTCTATTGGAGAGACAACCTCCATCCCATACACCAAAGAGAAAGGCGTTGCCCCAGTGCTTGATCGTATATTAGTACGATATGCATGCAGAGCATAGGGTAACATTTCATGCCAGTCCTTGTAATTTACTACCATCTTGGCAACAATTTTCTTCACATTCTTATTTCGCTTCAACTGCACCGTTCATTTGAGGCCTGTAAGGAGCCTGAATTATGATGCTTGATTTTGAAATTCTCACAGAACTTTTTAATCTCAAAGCACCATTGAGATTGGTACCATTATCCGTGATTATCCTTTTCGGAATCCCATATCCGCAGACAATATCCCTTTTGAGGAATTTCAAAAACACCTTTTGAGTAATGGCATAAGAAGAAGCTTCTACCCACTTGGTGAAATAGTCAATCGCCACTAAGATGAAGCGATGACCATTGGAAGCTTTGGGATTAATGGGCCCGATGACATCTATTCCCCACATTGAGAAAGGCCATGGAGACACCAAATTATGCAAAGGGAAAGGAGGTGTGTTGACTCGATCCGCATACATCTGGCATTTTTGACACTTCCGTACATAATCTATGCGGTCTGATTTCCATTGTGGACTAATAATAACCACTCCTTAGAATTTTTCGAGCCATCATATGACCATTAGCATGAGTTCCGATTCCTTCATGGACCTCAATCATGATTATACGAGCTTCACAAGCATCCACGCATCTAAGTAAAGTACCATCATGACTCCTTTTGTACAAAATCTCTCCATTCAAGAAAAGGTCATCGCCAACCGGCGGATAGTCTTCTTATTCACCTCACTTGCCCCTCGTTGGGTATTCTTTACGCTTTGAATATACCACTTGATATCATGATACCACGGTTTACCATCCGGCTCGCCTTCAACATTAGCACAATACGCAGCTCACTGCGTGCGTCTTTACTTGAATGGGTTGGACATTATTATGAATATCCAACTTGGTCATTACACCAAAGTGGCCAAAGCATCTCAAACCGATTCTTGTCTCGGGTTAAATGGGAGAAGGTCACCTCTTCAAACTTTTCAACCAATCTGGATCAAATACTTTTGATAAGGTACCAATTTTGGATCTTTGGTTTGCCATTCACCATTCACGATAAATGATGAGTCTTTGAGTCTCCAAATACTTTTAACTGCTTGATCCCCAAGTCAATTGCAACTTGTAAACCATTAGCACAAGCCTCATACTCCGCAACATTATTGGTGCACTCAAATTCCAACTTGATAGCGACTGGGTATTGTTTTCCAGTTGGTGAAACAACCACGGCTCCTATGCCACTGCCATGCATGTTAACCGCCCCATCAAAATACATCTTCCAGCCAGGTTCTTCTTCTTCTTCTCCTTCCTCTGCCATCAGTATTTCTCGATCAGGGAATTCAGATGTCACTTGTTGTCCACCCTTAAGAGGGTTTTCAGCTAAATGATCAGCAATCACACTTCCTTTGATGGATTTCCGAGTCATGTACTTGATATCGAACTCTGATAGCATCACTTGCCACTTTGAAACCCTTAATGAAACATGAGGACTTTCAAATATGTACTTCGAGAGGGTCTATTCGGGAGATCAACCACGTGGTGTAATAGAGCATGTCTTTGTCGCAACCGCTTTGAGGTCCATACCCGCACAACAAGTCTTCTCAATAGCCATGTATCGAGCTTCACGGTCATTGAACTTCTTACTCAAATAGTAAATTGCTTGCTCCTTTTTTCCGATTCATCGTGTTGTCCCAACATTGCCCCCATCGAGGTTGGCAATACGGTCGGTGTACAAAATTAAAGGACGACCGGCGTAGGGTACCAAAACAGGAGGATTCATTAAATAAGCCTTTATCTTGTCAAAAGCTTCCTGACATTCTTCATCCCATTTCCTGGTTGATGCTTCTTCAACAACTTGAATATAGGCTCACAGTGCTAGTTAAGTTAGCAATGAATCTAGCAATGTAATTGAGTCTCCCAAGAAAACTTCGCACTTCACGCTCCGTCTTAGGGGGAGACATCTCTTGTATTGCTTTTGTTTTATCCGGATCCACCTTTATTCCTTCTCTCGCTAACGATGAATCCAAGTAACTTCCCAGTAGATGCTCCAAAAACACACTTAGCAGATTCAACCTCAACTTGTACTTTCTGAGTCTTTCAAACAGCTTACGCAAGACCGCCACATGGCTTTCTCCTTCTTTAGACTTGGCTACTATATCATCCACATACACTTCAATCTCCTTATGCATCATGTCATGAAACAAGAGTGCCACCATAGCACGTTGGTAAGTAGCTCCAAAGCATTCCTTAACCCGAACGGCATCACCGTGTAACAAAAAGTTCCCCAAGGAGTGATGAAAGTGGTCTTTTCTTTGTCATTAACATCCATCAGAATTTGATTGTACCGAGTATCCATCCATGAATGAGAACCTATGATTCTTAGCAAGTGTTATCAACAAGAACATCGATGTGAGGAGTGGGAAATCATCCTTCTGGGTGGCCTTATTCAGATCTCTATAGTCCACACACATTCGACTTTTCCATCCTTCTTAGGCACCGGCACGATATTGGTTACCCACTCGGGGTGTCTCGACACTTCCACAAATCCCGCTTCCACCGCTTAGTCACCTCTTCCTTGATCTTCGGGACATATCGGGATGCATCCTCCTTAACTTCGCTTCTTTGCCTCAATATTCGGGTATAGTGGAATTTTATGCGATGCTATATCCGGGTCTAACCTGTGCATATCCCGATAAGACCAAGCAAAAACATCCATATACTCTTTGAATAGTATGACCATCTCTTCAAACTCCGGGTTTGCCACTACTTTCAATTCCTTCTTCTCTTCCTCTGTCCCCATGTTGACCACCTCTGCTTCCTCACCATTCAAGACAAATCCCTTCTCTGAGTACTCCAGTAACTTTGCAAAATTTTCAACAACTTCTTCCTCTTCTCCAGATCCAGGGTCTTCTTCATCAAACATTGCAGGGGAATCAATTGATGAGTTTCTGAGGTCCCTTTCATGAGGCGAACTATCTACGAAACTCAGATCCCTGGAAAGCAATTTGGTGTGGAGTTGGAAAAGCAGAATAAAGTAGGAATGTCAAAGGAAAAACAAGATATGGTATATAAAAAAATAAAAATAAAAATACAAAAGGATAAGTCAGAAAGTGCAACGAAGAGAAATGCTGAATATTCATGCAAGTTCATTTAATCAATGTCTCAAATAACATAAACCATAAGCTCAAAATAACTTCAATATTTGCTCAACACAATATGACTAGACAATTACTTTGAAACAATCACATCAATAATTTGTTCAAATTTCCAGTTCTTCAGCGACCCCTCATCAACAAAAGGACGGATTGCCTTGTACTCTTCTTGGCTCTCTTCATGCAAAGCATTGATAGTGAGGCGATCGAGGGTGAATGACCTCATCAGGCATAATCACCTCGGCCGGTCTTTGGGAATGTTTCCCTCGGATGGGGAATATACTTCGCTTTGCCCTTGTCATTCTTTCTTCCAAGAGTCATGCTCCTCATATGCTCCTCCGAGAGATGCTTCGTACCCTATCCCAAACTTGTCCGACTTTCCCGGGAGTGACACCGGCGACCGAGTACCTTGCGAGCCTTCGAGCCCAAACCCTTTCCTTCTTGGTATCCACTACTAGTCATGATCCAGGGCAACCACCGATTCACACTTGGTGTGAGAGATTCATCTTTACCGAGTCCGGTTTCAACTACTTCGAAACCGTGCCATGGGTTCTCCTCTTCCTTTCTCGCACTCTCCACATATGGCACGGAAACCGGTTTCGACAGATAATCTCTTCCTCTCCATGTATAGTGATGACCGACCCATTCTCAATATATTTAACACTTTGATGCAGGGTAGAAGGAACGGCACCAGCGGCATGGATCCACGGTCTCCCTAACAGCATGGTGTAGCCAGGCTCCATATCCATGACTTGGAACAGTACTTGAAAATTGCTTGGACTAATCTTTAGCGGCAACACTATCTCTCCCATAATGCCTCTTCTATTTCCATCAAAAGCTCGTACCACCATTTCTCGTGGCGACAACTCGTCCTCACTTATTGATAATGAGGTTAGGGTCGACCTGGGAATAATATTCAATGCAGACCCCGTCAATCAAAACCTTTGCAACTATGTACCCTTTGCATTTGAGGGTTATGTGCAAGGCTCGCGGGCTCTTCTCGGATTGAGAAATGATCTCTTCATCAGTAAATGTGATCATGTTAATGCGTTTCACGGGGTCCACCATGTTAACCACACTTTCGGGAGTAACATCGGGCTTCACATAAGCTTCACTCGAGAATTCTCAATAACGCCTTCCGATGCATCTCGATGTCAAGATAAGCGACAAAAGAGATATTCGGTCGAGTCTTTTCGGTTGTTCCATCACATCATATTCGCTTTGCTTCATTATCTTCAGGAACTCCTCTTCAACTTCCTTCTCTCTCTCATTTTCTTTTGACATTTCCTCCTACTCCCTTCTTTAACAACTTTCCCTTTTTCTAACTCTCTGGGCCGTAGCAGACGCCCACTCCTTGTAATTCCCCTACCCCGACTATATTAGTCACGACTCCTCATCCTTGTGTACTTCAGCAATTCGAGCCTTCGAAGTCTCTTCGCCGACTCCTTTTGTCTCTACCTTGGTTTCATAATTCCACAGATCTTGAATGAGTGTCATTATAAGCAAATGGCACTGGCTTCTTGATTGTTACCACTACTTTCTCTGACGTCGAGACTTGGTTGAGAGGTGGCACCTTAAGCACAAAGCGTTCGATCACATTGACCTCTTCGGAGGAGATTAACCCTTGTCTCGCATGTATTACTCCCAAAGCAAGCAACCCTTGGACTCGAACCTTGAAGTCCCAGCAATTCTCAATATCATGTCCTGCTCCTTCACAATGATAAGCACAATTCGACTCTGCATCATATTTTTCCTCTTCTTTCATCGTGGCGGCTGGTGCAGCGACATTGTAGCCAGCTTTCTTCAGCCCTTCGAATATCCTCGCCATCGGTGTACGCAAGCTCATGACACTTCTTATGGATGACCCTTCCACCTCTACAGCATTCACCACATTCCTTCCACCATGATTAGGAATTGGGTTGTTAACAATACTGGGTCCAGCCTCTTCCTGGATATCAAGCTTCCCATAGGCAATTAACTTTCTTACTGCAGTCTTAAAGGACTCGCAGTCTTCAATTGAATGCCCCGGGATATCCATGTGATACTTGCAGGTTGAGTTCGGGTTGTACCATGATGGAAATGGTGGCTCTAATGGACGCACAGGGATTCCTGAAATAAGATGAGCATCAAACAACCTTTGGAATAGGTCTGCATTCGGAATGGATAACCTTGGAAAAGGGGGAAGGTTTTGAGGACGAAAACGGCTTTGGTTTTGGGGGTTCGGGCGAGGTTGTGAGTGGTTTGGGTAATTTTGCGGAGGTGCAGGTGGGTATCGGGCATAGGTTGGGCGAGTTGGTGTATATGGCGGTGGCGAGGGACATTGTTAACTTGGAATTGTGGTGTTGGGGTGAAGTTTGTGGCCGGTATAATTTGGTGGGGTGGATAATGAGGCAATGGCGTGTTTGGTATGAAAAACGAGGGTTGGGGTTGTATGATGGCCGATGACTTGAGCTATATCGCGGTCCGAAATTCTGTTGAGGTGGATATAATTCACTTCGTGTTCTTTTTCTTTGGTGGAATCCTTTCTTGAAAGTAGTATTCTCTGTACTACTCATTGGCAACTTCCCGATTTTGGCCAATATTTCAATTCTTTCTCCGAGGAAGTTATTAAATCGCAAAATCCTTATAGGTCGCCCCACCATCGCCCCAATAAAAGGGTTTCCTAGGGTCCCCAAGAAATACGAGCACATCTCGGACAATGTTAATGGGGGTTGGACTCGAGCCGCCAACGCTCTCCACCTCGCGCGTATTGCTTGAACGGTTCTTCATTACCTTTCTGCATTGAACTCAGCTGTTCTCGTGTTGGGGCTGCGTCCAAGTTGAATTTGTACTTGGTCCATAAATAGGTCAGCCAATTCCGTCCAACGCGAGATCCTTGAGCGATCTAATTGAAGATACCACTCTAGGGCGGGACCTGTAAGACTCTCATGGAAGAAACTGATGAGGAACTTATCGTCCTTGGACCAAAAGACCATCTTAGTCCCATAACCGATCAAATGGAAACGAGGGTTGCCGCTCCCGTCATACTTCATAAAATCAGAATCTTGAAGTCTTTGGGGATTACTACATCCGTGGTAGGACACACGGCTCTTCTATCCTCAAGGGTCCATAAGCATTGGGGCCCTTTATCGCCTTAATCTGTTCCTCCATTTTCTCCATCCAATCTTCTTTCATCTTATCTTTCTCAGTTACAACGTGACTATTCCCAGAATAAGGCAATGTCACTTGCCTCGGAATAGACATATGAGGTGGTTCCCAGGTAGGGCCTGCATAACCAGGGACTTCATTATGAGTGCCTTCCAAAGCACGATACCCCTCCCCAATGGGCATGACTATTGATGTTGTTTGAGGTGGTTGCTCGTGGATTCCTGCAGCAATGACTGAGGTTACGGCCGAGTAGATTGGAGCAATTACTGATGGTACGTTTGCATACATTTCAACCCCATTGCATTGCATTCCTATTTCCACCGATTAAGTGGAGAGACTCCCTTATATCTTGCAATATCGCTTCCAACCTCGCTTGATTCTCGACACCTCGTTTATCCTCCCCGTCACTTCGTCGACCTCCCTACTCAAGTTTCTTCCCGTCTCGTAATTTTCAGCAGCCATTCTGGTCCGAGATCTGGTATTGTGGACTCGGGCTAAATTGGTCTCTTCTTTCCTAGGCCGCGCAATGATTTCTGAACCAAATTGATTTATTAAAGCAAAAACACGTTAATTAAATAAAGAAAGAAAAATAAAAAAATAGTTAACACTATTGTGAGGATGCTTGGTGGTTGTGGAAAGATTCGCATGGTCATTCAATAGCAAGGTAGGATCCTCGATTTAACATTAGCGGGTTCACTAATGGTGCCTTCTTCCAGCAATGCAATCATTCTTTACCGAATACCAAGATTCCCGTATTCTCGCTAAAGGACAAATTGTCTCGGGCGAAAATACGGTTGGCAACCTATTCAAGGGGAATTTACCCTCAATGAATAGTGCCTCAATGAAAAACAAAGTGACATCAACATTCAAAGCAAAACACTCGCAACTGGTAATTCATTTCATTCCAAAATTAATCAAAACAAGGTCTCAGTCTTCTCAAAGTGTAACATAAACTACATTACATCAACAATTTTGTTTGTTTCTTCCTAAGACCTTTAGCAAGACCTCGACAATATTTCATAAACTCAGCTATCTTCTGTGGTAGTTTTAGCAACGGATTCATGCGAATCGAAGGTCTGCTTCATCAAAATGACTAGCCGGTTGTGTAGTGTAATATCGCAAGCCGTCGGTCATGTCCTCATAATTCTTCATCCAATATTCCTTTTGAGCCTTTTCATTTTGAGTTGCCCATTGCCACGCGCTTTCACTTTCTTCTTTTTGCAGTCGTTGCCTCTGAGCTTCGAGTCTCCATTGTTCCTTTTCTTGCTCTAGTTCTTGAGCTTTCAACTCCAAACGCCTTGCTTTCTTGTTTGCTTCCTTGAGTGAACTATAATATTCTGCAGCCAAAACCTGTCCTTGATCGGAGCGTCGTTTCACCTCCACCAGAGCTTCTTGTAAAGATTGCATCCTTCGGTCTTGTGCTCTAGTATTTGCTTCCAATTCTTCTTTCTCTTGCAAAATCTTCTCTATCAATTCTTCTTGAGCATTTACCTTCACTCGTAGCTCCCGGACTTCTAAAGTGGTCTTATTTGATTCCACCTCTTTTCCTCTTCTTGCCCTCTTTACCCGGCTCGGGGCTTCAGCAGCATCAGCTTGTGCATCCTTTAAGTCTTCAATCTTGTTAGCTAATTTCTGGCACCGACTTGTGTGAATGACGACTTTTAACTCAGCAGCTTCCTTCCCTTGTTCTAAAAACTGCATCTGCGCTTTCATCCTCTCTATCTGGGTGGTCATTTGAGATATAATCTGGGAATGATTTTCATCACTTGACACCGCCTGAGGGGTACTATTTTGTGCCTTCCTTGTTGCTCTCCATTGCAGGTACTCGGGAGTAGGAATTACCACTCGCTTTCCCAATTCTTTCGCCCCTGCCCTATGAATATTCTTCCAGCGTCCCTGACCTCCTTTTCCTGCTTGGTAGTGCTTCCATCTTTCCCATATAAAATTTGAATCCTCTAAGTTGTGTCTCGTCGAGCACGTGCCGAGTCCATTGGAGTTGTCTAAGCACAAGTACTGCACCGGTGAAAATGACACACAACCTCTCACGCCCATTAAAGGAACGTTAGAGAAGTCACCACAACTGAGCAATATCTCTTCCCCATGATACCAAGAGCAAACCCATTTGAAAGAGTCTGATCCCATCTTCATAAACTCATCTTTCCATTCGTGGGCTTTCTGCTGCTTTACTGGAATGCGACCAAAATTCCTTAACGGATCTGGTAAAAGGCCTAGACGATTGTGTACATCCATGTGTGTCATGATCCAAACATACAACATATGTGTGCAACATCGGATCATACCCCCTCCTTTTTTGTGGCAAATCTCCATGGTCAAGAAAGTATCAGCAAGAATAGCAGGGATTGGATTTGACCTATGATTCTCAAACTTGAAGAAAGCATCCATTGCCGCTTGATCCACCACGTCTGAAGTGAATGGGAATAAGACTAACCCAAAGATGGTTAGTGCCAATGTCTTGTTAAAGAGATCCCACCTTCCTTGTTGCGCTAGTATCTCAAGATGCGCTTCCAGGTAACTCTTCTTCAATCCTTGCGTTCCTCCTCTCTTTTCCATTCCTAACTGATTTACCTGAACCCCTATGAGCTCTGCTATTTTTCCTTCTGACACATAATATCCTCCATAAAGGTAAACATTGGGGTACTTGCTCATTGGGAATCTCAACATGATGGCATACTCTTCTATGGTCGGTGCAATATCCAAATCGGGCAGCTCAAAACATTTCAGAGAATAATTCCAAAACTGGGCAAGGCCACTCAAAACAGGTTCTTCAACAGGGATGCGTAACAAATCTAGGATCTGTCCATAACTGCTTGAAAACTCTGATCGAGCCTTAGGGGTCATGTGTTGAGTAATGTCCTTCACACGCCTCAGATCACTGCCATTTACTGTAATCTTCATATTCCTCTTGAGATCAACGGCATTGCTGGTGTTTTTCCTTTGGCCTATCTCTTCCATTCCTTGCTATTGAATGAGCACTAATCTTTCCACTTTACCAACTAAACTCACCCTACAAAAAGAGTAAAAGAAGAATGTAAGCAAACCAACAAAAATGGAGAATGCATCCTACGGGTACCCCTCATCGAGGTAACTCTAAAATGTATCCTAACTTTCTACATGAAGAAATCCTTATAGGGTCGTAAACCCAAAGGATTATGCATGATTTGCTGATGCATGCCCTCTTTATTTTCCTTTATGCAAGAAATTGACATGGAACTGTAAGATGATGCCTCTCTTTTTTTTTTTTTTTTTTTTTTTTTTTTTTTTTTTTGGAATGTCATGCAAATGCAAGATAATGCATGTCCTTTTTTATTTTTCTTTGGTTTGAGAAATGCTATGAATGTCATGCAAATGCAAGACGATGCATATCTTTTCTTTATGTCTCTTTTGTTTGAAAAATGCTATGAATGTCATGCAGATAATATGAAAATGCAAGATGAAACATACCCCTTTTTATGATTTTTTTTTCAACAAAGAAAGAATGATATGAGAAATGAACAGACAAAGAAGAAGCACGCTCCCTTTGTGTCCTAATCAGGTGAAACTTAAAGGTTGGATTTCCTCAAAGTCACGACTCTAATTTTGACAGTCACTATGTTCAATCTACCAGTGCAAAGTTTTTTTTTTTTAGGACAGATCTAGACCTCTAAAAGCCATGGTCCCCAGATTGCCCCTATCTCGAAAGACAAGGACCCAATTCATGAATTAATCACAAGTAGGGATAAACCCTCTCAATATGATTAGTCCATGATACTGGTAACAATCTGAGTGGTGTCCCAACCAATGTCAAGTGAGCATGAAGCCCCTCAATAACAAAGGTCGAGACCCCTCCTATTCTTCGGGTTCGCACAGACTCGGGTATAGAGCCCAAAAAGTGTGTGAGGTAAATGACAGTGACGTGTGTGAGGGAGCATACGAACCTGTACCAAAACTTTAAAAAGACCAAAAATTACCCCCCAATCTGCAAAACATATATGCAACAACCAGGCAGTAATCATCTATCCTATGGTTTAAACAATTAATCACAAAATATATACAAGTAAAAAAAATAGAATAATGATATCAGATATTTACAAAATAAAATAAAATCTATTTACAAACGAATAAGAAAGCAAAAACAAGGACAAAAAGGATAAAATAAATAAATAGAGATTATTAACAATTTGCACAACTAAATAACAGGCTTGACTCTCCAAGCTTCCCCAGTGGAGTCGCCATCCTGTCGCGACCGAGATCGCGGCGAAAAAGCAACTCGCGTGATTTTTAAAAAATGATAAAAATATGGAGTCGCCACTAATTTTATTTAAATTTAGGAAAAATTGGAAAACTTTTTTAGAAAATGGTCTTTGGAACCAAATCGGATTCGGGAGTCGGTTATGGATAGGGAAGGGTGGAAACTTAATCCCACTGCACTCTCTATCACACCCGATCCGAGACGGTACCTTAAATTAGTTGTGCAAAAACTTGATAATCTCAAATTTATTTATTTTACCCGTATTAAAAAGAATTTGCAGTTTATTTTATTTTTATTTTTTTACTTTTTTTTTACTTTTTTTTTTAAAAAAAAAAGAAAGGAAGAACCAAATTGTAAAAAATTAATTTTTGAACTTGACAGAATGAAAATTCTGCTCCTACGTACCCTCAGGTGCAATGAGGAACTCAAAGTTACGTAGTTCTGTATAAAATAAGTGTGAGTTGATTTGTTTTAATTAAGAAAATGATTTTCGAAAAAAAAAAAAAGAAAATTCTTGCACAGGATTCAAGGTAACACGAGGCTACTCAATAAACCCTTACGATCCAAACGACATTGAAGATAGCATCCGCTATTCAATCATCATCATTGGTCATTGCTTTGATTAAAGTTATTTTTCTTTATTATTATTATTTTTAAAAAAATTCTATTTATTTTTTTTATTTTTTTATTTTTTATTAATCACAAAACACAATATAAAATATGCTATCAAACAAAATAAACACTATTAAACAAGAAAAAAAACGACTAGATTAAAACACATACTTTTGTTATCCTTCATGATTATTATTATTATGAGATTATTATTTATTTTTTTTAAAAAAAAGACTACTTATCAGAATAAACATATGCCCCCTTTTATTATTATTGCTACATTTTGTTACAAGACAAACTAACCCACGTGCTGTGGGCTAGTTCTTTCAGCAGCCCAAGGGCTTCATTTCATGGTTTCCTTTTTGTTTTCTTTGGTTCCAAATTGCCATTTTGAAGAAGCATCCAGAAACATAGCAAGTAGAGGGGGGAAAGAAGCTCAAACCTCTGGTCAGGGGAGCAGCGTTTCACGCGGCTGTGGGTGGTGTTTCGAGTGGCTTGGCGCGGCTTAGTTATGGCTGTCGGGCTACGGTGGGTGCGGTTCGCATGGCGGCTTGTTGCGGTCGGGACTGCGAGGTTGAGGCAGACCTGGTCTGAGTGGTGGACGACGGCGCGGACTGGTGGATCTGGTCTGGTTTCGAGGATGGAGCTCCGACACGACGCCGGATCTGGTGCGGTGGCGTCGCGGCTTCTGGTGGTGAGGGAAGACGGCGCGGGGGAAGCAAGAGGTCCGTTGCCTCTGGTTCACGAATGGCGGGGCGGCATGCGGGTCTGGTTCGATCTTAGCTTGCAGTTCGCGAAGGCAGCTTCAGGTCGCGGTGTGAGGCTGTTCGGGTTCGCGACACTGGGTCGAAGCGCCAGGTGCGGACAAAGCTGGTGGGCTGGCGGCGGCTTCCAGTAGTTGGTGCGGCGCGGGTGTGGCCGGACCCTGGTTCAAGCGACGGTGTGCGGCGCGGCCGGCGGGTTTTCGGGCCGTGGGACGGTTTCAGCTCGGTGGTGGGCTTGACGGTGAACTGCGGTGCGTGATGCTGGTCCGCGGTTGGGACTGGCGGTCCTGGGTTCGACGGTGGAGCTGCGCGGCGCTGCTATGGTGATGGGTTTGTGACGGTATGCTGGAGCAGGTGGCGCGGTGATGGCGGAGCACGGACGGGGCGGAGCTGCTGAAGGGCTGGTGCAGTAATGGTGTTGTGTGACACGGACGGTGGTGCTGTGCGACGGCGTCGTGGCTGGGCGGAATGCGCGAGACTCGTTGCTGCGTGGGTGGAGTGGGTTATTGGACAGTGCTTGCCAGGACGTGGTGGGTATGGTGGAAGCAAGGTGAGAGGTTGGAGGTGAAGCTTGAGTGGCTGTTAGTTTTGATGGTTGAAGGTGGAGGAAGATGAGAGAAAATGGAGGCTTGGGTAAGGGTGAAGATGAAGTTGTGAAGTTGAAAATGGTTGAAGTTTAAGAAGCCAAAATGTGGAGGGTTCACGGTTTGAGTGGTGAGTATGGAGCTTAGTGATGATGGTGAAAGTTGTATGGAGGAGATGGTGAGGTCAAAATGAGAAAATGAAAAGCCCAAAAAAATGCAGTCCCCTTCCACGTCTCTCTCGTGTAAAGAACGTGCACGGGAGTGAAAAGTGTGTGCCCGGTGAAACGTAAATGAGTGCCGTGTGTGTATTGTCAAAGTGTTGCATGTTGTCGTGAATGTGTGCGTGGAGTGTGAGACGTGAAGCGTGCGAGAAATGGGTGCGGCGGTGATAGTAGGTGAAAATGCGAGAATATGCGTGTGTGCGGTGAAACGTGATTGCTGCAGGAATATGCGTGTGTGCGGCATTTTTTTTAATTTTTTTATTTTATTTTATTTTTCTTTTCAAGTTTTTTTTTTTTTTTTAGTTTAGTTTTTAGTTTTTTTTTTCATTCATTTTTTTTTTTTTTTTGGAATGGGCTTATGGGTTTGGGTTAAGAAAAAGGTTAAGAAAAATGGACCACAAATTACTTGATTAACTTTTTTTTTTCTTTTTATTTTTTATTTTATTATTGTTGTATATTTTTTTTTATTTATTTTTTTAGTTTTTTTTTTTTTTAGCCCGGTCAAAATTGGGTGTTCACATTCATTGATATTGGATGAACTTTTTGGATCTCCAAAGATGTATAAGCAAGAACTTGCTGAGATGGATGATGATGCTCTAAGAAAAGGAAAATCTATTGTTCCAAAATCCACTTAGAAAGTTCACAAGCAATCTTCTCACTAACTTTCTCAATCATTACTTAGTTCTAAGGGTGATTCTGATGAAGAAGTGGTGACGAAGATTATGCTTCTAATGAAGATGAACTTCTTTTCATCTTAAGAAAAATTCAGAGGATGTGGAGAAGGTGAGGAAAGAAGGGAAAAGGATTCCAACCCAAGAAGGACTTTCAAAAAGGAGACTTAGGAAACAATAAGGGTCAATTAATTTGATGTGAGTACAAAAAACTAGGCCACATCAAATCTGAGTGTCCATCACTGAAGAAGTCTCGAAAGAAATTCTCTAAGAAGAAAGGAATGATGGCCACATCTAACCTGAGATGTTTTGTTTCTGCTGTAACAATGTTGGCCATAAAGCTTTTGTTTGTTACCTAAAAAAAATCACCTAAAGACAAGTCAACTAACCTAAAAGGATCCAAAAAAGTTTGAGTACCTAAATATGTGATTGCTTCTTATATAGGTTTGTCTAATGACGAAAAGAAGAAAACAACCTAGACAGTGGCTGCTCAAGACATATAACAAGAGATAAAAACAAGTTTTTTTTTTCACTTAAATACAAAGATGAAGGAGACGCCACCTTTGGTGACAATGGAAAGGCTATCATGGGTATAGGTAAAGACTGGTAAGAAAGATTCAACCACTGTCAATGATATTTACTATGTGAAAGGGTTAAAAAATAATCTTTTTAGCATAAGTTAGTTTTGTGACAATAGCTATAATGTAGTGTTTGAACCTACAAAAAACATTATGAGAAAGGCCACCAATGGCATGAAGTTAGCAGTAACAAAAGAAAGGGGTTGAATTGTGTTCCTCTTTTTCCTAAAAATCAACCTTCTTACAAGTTTCTCAAGTTGTTTAGGCTTGGAGATTATAAGGTTTCAGGCTTAAACCTAAATATTAGTGAGAAGGTTCAAAATAAACTACCAGAGTGGAGTGAGAAGGTTCATGAAAAGGTTTATTGGTTAAAAAAAAAGAATCTTCTCAACATTGAAAATTAGTTTATATGTTATATTTAAATATACAACTTTTCTTTCAGATTAACTTTAATTTAAAAGACTTAGAGAATCAATATTTGAACTTAAATCATAACTATACCAAATTCATTTCTTTGAAAATACTTCCCAATTAGATTCAATTTACTTCAAATTTTAGTTTTAACTTTTATAACTCAACAAAAATGATAAAGATAAGTAATGAGTAAAAGAAGAAAAGCTTTACACAATGATTTATATTAGTTCACCCTAAAACCATGCAGGGCTACGTCCAGTACCTAGTAACCACTTGGATTTTCACTATCAAGAGTATTCTTTATCAACCAAGTCTCTCTAAGCTTCAATACAAGTATTCTTTAATCACAACCTCTTTAGGCTCATAACAAGTATTCTTTCAAGATAGCCTTTTCAGGTTCAATAATAAGTATTCTTTTATAGTAGTCTCGTTAGGCTTAACCTCATAAAGTTTCGAGTGACTTGTACAACTTACAAGCTCACTTCAACATTCAAAGATCAATACATAGATTTAGGTGTTTGTTATAACTGGGTGGCTCTTAAAAACATTCAGAGAGTAGATTAACATTGTTTTGTAAAGCTCATAATACACCTACTAATGATTTGACCGATTACAAAACAAGTAGGTAGAGATGAAAAGGTTGAGTTCTTCATGTTCAATGTCAGATTTGCTTCAAAGTTCATAATCTTCTGATCTTCAAGTTTGGACACTTGTATAAGCTTCAAAAATATAGTTGTTGGATATTCCAAGCGATAACTGTCTTTTCTTATGGTAGGTGACCGTTATCTTGTCTTTTTACCGATGAGTCATCATAGGCACCTTTAGTGAAAAGGTTCATCTGAACTTTTTCACAAGCAATTTTCTCACTGAACATTCTCAGCAAACTTTCTCATCCAACCTTCTCAGCTTAAAAACCTTTAATCTTTTCATTTTTAATTCCCACCATCAGAATGAAGAATCTTCTTGTTGATTCAGATGGTAAATACTTCACTTGAATGCTTGATCCACTCTTGGATTAATCTTTTGTAGAAGTTCTTCATTCTTCTTAACTTTCTCATAAGCTTCTCATACTGAAATTTCTTATGTTCTTCAAGAACTTTCTCAAGTTGCACTTGAACTTTCTCAAGTCAGAATTTGATCTTCTTAGTCTTTTCTAATCACCCAGAAAGCTTCCTTGACACTTGATTAGTCTTGTAAAGATTAATACTAACAAGAGAAACTCCTCAAAGATCTTGTTAAACCAATTAAAGCATGAAGAGTACTTAAACATGATTTTTAATATAGTTGTTATCATCAAAACATAATATGCCATCTAAAGCACAAAAGGACTTTGGAGCTTACATTCTCTTTCTTTTTTATGATGACAAACTATTTAAAAATTAAGAAGTGAACTTGTAGGGATCAAGATTTATTACCATTTATGCATATTTTGGTGAGAAGATTCTGATAACTCCCCTTCAACTTAATGTTCATTTAAAATTGTTAACAGAAATAGTAATATCAATAAAATTTAAGTATTACAAGTCATAAGGTAAATTATAGATAAATTGGAAATCATGAAGGTTCATACTCATTCATTAAACAACACTTGCATACAAGCATTATATTTTCAATACAAACTCCCCCTATGTAGAGACAAATTGGAAACCATGAAGGTTCATACTCATTTATTCATTAAATAGCACTTGTATACAAGTATTATATTTTCAATACAAACTGCCCTAAGTGCATGCATCTATGCAACAAAAAATAATAAAAATTTCATTTTTCTTATCTCTCCCCCTTTTTGTCCTCAACCAAAAAAGTAAACAGGGAGGGGATAATCAGGCCATCATCGAGTCTCAGGCTTGTTGGGATCCAAAGTGAGTAGAGGGACCAGAAGATAAAGAGAAGGAAGTAAAATAAAAAATTTTGGTATATGGAAGATAAGGATAATTCTCTTTTCTTATAGTGTCGGGGAAAACTTCATTCTCCATCTTGTGCACCATCCACTCATCAAACATTAGGAATCTGTCCATGAAAGCATGTAGAGTTGAATGCATCTCCTTTTGTCCAGCATTCAACATTCTCACCCTCCTTCGCAACTTCTTGTTATCAACCTTCAATTACTTAATTTCCCTTTTTGCTGATTTGTATGTCTTTTTCACAACAAGTTTAGAGGGAGTGGGTTCAGCTTGAGTAGAACCATGGTGAGTTTCACTTCTTTCCATCCTGACGCCTTGTGCAGGATCAACCTTGCTTCCTCTTTGTTCTTCAGCCAGCACATTTAGGTAGGATCTAAGGGATACCAACCTTCCTAAGGATTCCAAAGTTTCAGTAGGTGCAGTTGGAATAAGAGGTGTTTTTGGGCTTGCTTTTCTTTCAATTCTTGAAGCAGTTACATCATAGATAGGAGATGAAAATTGTAGTGAGGTATAGGCAATTGGAGAGTGAAGGTCTTCAGGTTGAACAACTCTTGTAAGCTGAGATACTACTTCATCATCTTCCTGGTGAAAGGGTTAAGGGGATGGAAGCTTCTCAGTGTGCTGAGAAAGTTCATCATTAACCTTCTCAGTTTGTTGTCATTTAACCTTTTCAATAAGTAACAAATATCAGAGATTTAAATAGACAAATTAAGAAGCATTACTTAAAGATTTATGCTAGTTTAACCAACCACATGCCTATGTCCAGTTCCCAGTAAACTATCAGGATTTTTATATTACGAGTATTCTTTGATCCACCCTAACTTCTCCAAGTTAGATTACAAGTAATCTTTGATCAACTCTAACATTTTCAAGCTAGATTCTCATAATGATCACTATTATATCAATTTACAAATGGATGGATAAGTGTTTAGACTTTCTAACAATATTCAAGGAGTGAATCTAAGCAATTAAAGTACAAAGATTTATAGATTTACACTTAAGAAAATATTCAGAAGCTGAATAGAATGTAAAAAACTAAGTTCAGAAGAGTAGAGTACGAGTTCAAAAGGTAATAAGAAGTTTGGCAATAACATAGTGCTTCCCCTACTCTTCAAATCAGGACCCTTGGTATTTATAGATTTCGAAAACTAGTCGTTGGTCCTCACTTAACGCTCACATATCGTAAAGAAAGTTACTGTTTTCTTGTCCTCTAGTGGTTGGGAATCTTGTTTAGAATTTTGTCCTATTTAGCAATAGAAAGAAGTCTTTGTTATCAGATATTTTCTGATCTTGATCTTTCTGAACCTTGACTTCTTCTCCTCTTCTGAGTTCCAAAGATTCCTATGTTACTTCTTTTCTAAGTTCGGAATATTCTCATGTTACTTTTCTTCTGAGTTTAGACTTTGTAAGCTTTATATTTTAGAACTTCTTTTCCTTGATGAAGACTTATATGCTTCTGACTTAAGATTTGATAGTGTAATTAACATTGGTAATGACAATGATTTTGATAATAATAAATAAGAAAGAAATGGTTGTGTAAAGATCAAGTCTCAAATATCTTCAAGTTTAGTTTATATGACTTAGATCTTGTGTAAAGGTAAAGAGGAATCATACTAAGCTCATATCTCATTTTTATCCAACTTAAATTTCTATGAAAAATCATGTTTTATACTTCTGAAAATATTTATCAAGTTGAGCAAAATAAGTTTAGAAATGTTGGAAAGGTTTTGAGAATCTTTGATTGCAAAGGTTTTTAAAAATAATATTTTCTTGATAATCAATAGCAAATTATCTAGAACCCACAACAAATTATCTAGATACCATAACAAGTTATTTAACAAGTCAGTAGCACGTCTTTTGTTATTTTAAACTACCTAACCAATTATGACTTTACAATAATCTGTTATTCGCATGCAATGGTATTTTCTAACAATGCAAATAATTTGTTGTGTAATCTGTTATTCGCGTACAATAATCTGTTATGCAAAACCAATAATATGTTATTTGGGTGTATGAAAATGAAAAATAATGGCTAGTTACTAATATTTAATGCTCCCAACCACCTCCAACGATTCTATTTCTTCATAAGCTTTAAATACAAATCTTTAGAGACTTAAATGAAGTTGGAAAAACATCAAAAAATCATTTTTGAGCATTGAATAGGAGTTCTAACTCTCTTTTCTCTTTAACCCCTATTTTGAGCTTCAGTGTGTGATTCCTTGATACCCATTGGACTTCAATTTATATTATCTACTCTTGTGAGAGTTTCTAATCTTTCTCTTCATCTTAAAATTATTATAAGAGGGTTAGGTATCTCTCAAGAGAGAAAAAAGATGAAGTATCCCATGTAATAAGGCTCAAACACAAAGGGTGAGGTATCTCAAAGTTGTTGTGAGTGCTCTTTAATGTAAAGATTTTTCAAGCATCCGTAAAGCTTGAAGATTTGGAGGTTGTATCACAAGGGTGGAGGCTACCAAAGTGTGAGGAGTGCTCTTGTTTATACAAAGGTTTTCCTAGTACCCGTGAAGTCTAGGAGATAGTGAAAAAAATCTTAAGTTAAGCTTGGAGACTGGATGTAGGCCACAAGTGATTAGTGGTTGAACTAGAATAAATTCTTGAGTTTGATTATCTCTTCCCTACGCTCTTTAATTTTCATATTTGCTACACCATAACTATTTATTGTGTATCTTGTCAAATTAGTTCTTTGATGTTATAACTTAATATCTAACTTATTTGCTTGTTTTTTTTTCTTTTAATCCAAGTTTTATTTGAGTGATCTATAATAGTTGTACCTTTGTTATGTCTATTCCACTACATTTATTAATTGAGTACTTTAAAATGCTTAGTTTCTTAATGTTAATTTAAAAATTTATAATCACTCAATTCACCCCCCTCTTGGGTGATGGTTTCCATGACTAATAGATAGGTTCTGACTCGAGAGCTTATCTTCCAAGATTGGGACTTGAAAGCTTTGTCTTGAGACCTTCTCTTGGAAACTAAATGCTTTTTTTCTTAGTGTTGTACTTGTCTTTCCATTAAAGCAAAATGATTCCTTAGCACTTAGACTTCAAACATTTGATAAAGACCTTGAGTTCTTTGTTGAGTCTATATGCTTTTGATGTATGACAAAGACACTTTTGATATTTCAGAAGGCTTTTAAACTTTTTCAATGAGCAAGTCCTTTTAAACCTTAAGCACCTTGAATCATCTTTTTGTTTGCCACAACTTGATAGCACTTATAAAAAATATTCATTAGTGATCACAAAAAAATCTAAGTGGTAATTTATTAATCATCAAAACTTAGAAAGGTATAAAGACTTTAGTAGCATTAAGACGTTTAAGGGGCTTTGGAGCTTACAATCTCCCCTTTTTTGAGGATGACAAACTATACTTAGATATAAAGATTGAATAATCTAAGCTCAAACAATTATTATTCTATAGTATAGAGTAATTCTTATCAAATTATTAGAAAAGATTAGATTGTGGATATAAATTAGAAGTGAAACTTTGAGGAAATAATCAGAAATTTGCATGAAAAATTCATATATTCATAATCAATATTATAAATTTTGTAGTAAACTTATGTTGATCATGCAAATGCTTAATGTTATCCCCCTAGCTCCCCCTAAAAATATACCTAAGAATATAATTTTTCTTTTCTTCTTTTTCACACTCCCCTTTTAGCATAAACCAAAAGAGGTAAGAAGACTTGGGCATCATAGAGAGATCAGAAGTGAAGAATCATATCAAAAAGGTCTTGGCTAATTTTTAACTTCAAGAATAATAACTTCTTCAAACTTTTGTACCCACCATTCTTCGAAACTTGAAAACTTGGCAAAAAAATGAATTAAAGGTAGCATGAACTTCAACAAAACCTTTCTGAACACCTTCTTTCATAATCAGGACTTATTCGCTCAAAAGGTGTATACGTTCTTCTATAAATTGTTTATTCCAATAGTTTGGATGCAGAGGGGAGAAATGGGAAATAGTTCTCAATGAGGGGGTTTTTTCAACAAGCTTCTTCTTTTTTGTTTACTTCTAAAGCAAGGATTCATATTTATCACTAGTATCCTTCCCTCGATAGCTTGCACCCTACTTTTCAGATTCAAGTTAATAACCACAATGCAAGGAGTTGCAACAAGTTGAGTGTGGCCTTCATGATCAAGACTTGTTCCTTTAGTCCTGGTCATATTGAAGATAAGCTTTCCTATGGTTGGAGGGATAGAAAGCTTCATTTCTGATCGTTCAAGCTTCTCAACAGATGGAGTAGCATGTTTAGAAGTAGGCATAGAAACAGGCTCATAAGCTCCAAGCTATTTCTATTGATTTTCAACATTGGCATCAAAAGGTTAGGCTTCTTTCTGAATTTTCTTTTCTTCATCCTTTTGAGTATTAGAAGGTTTATGCTTCGCTTTTTCGTTAGCCTTCTATTGAAGCAGTTCTTACTCTATTTGTTATGCTTCAGCGATCAGAACCTTAACATTTTTTTTCTAACGGTAAGGATTGGTAAAAGATTTTCTTTAAAATGTTTACCATAGATCTTTTCAAAAGCTTCTATGATTGCACTAGTTAACATTTCACTCTGTTTATGAAGAAAGAGAATAGAAAAGTTGAACTTTTGTGATTTTGATCCTTCAACACCTTTTTCTTGATGTTGAGCATCTCAATTGTAGCGTTTATCTTTGCTACTTCCTCCTTGATGTTTAAGTTAGCATCTTCTTTCTGATCACTTTTTTATTCTTCTTCAACTTTTTGTTTTTCTTTTTCTCACACTCTCATCTTATTTTCCTGGTTCTTTCTCTTCTTATTTTTTTTTTTTTTGCTTCATTTTCTCTCTATTCTTCTTTTTCATCTTCAACATCAATTACAATTTTTTTCTTCTTTTCTTGATCCTCTTCTTTCTCTTCTTTGCTTTCGATCTTTTCTTCTTCTATAGGTACTGAAATAAGGGGCTTTGGAGCTGATATGGGTTGCTTCTTGATTGTCTTTTCAGAAATTATTTCTTCTTTGTTCATGCTTTTTCTTTAAAGTTGTTTAGCAACAACAACATCTTCAGATGTTTTTCCCATCTTTTTCTATGTGAGCTTTACTTTGATTCCCATCATAATGAGATTCTTTATGGGGAATTCTAGTCTTGCATCCGTTATGATTTCTCCCTCAAGATCTATCTGATCGTGCCTGAAGATCTTAGTGAGAAGCATGCCATAGGGTAGTCCAGATGTCTTCTTTTGGGCATGTAGAGTAATACCATAAAGTTGAGAATTAGATGGTATAGATTCAACAACTTTGAACCTCTATGATGGTAAAGAACCATTACATTGACATCAGAAACAACATCAAAACTTCCAGCCTTGGGAACTATGATGTGTTGGAGTAGAGTGTAGAAATCTTGTTGTAGGGTTTAATTTCTTTATGACTATGTCCTTATCATCAGGATCAACAATGAATAGGTTCATAACCTTGTTGTATACGATGTTGTACTCCTAATAACGCCATAAAATATAGTTATTTGTGCCCCATATTTGTACTTTCATTGATTGCTTAAATCCTCATTGTATGCATATTTGGAAGGTTTTGTGCTTATATTTGTTATATTCAATTCTGATACATTTCTTATATGATATTGAGCAATTTGTGCTTATTTTGTCATTGATTAAGTAGATTTGTAATTGTTAATGATTTGATGATTTCTCTAGTATAAAAAGGACTCCAAACAAGTTGATATATGGAGCATTTAAGCTAAAATTGGAAGAGAAAGTCAAAAGAGCATTCTGGCAGTTGACGTCGTGGCGCAAGCATATTAATGCCGCGATATGGCAAATCCCTTGCATCTAGACAGAGAGCTACAAATTTTGCACGTCGCAGTGGAGGCATGTAATATCGCGGCATCTGTGACCTAAATGTAAACGCGTTGCGGCGTAGACATATTAATGTCACGACGTGACTCTGTTTCTGGGCTTATAAATACGATTTTAACAGTTTTTAGAGGGGAGTTTTTTAGGTTTTAGAGAAGCTGCAGGTAGAATTCACATTTTGGAAGCTGAGGAGGCCAATGAAGCCAAGGTTGGAGACCATCTTCTTTATGGAAGGAGATTCAAGCATCAAAGATCATATCTATGAGCTTCCTTCCTTCTTCCTTCTCTTTTTTCTCTTCCATCTTCCATGAACATGACTTTTGTGATAGATTTTCGTGTTTCATGATGTAGCTGAGCTGTATTTAGGGATTACATTGGACCCTTGTATGAATATTGATGCTTATGTATTACTTTGAATATATATTGATGTTTGGTTATGTTCAATCATATAGATTTTAATGCTCTTGATAGTTTGATCAACTGTTAAGTGAATTGTTGAAATCTGATGAACCTAGACATAGGAATTTGGATTTGAGATCATATGTATGGTTGATGCATATTCGATGAGTTCAATTGGCTTGGATAAGTTAATTCGCTAATGAGATAGAAATATACCTCTTAGTCATGCATAGCATGTGTTTGAGAATAGATCGTTCATTAGTAGATTTCACTCTGGTTCTCATAGAAGCATAGTCAGCTAGGTGAAGGAAGTCAGGGTTAACTGACCTAGACATAGGCTTTTAACTAAATCAGATTTTTAAGCTAACTTAACTATTCATTAATGTTGCTTATAAGGATTATATAACATTAGTTAAAGTAGAGGGTAAAGAAGGATTCCCTAAATCTCTAAACCATTATTTTTACTTTCATTTATCGCTTTTATGTCTTTAGATTAGTTTTACTGCACTTTCCCTTATTTTTATGTTTTTGAATAGAACTAGATAAGTTATTAGTTGATACTTAGTATTGGAAGCCAATCATCCTCGTGGGAATGAACTTTTACTCTATATTTGTATTACTTGAACTACCCATGCACTTGCGGTACATAAATGGTCTAACAAGTTCTTAGCGCTGTTGCCGGAGATTTTGGTTTATTTCCATATAGTTTAGACTTATTACTTGGCATTTGCCTGTGATGATAGTTTATTTCTATATTGCTAATATCAATAACGAGCTTATTTAGTTCTAATTCAAGCTGTATAGTTCAAGTTTTCTTTTGTATAGTTTAACTTAAGTCTTCATTTTTTATAATTTTAGGTACAATAAATAGAGGATAGCTTAATCATTTGAGGCCTTTGATGGAGCTCGAGAACCCCCAATGGAGAACCTCACTTAGGCAAAAGAATGTCTATCATCCGATTCATCTATTTTGGGATCAAACCAGCCATACTCCAAGGAGATGCATATTGAAGTGCAGTTTTACGGTTTGCCTTGTGAAAGTCTTGCCAGGACTATAACCCAGGCCCTTCTTAGAAGGGATCCCAAGTTTTTATGTTTTTGTTAATTAGTATGTGTTTATTAAGTATTGAGTTATATATAGGTTAATATGTTTGATTTTTGTAGTTGTGTTAGTTTTTATGGTCTTAGTGAGTTTTAAGTTATATATATGTTAGTATGTAGGATTTTTGTAATTTTGTAGTTAGTATGTTTGATTTTGTAGTTTTAGTTATGTTTTATGCCATATATATACTTAATACCTTGATTTTGTGTTTTAGTATGTTTTTTATGTATATTATGCAATTTTATATTTTGGACAAGTTTTAGAGGTGTTAAAGTCCTCTATGGACCAAATTTTGCAGTAAAGATAGTTATTTTGTGCGCATCAAGCTAGAATCCAGAGAGCTCAGAGCCGCGGGGTGGAAAGTTCAATGCCGTAGCAAAAGACTTGATTTGGGTGCTGCTGAAAGCACCCATTCTGACCAAATGCTGTGGCATGGATGCTGTGTGCTGCGACGTGTCATCCTGCAATATATATATTGTACATAATTAGTTTATTTTAAGTGTTTTTAAATATTGTAGTATACTCAGCTCTCACATTTTAATATATTGATAGACTCAGGTACCCTAGAAACCATGGAGAGTAAAGACACTATTTCAATTTGGTTTGGAGGAGTATCATTACATGTTGTTGTTATTATAATGTTGAATTTGCGTAACATGTTTTAATATTTTAAGTATCCAGTAATGTTAGTCACCATGTTATCATGATCATATGATGAGTTTGACTATTACTGATGGGTTCTGAGGAAAATTTTTCAATTTTTAATGCATGATTGGATTGATGCTAGTGTGGAATTGGTTGTCCAATGACATAAATGGTTGCTATTTGATTACTTTCAACAAAATCATATGTGATCAGAAGTATGTTAAACAATTTAGTCACTTTTTATGTATGATTTACATTCCACTTAGAAGCAAGTGTAACTTTGAAAATGATAAGAGTGCATGTTTAGAGTAAGCTTATAGATATACATGTAGAGTTTCGATTATCTTAGAAATTTTTTTTGAACTCTCTTGAGGTGAAATCCTAGATTATGCATGACTAAGGAAATGATTAGGCCATTGTTTGGACCGATTGAGCCTTTTCAAGCTTACCCTAATATGATGATATCTCTAGGTCCATTTTGAAGCCTGTTGATTGTTTGGCTTTATATGTTTTTCAACCATTGTGTTCGTTAACCTGTTAACCATTCTAATGCATGTGAAAGCATTGCATTTTCTTCCTACCATTAATATTTGTTGAGTACATGATGTGTTATTTCTTGAAGTGAGTTCAGTGATTAAGGGTATGAATTTATATTCAATACAAAATGAGCATGAAGGAACTAGATGCAAAATTGAAAGAAAAATCATTGCTTTGTAAAAAAAATGAAAAATGAAAAAAATGAAAAAGAAAAAGAAAAAGAAAAACAAGCAAAGCCTAAGAAATGAAAAGTATAAAAAGCATTGCATGGTTTTGGCAAGTTTTCTTCTTTCGCTGTTGAAAACCCTGATAGTATCACTTGACGACTCAAGTTTTAAAATAACATGTTTATGTTTCTCAATATTTGTTGTATATCATTTTTTTTTTCATACGTCCATTACTATGGCCTGACATTACAAGCTGTTAAAGGCCCTTTTGATCCTCAGTTATGTGTGATTTACATTAGTGAAGAGAAAATTTAGATTCAATTTTGTAGATTATATGATTCATATGCATGTATGCTTATAAACTTATCCAGATGTGTATGATTTGAATAGGAAAAGTTTATCTTGCATGTTTGTGGAAAAATGTGATTTGCATGAAAAGATGTTAGATTGTTAGCATGTTTAGGATTATGTATATGTGGAGTTGATTATGAGATTCTTGTATTCATTGAGAACTGATGCAATCATTCTACACTGATTATGTTTAAATGAAAATTGAAATTGAAAGTTGTTGAATGCATGTTGGAATATAAATTGTCAAAGTTAGTCTACTTAGTCATACTTTGTTTTGCTCGAGGACTAGCAAAAATCTAAGTTTGGGAGTGTGATAACTCCATAAAATATAGTTATTTATGCCATATATCTATATTTCTATTGATTGTTTAAATCCTCATTGTATGTATATTTAGAAGGTTTTGTGCTTATATTTGTTATATTAAATTCTGATATATTTTTTACATGATATTGAGCAATTTGTGCTTATTTTGTCATTGATTAGGTGGATTTGTAATTTTTAATGATTTGGTGATTTCTCTATTATAGGAATGACTCCAAACAAGTTGATATATGGAGCATTTGAGCTAAAATTAGAAGAGAAAACCAAAGGAGCATTCTGGCAGTTGACGCTGCGGCGCAGACATATTAATGCAGCGGCGTAGCGAATCCCCTACATCCAGATAGAGAGCTACAAATTTTGCACGTCACAGTGCAGGCATGTAATGTCGCGACATCTGTGACCTAAATGTAAACGTGTCGCGGCGTAGGCATATTAATGTCACAGCGTGACTTTGTTTATGGGCTTATAAATATGATTTTAACAGTTTTTAGATAAGAGCTTTTTAGGTTTTAGAGAAGCTGCGGCTGAAATTCACATTTTGGAGGTTGAGAAGACCAAGGGAGCCAAGGTTGGAGACCATCTTCTTCATGGAAGGAGGTTCAAGCATCAAAGATCATATCCATGAGCTTCCTTCCTTCTTTCTTCTCCTTTCTCTCTTTCATCTTCCATGAACATGACTTTTGTGATATATTTTCGTGTTTCATGATGCAACTAAGCTATATTTAGGGATTACTTTGGATCCTTGTATGAATATTGATGTTTATGTATTACTTTGAGTATATATTAATATTTAGTTATGTTCAATCATATAGATCTTAATGCTCTTGATAGTTTGATCAACTGTTAAGTGAATTGTTGAAATCTGATGAACCTAGACATAGAAATTTGGATTTGAGATCATATGTATGGTTGATGCATGTTCGATGAGTTCAATTGGCTTAGATAAGTTGATTCGCTAATGGGATAGAAATATACCTCTTAGCCATGCATAGCATGTATTTGAGAACAGATTGTTCATTAGTGGATTTCACTATGGTTCTCATGGAAGCATAGTCAGCTAGGTGAAGGAAGTCAGGGTTAACTGACCTAGACATAGGCTTTTAACTAAATCAGATTCTTAAGCTAACTTAACTATTCATTAATGTTGCTTATAAGGATTACATAACATTAGTTGAAGTAAAAGGTGAAGAAGGATTTCCTAAAGCTCTAAATCGTTATCTTTACTTTCATTTATCGCTTTTATGTCTTTATATTAGTTTTACTGCACTTTCCCCTATTTTTATGTTCTTGAATAAAACTAGATAAGCTATTAGTTGATACTTAGTATTGGAAGCTAATCATCCTTATGGGAATGAACTTTTACTCTTATCTATATTACTTGAATGACCCGTGCACTTACGGTAAACAAATGGTCTAACAACTCCTTCCACTAGTCTTCTTGATCATAGATAGCTTTTCTTCTTGCTTTGACTTTGGTGATCCTTATCAAAGCTTCTTTGTCAACGACGATCTCTATGCCTTTGACATTGTTTGTGATCTTCAGTGGGCTTAGAGAGATGTGGGCAGCTACAAATAAGGCTCAAACCAGCCTAGGGTATATCATATTGTTCAGCTTTAGAAACTTCCTACAATGTTAGAAGTTGATGATCTCCTAGACATCTAACCCAAGTTCTGCCATTTTCTTAATATTGACAAACCTTCCTTGCACAACTGGTTTGGTTTTGAAACGTGAATGGAAAGTCTTTTCAATACTATGATCTAAGAAGAGTGGTACTGAAGCTTATGAGGTCTCCACCTCTTCTACATCAACCACTTCCTCTTTCTTTGCCTTTTTAGGTGGTGGTGATGATTCACTTCTCAAGCTCTTTCTCTTTCCCGAGAGGTTTTCAAGATTGATGAGTCTTCCTAATTTCTTCATGGAGAGAAGTTGGGTTAGGTGCTTTGTGAAGATTGAGGGTTCTAAGGTTGAGAAAAGTGAGTTGCAAAAGTATTTGGATGATATTTGAGAAGAGATTTTGGGTAAGATGAAAGCAATAGTGATTTAGTTTCACTATTGGGGTGAATATATAGTTGGCAAAAAAATAGCCATTGGAGGAGAAAGACTATTTCAGTAGCATTTGTCATTTCAAAAATTACTACTTCTCAACGAATATATTACCAATGGAGCATGCTAAGTCTGCATCTATAACTTATCTCTTTTCATCTAACTGATCATTTCATTTGTCTTTTGATTAAAGTTTCTGAACATATTTTTTATCATGTTTCTAATATACTTTCTTATCAAACTTCTGATCATAATTTTTTAACAGACTTCTGAACTTGCTTCTGAATGAACTTTAGCAAAGATAGATGTAGATTTCTGTTCATGATTCATCTTTTGGAATATATTTCTCTTAAAAAACTTTGTATGCGATTTGCAATATGATCATGCATCAAATGCTAACCATGTTAAGATGATTTCTTATTAAGAAAAATCTATCTCCTAATAAGGGTTTAGTACATATATCAACTCATTGTTCTTCTATTTTAACAAACTTAAACTCAAAATTGCCTTTTTGAATATAACCTCTAATAAAATAATTGATGTCTATATGATTGGACCTAGAATGTTGTATGAGATTTTCAACTAAATTAATTGCACTAGTATTATCACAAAAGATAGGAATTTTGGAGTATCGAAGTGAGTAATCCTCAAGTTGGTGCTTAATACACAGAAGTTGGGAACAACAATTTGATGCGGACACATACTCAACTTTAGCAGTAGATAAAGCAGTTTTGTTTTGTTTTTAGTTAGACCAAGTGATTACCTAAAAAGCTAGAACATCCACTTGTACTTTTCTTTTCTACACAATCTCCAACAAAGTCAGCATCACAATATCCTATAAGATCAAGACTTGCACCTTTCTCATACCATAAGCCAAGATTAGAAGTTCTAATCAAGTATCTAAAGATTCTCTTAATAGCTTTCATATGAAATTCTTTAGGATTTGCTTGAAATCTAACACATATTCCTACTCTAAATTGAATATGAGGTCTACTAGTAATGTGATACAAAAGTGATCCAACTCTAGCTCTATATAGTTTCACTAACTAGTTTACCTTTCTCATAAGAATCTAGAATCTGAGAGGGATGCATTGGTGTGCTTATTTTCTTGGTAGTGTTGATTTTCAATCTTCTGAGAAGATACTTTGTTTATTTCTCTTAATGTATTAGGACATCATTCTTCTATTGTTTGATTTGTAATCCAAAAAAGAATTCTACTTCACCTATCATGGTCATTTTAAATTCTCCCTGCATTAGCTCAAAAAATTCCTTACACAAAAGTTCATTAGTAGAACCAAATTATATCTTCCACATAAATTTGAATAAGCAAGAAATACTTCTTTTGGTATTTTCTAAACAAGGTTGTATCAATTTTGCGTCTAGTATAGCCATTTTCTAGAAGAAGCGAGCTAAGCCTTTCATATCAAGCTCTTAAAGGTTATTTTAAACCATATAAAGCTTTTGAGAGTTTGAAGACATGATTGGGAAACTTCTCATGTTCAAAACAAAGGGGTTGTCTTACATATACTTCATCAGAAATGTAACCATTCAGAAACACAGATTTAACATTCATTTGATATATAATAAAATCTTTTAAAGTAGCATAGACAAGCAAGATTCTGATAGCTTCTAATCTAGTTAGAGGAGCAAAGGTTTCATTGAAGTCAACGCCTTCTTGTTGATTATAACCTTATGCTACTAACCTTGCCTTGTTTCTAATTATATTTCTAGATTCATTAAGCTTGTTTCTGAACACCTATCTAGTTCTAATTATTATGTAATCTTTTGGTTCTGGTACTAGCATCTAGACTTTGTTTCTGTTGAATTAATTTAGCTCTTCTTGTATAGCAAGGATCCACCCTTCATCTTGTAAAGCCTCTTCAACTTCTTTAGGTTCAACTTGAGAGATGAGAGTCATGTCAACATTATTTCTAAGCGTTGATCTAGTTCTCATGCCTTGAGAAGGTTCTCCAATAATTTGTCCTTTAGGATGATACAAGATATATCTCCATTCTTTTAGCGGAGAAGAAATTTTTTGATATCTCCATTAGAAGGCTCATCAGAAGGACCATTAGAAGGATCATGTGATTCCTTCTTAGATGTCGACATATTAGAAACTAGCTTTAGAGTGTCTTTTAGAGTGATATTTTCAAATTATTCTTCTAGATCAGAAACCTTCAGCTTAGAAGCATAGTTAGAATAATTAAAAATAACATGAATAGACTCTTCAAAAACAAAGGCTCTTCTGTTATAGATTTTGTAGGCTTTAGAAGTAGTAAAGTAGCCCAGAAATATACTTTTATCTACCTTAGAATCAAACTTACCAATTTGATCCCGGTTGCTCAAAATGAAACATTTAGAATTAAAGGTACAAAAATATAAGATGTTGAGTTTTCTACCTTTCCACAATTCATAGGGAGTTTTCTTAAGTATTAACCTTATGAAAACGCAATTTTGAATATAACAAGAAGTATTAACAACTATTGCCTAGAAAAATTTAGGTAAATATTTTTACTCTTTTGTGTCACATTCACTTCTCATCGTTGAATGGTGCAAGAAATTTTACATCTTGATTTGAAATATTATCTAGATACATTATATAGGTATTTGATGTACAAGTAAAATGCACAAACCTTATGCTTGGTTTGATTTGATTTTAGATGTACTTTATGGGAATTTATGCCACTAATAATTAGATTATCCTTGGCAATTTATGTTTGGCCTTTCTCTATATTTTTCGGTTCAAAATAGATGTTTTAAGCTATGGAGTCCGAAATGAGGTGATTTCAATGGCGTTGAAAATTAAGAAAGAGAGACATAACATTTATGCAAACTAATAAGTCAGATTATCACTCCAAGGTATCACATGGGTTAAAAAATAACTCACACAACCCTATGTGAGTTGTCAAAAGCCATCCAGTAGGCCACATGGGATACCTATATGGATTCCCCAAGACACATGAGGTACCTCATGTGCGAGCACGAAACAGGAAATCTTGGAACCAAAGCAATTTCTTTTCATTACTTGGGAACTAATTAAGCATCTTTTCATTATTTTGGGACTAATTAATCAAGTTTCCTAAATCTGATTAAGCATCTTTTCATTACTTGGGGACCTATTAAGGAGGTTGAGTGAAGGATACACCTCTAACAAGGCAAATCTCATATAAAAAGACCAAGAATTAAAGATTTTAGGAGATTAGAGAGGCAACAAGGATTGGAGACTAAGAAATTGAAGACTAAGGGTTTTGATATAAGTTCAAGGAGAAATGAGGCAGTCATAAAACACACATAGTTTCTTTTCAACTTATTCTTCTTCTTACTTTTTTGTTTCTTATTTTTCTTAGATAGAGTAATAATTCTTTCTTTAGCTAGTGTGCTTTATGCCCATGTGTAGTTAAATCCCTTTTTACTAGGGCTAGGATGAAACTTTTTACTTTATTATGTTGAATACTTAATTTTTCCTTTTTTTTAAAATGAAATAATAATTATTTTTTATTCATTTATAGTGTTTTAATGCTTGAGGTATGTTGCTAGCCATACTTGCATAATCTTAGGTATTATGTGAAGGATCGAAAGATGAAGTCTAATGCTTGATAATCTAGGAATTGAACTTAGGATTTAAAACCTAAAGATAGACTTGATCCTTCTAGAGTTAAACAGGATATCATAGAACTTAATGAGTTTTAACTAATTTAATTTCTATAAAAATGTAGTTGATTTAGTTTTAACACATTATTAGAGTCAAAATATTGGACTTTAAATAATTTAGAATAGACCACCTTCAAAAACATAGTTATCATTAATAAAGGAGAATCAATATTTTTCATGAGAGGTAATTGTAGTGAATAACTAATCCTAGGTTTTTAATACTTGGTTGAGCTCTATTTCTTTAGTCTTATTAGTTTTATTAGTTATTTTATTACTTTTTAATTTCTTTCAATTTATATTGTTATTTTCATTTGCCTAAATAATTAAAATTGATGTAGTTTGGTAATCATATGATCCTCGTGAGAATGATACCCTACTCATCATTTTATTACTTGTTGGCGACCTGTGCACTTACGGATTTAGTACAAGTTTTGGTGTTGATACCTGGGATCAAATGCTGATATCGAACGATCGTTGATTTAATTAGTTTAGACACTTTATTTTTCTTTTAGTTCTTTTACTTTTGTTTGTTATTATTTTCCTTTTTAGGAATTGTGTCATGTCTATGCAAGCTGGTATGTTAGATCTATTGAGCACACTTAATGCTAAACTCGATGTTTTCATTGAAAAGTTAGATAATTTCAAGCCTCAATGGAACCCATATCCTAAAGCATATAATCATGGTTGGAGGAATCACCACAATTTCCCTTGGGGGAATCAACAAATTCAAAGGCGCTAAACTATTGCTAGATCACCACTGGACTTCCAACAATGTGGTACCTATGCTCCAATGTCTTATTAATACCCACATCAAAATCAAAAGTTCAACTTGAAGTTGTTGTTGGGAAATTTTATACAAGAATATGGTGTCAATGCTTTAATGTCTTTTGGAGAATTTCATAGCAGATCAAGAGTGACAACATCAAGTCATTGAATAACAAATTTAGGAACAAAGTGAAGCTCTCCAACAAATCACATCAAGGTTTGACCAATTAGATACACACAACATGATGCTATAAGATCAAATTGCTCATAACCAAATGATGCTAGTATACCAAATTGGTCAACTTGGGTGATCACAAGGTAATGAAAATCAAAAGAATGGCGAAGAGGTTGAAGATGAGATCGAGCTTAATTTATTCAATGCTCCCAAACAACCAGATTTGATAAATATTTTCATATGAGCTTGATCAAGAGGTGTGCAACGAAGAATACCCAAAGGAACCTCTAGAATCATGTCTAAGGCATAATACCACAAAAAAAAGGAATGAAGAAGTTACATCTCATGGTCAATTGCTAAAATTGAGTCCACTCTATTAGCAAGGACTAAACTTTGAGGAGTAATAATAAATCAAAATCAGTCCATATCTACTCATTGATAGAGAAGCTCCTAATGTAGAATTCAAACGTATTTTTGCCATGCTCAGGTATGCATTCCATAAACCAAAGTCTTCATATGCTACCATTCTTAGGTACGCATTTTCATGTGTTGAATATTTGATAGATCTTCTCTTAGTAAGAATAAGAATAATTCATGATACTTTTGATAAGATAAAAGGATATTTTTCATGGGTCAAGCTGAGGACCTTAAATTAGTATTTCTTGAGAGGCAACTCAAGTTTCTTTTCATTGTTTCCATTATTTCTTTGTGATTTGTATTTTGTGAATTTTGTTGATAGTTTAGTGTTTATTGGTTTGGATCAGGTGCCTCATCGAGTTCAGAACCTTTGTAGAGAGATGTATATAGTATCATCCAACAAAAATATTTTTTCTTTCTTTTAGTTTTTATTAATTTGCAATGCATTTAGAGGAGAGTGCATCCTCTAATTCGTTTCAAGCCAAGCTTAATATTTTTCAAAATAAGAGATAAAAATTTTTTTGAAGGATAACTTAAGACATAATATTGTCTATCATATTATAATCTTATTTTCATTTTACTTTTTTTAATAATAAAATAGCATTTTTAAGTTAATTTAAATTATAAGCTCTATTCTTTTCCACTTCTAATATAAACTATTCGTGCTCAACAAAAAAAATTATTTATATACTAATAATAATTAGATTAAAGGACTTGATTTTGATATACTATTATTATAACAATTTTTTATATTATTATTTAATTATATATTATTATATCCTTACAAAAAATTAACTCTAATAACAATTTATTCAAAAGTCATGTTTTTTAATGATATAACAATACATAATTAAATAAATAAAATAAAATTTTACATTAACAATATAGCAAAAATAAACTCTAAATTAAACAATTAGTATTATAAATTAAATTTATAATCCACTCCAATTCATTAATTGCTATTGTGACTTTAAAACAATAAAGATGACTCCCTCCCAAATTTTTATACAGTATAGTAATATTCTTTTACCTTTTCATTTCACCACATTCACACTACTCTAATATATACCACTTCATTCCATTCTTTTTAAAGCTCCCCAACGTATCCAAATTTGACTAATCCGATGGACTGGGAGGCAAAAGTCTCCAAGTTTAGAGCGCAGGAATTGCTGTTGAGGAAGATTGCAGTTACAAGGAAAATAACTTGAACAATGCTCCTTGCACAACATTATTTGTGTCACATTTCTCACATTGACTGAAGTGACGGAATCAAAATATATATTTATAGAAAATGAGGTGAAATTAAATATAATTAGATAATATATATATAATCATTAGATAAAAGTAAAATTAACAGTTGAAAATAAATGTAAAAAAAAAAGATTTATACTAATATAAGTTGATCTATTTTCATATATATCAATTTATATATTTATAATTTTTATTATTTAATTATAATTTAACACACTTTATTTTTTATATACCTATAATTTAATACACTTTATTTTTTACGTACTTACCATTTAATTCTGCAGCAAAAATAAGATATAAGTAATACTAATGTGTAATTAACATTTTTCCTTCGCATAGAATACCTGCTTACAAGGCAGTAGTGTACTTATTACTTAAGATGCGTAGGTGGCATTAGGTAGGTGGTATTATTTATGTGATGTGGTGGTGGTGTTCTTAAGATGTGTAGGTGACATTATTTATATAGTGTGTTTTATATAATAATTCTGATTTTTTTAATTATTTTTTTATATTATTTTTTTATCATTTTTTTCATTTAATCACAACCATTTAAAAATAATATAAAAATTAGTATGATAAAAAAATGATATGATAACATAATTTTTCTTTGTATAAATACCACCACTATCTCAACAAGAATATTATATACATATATTTACCTATATATTATTTTAAATGCATATATTTTTTATTATCTAATTACAATTAAATCCATCTTATTTTTCATATTTATACTTTAATTTTGACACATCTTTTATGTGAAAAATGTGCTTTAAGTATTATTCCAATATGAAATGTGCATATTAATTATTAAATTAAATAATTTAGATAAAGGAATAACTTAAACAAGTGTATCGCAATTCAGAAGATCTCTTCTATAACTGATTTGAAGTCAAAATTGCGAGATAATATTAAGAGACAAGGAGTGCGGGAGGAGGGGCACCATCATGTATGTAATGGTAATCAGACTGACATAAAATAGATAATATCAATAATAATATCCAATCAACATATAAAAAATAGCAAATGAAAATCTTCTCATAACAAAATAAAAAAAAAAATTAACAATTTCGTATGTAAGCCCCAGTTAGCTGGTAAGGGGCTGTAACCAAAACTGAAGAAAGGAGATGAATTAAATACAATAAACTTTTGATGGGGAAAAAAACCCTCTGAGCAGATTTTCTTTAATCTTTTTAAGATATATATAATTATGAGCCAGGAATTTACAGCTACCACAGGAGCTTTGAGCAAAACTGGGTAATGACAATGCTATTAATATCATAAGAGGTCTTCTGTACCTAAATCTGCTCCAGCAAACCCCTTGGAATGTCTCCTAGCAAACCCATAATCGAAACAGAAGGCTGTTTTTGATATATAGCATAACGGAATACATTATCCTCTATACACTATATAAGGCTTTTTAGGGAGCTTGATTTCCATACCACAAGTGACTTGAGAAATTCCATGACCTGCAGACACAACATTATGGCAGAATTTATTTTATCAGAAAACAATATCAATATATACAAGGAAATAGACCTAATGATCTACATAGTATTCCAGTGTGGGTAGCAAACAGCCTGTCTAATGCTAAAGAAAATGTACAAAACCGCAAGAAAACTTCAACAAACAAACAGAATTAAAACTGAGAGAATTACTTCTGAAGGATCACGAAGAGAGTAAATTGCGTTGCTTTCCTTTGGGGCGGAAGACACTAAGATGCCACAACCTTTATTAACTTCTCTCAAAACCTGTTACAATCCATTTGATATCAGTATTCAGGAAATCTACAGAGTAAGAAGAAAAGAATAATTGAAAAATCATTCAATAAGTTTGAGGCATAACATTATAGCAAGCTATATATTACCTTAAATGCATCTTCATCTGTCCGATCATCTCCAATATATATAGGAAGCACATCATCACAATTACTAAGTCCTAAATAAAGATGTCTAATGTTATTTACGGCAAAACAAAATTCTGATCTTTAGAGAAAGTAACCATCAAATAAACAACAAATTAACTCACCAAGTGACTCAAGTAAAAATGTGACAGCTTTTCCCTTATCCCAGTCAATCACTGGTCGGACCTCTAAAACCTGAAAATTAGTAAACATAAATTACTAAAAGTACTATAACAGTTACATCTCTTAAAAAATGAGTAAAAAATTTGGGTCTAGAAATAGTACCTTCCGCCCATGAGTTAATCGTAAACTTGGATAGTCCTTCAAAACATCATATACACGTTGTCCCACCATATCCCAACTCTGTACATTAAATGAAACAAAGTAAGAGGAAAGAAAAAAATACTTACAACCATGATGAAATAGGTAATAAGTTGGTGAAAAGGGGGAATCATCTTAGGCAGAAAGACTCCCCATTCTTAGGGCAATATTACTAAGGATTGAGCATAAGAATAGAAGGCAATACCTTCTCATCTACATTACGGTAATGTACAGAGACACAAAATTTATTGTTCTCAACTTTTGCTCCTTTAATGTCTATCGTACACTCGATGAGCAACCTAAGTACCTGTGCAAACATGATTCAATCAGGATACCACATTCCAATACAAACTAAAAAAAAAAAAAAGAAGAAGATTAAAAGGTGATTCATTCTAGTATTTTTCAAATATACATACCTCATCAATCATGGGCAGGAATTCAGCAGCAGGTTGGAATAAATTAACTTCATTACCCTGTTATTTTAAAAGATTATAAATCAAATAGAGGCCCTTTAAAAAGGTACTTCTAGAAAGATATTGTGAAGTCAGACACATTCAGAAACATATGCCAGATAGAAACTTTTAAAAGCAGTACCTGCTTGTCAGTAGACCTAATACAATTAGGGTGATTATCAGATACAGATTGTCCAAGAGGACCAATAATGTCCATCCCATGACTACCAGCATAACAGAGCTCTGTTAGTCCAACAAATTCATATACCTGAGCAAATAAGGTCTAACAAAGGTTAAAATCAAAACTGACAACCAACAAGGAAGCTTGTTATTTGCATTTCTGTGTGCGGGTGTGAGTAAATATATAAGAGAAATAAAGAAGAGGAACAAAATTGTTTTGTTTTATTAAATTCTCCAACTACCTTGTCACAGCTTCTTCCACTAATTATTGCTGTCGGAAAATATTCTGTCGCTTTTTTAACAGCAGCACGCATCTGCAGAAGTTACAGGATCAGAATCAGCAAAATAAAACACCCAGTTGACCAATGTTTAGTTGGTTCAAGTGATTCGACACTTATTCTTCTTAAGTAAGGTCTCGAATTTGAGTATTGTGAATGAAAAAAATCAACACTGAGAGAGTTTTATATCTTTGTAATCTAACCCAGCTCGACTCGAGATTAGTCGGAGTCGGAACCAAATTTGGCTTCCGGATACCAAAAGATTTACACAATAAAAAGAAAAAAGAACACCAAATTGAAATTCTGGACACTAAATCTAAGGAGAATATTACATACATTGGCAGACATGAAAGCACAGTCAGGATTGTCCACAATTGGGGAAAGAGTCCCATCGTAATCCAGAAACAATGCTATTCTCTTGCCTTTTGCACAGTTAGTAATTTGCTCAAAAGATGTAAGTGCTGATGGAAACTTTAGCTGTGAAATTTAGAGAAAAAAAATGGTAAAGGAAACTGCATAAACAAACCTTCCAAAATTATAGAACATAAAAAATTACATAGAGGTAAATATGCTATACCAGCCAGGTATAATAAGCAGCATCTGATGCAAACCCATGGCTAACATCCTTCGATATTTTCTTGTTTGGAGGAGAAGATGATTTCATGGCATCCAACCAACCACTAGAACGAACATCATCAAGAATTCCGGTCTTCTTCCTTGGAATTGTCAGCAAGAGACCATGCTTCAGGGTTGCCCCTGTAGGTGAGTAAGTTAACAGATTGGAAGCCACACCCAGTCTTGACTTTGTTAAGGGTGCAATATCAGTGAGGACAGGAGTATGATTTGATTTCAGGTCCATTGGATCCAGGTCTGTGGACCAATTTACAGTGCAGCAACAATGTAACACCTTTAAGGAGTATTAAGAACCAAATATGATACACGGATACGGGTACAAGTATCAGATATGATATAGATACAGTACAAAAATACAACTTTTGTTAAAAAAATAAAACAAATATTTATTAAATATTTGAGTATCTAGTACAATATTAAATACGTATCCGACACAGATATATCTATGAAGTACTCGTGCTTCTTTCGAACCAATTGAACTAATGTCTATCAAATTTCCACTTCACCCAACTCTTTTATCAATAAAAAACCACCGCTTCATTGTTTTCTTGTCACTGCTCTTGGGGTAGCAGTCCATCAACTGCTGAGCTACTGAAAATAATGATCATGTAATTAGTTAATTTGAAGTCGTTGAATATCAAGTGGTCAGGTAATTGAAACAAATGGCACTCAAATTTGAATCCACCTTTTCATTATCCTATAAACTATTAAAGGGGAAAAAGAAAAAAAAGAGGCAAACTGCTCAATAGTATATATGGACCCAGTACATAAGGTTCTTCAATGACACAGATCATCACTATATATATGAAACAACATGGTCCTGTTACCATCTAAAATGACCATCATGACATAAAAAAGAGTACAAACTTCTCCAAAACTTTGCATGGCATATTTCTTTGAAGCATAAATTCTAGTGGAGTTCTATTTTCAATGAAAAATACGTAGAAAGAACTATCCAAGATTGGTTAATTGAACACGGATTGATGTCAACTTCACAATTTGACTTTTTGATCTTTTTCTTGATTTTTTACTTCTTTTTAAACGGTTGAGAATACTTTACGTGATCAGGACAACAAGCAATTGGACCTAATAACGAAAAATCAAGTGTGAAAACAAATAACAACATCACATCAGCTTAATTAAAAACAGTTCTGAGGGAGACAAATCGGAATCCTTTGTCGACACTACAGTATCCATATTGTGGTCGGCAAAAACTGAAAAAACTGAATTAACCATTCATGCAACGATCTCTCTAAGAAAATAATGATATGCTCAGAAAAGAAAAGAAATGGTTTTCGCAAATAAACTTACAAAAAAAAAAAAAGTCGCCCAGATTTTGACCAGGTCCAAAAATTTTCCGTAAGATTGAATAATGATTAAAAGCGAAGGTAGCACGAATGGCCCAGATTTTGACCAGGTACAAATATTTTCAATAGGGTTGAATAATCATTAAAAGCGAAGGCAGCACGAAAGTTTCACAAGTCAAAGTTGTTACCGAACCTTCGAATGTCAAGAAACTTACGCAATCTCCATTAAAAAAAAAAACTAAAATGCAAGAAATTTCTAAAAAATTATTTCTCAGTTTCAAAAATTTTTTTGTTTAAAATTTAAAATTTGACTCTTTTAATTTATTAAATTGTACAATAAAATATAAAATTAATTCTATATGTATGTGTAAAAAACTTCTTATAAGAAATTAATATACACCATTTGATAAGTTGAAAGAATAAAATTGTTGAATTTTAAACGAGTTTATTTGAAACTGACTGTTGAAGCAGATTTCTTGCATTTTAACCCAAAAAAAATAAAATAAATTGGAACCCAAATTTCAGAAAATCAATTACACAAACAGAGAAAAGAGGCGAAGAAGAAGAGCCATAAGCGTACCTAATATACGAGCTCCAACCACGGAAATAAGGAAATGAGAGTACTCATGAATCTTCAGAATGAAAGTTCCATATAAATAGTCTTCAAAAGGCGAAAATAAACCAATAAGAAAGGGGTTAATGCTGTAGCGAACCCATGTTTAGTTTGGCAGCCAATAAAACAGAGCCAAAAGGTGGAAAAACCCAGAAGAACCCTCTTAAAAAAACGCAAAAGGAAACAAACCGATAAGAAAGGGGTTGTAGTTATAGCGAACGCATGTTTAGTTCGACTACCACAACTTTTTGGTACGAAATTTCAGCAAAAGTTTCCTTTTGTAGTAATTCTCTCGGCAGCCAAACAAGGCAGAGACAGTTGGGAAGGAAGATGTGTACGTGGGAGTGGTGAGAATGGAAAGCAGATACTCACGGACCTGAAAATAAGAGCTTTCAGAGAAACCCAAAAGATAAAGGAAAATCGATGTGTTGAAGCGCCAAGATGTAAAGAAGAGAGACAATAAGAAGAAAGAAAAGCAGCAGGGGAATGGGGTATCTATAAGCGCTTCGGTCCTCACCAAACGTGAAAAAACTACAATGAAATACCGTCACGTGTTTGAATGTCTTTTTTATTAATACAACGACATATAAAGGTGAAGAATGCCCGGAAAGAAAAGGTAAAGCACAAAATAAAGTTATTTTTTTTATTTAAAAGATTAATAAAAGATTTAAATGAAATTTTATTATTTTATTTAAAAATTAAATTATAAATAAAGAGAATAAATGTAAATTATTTATTTTTTAATTTGTAAGTTTATTTTTTCTATTTTATCTTAATTTAAAAAACAAAAAATTAGTATTTTAAAAAAAAAGAGAAATAATTTCTCTTAATTTTTTCTTACTATTAAATTCTCAAAGAATAAAAATTATTCTCTTTTTCTTCCGTCTTTTTCCTTTCTCCCCATAATCTATTATCCTAACACTATGTTACAGGGAAACCCTTTTGCAGTTGTTGAATAACGAAACACTAACACATCAATTTTAAAAATTATAAAGAGGAATCTGGCGTATATATATATATATATATATATATATATATATATATATATATATATATAATTTCAAATTTTAAAAAAAAAATTCATAATTCATTAATATCATTTCTATAAGTTTAAAGAGAAGAACCTCTTTTAAAAAATAGCGACATAATCTAAAAAACATAAATTAACTCGCTAATCACTAGATGGAATATTGTAAGAGCAATGTGATGACTTGTGTAGAGGTAGAAGGAGCAGGATGAAAATAGTGTTGTGTGAAAAGAAAAACTTAAAAGTATAATAGTGACGTGTGAAAAAATAAAACTTAAAATATTTGGTATTGAAAATCTTGAGATAAGGTGAGTTCAAACTTATTAATTGAACGTTAGTCATGGAAATTAAGTTTTTTTTTTAAGAAAATATTAATGAGTTGTGTTCAAGTATAAATCTGAGCGATGTCGCTGCCCAAAAAAATAATCTTTTTAATCGGAGATTTACTATATCGTATGTCGTACGAGTGTCTCCATGTACGTAGCGTGTCGGGACGACAGACGCCCATAATCGGCATGTCCGTGCTTCATAGTGAATAACGAAACACTAGCAATGAAATATAGAGGTCCTATTCTCGGAGAAGAGCGTATAACACACTCGCCACTGGTGAAGAACTGTGGTGTGGCCTGTGGTGTGTGTAACGAGGGACGCGCGTGGGTTCCTTCATAACTAAACTGAGTGAGTAAAGTATAAACTGAGACGCTAAAAAATTTTAGATTACTCTTATACGTAGTACGTACGTCCTTGATGTAAATGAGTCGAGTTTGACTAATTTAATAAGGGTTTTATTGATACTTATTAAGAAAGAAAAATAATTTTTTTAAATAAAAATAAATATTTAATATATTAAAAATTAAAAAAAATTATTTGAAATTTTTTTTAATAGTATTAAATATTTTATTTTTATTTAATTTTTTAATTTTATTTTCCTTTGCAAATGTGCTTTGGAAAATTCTCAAAAATTAAATTAAAAATAAATATGAGATGACTTTTTTGGATGCATAATATAAGAAATTAATCTTTTCCTTAAGAAATATTCTGATAAACTAAAATAATATAGAAATTGATTTTTTTAAGGACAAAATTTATGTTCATCTTTTTATATTTATTATATTCATTTCATTAATTAAATTATGTCATGTATTTATTAATATTTTTTAAATACACACATATCATAATTTGATTAATAAAATAAATATAATAGAAATAAAAAATATACTTAAATTTTGTCCCTTTTTAACTATATAGAAGTTGGTTTTAACAACATTTTCTAAATAACTATTGACTTATTAGAATCTCAAATACTTATTACCAAATTAGTGAAGAAGTCCAAAAAAATTTTCATTGCAATATTAAGAAGAAATAACTAAATAGTTAAATTATAATTTTAATCTCTAAGGTTTGCAAGTATTTTTAATTTATTCTTTATATTTTTTAAAATCAATTCTCATATTTTTAAAATTTTTTAAAATAGACATCAACTTTTATTATAAAATCATCAATTTAGTCTCAACGTGATATTTAGAAAAAAAACATCTAAAGAAACACATATTAAATGTAAGAACATTTACTAAAAAATAAAGGATATCTGTATAAACATTTATTAGAATAAAAAACATCTAGCATATATTTTAAAAATAAAAAGAACATTTAAAAAAATATTTATTAGACAAAAATATATTTATAAAATCAATTAAATAACAGTACTATAACAATATTATAAAAGAAGTTATTGACACAAAATACTTTAAAAATTTTATAAATATAAAAATTAATTTAAAAATTGAAAAACTAAATTAAAAAAATATAAAAGTTATAAAGATCAAAATTATAATTTAACTTAAAATAATATAATAATCTTGCACATGTTATTATCATATTTCAATTTCAGTAGATTCAATAGTATAAACTTCCACCTCAGGCTTGCGTGTTTCTCCGTTGTCCAACAAAAACTTTATAAACATAGTTTGACTGAAATTATTGCCTTTCCGAAAACAAAGTAGTATCCTTCCAAAGAAGAAAATTTTTTAAGTATTCTTAAAGCAAAAATAAGTGAACAATAAATTTTCGGATTTCCATTTCAACTGCAGTGATTACTATTCATTTCCACATGTGATTCTAATATGCTTTCTGTTTTATAATCATTTACATTATGTATTATTTTATGTTATATTTTATGGTTCTATTCATGTGTTTGCTACCTACCATTTTTTAATGGTTGGACACGTAACCGAAACAGTGGATGAGCTGGGCTTGCAGACGGTGAGTTATCCATGGCAGCGTTGGGGACGGTCTCTGTCAGTCTTGGAGATGCAGAGGGTGTGGGAACGGTGAGGTCTCTATGGCACCAATGGGCTATTTAACTGTAAAATCAAAAGAAAACTCAGTCCCATATAGAAAATACAATTAGTACAGAGAAGAGAAGAGACGGAGAAAGGGTGGGGATGCTTTGTGAGAAAGATTCATAGGAGATGGGAGAGGGGTGTGGCCGTGGGGAAGGGGAAGGGGAAGAGAGATGGAGAGAAAAATACTCTAAAAGTAATATTCTAAGCATATTTGTAACCGATTAGTCTCAGATTTAATTAAATCTGTTTCAATTATTATTTTTACTATTCAAACCTTTTACTATTTATATAATTTTAAAGTTTAAGTTAGACGAAAATAAAATTACACATATTTTTTTAATGTTAAAAAAGACATATATTATCTTCTCAAGTCAACTATTATTTATGTAAAAGTCAACTATTATTTATTCTACAAGTCAAGTTCTTATTAAATATTTTTTTTTTCACATGTATGATGTGTGGGAGAAAAATAATTTAAAATTATTTTATTATAAAAATATTTAATAATTAAAATACATTATTTTATAAAAATATTAATATTTATTATTTAATAATAAACACAATTTTTAATTTAATAATTGAATAAAAATTTTGTAATAAAAATATTTAAAAATTAAATACATTATTATTTAATTAAATATTATAATATTTTAAAATTAAAATATTAAAAAATTATATATTTTAATATTTATGTTCTCTTTGATAAATACTTTTTTCTTATTTTTTTACACTGCTATATGTGCTTTAATGCATTTGATGATGGTGATGTTGTTATTGTTAAATATCCAAGATAAATCTACTATGAGTTTTGTTAATGACACTTATTAGCAAAATACTTCTATTAATAAAACATAATAAAATGAGTCTATACTATTCATCCTATGGGTTCACAAGTGACTTTTTGACTTTTTTATATGTGTCATGTGTGAATGCAAAAAAAAAGTATTAGAGAAGGAGAAGCCTTTCACATGAATGGGTGATTTTAAACTATCAATTTTTATTGTTAAATAATTATTTTAATATTAAATGAAATAATAGTTCTATTAATGCTTCCAAAACTTTGTTAAGTGATAAATGGTTAATATTCAAATTATAGTATTATATCTCAAGTTGATATTGTTGATGACATACTTTAGACAAAATAAAAAGAATATGATTATAAATGATGATAAAATTTTTATATTAGTAATAAGTTTGGTATAGACTTTAAAAGAATGTGAATTTTTTTTTAAAAAAAATAGGTGAGTTGGCTTGTCAATTTGTCATAAAACTGGATAAGTAAAAAATAGTAAAAAAATATTATCCTATATTTTTTCTAAAATGGTAACAAATATTTGTATTAATTAAAAAATATTATTATTACTTAAATGGTACTAATACTTGAGTTGATAATATTTTCTTATTTCATTTTTCAAAGAAAAAATGGTTATAACTAATTTAAAGAAATATATGGTGTATAATTTTTTATTTACTTTTTTTGAATTAAATAATTCATTGAGTTAAAAAACTGAAATTGAATAAAACTTCTTTAGCTTTGTCCTTTATTCTTTATTATTGGATAAATGTTACATTATTTTTTATATTTTTTTATTTAGAGTAAAGTTTTTTTCAAAAATAAATGAAGCTAAATTGGATGCATATTAAATGTTTGACTCTTGCGAATGAAAAAAATCAGTGCTGAGAAAATTTTATACATTTGTAATTCGACTCGACTCGATTGAGAATTAGTTGAGGTTCAGTGTGGCTTTTGAATACCAAATCTTGAATAAATAGTTCATAGTTATAGTTATAGTTACAAAATCAAAAACAATCATTGAAATGCATGGAAAAGAGATTTTGAGTAATATATATTATAATCGTTAAACATATTTTTGAAATTTTGTTTCACTATTTTTATACTTTATTAGTTTCTATATTATACTCTTTGAATTTTTAGTATTTTTAAATGTTGATCAATTAGACTAATGATTCATTTAGATAAGCTTTGAATAAAAGTAATTTTAATATATTATTAAAAAGTAATTTTTTGTTAGATTTTTATGAAAAGCCCCATTTTATTGTATTGATACAATTACAAAAAAAAAATTTTAAAATATATAAACGATAACATTTGTCATTTTGAAATAATGTAAGAACATTTTTATCCTAAAATTTTTTTTCATCTCCTTAAATGAGTTTTTTTTCTTTCTATTTTTTAGAAGTTACTCATTGTTGCTTCTCAAAATAATTAGAAATTTAATTTTTTTATTCTAATTATTTTAAAATGTTTAACCAAAAACACTCTAAAGATTTGAGGAGTAACTTTTTTAATTAAAAAGTGCATTTCAATAAATAAAAAAGTTAAACAAACACACCCTAATTGTTTATATAATAATTTAGGCTCTTAATTAAATATTTTATTTCGAGTAAATTAATAAGTATATATGAAAATAAATAAATTTATATAATATAATTATATTAAATTATTGTATATAAAGATACTAGTTTAGTAAAAATTATTATCCCATGTGATGTATAGGTCAAAAACACAAATTATTTAATAAGTGTCATCTTATAACATTAAATATTAAAATAGGAAATTATGATGACTTATATACATTTTTTTTAGTCTAATTTTTTTTCCTAAAAGCACTTAAAAATTTCTCGAAAAAGAAAGTGAATTGGATGGTGGCAAGCCTTTTCACCCATTAGGAGAAGGCACATACTCGAGTGTGGGGCACCCAAGTTGGCGACATGAATTCATAGAAGAAGCATGTTGTTGGTCAAATATGGTAACGATAGAACCAAAAGGGTAACAATGTTTAACAAATAAACAATTTAGTCCAATGAGTTTAACCTATTTTAAAGGTTGCGTTCGGTGGACAAGATAAGGAAGACCTGATAGTATTAGCTAATACTATCAAGTCTTATCAAGTGTTTGGTACTTTGGTCTGATAGTATAGTCAAATCAGATCAAATATTTGTATCATATCCTAACATGATTACTCTATCCTCCCCCACCCCCCTAATTAGACCTGATAGGATATCTTTTCCTACACTATTCCTCAATCTTCATCCCTCTCAATTCAAGTCTTTCATTCCCTACCAAGAACCTCATCCAACGAAATTACCACCTTCCCATCAAAATCGAACTAGCCAAGTTTAACACAGAAATGACCACCTATCCAGGTTATATCATGCGACCTTTCTCTGGTTCACTTGCCTTAAACCTCGATTCTGGCTACCTTCGCAGCTCCATTGTCATCGTTCACTTCATCTTCCGCCACTGCTGCCTAGAAAACTTGTTCTTCTACTTCATGGTTGCCGAATTCGACCCAGGTAGTCTTTGTTCTTGGAATTAGCAGGAGTGGGTGGTGTGGAAGAGGATGTGGGCTTGGACTTTGGAGAGGAGGGTGGAGCCATGGAGCCGTGGAGGAATGGGGTTGAGACTTGACAAATTCGTAGGGAGTTCCAAAATAAATTTCAGTTAACCATGATTTATAATTTAAAAGAAATAAAAAAAAATTAATTTGAGAAAAAAAGAAGATTACACTAATTCGTAGGCCACCATCTTTTTGTTTCAATTTCAACATTTCCTCTATTCATCTTTTTAACTTCACCCATCATCGTTTTTTCTTTCTAGAGGCCATTTCTTCGTTTATTCAATACCAATTAGGTAAATTATTTTCTTTCTTATTATTTTTAGTTTAGCAATTTTTTTTCTTAACATTACCCAGATGGCATTATTTTCTTACTCGCTATACTTTCTTTGAATTTGTAGATAACAAAAATGAAGATGAAGAGGGTCTTGGTGGCGGCAACCATGGTGGCCACCACCCATAAAGAATCATACTTGGAAAACCATGGGCCAAACACTTTGAGGATACTGAGTTGCCACTTCCGAGATTGAGGTCTCTGTGATGTGCAGTTGACTAGGATAGTCAGTGTAAAGGAGGTGGTGAGGAATGTGAAGGGTAGTATAGTTATATTAAATAGTTACATATACTATCAAGTTACTTATACTATTTGTACCAAATGTTTGATAGTATAAGACCTTATTCTATCGTTTATACTATCAAACCTTATCCTATTGTCTTATATTATCATATCTTATACTATCATGTATACCAAACGCAGCCTTAAGGCTATCAAAATAGGTTAAACTCATTGGACTAAATTGTTTATTTGTTAAAATTAGGTGAGTTAAACTTTAAAATTGTTGACATGTTTAAATTAATGTACTTTTAGTTTGGCTTATTTAACTCATGAGTTAAATAGGTTGATTCATTTAATTTGTGGGTTTGACCATTTTAATATATTTATTTATTTATTTATTTTAAATTATCAATAATATAAATTTAGAGTTTAGTTTTTTGAATTTGATATGCTTTAAATTTATAATATGCTTTTATTTTGAAGTAAACATTTGAATTTTTATTTCTTTTCGACTTTGTGACTTTCATTTTACATAATGATATATTAATTTAAAGTAAAACAATTCTCAATTTTTTTTTAAAAAAAAGTAGACAATCCATTTAGGTCTGTTGAACTACCTTTATACGAGTTTGATTGGTAAAATACTAACTCATTTAAATAAACATATGCTTTGCTCAACTTATTTTATGCCTAGGTTAAATGAGTCAAATTTAAACGAGGTCAGACTTACTCGTTTAATAGCCCTAGACACCATAACAGTAGATTTGGTTGGTTTTTGTTTTGTGAGTTAGGAAGACATATGGGACAACATGACATAGATACATAAATAAAGTAAATTCTAAAAATGAAAAAAATGATTAAAATATAAATTTATGTAAAAATATAAATCTTAAATTAGAATAAAAAATTAATGTTTCATTAATCAACATTAGACATTGTAAATATAATAAAATTTAATTAATGTATTATTCTACTTGTATTTATTTGTATAAAAATTTAAATAATTTTAAAAAAATGTACTTAAAAGTATCTAAAAACATCTTAAAAAATCTAACACCATAATTATCAGTGAATTTCTATAGTACTCTAATGGGTTTGATATCTAATGTGAAGAGTTAAACATTTATTAAGTACTGAACGCATAATAAATATTTTAAAAAAATAAATAATTAATGAAATATTTGACAACCCACTTTAAATACTAAATTTTGAAGAAAAAAAAACGATGCATACCATAGAAATCCCCATCCAATCTAGATATGATATTTGTCTTAAGTGTTGATGTTCTTTAGGTGGTAACTGCATTAAAATGGAAGCAACTTTTAGGCTTTGTTTGAGAGGATGGTATTGGAGGGAATAACATGGAATATAATAACAAAACTTAATAAAAGTGTGTTTGAGAGTTATTTTAATAGATGGAGTAGAATGGCAAGAGAAGGACTCCTTTGTTACTCAAAACCTCCAATTTTTGTTTCTCCAATTTGGGGAGTCAAGGAATGAATGACTTGAGTAATACACCCCTTCCTCATTAAACTGACTACAAGATATTCCCACAGGTTTGACTCATTTGAACTGTCTATGAAAATAATCTCATTCCATTGCGAAAGCACGATTGTTATGCAGTCTCTTCACAAGAATTGTTTCTCTGAAATTTAAACTTGCGTCCTCATCCTAGGAAGTCGAAGTTACTTACCACATCGACTCATCTTTTGTAAATTTTTTACTATATAGTTAAAGTGATATACATTCAACGAATAATAATAATAATAATAATAATAATAATAATAATAATAATAATAATAATAATAATAATTTACTTTAAAAACATAGAAGAATCTCTCCCAAACCAATCTACTCTCTAAATTCAAGAAGTCGATAGGCCTACACTTCCACCAACTTTTCAATGGGAAGAATTTTTGGTGTATTATTAACTAGGATTTAGTTTTAGAGAAAAGTGCATATAGAACTCTTAAACTTTGTCCCATTTGTAAATTGTCATCATGAACTTTAAAATTGTTTCAATTTGTCGTTACACTATAACAATTATACTAATAAACCCTTTCATCCATTTATTGTTAAGTCACTAACAAAGTTGTAACGTGACAAAACCTGAACCATCCATTTATATAAAATCTTTATTGTTCATTAATTTTTCTTTTAAATTATAATTTTATCTAATTTTAAAACTTCCTAAATTTTTTTAAAAAACCAAAATTTATAAAAACAAAAAATTATGAGACCCATGGTCTTGTTCTTTAGATTGTTAACTTTTTTTTGTTGAGGGACAAGATTGGTGCCTATGAAATGACCACCATCTTGCAAGGGCATGTTAAGGGAGACATATTAATTACTAACCATTTATAGGATTTACACATTAATGCCTCACACATGTACTTATTTGTTATTTATTTTTTGCACACGTCAATATAGCTAATAGAATTGAACTGATCACCAACTTGGGCAGGGCACTGGGTCAATGGGTCTTAGGAGCAACTGCAAGTGCACGGGCTATATAATTAATAAAGAGAGTAACGAGTATCATGTCCTAAGGGATATGGTTAAGTGAATGTATTAGCGAATATTTAATTATGTCATTTAGGATTAAGCAAAACAAATTTAAGAACAAACGAAGAGTACAAGATTTAAAGAAAACCCACACAAAGCACACCAAGATTAGAGAGATAAGAATGCTATGAAGGCCTATGAGGACTTTCTTCACCTACTACTTTGCTTGGATTAGGCAAGTTACACAAGTAAATGTTAATGAACTCAAGTTGTTAGGTGAAACATTAAGTATTCAAAATGCCTCTGTTTAGGTCACTTGAATTAATATTCATTACCTAAATCACTATGTTTCCATGTGAGGAAGAGTGATTTCATGCTCATTAAGCACTTGTTTCAAACATAAGCTATGCATAGCCAATGAATATGTGTCCATCCCATTGACAAATCAACACACCCAACTCAAGCAAATGAAATTGAACATGCATTACCCAAAACCTTGGTCTCAATTTCCTATTCCTATGTCTAGGTCAAGGAAAAGCCATAAATCAATTGGTGATGAATCAACTGAATGAATTAAACATAGAATTGGGTAAACAACAAGACATTCATTAACAAATACTCATGAAAAACTTACAAACATCCAAGATTCATAGTGGGTTTCAAAAGAACCCCTAGTTAGTAATTTAGAAATCTATACAATTCAAAAAACCCATCTCTACAATGGTATCCATTCAAATTACAATGAAAAAAAAAAGAAGGGAAAAAAATAAAACTATGAAGGATCAGCTTGAGAATGGAGAATTCTCCTCTTCCTTGAGCCTTTTATCTCCAAACTAGATGGGAGTCTCTCTCTAAATGTAGATTTCCAAGAACCAAAGTTTTTCTCTCTAAAATGGGGCTAAGACTTGAATCAATAATCTCATTCCATCAAATGACTCTTAAAACATTAAGAATAACACATATCTGAGTTGGTTAACTGTGCCTAGGCATGGTTGGATCAATGCCTGGGCATGGAATTCTCATATTGGTAGGGTAGTTGTTTCACGCCTAGGCATTGAGTAACCATGTCGAGGCATAGAGCCTTGGTTTTGGACGTTTTCTTCAGCAACACATGCCACGCCTAGGCATAGAAATTCTATGCTAGGTGTGGTCCTCTCTGGACCAGAAATGTGTAGTAGTTGAGACGTCCACACCTTAGCATGGAAAAACCATGATGAGGCATAGATCCTTGCTCCAAAAATAGTTTGTTTTCTTTTTCGATTCTCCTACTTAGCTCTTAATCCTTTTACTTGGCCCCTCTTTGACATTTATGGCATAATTAAACATGCAAAACAACATCAAAAAATAACATGAGTTTCTCAAAATTGATGAACAGATCCAAGTTTAATTGTTAAGGGACCAAAACTTAACTAAGTTAACACAAGAGGAATTGTAAGCTCAAATTTTTCAAATTGAACATAAAACTCATAAAAATAATTGAAATCTAGGACTAACAATTACTATTAATTGACCAAATAGAGAAATAATAACTCCATTTTGTGAAGTTATCACACCCTCATACTTAGTTATTTGCTAGTCCACAAGCAAACAGAGTCTAAGCAAGGAATTAACTATGGTCCCAAAGGCAAGGATGATACAATTTCCAAGATCAACTTCCATTCAACACTTATATGCTCAAGAATCATGCACACACACAGAAAGCAATTCGTAACTTTTATGGCATGAATTTCATAGATAATCTAGATCACATGCTTTGTCACCTAAGCATCCTCCATATATGCTTGTCATTTCCCATTATCACATATGCACCTTATCACAGCCGATGCGGCCCGAATAGCCCGACAAAATGGACGGGCTGAGACAAAAAATATTAGCTCAAAATTAAGAATGGCCCGATCTGGCCCGGCCCGAATGGGCCAGCCCCACATGGGCCAGCCCGACCCATACTTGTATGTGGTGGGTGAAGAACCTTACTATAATCGGCATCCGAAAATATCACTGATTTATGACTCTATATGCACCCTCTCTTCCCTATCATGGCACACACATATATATACAAGATTATAATCATGCATAGGCAACTTCAATTATGAATATCAAAATTGTGATCTTCTCACTTTCCACTCATCTTAAACAATACTCCTTCAAGCACCAAATATACATAAACATCCCATTTTTATTTTTACTTTCTTTAATTTTCTTTTCCTTTATTTGATTAGAATGTGGAGTATAAGAGACTCGAATTAGTGACTGTGCACCTCTTCCACACATGACTAACTCTCATCATAGAGTAATAGAGTTGTGATCATGCACCTTCTTTATACATCACACCTCTACTCCCTTACCACACCATTCCTTATCTTTTATTCACAAAATATATTTTTCTATTTATTTATTTTTATTTCAAGGCTTATGCATCAAGTCCAAAGCAACTAGACCAGATGGTGTCTAGTAGAAGTTGTTGATCAAGATTTCATATCAAGACAGACAAGAGGTAATCTTGATAATTCATAACATTTCATGTGCATGTTATAAACATTATTGACATTTGTTGTGACAATCTAATTCCAACAAGTCACATATGCTCTAATGGAAGAAAATTCATGCACAAGGATTCAAAGGGATCAACATGAAACAAGACATATAAGAAAATCCATTTTACAAACTTATTTCATGCCTTATTCCATCATAGGGTGGTCATCTCTCACATCCAAACCATTGAAATGCAATTCACTAATAGGATCATGGATCATCATGTCTTTTGGCTCAAAATAGCAATGCAAGTTTCTAATATTCAATTGTAAACTCAAAAAGAAATCTAAAAGAACTAATCTAGTCCACAATTAATAAGAGGAACAAACTAGCGTAAACTAGAAAGCAACACAACTAGTTAAAGTACTACAAAACCAAGCAACTACACTAACAGAACATCAAGTCTGAAAATAGATCTAAAGCAAGCAAAAAAGAGAATGTGGATAAGTACATCATAACTTAAATAAAAATGGATCAAATAGCTCAAATTGATAAAACACCCCCCGAACATAAATAGAACATTTTCCTTAATGTTCATAAGTATAGAACCAAATATGAAAAATAGAAAAGAGAAAGGGGGTGGAAGAAATGAGGCCTTGATGCCTTAGAAAAAGTCTTCATCATCGAAGAGGTTAACACCATTGTCATTAGGGTCAACAACACCATCAATATTAGCAACATCATCATCATGCCCAAGAATTGGCAGTTGGGGGACTCCAGCAGCAGCAACTGGCGATGGTGCTGGAATAAGGAAAGCATCCATTGAGGTGCACAATTCAACCTTCTTTCTTGTACATTTTCTAGTTTTAAGAGAGACATGTTTCTGAACAAGAAGTTTGGAAAGCAATAAAAAACATGGGACCCCTAAAGACCCCTGAAGTGGATGGCCTACCGGCTTATTTCTATCAATCTAATTGGGACAAAGTCAAATTTGATGTAATCAAATTTGTTACTAAGACCTAGCATAATCATGGCATGATTCATGATCTTAATAGAACTTTAATTGTTTTAGTTTCCAAAGTTGAAGTTCATAAATTCAATAATCAATTTCGTCTCATATCGCTTTACAATGTCATTTATAAATGTGACACTAAATTGATTGTGAGTATATTGAAACCTTTTTTGAAGGCAAGAACCTCTCATTATGAAGATAACTTCATCCTAGGTAGAAAACATCCATGATAATATCATTATTAAAAACAAGATGTCCCATTCTATAAGGAAAATAAAAGGAAAGTAGGGTTTTATGGCGATGAAAATCAATTTAGAAATAGCCTATAATTAGCTTAATTAAGATTTTATTCAAAATTACTTATTGGAGTTCTCATTCTTAAAAGTTTAATCAATCTTATCATGAAATGCATAACCTCTGTTTACTATCAAGTGCTTTGGAATAAAGATTTAACTAAGAGCTTTCAGCTGAGTAAAGGATTGAGGCAAGGGACCCCCCTCTTTCCCCTTACCTCTTGTCATATACATGGATAAGTAATCCCATTTAATTGAAGAGGTTGTTAATGGAAAGAATTAGAAGCCTATGAAGGCTGGAAGAAGAGGTTTTTTGATCTTTCACCTCTTATTTGCAGATGATCTATTGCTTTTTGTTGAAACTTCAACTAACCAGCTAAAAAGCATCATGAAGTGTCTAAACACGTGTTGTGAAGCTTCGAGATAGAAAACTAATTCCTAAAAGACTAATATCATTTTCTCCAAAAATGTCTTCCATGATATAATAGAAGCCAAGAACCTTGGGTGCTTCTTGCGGGCTTATATATCCCATGGAAAAAACAAGAAGCATTCATATAAGAACACTTTTGATAAAGCCAGAGCGAAATTCAACAAGTGGAAAGCTCAGTGTCTCCCTTTAGCAGGAAGAATTATGTAGACATAATCAATTTTGGGATCTCTTGTCACCTACTCCATGCAACATGCTTGCATTCCAAAAGGGGTGTGTAAGGAGATAAAGAACATCCAAAGGAATTTTATTTGGGGAAATAATTAACATAGAAGGAAAAATTCATCTTGTCAACAACACCTTATGTCTACCTAAAAGCCAGTGGGGTCTGGCCTTCAAAGTCCTTAGTACTATTAGTAATGTCTTCATGCCAAAACTTGGATGGAATCTCCTATCCAATCCTCAAGACCTTTGGGTACAAGTTCTGTTGGGAAAGTATGGCAGGAGAAATAATATTCTTCCTGAGATTAAAAGCATCACCTCGTATTTAGTCTTGTAGAAGGACATAGTTGCTTAGTGGCCCATTTTAACTCACAAAATAAGGACTACAATGAAAAATAATGCTAACACTAATTTCTAGGAGGATAAATGGATCCAAGACGGCCAAAATCTAAAATATTTTGGCCCTAGACCAATCTCTCATTAATGAGAATAATTCTACTATTCAACACCTCTTAAATGAGAGGGGTGAATGGAATTTGGATCTGCTTAAAACTCTCATCCTCTAGGATACCATTAATTGAATCCTAGCTTTTCCTCTACTTGAAAATGACAATGGTGTTGGTTAATTCTGTTGGAAAAGCACTGCAGATGGAAGTCTCACCACCAAGAGTGCCTATAAGATTCTTAATAATTGCCAAGGCAACCCCTTTGATTTATGGGGAAAGCTTTGGAAATGGCGAGGACCTTAAAGATTGAAGACTTTATATGGTAGTCTTGCTAAAATAAATTTCTCATAGTCCTCAAAAGAAGTGGATTGCCATCATTATACTAGTTCTGCTCACATAGTCTTGCATGTTTTGAGAGACTGTCCCCTAGCATCTAGAATATGGATATCCTTTGTTAAGAGAACTCTCAATATTTTGGATGAGATTTATATATTTGTTGAGTCATTCTACTTAATATTAAAATATTTTAGATTGGAATCTCACATGGTATCAGAATTAAGATCTCATTTTCATCATCTACTTCACTAGGCTTGTTTCTGTCTACTTCGATGGTCTCGCATGTTCTATCCAAGCATATGTGGAAGGGGGTGTTAAGAGAACCCTTAATATTTCGGGTGTAGTTTATATATTTGTTGGGTTACTCCACTTAATGTCAATTAATTTTAGGTTAGAATCTCACATCCTTAATTGCTTTTCTCCACATCCCTCAATTCTTTGAAGAGGATCCTAGAATTTGGATTAAGCAGAATTTCTATAGTGATATTAGACATAATAAGAATTTCATTTGGATGGACACTTTCATGGCGATCTGTTAGTTTTTACGGAGGTGGGGAAATTAGGAAATGTTTGAAGAACATTATAAAAACCTAGATAATGCTTCCTCAATCATCTTGAATTATGTACAGATTATTCAACATGCTAAAATGATAATGAATCCATATAAGGTGCAGTATACGAGAATTTACAAGGACGTCAGATGGAATTTCCTTCCACCAAGTTGGATCAAAGTTAATTTTGATCGAGCTTCGAAAGGGAAGCCGGGGGAGGCTGGTTGTGAGGGAGTTCTGCGAAGGAAAGATGGAAACTGGACCATGGGGTTCACTCATAAAATTGGTTTTTGCATTGCATATATAGCAGACTTATGAGATGTTTTGATTAGGTTACAAATAACTTGGAGTGCAGGATACAGAAAAGTCATGATAGAGAGTGATTATTCCTCTCTCATCATAATCCTAAACAATTTAAATAGAAATGAACCCCAATCAAATGCTATACTTCACTCCATCATTGAATGAAAGAATTATCAATAGGAGATCTTTTTTACACACACTTTAAGAGAGGGAAAGTATTGTGCTGATAAGATGACTAATATCAAACTCCAACAAGACTTAGACAATAGATTCTGGGATAACCCCCCTAAGGAGTTAAGATCCCTATTGTTAGATGATGTTATTGGGATCTCCTTACTCCGTTTATGTATTTCTTCTTATTAGTGTTCTCTTCAGTTGGGCTTAGACCCCGTTTGTTAACTAAAAAAAAAAAACCTAAAAAGTCAATCTAATCTTGTAAATGTTAATGGTCATTATGAAATATCCTTTTTTATTTAATTTTTTCAACATGTCATTTGTTATTGATTATCTTTTCTTTATCTATTTGTTAATTGTTAATTATATATCATATTATAGATTATAGAATATTTATTATAGTGATAATATCTCATTTTAAAATTATTATATTGCTTATCCCTTATCTGATTATTTATTAATTTTGTATTATTTTGAATAATATATTTATTTCTTATATTAATATTTCTACTTCTACTATATTATTTATACATTTCAAAAGTCTTACTAGAAGACAAAATTACACATATCTTTTCCATATTAAGTGGGACATATGTCATCTTTTCATGCAAATGGTTATTACTATTCATTTCACATGTTAAGTTTTTATGAAATATTTTTCCTTTCACCAAATGTTTTTCCTTCATCTATCAAGGTATTTAATAATTAATATTTAATAATTAAATACATTTTTTAATATTTAATATTGAATAATTAAATAAAAATATTTTATAATAAAAAATATTGAAAAATTAAATACACTATTATTTACACAAAAATATAACATTTTAATATTCAAATATTATAGATTTTAATATTTATATTCTCTTTGTTAGATATATTTTCATTTTTTTATAATACTATAAGCACTTCAATACACTTGGTGATTGTGGTATTGTTATCGTTGCATATATAAGATAAATCTATTATATTTCTATTAATAGAACAAAAAATGACAGACTCAATGAGTCAACTAGTTTAACCTGCGCTAAAAAAGTAGGTTACATTACATTTTGCAACCCTTTTTCTACGTGGGTAATTTTTACCTGAACCATATAACTAGTGGGTTATAACAAGCAAGGGGAACTCGTCGAGCCACTTTTTAATTTTTCCTTTCTTTTTTCTTAAATTTTTTGGTGCGAATTAGATGGGTCAACTCACATAACTTGTCTTTTTTATTTAATTTTAGGTGAGTTGACTCGCTTAATCTATCAAGAAAAATTTTATTTAATTTTTACCAAGTTGACCTGTTTAACCTACTAACTCATTATTTTTTTAATATATATTTTAGTCAAGTTGACTTGCCAACCTACCATAAAATGAGATGGGTTGGCCTTCTCCACTTATATTCCAAAACGAGTCAATCTGCTTCACCCTGTTTTTTTTTGCCAATTCGTGGCGGGATGGAGCAGAGGGGGTTAACCTGTTTAACATCTTTAATGAGAAGTAATAATCATGTTAATGCTTACATCATTTATATAATGTTTGTTAAATGGTAAATTGTTAAGACTCAAATTATATTATCATATCTTGATTTGACATTATTGACTATATCTTTTAGATATAATAAAGAATTTTTAATCATAATTTTAATTTATTGATACTTTTATCTTTAATTTCATCCATGCATTGTATTAAAAGATCCTTTGATTATCCCCTACATTGAACGGATACAAAACTCTAGGTTGAATTGAAATTAGATAACTAAGAAATTATGAATGGGAATTTTAGTTTATTTTCCCTTACAAAATATAATAAGAAATTGACATTGTGTTCACCAGATTTTTATTAAATATCCTATTATAGATATATCATATTTTATTAAGAGTTTGTTTCATATATTCTTGACAATGGGGGTGAAAAATTAATGGGCTACTTTTAAATATAATTTCACATATAAATGTCATAAATTTTTATAATCTTATAAGAGTATACAATAATGATTATAAAAGAAAATATAATTTTGACTTTAAGAGTCAGTATAAAGAGTTAGTATATTATACTCCTTAAAATGAGGGTGAAAAATTAAGAGATAAAATCTCAATATAATTTTTCTATGAATGTTACTAATGAAATTTTCATTCAAAGGTATATTAAAATAATTATAAATGATGATATAATTTTTATATTAATGACAAGTTTCGTATAACCTTAAAATTAAGGTGAAGATTTAAGAGAAGAATATATATTTTTGTGATGAAATATGTTTCTTATTATTTGGTATATATTATATATTTTTTAAAGACATACTTTTTATTGTTAAACAATTCTTTTTTATCATGGGAAATATTATTCCTATTAAAGCTTGCATAATTTATATATGATTTGTGAAATAGTAAATTATTAAAAATTGTATTGTTATATTTGAAAATGATATTATTGGCAATATCTTTTAGAGAAGAAAAAAATTAATATTGATATAATTTTTGCAATCAGAAAAACGAATGGAATAGGAAAATAAGAAATGCTGATCTTTACTTATGAAAATGGTGAAAATACAAGAGCCTTCTTTCTCACAAATCGTAGAGAATATATAGATGGTGCTAATGAAATTATAGAAAGGAAAATGTAGAGCATTGAATAGGAGTTGTGTTGTTTTGTTTTTTGTTTTTGTTAAATTTTTTCATATTATATTTATATTTAAAATGGTATTTTGACTTTGAAATATAAGTATCCAAAATGAACGGTGACTTTAGGATAATTATAATTATACTTATAATAAATAAAAAAATGATGAATTGTTTATTTTTTTATGTAATTTATAATAATTTAATTTTAGGTTTTTTTAAAATGGTAAAAAATATGTATTTAATTAAAAAAAAACAATGTTATTACTTAAATGGTACTAATACTAGAGTTGATAATATTTTCTTATTTTATTTTTCAAAGAAAAAATGGTTATAACTAATTTAAAGAAATATATGATGCATAATTTTCTGGTTTTTGAATTAAATAATTAATTGAATTAAAAAATTTGAAATTAAATAAAACTTTGTTAATTTTGTCGTATATTCTTTTATTGTTGGATAAGTGTAAAATTATGTTTTTCTATTTTTTATTTGGAGTCAAATTTCTTAAAAAATAAGCAAAGCTAAATTAGACACTTATTAAATATTTAAATCTTAAATAAATACTTTATAGTTATAGTTATAAAATTTTAAACAACCATTGCAATGCACAAGAAAGAAATTTGAGTTATATGTATTATAATTGTTAATACATCTTTGAAAATTTGTTTCATTAATTTTATACTTTATTAGCTTTTATTTAGTAGTTATACTCTTTGAATTTTTATTATTGTTAGATATTAATCAATTAAACTAAAGGTTTCATTTGGATAAGTTTTGAATAAAAATAATTTTAAGATATTATAAAAAAATTGACTTTTTTGTTGTTGAGGTTTTTATGAAAAATCCCATTTTATCGTTTGGGTACAATTACAAAATTAATTTTTAAAAAATATAAACGATAATATTTGTCATTTTGTAATGATATAAGAATATTTTTATCCACAAAAACTTCTCTTCCTCTTTAAATGAGATTTCTCTCTCCTTTGCACATTCTCTATTTTTAAAAAGCTACTCATTGTAGCTTCTCAAAATAATCAGGAATTTGGTTTTTTTATTTTGATTATTTAAAAAACTTACTCAAAAACACTCTAAGATTTTTTAGAAGTGATTTTTTAATTAAAAGTACTTTTCAATAAAAAAAACTTAAACAAACATACCCTAACTGTTTATTTAGACTCTAATTGAAATTTTTATTTTGGATAAATTAATAATTGTGTATAAAAATAAAAATAGTTTATATATTAAAATTAAGTTAAATTGTTGTATATAAAAGTAATAATTTAGTAGAAATTATTATCCCGAACATTACGTGGATAAAAAAATGCTAGGAATATATATGGAGGACTCGAATGGCCCAATAGGCCTTATCTCTAGCTCATCCTAATGAGAGTCTTGTGAGTAGTGTGGTAGGTTCAAAATGCATCATCTACCTTCAAAGAACAATCTTTGCGAGACATATTCGCTGTCTTCTTTAGAATGGGCTTTATCGCCCTTTAGGATATCTTCAGTTGTCTACTTGTATGGGAGTGATAAGGTGCAGTAATCTTGTGAATCACCCCGTACTTTTTTAATAGTGCCTGAATTGGCGAGGGTTGTTTTTTTTTTTCCTGTTATATTTTTTACTTGATAATTAAAAATTAATCTTTTAAAATATGATCAAGTATTTAAGTAAAAAAACTCTTTAATAATATTATTTTTATATATATAAATTTTAAAATTAAATTTAAAAACACATATTTAAAGAACACAAACTTTTTTTTACTTAAACCAACACTCATCGATGTCGGAGTTGTGCTATTTGCTCAATATTTTTTACATCAAAATATTATACATTCTTTGTTAAGCATAAAAAGAGAGAGAAAAACACATTTTACAACACATTTTCTCTTTCTTTTCCCAAAAAGAAGAGTATAAAGGTGTCTGATATTAATAACAAAAAAATGTGCAAATAACGTTTCTCAATTGTAGTTGGCAATTGCAAAAGTACGAAACTCCATCACTTATCACTGTAGGTGTGCTAAACCTTCAGAAAATGTTGCTCTTCAGAACTTTAAAAGACCTCATCAAATGATGCAACTTTAATATATTGTTTATAAACATATTCTCTGCCATGTATGTGTATTAATGCAATGGCAGCATTTCCCTATTTCGTTCTGCTTTTTGCTTCACTTTACGTTATTTCAATATATGAATTATTCAGCCTCTAAGCCGATATTATCAACAAATACTGGAACCCCACCACATCATTTTTATAGGACCGTCTTTAATATTGTTCTTACTGTGCAATCAGTGTGAAATACATAAATCAACTATAGATGCATGAAAACTGCAATCTCATTATTTTAACAGGTTCAGCTTTCTCTGTCAAACCATTATAAGATGAATTTTCTGATTTTCATCAAACCTTCATATTTAATTTTTCTCATGGTCATCGATAACAATAACCAAGCCTTATCCTCCCAAGTACAGTCAGCTACACAGATTAAATATCATTGGATTTTATCAAAAATCAAAACTTCCAATAAATTCATTTAGGACAAGATCCTTTTTAAGTGTTTCACAAAGTGCAACATGCATACATCCATGCATAAATCTATCAAAGCAGCTTATAAATTTTCTTTCTAAGCACGCATCAACTTTTACTGTAAAGTAATTGATTCCGAGATCAACAAATGTAGAATGCTGACAACATTTTCAATCATGATTTCTGCATTGCTAGGCCTTAAAGAGATGCTCAGCTTCCAATAGGGATCGTTAATTCTTGTATACCACTTGTGATTCAATCAAATGGTGCACATATCTTAATGAACAAATCATATGATATGAATATTCCCGATCAGTTAACAACCTTTGATAGTTATTGAGCAATCCAGAAATGGACATAAAAGAACCAAGGTAATTAGAGTACATATCACTGGGAGCATCAAGAGGCCGAATGTTGAAACCCAAATAACCTTTTAAGGAAATATCCAGGACCACTCTATGCTCAAAAACCACCTGTGACAAGGTGTTGGCCCCAAGATAAGAATTCAACATGTAGCAAAAATCCTAGCTTTGTAGCAGAAGTCAATCCGTCCGAGCCAATTATGACATTAGGAATCATCTTCTGGAGAATGAAGATGAAAAACACAGATCTCAGGTACCATTCATCCTTGCATAATCATTGAAACTGCAAAGGTAAGAATTAATTATTTTCACCTCTGTGTCTCTGATTCTCTCTCTTGCCGGTAGGCATTAATAGAACCAAGCACAACTTTTCCAACTCTTCTGTTTCTTCGAGCTCTTCTGCTCATACTTCTTCTCCTTTGCTTCTCAACAACAGGTTGTGACATAGGTACAGAATGAATCCATCTTAATGGTACTAAAGCAGCAAGGAACTGTATAAGAATTCCCGTGGTCAAGCCTGAGAAATCACCAGATTTAATACCAAGCAGAGAGGCCAATCCAACACCCAAAAACCCACTAATTATTGATGACAGACAAAAAGCCGATGCAAGGAAAGAGGTGAGAGATCCTTCACAACCCCTTGGACATAAAGTTGCTAATAAAACTGAGAAAGGAAGGAGCTTAAACTGTGCCAGAATTTCTGCCAAACCAGAAAAGCAAAGAGCAAATACCTCGTTGGGAATTCCCAATTTAAGATTTATCTGTTTTACCAAAACAAGATCAAGAAGTAGAGACGAAGCATAAAAAATCTGCACCATGCCTATCAGTTTTCTCATTGAAATTTTTTTCCAGTAATGGTTATAAAGCACAGTCCCTGAAAGAAGCATCAATTGGCCAATCACTCGGGACAACCCAATTACTGTAGGATCAAGATTTAGACATTGTGTCTGATAACAAAATATAGAGCCTGAAAGCATTGGGACCATGGCAATTGATCCAACAATCCATATAAGGGGGCCGGAAATGCTTTTGTCACTGATAGCCATGAGAAGATCAGAGACTTGTTTTCTGATATCTTCCGTGATGGATTTGCTAGCAAGATTTTGATCTGAAAGTTGTGGTATGCCTAAAGACTCCTCTCTTGTTGAGAAAGAAATTGCTAGTTGTAGAGACAGTAAAGATGAAAATATAACGAACATGGTTCTGGGAGGCATTTTCTGTAAGAAATAACCACCAATCAAGTTGCCTAGGATTCCACCTGCAGCTAAAGCCATGAATGCATATGACTGTAGTCCACCAATTTTGTGCTTCTTGCCATATTCTGCCACAAGAGCATCCTTTGCTACCTCTGTAATGGATGCTCCCAAATTACTGAGAAGCACAGATGCAATTAAGTTGGGAAGCACATCACACGCAACAAGGACTAATGCCAGAAGACTCCAAGAAAGGACCTGCAAAAGAACTGAAGATTAAACTAAATAAGTATCTTTTTTTTTTTTTTATAAAAGAAGAAATTCATTAAGAAGAAGAGAAGATAGTTACAAAAAACTTGCAGGATAAGGTATCCTCCTTAATGTAAAAGAAAACATAAACGACAAAGAAAAAAAGAAACATCAATGGAGCAAAGCTACCCTGGTTTTGATTAATTTTTAGGGAATGGTTTTTTTTTATCCCCAAAAAGCTCTCTCAATGAGATTTTGATTATAAACTGTTTTGAATACAAAATAAGCTAATCCAAACACACTTCCAATCCCTAAGCATGTCTATATAGGGAAACCCCCTTAAAAAGACCATGTGCTTTACACAAAATAGAAGCCAAATGCCTAGTCTTATCCCAAATCAGCTGCTGTGCCAAAGAAACATGAAGATATGAGATTGGCGCTCCAACCATATACAGCACAGTGTGGCATATATCTATATGTTCTACTTTTACACATAATGCCAACTTTTTCTTGTTTTTCCCATTTTCAGATCTTTTGATGTTAATATACACATGACTATTTTAAAAACTCTAATCAACTTACTACATATACATAAGAAACTCATGAATTTTGGAAGTTACAGTTGCAATGAGTTTGCCAAATTCTTATGAGGCAAAAGTTACTACACTACTACAAAATCATATAGCTTTGATTGAAACTCAAGGTAAAAGAAATTATCAGGTCAAATAAAGGAATTCCAACTTGGATTTCATAATGTCTTTTTGAGCCCCTACCCTCTTGTTATTTCATAATAAGTGATATTACTTATATTCAACCAAGTTAAATTTTACTTTATAAGGAAATTGATCTTGTTCTTGTCTCTGTATAGAATTTGTAGATACAAAAAGATGGAAGTTGAGCATAAGACATGGTAACATAGGGAAAGAGATTATCTAACCTTAGTATAAAGGACAACCTAAAGATGGAATAACAGAACAAGAAAACCTTAACATCAGATCAGACTGGTCCAAACAAAAGAAATTATAAGTCTGAACCGCAGATATATTGAGGATTAGCATCTCGCTTTATATAAAAAAAAAAAAATGGGGATTTCATCCTTAAATCTCAAGTCTCATGGACTAGATGGATTAAGTTGTCTTTAATTTTCAGTTTTCATAGTCTCTGCTAGGTCTATCTTATCTATACATGTTCTGATTGACTTTTCAATTCCTATGACCTTATCAGCTTGTTAATGATAAGTTTTAAATTCTCATTCTAGTCTTTGCACTTAGGTATTCTCATGTGCAATTTATCTCACAACAGATAAAGCCTCCCTCCAAAAAAAAAAACTATAATTGAGAAAGAATGAAATAAGTCATATGAAGATCACTTTTAAAGATTTGTTTTCTATCTGGTCTATATAACAGTGTGAACTCATTCATGATTAAAGATACAAAAGTGAATAATATTAAAATGTAAAGATTTATAATATTCCAATGAGTTCAAGCTGCATACAGACACGTTAGTTCCTGCTGGGTCTGTCAGTTCTGTTTTCTGTAACCATTAGCCAAAGCACTGTGATGTTGAACTAATACCAATTGACTCATTCAAAGAAAGCAAAAGACACAAACACTTAAAAAGAAAACTTATATTCCTTTAAAGGGAACCAAAAAGCATAAAACAAAAGACACAGCATAAAGATATGTCGGTTTACCTCCTATGGAAATATAAGGAATTCTGTGAGCACCACCAATATAGATAGCATCCGAAAGGACACCATAAAGGGGCTTAGCCACCATGGGGAGGTTAGCAGAGTTCTGCACAAGTTGCAATGTTGAGGGGTGCAAGTTGAGATTGTTGGCCATGTGAAAATTGAGAGCAAGCCATGGAAAGCACCTAAAACCCTGTACCCAATAACCAAACCCACACAAGAGCAACATTTGTGTGCTGCCAACTTGAGGATGACCTTTCTCTTTCTGATACACCCTGTGTTTCTTCTTTTCTTTAAGAAAAAAATGGTTCGTGTTCACCATGAATGTGGGTTTACTAATAGCATTAGAATTCCAGTGTTGAAAACAAATGATGGGTCTCGAGTATGACGGTAAAGATGGTCTCTTGGGCAGTTTATCGGATATTGGCATATTCCCCACAAATGGGTTCTCATAAGAAATTGCAGGGTAAATCATGGTTTTGAGATTTGGAACTCAATATGAGAATAAGAGAAAAAAAATTTGCAATTTTAAATAAAGTAAAAAGAGCAGAGTTTTGTGTTATATATATTTGACTAAAGTCGAAGATAGAGTAGAACAGAAGACGACACTCCTTGTAGGTGAAGTACACAATGAAAAAGAGAAAATATAAGACAGAGGAGGGAAGGGATCAATGGAGGGATCTGGAAGAGTGTATTGGTGGGTTTTGCAAAATTTAGTAGTAAAGAAGTAGTATTTATAGTAATGGCATATAGAGAGATGGAGAGGGTTCCAGGTTCAAGCAGAATAGTAAGTTTTAGGTGTAAATAATTTATTATAAATATTTAAATTATTATTTAATATGTATAAAATAATAAAAATCATAAAATTATATTAATTATTAATAATATTTTTATATATATTAAATAATAATTTAAATAATTAAATAATAATGTAATAGAATGTATTCCCTTAAAAATTTCTACTTGCAGAAACCATGTGGAACTTGTCTACTTGTGTTGTGTTGGTTTACTTTGCTAGGATTTGGGAACGCACGTGCTGGCAACGCGCCGAGATTCAGAGAGGATTGAGACGAGCGGGTCCAGTGACTTCTGAGGATTTTCAGGTCCCATTTGTGACATGGATTGTGATTGTGATTGTGATTGTGACTGCGACATTGGGAAGGTTTGTTCCGTGTCACCTAGGATTGTGATTTTGGACCGTTGAAATTCTTTGATGGGAAATTTGCGGCACAACGCATCACGGATGTGTTCACGGTCACGGACCCTTGCAAATTTTTTAACAAATGAAGAATTCTATGGGGTGAAGAACTGCGAAGAAGGGGGATGTGTTATTTATCGTAAATAAGTAATTGACCAATTAATAATTGATAATTAACAAAATCATCAGAAATAGTAACCATTTAAGTGAAAAATTTACTTTCTAGAAATATCAAATTCCATTTTGTCCTTCTCAATAATTCTCTCATTATAATTTTGGTCAAGTAAAATAATATAGTTACCGTATTTTTTTTTGGCCCTCCCGAGACCTCGCCTCTTCCCTCCCTTTTCCCAACCTTCAAATAATGGCATTCCTCTATTTTTTTTTTTCTTTTTTTTTTTTGGGTAAAATCTCTACTTTTATTCTACACTTTCTTATATTTTTCATCTTTGTCAAATCATAAATCCATCACCAATTTTTCTTTCTTGTTCTAAAATTATTTATTTTAATTTATGAGCTACTTCATGTCTCCTCAATTTCACAAGGTATCACAAGACCATGGTTTTCTACCGTGGAAGGGTCCCTTTTGGGGGGGTAGAACTGACTAGGTCATATATGTAAGTATCACCTTTGTGATGATCTTTGCCAAGGTTCACCATGTTTTGTGGTCATTGTAGGGTGTTGGCCATTGTTCTTCTGCATGACGAATGATATAGTGTGTGTTTGGATTGTAGTTGGTAAACTTAAGTTTAGTTGAAAGTGTGTTTGCAAACTTAAGTTTGGTTGAAAGTGAGTTTGCAGTAACTAATTTATGTTTGGGAACTTTTATTTCAAAAGTGAGTTTGAAAGATTGTTTTTAGGTTCAATATGTAAACACAAAAAAAAATTGTTGCTTTGGCCCCAACTTACTTTTGGAAGGAAAAGTATGTTTGCCAATGAAAAAAAAATAACCCAAACATCATTGTACGGGTGTTGGCCTTTTGAAAATCTAACTATGGAAACGACACACATAATTGTGAATTATGCACATTTGCATTGTACTTCAAGTTTTCTTTGCAGAAGTGCGAAGAAGATTTTTTATGTGAGTTACACGTCATTTTTTTTTCTTTTCTATTTTCTCTATGCATCCAAACAAGAGAAAACATCCCTAGATTCCCCCATTTTCTCTCCTTCCTATTTTCTTTTTTCTCGTTTTCTATCAAACCAAACAATAGGTTATAAGAGTCAAAGTCTTAAGACCCCTTATATGTCTTAATCTTTGTTTATTTTTATGAGTTTGATGTTAACAAAAGCATTCCTTCATATTTTATTGAATATTGCATCAGAAAACTCAAGCATACATGCTCATTGTACTACACTCATATAATTCTATTTGAGTTTATATAATTCTAAATTGTATGAGCTGTTCTAATTGTATGTTAAAGTGTGTTAAGATGCCAAAGAACACAAATTAATAGGAACACTTAGCTATAATAAAATTATGCTCAGTTAGATATTTAGAAAGCTCATGATCAAAAGGTTACCTGTTCAAAAAACTATACATTTAGAAAGTTATTTTCGTGGAAGTTCAACTTAGACGATTTGAAGTACTCTAGAATGTCATTCACAAAGTTAACTATCAAGGACATTCTCCTAAATACAAAAGCTATTGTAAAAGTCATGGGAAAGCTATAAATGCTGCTCATTAGAAGACAAAATAATGGCTACTTTCTCTAACAACTCTCAAGGAGTTGTACAAATGTATTATATACACACCAACGATCGAATTGCTTGAAGCCTATAAAATGAAGTTGCTGAAGCTCATTTATGGCTAGAACCTATGGTTGGTGAAGGCATTACCATTGTTCAAAGTTTTACACTCTTTGTCAAAAAGCTTTCTAATAGTTTTGTTTTACTGTGTAATTACTTTCTGATACTTGAAAGCTTTCTCTACTTGTGCATTCTGTATATCTCTTGTAGTAGAGTTCTTTTGCTCTAATCTTTAGTGTTGTACATCCATTCTATGAGTGCTTGAGCGTTCAAACACAAACTCAAACACTTTATCCTATTGTAACCTTGACCCGATAATGATCAATGACGTTTTTGAGTGAGTCTGAATAGGTTAGGCGTGAAAATAATATTTATAATCTAGCTTGGAGAGGTTAGGTGGAAGAAAGGCTATTTGTATATATAAAAATCTTGACTATATGCCAGGGACTAGAAGTAGGCAAGTGACTTGGCTAAACCAGTATAAAATCTTGTGTGTAAAGTTTTCTGTTATCCTATCTCTTTGCTTTCTGAACTTATTCATATTTGCTCTAATCTGTCAAGTTCCTTTTAGTAAATAGATAAGTTTGTGAAAACTATTTTCTAATATTAGAAAGTCAATAAAAGTTTTTCGAACATTAAATTTGGGTGATTACAAGTTTTTAAACAACATTAAGAAATTAAGTATTTTGAAGGGATCAATTAATAAATGTAACAGAACATGCATAATAAAGGTACAACTATTATAGACCCCTTAATTAAAACTTGGATTAAAGGAAGAAAACAAGCTAGATATTAAGTTATTAACATCAAAGTACCAAGCTGACAATATATGCACTAAATGAATATATTACACCAAATATTGAAATTAAAGAGTGTAGGAAAGAGAGAATATACTACACCAAATTTTGTAGGTAACTTCAACTTCCATGCCTCAAGGCTCCTTGAGAATATTGTGGTTCTCTATGTCATTCTTTTTAAATTTTCATCGCTCTTGGAGAATTTTAACTATTTCAAATTTTTGAATCTTAAGTAGCATAGTTGTATTTCACTTCAATGCATACTTAAGCTAATAGTCACCTTACAACACAATTCATAGTACTTTCTTTAGTATCCACTAATTTTGGATCCATAGGAGTTAGTCATTGATTATTAATCTATTTTATGCTCTCATAAAGATCGATTTTTTTATATTATGTAAATTGAGCACAATAAATTAAATAATCAATTACCATTAAGCATATAGTCAATAGCATATTTACTTTCATGATATATAGATAATTTAAAGTATAGAAAGTATACATAGTCATAGAATATCTTATGATTAAGAAATATGTAAGATAGTGAGCAAATGGTGTAGCAAGAATGAATATAATCATGTACTATATATAATATTTAACTTTTACTAAGTTCACATGATTCTACCCATTACCTAAGGCTACAAGAAAGATACCTCATATTCATTGTCTTTTTAAGTGAATATGCATAAGAGGTAAAAGTTTTTGATACCTTGACCTTGATAATCAAGAAAACTCTTTTCCTTACTCATTGCTTCTCTTTTGGTGTTTTTAACTTTACAAGTTTCACATTATGCATGTGAGAAGTTTTAGTTGAAGGATCCTTGCCTTCATGACCAAGATGTTTACCATTGGGTTTTGGAAGCATTTTCCTTGATGACTCATCTTTCTTTTAACTAATTAGTCCATTTTCTTGAGAAATTTTATGCATAATTGAAATACTAAGAGGACGTTCTGATACCCACTTCATCTTGGATCCTTGAATGTTTGTACTAGAGTCTTTAAGACTTTTAGGAACTGACACCATGTTATTTATCATATAATGATTTCTTCTATAATTGCACAAATGATAAATAAGTCCTAAATGACCACAAAGAATTGCAAACAATTGAATTCAATGATGGTTTGGTCATTTAAAGATCATTTTTATAAAACTTAAACTTTTTGTTATTTTTACATTCTAAACTATTTTTTGCCAGGAGCCTTGCTTGAATTTTCATGTGGAATAACATTAATTTTATTCTCATTAACAAGCATAGAATGTAAGTAATTAGAATAATTAGCTTTGACAAATTCGAAAGATAAGTCCCCAACTTGATTTTCTAAATTAATGCAATTTTCACAAGAAGTAGATGTTTCACATTTCAAAGACATTTCCTTATCAAAAAAAGCATATTCATTTTTCAAAATCTCAATTTCGTTTTCAATAGCAGAAATATTTTCCAAACAAGATAAATTTTTCTTTTCTAAAAACAACAAGTCATCATACAATTCATTATATGCATATTGTAGCTCATCATTGGAATGACTATAATCTAGTTTAGCATTATTTATCTCAAAGTCCTTTTAAGTAGTCTCAATTTCCAGCATACTTGGTTCTTTAAGGGAATCACCATCTTCTTCATTGTTGTCCATAAATGATTCAAGAATATCTTCCTTCTCAATTTTGTTTTGCTTTGCTTCTTTTTCAAATTGAGCACCATCATCATCAAGTGACATATTGAACTCATTTTCTTACTTTGAACATTTTTTAGGACATTTTTTTAATATTGTCTTCCTCTAAAGGTTTTTGTTCTTCTTGCTTTCTATATACAACTTTATGCAAAAAGTCATTGTTAGCAAGATAAATAGTATCAAGAGAATTCCATATATCTTTAGCACTAGAGCAACTCTTAAATTTAGCATAAGCTTCATCATTCAAAGTACTTCTCAAAATTTGCATAGCTCTAATATTCAAAGAAAAACATTTCTCATCATAAGCATTCCAAACTTGTTTTGGTTTAGGAGAAAATTCATCAATCACAATATCTCACAAATCAAAATTAATAGATTGCATATAAAACTTCATTCTAACTTTTCAATAAACAAAATGCACATCATCAAAGAATGTTGATTTATCAATTTCAAAATCTTCCATTTTGAAAAACTTTCAATGGTTGCCAACAAATAATTTTTTTTAACTCTAAGCAGTTAAGCTTTCAACAGAGCACGAAGCTCTGATATCACTTGTTAACCATGACAACCATCACCCAAGAGGAGGTGAATTGAGTGATTACAAGTTTTTTAAAACAACATTAAGAAATTAAGTATTTTGAAGAGTTCAATTAATAAATGCAGCAGAACATACATAACAAAAGTACAACTATTATAGATCCTTTAATTAAAACTTGGATTAAAGGAAGAAAACAAGAAAACAAGTTAGATAGTAAGTTATTAACATCAAAGAACCAAGATGACAAGATATGCACTAAATGAATATACTACACCAAATATTGAAATTAAGGAGTGTAGGGAAGAAAGAATCAAACTTAAGAATTTATCCTGATTTAGCCACCAACCGCTTATGGCCTACATCCAATCCCCAAGTTTAACTTGAGATTTTCTTCACTATCTCCTAGATTTCACGAGTGCTAGAGCCTCCAACACTTCAAGCTTTACAGGTGCTTAAAAAACTTTTATATTTAAGAGCACTCACAACACCTTTAGGATACCTCACCCTTTGTGTTTGAGTCTCATTACAAGGGATACCTCATTCTGTTCTCTTTTAAGGGATACCTTACCCTCTTACAATAATTTTAAGATAAAAAGAAAGATTAGAAACTCTCACAAGAGTATATATATAACTTGAAGAACAAATGAATAGAAGGATTTTGCAATAAAGAGGTCAAAATATGATTTTGATTATTCAAGGATCAAATCAAGTGTTCTAGAGTTGTAAAAGCTTCAAACATCACTTGTATATAGAGCTCAAGTGATAAAATAGTCATTGATAGTATTTAGAAATGATTTCTTATGAAAACTAGTTATTTATAGTCGTTGGGATCGCATTCTGATGCGTGGTAATTGATTACCATGCTTCTATTTGGTTAAAAACACATTTACAACATTCTGATGCTTGAAAAACGACTTTAAACAATCATAACTTCTTCACTTCTCATATGTTTTAAATAAATGATCATTCATTGAAAATATATTTGCATTTATTTTCATATGAAACAAGTTTCATAAAAAAAAAACTCAAAATATTTTGAAAGTTATGATCAAAAGAGTAATCAAATGTCAGCTTTTCAAAGTTCAAACTTGACTATTTTCATAGTTTTGAACTACCACCATGACTAACTTTAAAAACATGTTTGTTGGTCATTTTAGCACGTGACAACCATTTGTAAATATTTAAAAATATATTTGAGCTCTTTTTTTGTAAAACTTTTATCTTTACATAGGAGAAAACCTAAAAGAAATATATACTAATTCTAGTCCTTAGGTTTCTTGATGTAATCTAAACTTCAAAAAAAATTCTCTTCAAATCTTGCAAATACTTAGAACATCTTATCATTCTCATTCTTCTTAATTTGAGCATAATTGTGATCTTTTACTTTCTTATTGTAATGCTCACTCTTGGTAATTGGATTATCCTACAAAGTATTACTCACTTAAAACAAACATATTTAGTCCAAATTCATAATTCAATATCTTCATATGTATGATTCAACAAATGTATAACTCTAGTTAGTCTAATATGCATATAATAAGACTTTCATAGACACATCTAAATAAGACATTTGTCAGTTAGTAATAGATATGTTCTATATAGAATGCAACAAAGAACATTTTGGACATTTTCATTTAAATAGAGTCAAATCCAATATTAATTTAATACAACTTATATAACACATTATTAGGTATATTCTATAAAATATGCTATAAAGAATATGCATGATTCTTATATGAAATATACTAATATGAAGTACATGATCATGCATGATCCAATATAATCTATTAAGCACATCTATGTAGCATAATTATCATTCTTTTTTACTTGTATTTGTCATCATCAAAACTTAATATATTAAATTATTAAGGCAAACTCGTTTCCTCAAAAAGCATTTAAAGCATTCTTTTGGTTTAATGAACTTTGTAATATTAGGTTTCTGATAAGTTTATGATGCTTCTATTTTCTGAAGTTATTTTTTTTTAAACCAAGCTTTCTGAGCTATTGCACTAACTCTTCGATCAATATATCCAAGTTATCGTAGTTGAGAAAGCTTGTTTGAGTTTTAGAAAAGGTTCAAAAAATTTAAAAAAAGCATAATCCAACCTCCCTTCTTATGCAAAGAGCCATCTTCGTGGGTTAATGTCCAAGTACTTGTTGAAACTTTCCTATGTCAACACAAGCAGTCTAAAATTTAAGGATATTCACAAGTCAGGTTAGTTCGAGTTTGTAGGAAAAAAGAAGTCTAAACCAATTAAAACTAGTTGGATTTGTTTGGTTTGGTTTTGAATTTTTTTTTAGTAAACCGAACCAAACCAACCTGATTCTGTTCGGATCATTGGGTTTCTAGATTTAATAATTTTTTTCAACAAATAAATAATATAATCAAAATTAAACCAAGAAAATCACTACAAAACAACTAGCAATGAAGATACAACCATTGTATGTTGGATGTAAAAGAAACAAAAATTGGAAAAAAATAAATAGGAAAATTAGGGTTGAAATCCAACATTAAATATTTCTCACATGAATTTTAGCCATTAAATAATTTCTCAATATTCATAAAATGACCAATATCCACCAACATATATGAACACAATTTGTACCTCAAGAAACAACTAGTTGAAGAAGAAACAAAAGGTACTTGGAGACGACAATGGACATTTCGGCTTTTGGATGATGTTACCAACAACATATGGGCAAATCATGAGCAGACAACAATTGTAGTTGGCTAGGGCTTGGTGGGTAAGATTGAAATGAGAAATTGTGAAGGAGATAGTGGATATCATAGCTCTTAGATGGTGTTGCTAGCAGGTGGTGGGCTATCAATGGTTGACGACAACTGTAGGTGGGTGAGAAATGAGATGTCATGGGCGAAGTGAATGAAATTTTAAGTTAGAAACCCTTACCTAGAACGCTAAAAAAATGCAATGTGTTAAGGAGATCTATGAGTTATCTCATTGGATTTTAGGTTTTCCTCAACCATAAACTAAACCATTCATGGTCGATTTTGATCTGGTTGGACCCAATATAATTTGATGACCCATCCCAAACCAAATTTTTTAATTGGTTTAGGTTGGTTTTTTGGGTTCAATAGGTTTACCCAATCTAATGAATAACTCTACTAAAAATGGTGCAATGTTATAATACACAGGTCGACACAGGTGGTTAGTCATAAAATGAAGTTAGCACATCGACATAGATGATTAGTTGTGAAATGGAATCAGTAGGTAGTTAACTACAAAGTGAAGCCACCACGCCATGGAAATAGGGAATGTGAGTAGTTATCAAAGTGCCCATCCTAGAGACACTCAATAAACGAGCACTTGAATAAAAACCTAGTAATCATCGAAGTAGAAAGACAGATAACAAACTTTGAAATTCAATTGTATGAGGGGGAGTTCACATTTATTGTCTATAAATAGGGTAGCAAGAGACTTGGTTCAAGGCTTGACACTTAACACTCTCCATATACATAAAGTAGGAAAATGAGTCCCTCAATTGTTTTCATCTTTTAGCCTTTTGTTTCAGTCTTTGTTTTCTTTTCCTATTTGTATTTTGTAAGTTCATACTTCCTTTTTTTTTTCAATACAATTAGTTTCTTTTCTAGTACCTCTGTGCATCATTATAATTCTCAATACACACATTCACATTAGACATTGTGTGAGAACAAAGAATCCACATAAGAAAGTGATTTTTTTTTTCTTGAATTGAGATATGGAATCAAACTGTCAATATATTGATAGAGAGAATAAAAAAAACTTTTCACATTATAAATATAGTTTAACTTTGATGTACTACTATCAATGTAAAAAAATATTATACTTGCATCCAATGATGTGTTGATACATTTGTTAACACCAAAAAATTACGGGTTAGATTCCATATTGGGTCTTTTCTTATTTGGCCATAAAATAAGTTCCACGTGTAGGTAATTAGGGTATAATTTGTTGAATTGAGCCAAGCTAAATTTGGTTAATCAAGGGCTGCCAAATTGAGTTTGGATACTACAACATTAGACTAGGTACATATTAGGCTTAGAAATCATAACAGAGTGTGTTTTGAGCCAAGTGATACTGATTATTGGGTTAGTTGAACATTATCCAGCTAAGAGATTAAGCCTAAAAGAAGACTTAGACCAAGCCCAAGTTGTTGAAACAATCAAATGTTAGCTCCAAAATCTTAAGATCCATTTCTATATTTAAGCTTTGATTTTATCTTAGTTTTGATGATTAGCAAATCTATGCTTTTTCTGATTGTATGTTGTGCTTTTATAAAAAAAAACTCATTACACTCTTAGATTTTGATCATTTATACTATATTAATATGACAATGTTTGAATTTGTGATAAATAATCGAATAAAATGAAATGATAATAAGTTACATTGCTTAAATTTTTAAAAAGAGAATGGAATGAAGTAGAAGTGAGTGACATTCATTTCTACTCCAATCCATTCTGATCTCTCCAAATTAGAGAGAATGGGATAGAATCCATTTATTTTTATATAATATAATTACAAAATTGCAATTTTATCTGTCTACCTTCTTCATTGTAGCTAGTGTCACCCACCATCACCAATGCAACAGCAAGTGATTTTACAAGCTCAAGGAAATTAGGGCCAAGGTCAAGTTATTTACGAGAATCAGTCCTTAACGCGAAGTTCTTGGGTGTGATTCAAGAGATGATTAGGAAGGAAGTGAAGAATTACTCAGATTGAGCATAATGGTCTATGTATGCAGCCCCAACACCACTGAAGCCCCTGTGTATAAAGACGGTGGTGTCTTCGGAATTCGAATAGGCTAACTGGGCATGAATCGCAAAGTACAAAAACAATCTTTGTTTTTTTCTTTTCTTTTTCTAAACAAATAAGCACAAAAAGAGAAAACCAGCAACCCAAAAAAGGATGATTATTGAAGGCAGAGAATCTGAAGCGATGAAGCGTCCAAAAGAAAAGGAACTAGAGAGAGAATGACGTCATATTTGTTTGGGACAAGAACAAACATAATGTGTCATTTTTGTTTGATTTGACAATTTTTTTTATTGGCGAGATAGGAATGGGGCCAGCGTTAGGAGACAGAGGATTTCAATCCCATAAGCAGCAATACTACGTCACCAATGGTTTCTTTGAATAAAATAATAATATTTAATTTTTGCCATTAGTCATATTTATCTAAAACTTTAAAAATATAGCCAAAAAAAAAAAAACACTTTGAAAATATAGAAGTGAAATTTCAATTAAAAAATCATGTTACCATTCTCGCGGCAAACTTTTATAAATTTTTTATAAATTAATTTAGGTTGTATGCCAAGTAGTCATATTTATTTAATGTTTTAAAAAGTGATATTAAAATGTTTTTAACAAAGGTATATTACTATTTTGGCAACGGATTATAAAATTTTATAAAATAATATATTAATGACTTTTTTATTTGAAAACAAAAAGTTTTATGTATTTAAAATATAAGAATGATAAATTTATACTACTTACTATTTCATTCAATTCCACTAGAATTTTCGAATAATAGAATAGAAACTTTTTTTTCTTTTATCATTAAATATTCAAGCAATAATATTGTAATTTTATTTTATTCTATTCCATCTCATTCAATTTCATTCTATCTACCATAAATTAGAAAAATGATGATCTTATATCACTTTTTATCTCACATCACCTTTTATCTTACTTTTTAATGATTGTGATTAAGTGAGAGAAAGTGATAGAGAAAAAGTAATGTAATCAATGATATATGAAGTAGTGTAAAAAGTAATGTAAAGAAAAGTGTGATAAGAAATTCATAGTTGTATAAATTATCAAAACATAGGGTAATATTAAGTGTGGGAGAGGGGGAGGGGATGTGGGTAGTGGTGGAGATTTTTTTAGGACAAGGGTGGCTACTGCCCTCGCAAAGTTTTTATCACATCCAAAGGTTGAAGCATTTTATCATAATTAGAATCATGGTTTCAAATCTTGTTTTGAGATTACTGTAGCGGACGAGACAAAACAGTCGCGGCAGCTGTCGTTTCTGCTTCAACTTGCGACACGATTGAGTTTGAAAATCATGCGCGATGGCCGCAACAGAACGGTGTTGTGGCCGCAACGGATGAGATGTAATGGTGTTTCAACTGCAACATTGCTTCGTTTAGATTTTCTCACTTCCAACATCGTTCCTTTCAATTTTTCTTAGTATAAAAAGCCATAAACATACACCAAATCAACCCTAACAGGAGCCTAAGCTCTTGAGAGACTCAGAGACCCATCTTGTCGCTCTGTTGAAGGAGCTTCTGCCGCCACATCTCTGGGTCGATCTTAGCTCTGTTCACCTCTATTTCTCGATCTCCAATTCAGGTTGGTTTTGATCCGTGGTGGAGGTGTGGCCGTGGAGCTTTGTCCTTCTTCGATTTGAAGTTGCAGCAGCTCGGCCCTCAAGTAACTCATCTAATCCATGGTTGATTTATGTCTATAAAGATGATTTATGTGTGGGTATTGTTGTGTGTGTGTGGTTGTTACTGTGGGTGAGTGGGTGTTGTGACTGTCATGGTGTGAGATGGTGAGGGGTGTGGGAGGTGACTCAGTGAGGGTGTGTCTTTGGGCTACATCCGTCGTCTTTGTAGTGAGATAGTGAGTGGTGAGTAGGTGTTGTCTTTGTCGTGATGGTGAGGGGTGAGTCCCCGAGTGGGTACCTTGTCGCCGTGATGGTGAGTGGGTGACGTGGAGAAGAGATGATGAGGGTGTGTATGTGAAAAGAGTCTATGATGTTATTGTCGTGGAGAAGTAAGGGAGGAAAAATAATAATAAAGCTAGTGAAGTGAGGAAGAAAGAAGTGAGGGAAGAAAAATTAGAGGGAATGGGGAAAAATGTGAGGGAAAGGGAAATTTAGATTGAATAGGTAGAAGGAAATTTTGGGAGAGGATGAAAAGGAAAAAATTGAAGTAAATTAAAAGGAAACTTAGAAACTTTTAAGAATTAAATTAAAATTTACTTTCAATTAATTTTTTAGTTAACAAATTTTAGGAATTAACTTGAAGTATATGTTATAATATATAAGTTTTAATTATATAATTTATCATTGATTTTTAAAAAAATATATATATAAACATATATCTGTTTATATGTAGGTTGGTTAAATAATGTCACCAAGAGAAGAATTTCCAACATGTAAAGCAGAAGATGTAGAAATAAGTTTGTCCCAATGGTTTAATATGTTAAGTTTTGATGATGACAAATACAAGACAAAAAGAATTATGTTTATGCTATGTGCTTAATAGATTATATTGTATCATGCATGATTATATACTTTATCTAGTTATATTTCACTTAATAATCATGCAATGAGATATGTGTAGCATTCTTTATATAATATCGTCAATACTGCTTTATATGAGTCATAATGAATTAATATTGGATTTGGCTCTACTTCAATTAAAATGTGCAATGTGTTCTTTGTTACATCCTATATAGAGCATATCTATTATTAATTGATAAATGTCTTATTTGGATATGCCTATGAAAGTCTTACATGCTTATTAGACTAACTAGAGTTATACATTTATAAATCATGCATATGAAGATATTGAATAATGAATTTGGACTAACTATGTTTGTTTAAGTGATTAATACTTTGTAGAATAGTTCAAATACCAAGAGTGAGCATTGCAACAAGAAAGTAAAAGATCACAATCATGCTCAGCTCAAGAAGAATGAGAATGATAAGATGCTCCAAGCATTTGCAAGATTTGAAGAGAAGAAATTTTTGGAAGCTTAGATTACGTCAAGAAGCCTAAGGACTAGAATTGATATATTTTCCTTTTAGGCTTTCTCCTATATAAAAATAGAAGTTTTACATGAAAAGAACTCAAAATTGTTTTTAAATATTTAAAAATGGTTCTTACATGCTAAAATGCTCAACAAACATGTTTTGAAAAGGCAGTCATGGTGGTAGTTAAAAACTATGAAAAATAGTTAAATTTGAGTTTTGAAAAACTGACATTTGATTACTATTTTGATCATAACTTTCAAATACTTTGCATTTTGTTATGTTTCATTTGAAAATAGACTCAAATATCTTTTCAATGACTAGTCATTTCCTTTAAACGGATAAGAAATGAAGAAGTTATGACCATTTGCTTTAAACTATGAAAAATAGTCATGTTTGAGTTTTGAAAAGCTGAACTTTAGTTACTCTTTTGATCATAACTTTCACAATATTTTGAGTTTTGTTGTGAAATATTTCCTTTAAAAATAGACTCAAAGATCTTTCCAATGAGTGGTCATTTGCTTTAATCAGATAAGAAATGAAGAAGTTATGATCTTTTAAAGTCAGTTTTCAAAATCAGAGGCCATGTAATCGATTACACAAGTCCTGTAATTGATTACAACTCTGGCAGAGACCATGTAATCGATTACAACATTCATGTAATCGATTACCACATGCCCAGAAGCATTCCTAACGGTTATAAACAACTAGTTTTCATAAAAAAAAAATTATTTTTAAATACTTCCAATGACTATTTTATCACTTGTGCTCTAAAAATAATTGTATATTGAAGCGTTTACATCTTTAGAGACTCTAGAACACTTGATTTGATCCTTGAATCATCAAATCATATTTTGAACTCTTTATTGCAAAATCCTTCTATTCCTTTGTTCTTCAAGTTGTATATCTACTCTTGTGAGAGTTTATAATATTTCTCTTTATCTCAAAATCATTGTAAAAGGGTGAGGTATCCCGCAAAAGAGAAAAATGGTGAAGTATCCCTTATAGTGAAGCTTAAACACAAAGGGTGAGGTATCCCAAAGGTGTTATAAGTGCTCTTAATGTAAATATTTTTCAAGCACCTGTGAAGCTTGAAGAGTTGGAAGCTCTAGCACAAGGGTGAGGTATCCCAAGGTGTGAGGAGTGCTCTTGCATGTAAAAAGGTTTTTCTAGCACCCTTAAAGTGTAAGAGATAGTGAAGAAAATCTCAAGTTAAGCTTGGAGACTGGATGTAGGCCACAAGTGGTTGGTGGTTGAACCAAGATAAATCATTATGTTTGCTTTTCTCAACTCTATCTCCTTTACATTTATTCTTTAATTATATATGCTTGAGTTGAATTTAATATCTAGCTTATTTGCTTGATTTATCCTATAGCCCAAGTGGTATTTGAGAAATCTCTAATAGTTGTATTTTTGTTAGACTTATTCCGCTACATGTGTTGATTGAAAATATCAAAATGTATAATTTTTTTAATAGTGTTTTAAAAATTTGTAATCACCCAATTCACCCCTCTCTCTTGGGTGATGGTTTCCATGGCTAACATAAGCTACTCTAAGTAAAGATATTGATTGGCACTTTGGAAGACTTGTACTTAGTAAAACTATAAATAATGTGCAATGCAAATTCTGTGGTAGAGTGTTAACAAGTAGAATTACTTAGTTGAAAGAACATCTTGCACACATGCAAGGAGAAGTCAAGGGTTGTGCTAGGGTCTCAATTTTTGTCAGAGAAAATATGATGAAGTTTTTGTTGGATAATAAAGCAAAGAAAATAGACTTTAGAAAGAGAAAAGAAGAACTTGTGGCACGTTTAAGAGGAGATAAAGATAATGATATTGAAGGTTTTCTTGATGAAGACAGGGTTATTAGGCAAGCTACTAAAGAAAGCATTGTATCACAGAGAAAATGGGAAGACAAGCAAAGATTTAGACAATAATATAGAAGATTGGATTCTATATATGAAGTTGGAGGCAGCTCTCATGCCGGTGGCAGTAGCGGAGCTTCTCATCAACATCAACTAAGCGATCTTGAACGCAAATTGAGCTCAGTGGATGTTGATTTGGCTAGAAGTAACAGTATGAAACAGATCAAAATTACTACAAATATGATGAAAACATTAGGAAATAAGTTAGCAGAAGTGGTCTCTACATTGATAATATATGAACGTCTTCCTATGAACTTATGTAATTCTCCATGGCTACACATTTTACTCATTGAACTAGCAGAGTTAGGACCAAGAGTTAAATTCCCTACTTCTTATGAGGTTTCAGAGGTGTACTTGAAAAAAGAATATCAGTCTATGAGATAGTATATAGATGATGAACTTAAACCAACATGGAAGGAAAGAGGGGTAACAATAATGTGTGATGACTGGGCAAATAGCATAAATCACATGCACATTATGAATTTCCTAGTGTATTGCAGCAATAGAACATTGTTCTTAAAATCTATTGATGCTTCTAATGTTCGCATTAGAAACACTGATTATTACTTTAAGCTTCTTGATAAAGTTGTAGAAGAAGTCGAAGAAGATAATGTTGTCCAAGTGGTCACTAATAATGAGAAGGCACTAAAAGCTGTTAGTTTAAAATTAATGGAAAAAAGACCACATCTTTATCGGTCTGCATGTGCAACTCACTGGTTGGATTTATGCTTGGAAGATATTGGAAAAAAAATCTAATGTCCAAAAAAATATTAAATGATGCAAAGAAAGTGACTTTGTTTATCTACAACCACATTTGGACAGTAAATCTTATGAAGCAGTATACATGTAGTAGGGAAATTATTCATCTAACAATCACTCGTTTCACAATATAGTTTTTGCTTATTGAATCAATTGCGAAGCAAAAACATGCTTTAAGGAATATGTTTGAGTTTGAAGAATTCAAAAAATCTAAGTGGAGAAAGGAGAAATTAGGACATGCATATGAAGCTAAAAAAATTGTTTTGAGCAAAGATTTTTGGAGTAAGACTAGTGATATTATAAATGTATTTGAGCCAATTGTCAAGGTTTTAAGATTGATGGATGGTGATGACAAACCAACAATGGACTTTGTTTATGCAGCAATTGATATAGCAAAGCAATCCATTCAAAAAATTTGTCATTACGCCACTCAATATAATGAGATCATTGACAAAAGATGGTTCTTCATGCATTTTGACTTGCATGCTGGAATTATATCAATATATTTAATTTAATTTGTTTTCAAAGGCTTATATTTGATTTTAAGATGCCAATTATTATTATTTCATTCATAATGTTATTTTCTCATTCCTCAATTTCAATTTAGAGTTGAACGTGGAGGAGATGTAGTACAGGAAACCTTGGATGGAACTACAAAAGTAATAAGCAATTTGGAGGCAAACATTGTTAATTAAATCAAAGTTATCAATCAGGCGAATTAATTTGCATTTAAGATTTTGGAATATATCATAATTTGTCATTTAAGAACCAAATTGTGATACGTTAATGTTTAGAAACTTATAGTTTTTGAAGACTTATATGGATCATTGGGGCTTGTAGTTGTTACTTTTTCGAGATAAGAAAGAGATATTTGGTACAACACAAGCTCAAAGAGCTTGGTCACAAACGAATCCTGGTAAGATTTTGTAGTTTTTGGTGTTTGATGTGTAAATGCAAAATGTTTTTTTACCTTTTATTTTTTTATTAATATACATAATAATGAACAATCGTTTATTTAATCAAGTGAATGGTGGATGATATATAGATCTTGTACTCCTAAACTTCAATGCATAACTATAAAAGTTATTAGCCAAACAACTTCAGCTTCTAATTGTGAGAGAAATTGGAGTATATTTAGCTATATATATTCACACAAAGACAAGAAATGGATTGAAGTGCCAGAAACTATAGAAACTTGTCTTTACATTTTGCAACATGAAGCTGAGAAAGAGAGACTTTATGAAGAGAAGTCAAGAAGAGATTGATGCTAGTTTCAATCCTATTAATCTTGATTATATATTTCAGAAAGAAGATCCTTTATCTCCATGGCTTGAAGAGAGAGAGTGACCATTGTTGGATGAGATCCAAAACTCAGAATGGCTCCACATTGATTCTGATGATGATGATGAAGGAATAGTTGGTGGGAATGATTCAAATTCAAGTGAAACACTAAGTCAAGGTCAAGATAGTGGATTAAGTTCATCAAGTAATAACACTGGTAGTACTGGTAATACAAAACAAAGTCAAGGAGGAGGTGAAGGATCGTATCATTCTTTTTAGGAAGAGCCATGTTTCAGACGTGATCAAAATCTCATGATTGACATGACAAATTATAGGATGGAGATGGATGTAGATCCTTCTGATGATGTAATCGGTGGTAGTAGTAGAGGTGGATCCCAACCTAGGAAAAATAGAAGGCGTGAAAATGCTATGTTGGATGATTCTTCCTCATCTTGTGTATCATAATCCTTTGGTGATTTTGGTATTGGTGCATCATCTAAAGGCAGCCAAGGCAACTATCCACCATATTATTAGCGTCCTTCTTACATGTCTCATGGTTACTATTCACCTACGTCAGCCCCACCATACTATCAACCTTCTATGAATTACCAAGATCCTTATTAGTATCCATCATCAAATGTTTCCTATGATCAACAACGACAAATGGAACCACCAAAAAATTCAGGATTTTTTTATTATGTCTATGGCGGAGTAGTATATAATGATAATCAAAGTGAAAGTGGAGGTTATGATCCAACACGTCATTTTACCATGTGGTGAAGTAATCATTCATGCATGAACTTTGTTTTATATATATTAGTAGCTAATGATTTGTTTATATTGAGGTTGAGGCATGTATGAATTTTGTTAAATATATGAGTAGTTATTGATTTATTTATGTTTAAGTAATCACTTATGTATGAACTTTGTTAAATATATGAGTAGTTACTAATTTATTTAAGTTTTAATATTGGTCAATTAATTTATTACTTTTGAATATATCTCATTAATGAAAAAAAATATGAATTATTAATTATGATACATTGTACAATAAAATAAATAATTTAATTTAATTTGTGTCAAGTAATGAAAAATCATGTCGCAGCAATCGCAATCCGCATCGCAAGCACTCGCAACGCATGCAATCGCAAAAACCGCAACGCAGCCATGACCTCGAGCGCGACCACAATTTAAAACCTTAATTAGAATCTAAGCCAACTCAATGGCAGGTGGGCTACAAAGAAAAATAAATCAACCCCTTCCTATTTTCTTAGGTGATGTTCCGCCACAAGGGGTGGGGTGGTTAAAATATATTTTAATTGATTTTTTTAAAAAAATTATAAAGAACTAATACAAATTATTTTTTATTAAATATAATTTGAAATCAGATATTATAATTTAAGTATTATTATTCAATAAATTTTTTTAAATTAATTTTATTTTTTTAAATTAATTTTATTTTAAAATATATTTATTTATGAGAAATGACTTAAAAATAATTAAAATAAAAGATAACATATTATTATTTCATTATAATATATAATAATAAAAGACCCAACACTAGTTGGTTACAATATAAATAGATTGGAATCTCAAACAAATTTTACATGTAATATTTATGGAAATACTTTGGTCAAAAATAAAAAATATAATAAAAAAATATATATGTTATTTTGTAAAATTATATCTTTTTGAAAAAAATTTCAAATTTTTCTATAAAAATTTTACCTACTAGATTAGGGGTGTCAAACTGATCGGGCCATTTATTCGGGATCTGGCCATTTTCGGGCCGGCCCATTCGGCCCGGCCCATTCGGGCCATATAAGTTTCGGACTGACATTTTGCTAGTCCAGCCCAAGTCATTTAGCCTTATGTAGTGTTAAAAGAGCGGGCTGACCTAGCCTATTCGGGCTCAGCCTATTCGGGTCATGTAATGTTCGGGCTAGTATTTTACTAGCCCAGCCCGTCTATTTTGTCGGGCTATTCGGACCGGCCCATCGGGTTTGACCCATTTTGACACTCCTACAATAGATACATTAGTCTTAAAAAAAAACTCCAATGTAATTTCCAAGAAAAGGAATTCTTGTGCGAGCACAAATGTAACACAGTATTTAGGCACATCCAATTGAAAAATAATAACTCAAAAAGACTAGGCCCCACCAATATTTTCCTGTTCGCTGGCGTCACTGGCTTGTGGTTTTTTCTTAACTGTTAGTAAGGGTGGAAATGAGTCAGAGCAGACTTTGCCTTAAACAGGCTTGACCTGTATCCCAATTATAAGGCTTGAGCCTAACCTATGAGCTTGTAATAGACTAATTTTTAAGGTCTGATCTAGCTCTTTTAAAATTTTGACCTGGCCTGAAAGCCTATTTAATTAGGTCAATATGTCTTTATATAAGCTTATAGACCTACTTTTAAATAGACCATCATGCTTTTACATAGGCTAATAGACCTAAACCTTGAAATAAACCAACAGACCTACTTAAGGCTAATAGACATTTGTTATAATTTAACACTCACCTTCTAATTTTATAGATGCTCATAACTTTTTTACTCTAGTCTTTGATCGATGTGGAACTTAGAGATATACCAAGTTACAAAATTATTAGAGGCATATATCTCCAAGTCCCACATTGACCATGTAACATCTCGAGAAACATGTTAAGCTTGTATATGGTTTCAGAGGTACTATTATACTTGTATAAGATGTTAGTTAAATTTTGTGACAAACTGAGATCATTTAGGCACTTTGCTATAACCCAGAATGCGAAAAGTAGCTTAAAATGACTCAAAAAATGGCACAAATTACCTAGTTAAGTGAAATAAATAAAGATAATTTATTTCCTGGTCACAAATAGGTGGATTAAGGTGTAGTTAAAATTTGAGAGCAATTGGAGTTCATTTGACATTTTTAAGCATTCTGATTATATGTTTTAATGTCAGATTGATCTCGAGCAGATATGGAAATTTGAAAAAATGGTGAAATAATAATTTTTATGAATCTTAGTATTTATTTCAAAGTTGTTGGAAGTTGAAAAACTTGATTTAGTAAAATAAAAATGTTCATAACAGATATGAAAATTTCAATGTATAGTTTAAGTAACTAAAGTTTTAACCTTTTAACTTGTTTTTTTTCTCCTCCACACATTTCTCTGCTGAAAACAGAGAACAAAAAAAATAGAACAAAAAAGGAAAGAAAGAGAAAGGGAAAGAGGAGGAGCAAAAATAGGAGGTCCAAGAAGAAATAATCACCCATCATTTTTCCAAGCATCAAGAGGTAGAGGTTCTTGATTCTCACTCTTTTCTCTTAATCCTCATCTTTTCCTTGAGTGGCTTGATGAGGGATAATGATTTTGAGTGAGAATAAGAAGACATAAGCTAGTTGAGATTTGATTAGGAGAGTGGAAATCTTGGAATTCATAGCCTATTAGTGATGAAATCCATAGTTTCCAAGTTCCTAGTTATTGAGATGAGTTGATAACTTATTTTGATTGGATTGAGTTGATAAATTTTGAATGTTTGAATCTCAATTTATGATATTGTTTAGTTGATTAGTGAAAATTTTATGGTTTGAATGTTTGTATATTTGGTATTGGGTGAAATAAGTTGAAGGGGATGGAGTTGTGGTGCGTTTTTGGAAAAACCAGAAAAAATGGTACTGTTCACGCGCACAATGTACTATTCACACTCATAAATGTATTGTTCATGCGGCACAATTACACTATTCAAGTGGCACAAATGTGTTTTTCATGCATTTTGATTATGTTATACCTTAGTTAAGTATTTAGAACCATAAATAACTTGGAATTGCATAAAGTAATGATGAGAAAATACTAGAAAAAACTTGGTTTCCTTGATAAGGTTGAACCCTAATAAAGATTGGTTCCCTTAGGGTTGAACCATAGTATACATGTGAATGATATTTTATATTGATGTAGTCAATTGTTTAGTATCATTAATAAGTTTAAGAATCATAGTTTACAAATGTACCATTGAGTATATATTTTACTAATGCCATGAAGTGTATGCATTACTGAGAATTTGTATATTCTTACCATGTTTATATGTTTCATGGTAGCAGAACAGGATCCTTCCGAATAAGTAAAGAAAAAAAAAGAGAACCAAGAAAAAGACCCAAGAATAAATAGTTTAGTTTTATTTTTGTAGTTTACAACTCTTGTATTTTTTTTGTTGCCTTGAGTTGTATTTTGTTATATGTTTTATAGTGCCCGTGAGGTTTTTGATGTAATTTTGTATAATTTTCTGTTTACGTGACTCTCTATATTTATTTATTTGTATAAATGATATGTGACTAGTTACTAAATAAGTAGTAATAGCAGATCTAATATTGATTATTTTTATATTCTGATAAAATATCGAGATAATTTATATTAGGATGTTACATTATAGTATTAGAGCAGTTCATCTTGTTGAGTCGGGGTATGGACTAACTAGGCTTAGGAAAGTTAGAATTCCACTTAGTGTTGTGCATTTTATGTCTCTTGAGCGAGATACTTACATGACTTGCCTCTTGTTAAATGTTAATAGCTACTGTTATACTATTACATTGTATTGAGACTAACCAACTCAATATTTAATGTCATGTGTATACAAGAAACTATGGCTTCTTCAGGGCATACTAAAGGAAACCAGGATTCTTTTGGTGAGAGTCCTAGTATAGTTGAGGCTATTATGGCAATAACCCAGGCTATGCAAGAACAAACAGCCACTACAAACCGAATGTTGGAGAGGTTGCAAGCTAATTAACCGCAACAACTAGAGCCTCAACCAGTACCCCCTCCATTGCATGAAGTATAGGTGGAAAGAAATCAAAATTTCCAAGATTTGGCAGAGTTTAGAAGAATGAACCCTCCATCATTGAAAGGAGAATATGATCTAGTGAAAGCCGAGGAGTGGTTGACTAAAATAGAGAAGATTCTTGAAGCATTGCAATGTTCTGATGAGCAAAGGGTGTCTTTCGTTGTTTTCATGTTTTGTGGAGAAGCGGAGCGATGGTGGAGGAATACTAGAAGATTATTAGAAGCTATTGCAACACTGATTACTTGGGAGGTGTTTAGAAATATTTTCCTAGAAAAATACTACCCAAAGTCAGTGCGAGAAGCAAAAGAGGTTGAGTTTTTGAAACTCGAGCAAGGAACTATGACCGTGGGTGAGTATGAAGCGAAGTTTGATGAGCTGATAAAGTTCTCACCTCAGTATAGACTTAACCTATATGAGAACTCGTTGTGTGTTAAGTTTGAATTCGGATTAAGAAGAGATATTACAAAGATGGTCCAACCATTGGAGATTAGAAATTTCCTTTCATTAGTGAATAAATGTAGAATAGTGGAAAGAAATTGTCTCACTTTTCAACCAGAGCAGAAGATAAAAGATTCCCTTAAGCGAAAGAAGATGGATGAGAAAAAGAATACTTCTAAGTCAGATACCCACAAGATAAGGGTAAACAAGTTAAAGGAGGAATGAGAGGACCTAAGTTTCCTAAGTGTGAGAGGTTCCATGGGAATAAACCTTTCTTGGCAGGGCAATCAGTTTGTTATACATGTGGTCAGCCAGGGCATATATCTAAGGAGTGTCCACTGAAGCAGAAAACAATTTTCACCCCAAGACCGCAAGCTTTAGGAAAGGTTTATACTTTGAACGGTAACGAGGTGACTCAGTCTACGGATCTGATCCCAAGGTAAATGCATAATCCATAATCACCTGTTAACTGTCTTATATGATTCAGAAGCATCACACTCCTTTGTTTCTTGTGATTGTGTGAAGATGTTGAATTTACCTATGACAGAACTCTCATATGACCTTGTTGTTTCTACTCCTACCAACAAATATGTTACAACTTCTAAAGTTTGCCTAGATTGTTGTATCAAGATAGATGATAGAATTTTTTTTTGTATATCTTATATGTTTGCCTCTTGTAGATATTGATGTTATTCTTGGCATGGATTGGTTGTCCTCTAACCACGTGATGTTAAATTGTGTGGATAAAACCCTTGCTTTAATGTTAGATATATCTGCTAAAGTTAGCCCTTCTGAGTCAGTGTTTCTCAATGTTAATCAAGTGCATTATTGTTTAGAGGAGGGGGCTCAAGGGTATGTTATTCTTTTCTCTCTAACTACAGAGGTTGAGTAGAGTTTGGAAAATATACCAATAGTGAAGGAGCATCTAAAAGTGTTCCCAAAGGATATAGGAGAGTTGTAACCCATAAGAGAGATAAAGTTTACTATAAATTTAGTACTGGGAACGAGACCTATTTCTATAGCACCCTATAGGATGATACCTCTAGAACTAGCCGAGCTCAAAAAGCAAATAGAGGAATTGTTAGAAAAATAATTCATAAGACCGAGTGTTTCTCCTTGGCAGCACCTATTTTATTAGTAAAGTAGAAAGATGGTACTATGAGGCTTTGTGTAGATTACAGACAGTTGAATAGGGTAACCATCAAGAATAAATATCCATTGCCTAGGATAAATGACCTTATGGATCAATTAAGAGGAGCGTCAGTAATCTAAAAAATGGACCTAAGGTCAGGGTATTATTAAATAAGAGTAAGGAAAGAAGATATCCCTAAGATTGCTTTCAGAACTAGGTATGGACATTATGAGTATCCCGTGATGTCCTTTGAGTTAACAAATGCACCAGCGGTATTCATGGATTACATGAATAGGATTTTTAGACCATACCTAGATAAATTTGTAGTGGTATTCATAGATGATATCCTAGTCTATTCTAAGACGATGGAAGAACATGAGATACATCTCCGAGCAGTTCTAGAGATTCTCAGAGAAAAGAAGTTGTATGCTAAACTTTTAAAGTGTGAGTTTTGACTTTCAGAAGTTCAATTTCTAGGACATGTGATTTCTAAAGAAGGAATTTCTGTAGACCCTAGTAAAATTGAAGCAGTGTTGAAGTGGGAAAGACTCATTACTATGACCGAGATAAGGAGCTTCATAGGCCTGTCTGAGTATTATAAGAGATTTATCAATGGGTTTTCCCAAATAGCGCTACCCTTGACTAGATTAACTAGGAAAGGTAATACTTTTATATGGACTCAAGAATGTGAAGATAGTTTCCAAGAGCTTAAGAGAAGGTTGACAACTACACCAGTTTTGGTAATTTCTGATCCCCATGAAAGTTTTGAAGTGTTTTGTGACGCTTCAAGAATGGGTTTATGGTGTGTTCTCATGCAGCATAGGTGAGTAGTTGCTTATACATCGAGGTAGTTGAGGCCTCATGAGGAGAACTATCCCACGCATGATCTGGAGTTAGCTGCCGTAGTGTTTGCCTTAAAAATTTGGAGACATTATCTTTATGGAGTTCGATTTGAGGTATTTAGCGACCATAAGAGTTTAAAATACTTGTTTGATCAAAAGGAGCAAAACATAAACAAAGGAGACGGATGGAGTTCCTAAATGATTATGATTTTGAGCTTAGATATCATCCTGGTAAAGCTAATGTAGTGGCCAATTCACTGAGTAGGGTAGACATAGTTAATGAACTGAGAGCTCAAATTCTAGAAGCTCAAAGTAAGGATGAAACCTTAAGTGAGATAAGAGAGAAAATCTTCTTAGGGGATCAAACCGAGTATGATATGGCAAATGATGAAATGATTAAGTTTAGAAAACGACTTTACATTCCAAAAGGTTTTGAAATCAAAGAAAATATCCTAAAAGAGGCTCATAAGAGTCAGTACATCATCCATCTAAGAACAACTAAGATGTATCAATATTTAAAACAAATGTTCCGGTGGCCGGGAATGAAGAAAGAAATAGCAGGGTTTGTGTCTAGGTGCTTGGTGTGTCAAAAAGTTAAAATAGAACACAAAAAACCTTCAAGACCACTCCAATCCTTATAGATTCCCGAATGGAAATGGGACCATATTATCATGGATTTTGTGACAAGTCTACCTAGAACTCAGTCAGGAAATGATGCAATTTGGATCATAGTGGATAGACTAACTAAGTCTGCCCACTTTTTACCAATTAAGACTAACTACTTCTTAGATAGATTAACTCAATTATATTTACAGGAGATAATTATATTACATGGAACTCCCCTCACTATAGTTTCAGATAGAGATCCTAGATTCACATCTAGATTTTGGGGAGCTTTACAACAAGCTTATGGGACTAAGCTCAATTTTACTATAGCATACCATCCACAGACAGATGGTCAGTCAGAGAGAACTATCCAAACTCCAGAAGATATGCTCAGAGCATGTGTTTTAGATCAGCGAAGTAGTTGGGATAGACTTTTGCTCTTAGTGAAATTTGCCTACAATGACAGTTATCATACCAGCATTAGAATGACACCTTATAGAGCCCTTTATGGTAGGAAGTGTAGGTCACCATTGTGTTGATATGAAGTTAGAGAGAGACCTATTCTAGGACTTGAAATTGTACAACAAACTTCAGATCAAATCAAAAAGATCAAGGATAGGATGACCATAGATCAAAGTAGGCAAAAGAGTTATACTGATAGAAGGAGGAGACCTCTAGAGTTTGAGGAATGAGAACATGTTTTCTTGAGAGTCACTCCTATAACGGGAATTAGTAGAGCATTGAGAACACGAAAGTTAAACCCTCGTTTCATTAGTACCTACCAAATTCTCAAAAAAGTTAGACCTGTAGCCTACCAGATAGCCCTTCCTCCTAGTTTGTCAAACATTCACGATGTTTCTCATGTATCACCTCAGAAAATACAATCTGGACCCTTCACACATCTTAAGAAATGAATCTACACAATTAAAAGATGATTTGTCTTATGCAATGAAACCGATGAGGATTGTAGACAGAGGAGTCAAAGAGCTCAGAGGTAAGCAAATTCCTCTAGTGAAGGTACTTTGGGGTGAAGTAGGTGCAGAGGAGGCTTCTTGGGAGCTAGAGTCCCAAATGCAACAAGATTATCCAAAATTGTTTAACCGAGGTGAGCAATTTTGAGTTCAAATTTTTTTTAAAAAGAGAAGAGAAATGTAACATCTCGAGAAACATGTTAGGCTTGTATATGGTCTCGGAGGTACTATTATACTTGTATGACATGTCTGTTAAATTTTGTGACATACTAAGGTCATTTAGGCACATTGCTACAACCTAGAATGCGAAAAATAACTTAAAATAACTCAAAAAATGACATAAATTGCCTAGTTAAGTGAAATAAATAAAGAGAATTTATTTTTAAGTCACAAATACGTGGATTAAGGTGTAGTTAAAATTTGAGAGCAATTGGAGTTCGTTTGACATTTTTAAGCATACTAGTCATATGTTTTAATGCCGGATTGACCTCCAACAGATATGGAAATTTGAGAAAATGATGAAATAATAATTTTTATTAATCTTAATATTTATTTCAAAGTTGTTGGAAGTTAAAAAACTTGAATTAGTAAAATATAAGTGTTCATAACAAATATGAAAATTATAGTGTTCAGTTTAAGTAACTAAATTTTAACCTTTTAACTTGTTTTTTTTTTCTCCTCCACACATTTCTCTGCTGAAAATAGAGAACGAATAAAAAAAATAGAAAAAAAAAGGAAAGAAAAAGGAAGGGAAAAATGAGGAGCAAAATGGGGAGGTTCAAGAAGAAATAATCACCCATCATTTTTCCAAGCATCAAGAGGTAAAGGTTCTTGATTCTCACTCTTTTCTCTTAATCCTCATCTTGTCCTTGAGTGGCTTGATGATGGATAATGATTTTGAGTGAGAATAAGAAGACATAAGCTAGTTGAGATTTGATTGGCAGAGTAGAAATCTTGGAATTCATAGCCTATTAGTGATGGAATCCATTGTTTCCAAGTTCTTAGTTATTGAGATGAGTTGATAACTTATTTTGATTGCATTGAATTGATAAATTTTGAATTTTTGAATCTCAAATTTATGATGTTGTTTAGTTTATTAGTGAAAATTTTAAGGTTTAATGTTTGTATATTTGGTATTGGGTGAAATAAGTTGAAGCGGATGAAGTTATGGTGCGTTTCTGGAAAAAAAAATGATACTGTTCACGCGCACAAATGCACTGTTCATGCAGCACAATTACACTATTCAAGTGGCACAAATGTGTTTTCTAAGCTATGTTATGTCTTAATTAAGTATTTAGAACCTTAAATAACTTAGAATTGCATAAAGTAATGATGAGAAAATACTAGAAAAAAATTGGTTCCCTTGATGAAGTTGAATCCTAGTAAAGATTGATTCCCTTAGGGTTGAATCATAGTATACATGTGAGAATGATATTTTACATTGATGTAGTTAATTGTTTAGTATCATTAATAAGTTTAAGAATCATAGTTTGTAAATGTACCATTTAGTATATATTTTACTAATGCCATGAAGTGTATGTATTACTGAGAATTTTTATATTCTCATCTTGTTTGTATGTTTCATGGTAACAGAACAGGATCTTTCCGAAGAAGTAAAGAAGAAGAAAAAGAGAACCAAGAAAAAGATCCAAGAATAAATAGTTTAGTTTTATTTTTGTAGTTTACACTCTTGTATTTTTTTTATTACCTTGAGTTGTATTTTGCTGTATATTTTATAGTGCTCGTGAGGTTTTTTTTTATGTAATTATGTATAATTTTCTGTTTATGTGGCTCTCCATATTTATTTATTTGTATAAATGATATATGACTATTTACTAAATAAGTAGTAGTAACATATCTAATATTGATTATCTTTATATTCTGATTAATTATCAAGATCATTTATATTAGGGTGTTACAGACCAAAGATCAGAGTAAGAAAGTAGTGAGAATCTATAAAAGTAGAAGGTTAATGTTAACTTATTATTTTAATTCTAATAAATATATTACATTAAATATGTTAATAAATATGTTATTTCTATTCTAACTCACTTATGTTTTAATTATTGACTTTTATTAAAAATTTAATTAAAAATCACATTAATATATTATAATAAATTAATAATTATAATTATAATTTATAATTATTATAATAATATATATTATATTATAGAATAAATTACTGATCACCTACCTTCAGGTTTGGTGATATGACACTCAATCCCATTCTTTTTCAAAAATGGTACTCCCCCCAATTGACCAACTTGACTAATATCTATTAGAATATGCTACAAGAATATTCTAGTTAATCAACTATGATGTACCATAACTTAGTAGGATATACCATAACAACCCGTCTAATATACACCTTGCTATGCAAGGTGTATGGTGCACCTCATTTATCTCAACCGTTACAGTTAAGATGAATGACCTGTAACCCACTGTTTCCTTTTCTTCAAGTTGCACAATTATGTAAATATTATCAGGTAAAATCTATAAGATTTTTAGCATTCACAATTATTTATAAAAATATATATATTTTTTAAAAATATTATTGTGTACAAATATTACCAAGCAAAAGTTTGATAATATTTTTTTATGGGTTAAAATATTTTTTATAGATTAATATAAAATATATATATATATATATATATATATATATATATATATATATATATATAACTCCTTACACACCCATATAGAGAAAATATAAGGGTTTTTTTTAAAAAAATATTATTATATATAAATATTGTCATTAATTAAAATTTGTAAAATTTTTAGTATGACATGATTATTGTTATTTATGAAAAAAATATAAGAATTGATACATATTCTTATATCGTATTCTAATAAATATTAGTCAACTTAATCAATTTGGGGGAGGAGTATCATTTTTGAGAAAGAATAAAGTATCATATCATTAAATCTAAAAAAAAGTGAGAGTAATTTACTCTATATTATATATAATTAAACAGGTCAAACCAATCTATCAAATTTAAAAAACTTATTAAATAATCTAAAACCTAATCCTTTTAATTAAATATATTTTTAAAAAAATTTTAACTTAATTTATTTAATAAATAGATTAAATCAAATCAGACTTCAAATAAGTTAGACCATAAACTCTAACAGGCAGCCTGACCCGTAGCTGTTAGCCACCCTTCATTCCAAAATATTTTTAAAGTTGATATCCTTTCACTTTCTTCTTTAACTGTCACCCACTCTAACTCCAAGCAACCATACCAAATCGGCGACCACCACCCGCTCCAAGAAACATAACCGACAGCCACCACCCATTCCACCACCACTCTCTATAAGTAGTTGGGGTGAGTGGATTGTCGAGATCTGAGAACCCGCAAGTGAACCCACAAATGGCTTGGAACCTTTGCCATTGTCGAGCCTACAATAGGGCCACCATCATCCTCGCACCGTCACCACCACCGCTTAGTGGCTCAACCTCCCACCCTCTGGTTCATCTTCCCAATTTTCCTCCTCTTTTAGCTCTTAATATATGATTTCTTGGATGTGTGTGAATTTCTAGTTTTGAAGCTAACCAAATTTAAATGATTTTGAGCGAGTGAGTGTATGAGTGTAGTAGAAAATGCTTGTATGCTTGATGATTAAACACTAAAACGTGTGCCTTAACAAATTAGATTTGTAATAGCAGGTGGGTTGCCGAGAAATTCTCCGTGCTCCACTGAATGAACATGTAATAGCAGTTTACTTAGATTTGTAATTGTAAAATAATTTTGCATTGACCCATAAAAACATGTTGATTAATAAAACATACCTTTTGTTAACAAAGCAACGTCATCATTCAAAACCCCATCAATTTCCTCCAAGTTATTCCATCTAGCATGTGCTTCTCTCACTAATTTCTCTGTAAAGCTTTGCAAATGTATCCATTGAGATGAATTAGAGGATCAAAATCAATATCTAGTAAAATCTGATTGCCTAAAATCTGATTGCCTAAAATCTGATTGCAAAACCATACTGATAAAAGTCTCACATCGTTTGCCTCAATATTTTGGGTACGGTTCATATATCTGTTGGGTTACTCTACTTAATGCCAATTGATTATAAGTTAGAATCTCACATGATTTTAGAGTCAAAATCTTATTTTCGTCGCCTACTTCGCATATAATAATTGAGCAATGAAGAAATCGGCTTTCTTTTTTCTTTATGTGAAGAATCCATATAATCCACGCATTGGCTTTGATTACAATAGGACATATATAACATTTATCAAGTAAGCCTAAACAAGCAGCAACGCTACAATGAATGGTACCTTTACCTGTCATAATTGTCAAAGCAAATTGCTGATTTTAATACATGCATAGGGACTAATGCTATATTGAATTATGATATACAAGATACATCAAATAATGACCTTATCATTGTTGGAGTTATCTTGTGTTAAAAGTTGTAGTCTGAGGATCAGTGATTGCATCAATGTGTGGATTTTGAAATTTTGTGGTTATGATGTTAATTAAATAGTTTTTTTTTCTTTTTTCCGTATCAGAGACATGCTTCCATATGCTAAGCTTTCTTTTTTGTTTTAATATTTTCAACTTGGTTGAGCAGGTTATTTCTTCTTGGCTTGGATAAGTATGGAAAAGGTGATTGGCGAAGTATATCAAGAAACCTTGCACACATGGCATATGGTGTTTGAGCCCTTATTCCTGGTGCAGCAATGAAGATGGGTCCTAATGTATAAAAAACAACAAACTAGATGGCTTGTGCAGTGAATGTAATTCTTTTCCTAGACAATTGCTTATATGCAAGCACGAGTTTTACGCGTAGTCATTTCAAATAAGCCATACCAGGAAAGCAATTGAATGTATCTGTATAGGCTACCATGGAATATTTGATAGCCTTGAAACAGAACAGCATGAAAGTACAATTGATTTGTAGACATTTAAATTGCTATTGTTAAACCGTGTTGCAGAGGAAGGTTCTATGGATTTAAAGTGTAAATTATTGTATAATATCTTGGTTTTTGTAGGAAATAAGCTGTTCCTCTTTCTAAATTTTACTTATATAACATGTTAGTTACTGTAATTGGCATGACAGGCTTGAATTGTTCATCTTCATGCATTGAATTCAGGCGTCCTATTTGCACGTGTATTGACAGTAACACTCTAATGGTGTGTTTAATTTAGTTGTAAAAATTTTGATTATTTCAATAATCGATTATTATATAATTTTTTTTTGTTATAATCAATTATAATTAATTTATTTTTATGTTTGAATATGTTAGTTAAAAAATAATTTTAAATTAATCTATTCATTTAGATAGTATAAAAAAGAATCATTTTTATATATTAAATTATTAAAATAGGTATAGAGTGATTAAAAAAAATTATTTGATTGAGGATAAAAATGATATTTATATTTCAAAGGGTAAAGAATAATCTATAAACTATAATCATGCCTTCAATCTTGACATTATGAAAAAAAAATTAGAATGCATTGAATTTCATATAAAAGTTGAAGTTAATTTTATCAAATATGTTATAATATTATCTCAACAGCTTTTTTCAAAAAAAGTTATTTTAAGCTGAAATAAGTGTATCCAAATATACACTAAATCAACATTTAGATCTGTATTGTTATTGTAAACAATAATCAATGATACAATAAAAATATTGCTTCAACAATAAGCATATGATCCAAAGACCTCAAATATAATTGTAAAATGACAAAACCTAAACAAAAATATCAAAAATGATATTTCATCGTAATTGTGAACATTGGATATAAAATGATACTTCATTCATATTATAGAGTTAATACAAACAATACCTACTTTCAAAAATACAAGATAGATGTACTAAAAGTCAAAATAATCTAAAATATGCCCCCTAGCATCCAAAAGTCAAAAGACCCTAAAAAAATTATTTCTTTCACTATGAGTTATCACTTGTAAGGATAATAATTTTACTCGTCCTCGCAGGTACCTGTAAGTAATATATATGATGGGACATATATAGAGAAAAATCTTTTTTTTTTGTAGATATGAATACTCGTTTATTTGTTATTTTTGTTTAATAAAAGGGGTGAGGGTGGTTTCTCCCGAACCTGCAGGTACCCGCAAATAAGATTACAAAAATATCTTTATATAAAATTACCAAAAAACTTTATTATATAAATTAAAATATGGTTAACTGTATTTGGATGTTGGTTAAATTTTAAGTGTTTTAAAATGTTTGATGTAGTTATATTGAACATTGTATTTGGATGTAGGTTGAATTTTAAGTGTTTTATGTGTTTGGCATTATATTTGGATTAAGTTGTGTTGGACAAATTTTGAGAAATTATGGTATTACACTTTTTTTTATTTTTTGATTTTTTTTTATTTTGTTGATTTTTTTTTTTTGTAATTTATTGAGTACTCGTGGATATCCGTTTACTCGCGGGAGAATGAGAAACGAGTACCTATGCGAATATAGAGCGGGGGCAGGGGTGGATATTCATCTGTAGGGGCAGGGGACGGGGGGCTGCTACCCGTCCTCGTCTCGCCTCGCCTTGTTGCCATCCTTAATCACTTGGTGGTATCCAACTGTAATCACAAGATTCTTGACTCATGTGATTAAATGACTGTAACATGCTTGTGAATGACATGCTTGGAGAATTTAGACCCCGAACTTAAAGATAGTTAGGCTGGTTGCATAAAAAAAAGTTATGTTGATGTTGGTAAATTCAAAGAGGCATCAACATGTTGGTTAATGTAACATCCTCTTCAATGTGTTAAACTTGTAAATAGTTACAGAGGTAGCTTAATACTTGTTTAACATGCTTGTTTAATTTTGTGACAATCTGAGTTAATTTAGGCACTTTGCTGCAAGCCGAAAGGTGAAAAGTAGCTTAAAATAACCCAAATATTAGCATAAATGTCTTAGCTAATGGAAATTGATATGAATAATTTATTTCTAAGTCACAAATGTATATTTTGAGATGTGGTCAAAATTTGAGAATAATCGGACTCAGTTTGGTATTTTTAGGCATACTAGTTATGAGTTTTAATATTGGAATGACTAGTCACAGATATGGAAAATGATGGTTTTGGTGCAATAAGATTTTTGATGAATCTTGTGATTTATTTTAACCTTGTTGGCTGTAAGAAAATTGGATTTGGATAAATCTAAGTGTTCTTAGCAGATCGGGAAGTATCACTTGGTCACTTAAGTGACTAAGCCTCTCACGGTTATAGCCATTATCTTTGACTCACCTTGGTGATATTTCTTTCAACCTTTTCTTGGTTTTTCACTCACTCTCTCTCGGTTGTTTAACCTGAACCAACAGCAACAAAACAACAGGGAGAAAAGGAGAAAAGACAAGGGGGGAAAAAGGAAGGAAAGATGCGGAACCTAAAGGGAAAAGGCAAGGTTGAAGACTTGTGATGATCTCCATCATCAACTTCATCTTTGCTACTCAAGGCAAGGGGTTTCTATCCATTTTTATCTCTTATGTCATTTTGATGAAGTTAGGGTTCTTGGATGGGAATTAGTGGTTTGGTGAGTCAAATCTTTATTTTTAACTTGGTTATTGATTCTAAGAGTTGAGTTAGAGCCTTTCCATCTTATTGGGTGCCATAGTTGCTGGTTTAGCTTGGAGGATGTCCATAAGCCTATTTGATGAGCATTTTAGGCTTTGGATGTTTGTTGGCTTAATTGGTTTTAAATCCATGTTAAATGAGTTGAATTGGTGTTTAATGATTCTAACATGTTTAGAGACCACGATTAGAGTTAGAAAACACTTAAAATGCAAGTTTGCATGATTAGAAACTATTTTAAAACCAATGGAATAGTGACTCGGTTCTGCATAATTTTTTGCAGAATTGACCATGCCTAGACACAACTTGGCCATGTCTAGGCATGGTAAAATTAAGCCTTGGCGTGAGACAGGACATAAGCCACGCCTAGGCATGGAAATGTCAAGCCTAGGCGTGAGTTCCAGAACTTAACAAGAAATGTGTTATTGATGTTTTAGGATTTCCTAAGTGTTAGGATCACTCATATATGCTTTTTTTAAGTGTGTTGAGACACTAGTGAAGTTATTTCTTGGAAAGAATAACCTCCTACCATATATGAGAATTTGAGAAGCCTTAGGTGTTCTTTGAGAGATAGAATGCCATAGAGAGTACTTAGAACCTTGTGCAATATGAGGTTGACTTGGTAATCACTTGGGAAGTGATGGTGTGAGGTTCTAGATATGAAAGCGCTAGTATCATGGTTCTTGCCACTTTGTTGGATAAGTGAGGCTAAGATCCAAGTGTTCTAGTGTTTCAGAAATGTGCCTTGTCTTTTGGTTTTCAAACTTGATATTTACTATTTTCCTACGTATTGTAACCTTAGATGGTGTGCACAACCATGTGACCAGAGAACGAGGTGTTAGATCCGAATTCTTAGAGCGGAGGCTCAAGGTCAAGGTTTTATAAGGTTAGTATTAGTACTCTTAGTTTTGTGAGGAGAAAGAGTCCACACATTACCAGGTAGTGTCAGGGCTTAACTGTCTATCTTACCCAATATATACAATGAACGGAGGTTATTGGGAAATAAGTAAGTAACTTGTGCCTTGAAAACTTAAAACCTGCATTAGCATTTGCATAATCATATTATTAGGACATTGTTTAAGCATAATCATACCTCATAGCATAAAGCATTGCATGGTTGACAATTGTATGGACAGTTATTATTACTTGACTGGTTGATGGATTGGTTGCTTGTTCGATAGTATCTTAGGATTGTATGGATGATTCTTTGGTATTGTCGATTATCATATATTATATTACTTAGAGTGTAATTATGTGTTCAGTTAATTTATTTGTTGTAAATGATTAGTTGCTGGTCTTGTTATGCGAATACTGAGAAATTATGATTTCTCACCCCTGTGTGTTCCATGTAAATCCAAGTTAAGACCCTCCAAAGATAAAGGGTAAGAAAAAGAAGAAGCAGAATGCTTAATTTAGCAGCTTTATTTCTTTTTGAATCAGATTGTATATTTGTACTTTTCTGGTTATTTGCTAAAGTTTATGTATACAATATGACTTATTATCCAGTGATGTATGTGTATATGATCTTTTTATCATTTTTGGCTCTCTATAATGACTATACAAATTATTATGGGTTTTTATTTTATGCATTTTTAGAAGTGACATGCTTAATGTGATGTATCTTAAAATATTCTATTTATTTAACTATAATTGTATTAGGGTATTACAGTTAACATCTTTTTGCTTCCCTAAATAATAAAGCAAGAATTAAATTAGTAAAATATCATAATCATGTATTGTTTGTAATTAAATTTTGAGAAAGTATAACAAAGATGGTACTAATTTTTTCTACCTTTGTTTGACTTATCTTTTGTGGATGCTCGTTTCCTTTTCTCGAAAGATCATTTGATGCGAGCATTAGACTTGTCCTTAGTCTTTGCATGATGATGGTTCAAGACTTTGGCATGCCCATTATCTTCATTTTGATTGAAATTGTCCACATTTATCATTGTATTTGTATTCAAATTTAGCCTCCCAAGACATTGTTGCACACGTTGAACTCTTGTATCCAATAAGTCCCATATGATTTGTTAAGTTTCTGTGCAATATTGAGTCTCCAAAACAAGATTGTAGAAAGATTTCATAACAACATTGTGATAATCAAGACTAGCATCATCACTATTAGTCATTGACTCAATGTTAGAGCTTCCACTTTCTCCCAAACCACCACGTCTATGATTACAAACCATTGACCTTGCTTTGTTTGACCATCTTTTCTAGAAGCAATGGTTGGGTATTCTTAAAATACTCTTAATATTGTAGATTCTTAAAGCATGCCTACAAAGAATGCCCATTGAATCAAATTTTTTACAACTACAAGCAATCTCATGATTAGAAGAGTCAACTGTTACCATATATTGAGGCATATGATTCAAGCCAACCTTATGATATGACATATTACCACAACTCCCAATCTATGTAGTTGTGCTTTCTCTTGTTGCTTCAAGATATTCTTTCAAAAATAATTTAAAGATCTTGTCAGTATACAAATTGGATGCTTAATGTAAAGTGTCACTAATGTTTATTATGCAATAAGAGGTACTTTGGCTATTCTTGAATTCATCCTCAATTTATTTATGATGCCATTTTGCTAACATATTCTCAAATACTAATAAGAATTGTGTAAGACTAGTTGCTTTACCAGTAATATCATTGAACATATTATTTGTACTTTCACTTCTTTGAGAGGACCTAAAATCACCAAAAAAATGTATCCTTGTTAAAAGTAGTGCTTCATATGTGACGGAGGTTATACATTTTTTCTAACCATTCATGCTCATGAAGGTCATACTCATTAATCATTTTGTCCTAAGTCTCCTTAAATTCTTCCTCTGAAACACAAGGTGTCATGCACTTTTGGAATAGGAATTGAAACCCATGATTAGAATTCAAAGCACCCAATGAGATAGAGCATTTTTAGATATGTGCTATAAGCATAACCGATGACGTGTATTTGGCATTACCTTTCTAATTGCTTGCTCATGGCTACATCTTGGTCTACAAAGATTGTTTTTGGTTGTTGATTTCCTATACTCTCCAAAAATACTTTGAATAGCGAAGCAAAAGAAGTTGTAGTTTCATCCAACAAAAAGGCACAACCAAACATGACATTTTTCTAATGATGATTTACACCAACAACAGATCAAGTCATATTTGTTTGTTGTAACACCCCAAAATTTGTTGTTCATTAGTAAATACTTGATTTTACTGTTTTGTAAATTCTGTGTGCTGTAAATTTATTTTGACTATTCTGTGTCTGTTTTTGATTTTTGTGTGTGATTTACTCTGAGCTGGGAAAATAAAAATTTTCGAGCCGGAGAAAATCTTCGATGATTTATTCGGAGCCGGGGAAGCTTACTAAACTCGAATCCGAGAGACACGGTTCTCAATTTTATAATTTTTAGAATTTATCTGTCAAATAAAAATTTTTCATCTTTTATTATCCAGTGAACAATATCTATTGACTTGTGGGCAGTAGCTTCTATCCATTGGGCAATAGTTTTTGCAACTATTGTCCATTGAACAATAGCCTTTAGAGAAAGCCTTGATGACTTGTTTTGTGAACCAATTATAAGACTTGCAACTTAATGAAAACCAATAGAATCAAGTCGACAAAAATGGCTTGACTAGTTAGCCATAAAACTAGATGAACTAACTAGATAACCTAAGCATAATTGGAATGGAATTGAATCAAAACTTGGTTAACTTTTCCCATTGAGTCCCACGGCCAAGGAGCTTTATGCACCTTCTAGGATGTGTGATTCATGCCATGATTCATTAAGTTTAAACTAATAGGAAATCAAGTGATCAAAACATGATAATTTTGTGACATAGGCCATGTGCTAATCATAAATGTGTTAACAAAGTTTTGACTCTCTTTTCCTATACACTTCCATGGCAAGCACATGCATGAGGTGGTAATTCATTTCATCTTCACCACACTTTGTCACTTAAGTTATTCTCTCCATTCTCTCACTTCCAAACACAACCAAAAACTCCATTTCTTCTCTTGGTGAAGCTCTCGGCCAACCATCCAAGAAGTACCCTCCAAGCTTTCAAAATTCTATCCTACCTCATTTCCTAAACCTAAACACTATTCTAAGAACTTTTCATGTTGTGAACAAAGCCTAGTTCTTCCATTTACTATCTTGAAAATCAAGTTAGAGTTTTCTATTCTATAAGGTAAAATTCTTGTTCTTGTTTCTAAGTTTGATTCTTGAGTTTCTAAGCCATGATTGATCCATGGTTTCTTATTTTCAAGCTTTGTTTGTGACTTTAGTTTGGTTTAAGTTCGTTAGGGTTTTCTTGTGGAGATTCATGAAATCTATAGGAGACCAAGCAAGAAGGATTTTTGTCTTCTTTGAGGTAAGAGAGAGATTAACCTCATCAATCATGTGTTGGTGGTGAGGAAATGGAAATTGTTTGTGGTGAAAAATCCATAAGGATTTATTCACTTGAGTGTTTAAGCTTTCATTATTTTTGTAATGGTTTTGATTTAGTATGCTTTATAGCTTTGATAATATGCTTGTTTACGTGATTATGGAAGCATGTTGATTATTGTATAAAGTAGGATGTGATTCACATGATGACGAATTGTATGAAGGTTCCAAAGAACCTAGAGGCTTACGGCCTCAACACCCATTTTTGAAGAAAAATGTTCTAAAATTATATTACTAATATGGATTAAGTGGTTTAATAACAAGAAATTGGATTTAAGGCTTTTCAAAGAATAATGAGATAGAAAATAGATAAATATTATTTACGAAGCACAAATAGATTTTTGGCCAACATGCCAAGGTTTGGTGTTTTAAATCCAAAGTTATTTTCCTAAGTATGGACTTAGGTAATTAATTAACAAGAACTCAATTTAATGGTAAAAAGGAAGTAAACAAATTTTTAGAATGAATTTAGTGAAAATAGGTTATAATGAAAAATAAAATTAAAACTTGAAATTTATTAACGTATAGCTCATCATTTGGGTTTTGAAGCGCGTTAGAAAATTTTGAGCTGTAATATCTAATTAAATCAAAGAAGTGCAATTTTTGTAAGAAATAATGGAAAATACTACTTTAAGAATTTTTAGTAGGAAAATATTCTAAATAAGGCCAAAATGCCTACATTATGTAGAAAATTTTATAAATAAATTTAGAAAGCTAAGAAATATTTACGCAAGTGAAAAATATTAGAAAAATCTCTACGCGATTTAGAAAACGTTTGAAAATATTTCTGCGATTGCAAAAACGTTGAAAAATACTTGCGCGATTTGAAAACGTAAGAAAAATGTTATGCGATTGCAAAAACGCGATAAAATATTTACGAGATTGGAATTAACAGTAGTTTGCTGTTGGGCTATTGTGTTGGGCCCGGATACGTTGCAAAATGATATCACTAAGTGATGATGTGTGTATGTGAAAAATAGTGATAATAATGTTTGTATGTGTATTTGGGTCATACATCATGCATTGGAAAACATGTAAGTTTTGTTGGTAAAGGCAAGTTGCCTAGGAGTTGAAAATACACCTTTGTGCGGGTGAGAATTGTGTAATTATGATCAGTTATTGATCTTGGAGGCATCAGGGCGCGGAATGTCATTTGTGTCCAGATGGTAGCACCTCTGCGCTGTGGTATCCGATACTAACGCACTGACGATTTTGACAGAGTTGCTACTCTTTTCGTAGTTGGTTGAAAGTGTCTTGTATAAGCCATTTTACGCATTTTGATGTAACGTCTTGACACATGTTTTGGGGCTAACAATATACAGACATGTACTCCCGATCTTTCTCTCTGAAATTGTGATTAGCTCCATGGAATAAGAATTGATCTGTGTACAAATGCATAGTAGGTCTACATATTGATGTGACACTGATGTTATCTGATATATTATATGTGATGTGATAACATGATTAAATGTGTTAATATTATATCTGTATATTTACTGTCATTTTCTATACTGCTATACTGGTATTGATGTAGGGGATCTCACATCTTTTGTTATATTGTTCTATTTTATTGTGTAGTTTAATGAAGATCGTGGAGACGACGAGGCAGGAAATTCTATTTACCATACTTGATAGTTTTCATTGTGTTTGCTTTTATGGCGGCGAGGCATCAAGTGCTTGGTTTTGTTATAGTACAATTCCATGGGGGAACTGATGCATGGAGGTTTGACTTAGATAATGAACGTTTTATGTATACCGGGGATTTGACTATGAATCTTAGTGGGACACGTGATGGAGTTCCAGTCATGTCAATGAATGTTTAAGTTCGTTTGGAGTTCTCGATGCCTATTCGAGAGTTGTGGGGTGGTAATTTCTATACCCCACAAGAGAATTCAATGATGTCATCTGCTAGGACGCCAGCCCAACGTATGCTGTATCCGCCAGGGTTCTGTGATGATGATAATGAGGAGGAGAAGGATCCTGCTGAGGGCCCAAATCCTTAGTCTTTAGGAGTTTTAGTTAAGCAGTTATGTTATAATGTATAAGATGTACATAGTTATCTTTTGGAGTGTACTGTATTTATGTAAATTATTTGTGAACAAAGTTTCAGTATCTATGTATAATATGGTGTGTTTTATTCTGTTACAATAATGTACTTATATTTTATTTATTTTCAGTTATTCGCAAATGAAATTTTGAAATCAGTATTTTTACAAGATTAATTATTTTACAATTTAGATAAGTTATATTAGTATTAGTCTTAAATGTGACACTTTATGATGGGTGTTACATGTACAGTTAGTGGTGTCAAAAACCACCACATCCCCAAAGCACTCATAGTCAAGTTTTGATTTTCCGTATCTACAAAATTCATTAGTTAAGTGTGACTCTTTGTCTAACTATATACTATAGTAGAACATAACATCTTGTGCTAGGCATCTCCTGCTTCAATCAGTTTTAACTTTTCAGTACAAATACAATTGTATGTATCTTTCATTATCATGCTAAGTTTATCAAATCCACCCACTTCACCTAAATAACTCCAAATATTTTTTACACTTATACTGACATTCACCATTGAGCTTATAAGTCCTCCTTTTGTTGTTGATACATTTGTCATGGAACGCAATATGTGCCTTTGCTCCGGTGGTGCAAAGTCATGGTTGTGACTTTTTACTTACTTTATAATTGTCCATACCCCTTCCTTGCTTAATGTGAATTGCACCATTGTTTCACAACCTGTTCTTGAATCTGATCTATTGTAAGTTACCTCACCACACTATTTACTATTTTTTAAAAACCTTCTTTGTTACAGTAAAATTCCTTCATGTGTATTTTTTTTCTCAGTTACCATGATATAACTCATTTGCTTTCCTAACACTTAAACCCAAATGATAGGCCTGAGTTATGTAAGGGTGAGGAAATATGTAGAGTAAATAGGAACAATATGCAGAAGCTTCTCTTATTTATATAGTAATTAGCAGTACAATAGGGTACTATCCATGTCAACCTACTGTGCTAAGTACAATGGAATGGAAGCTATAGATCGAGTACTATATTGAGCATAACAGAGAACAATCAGAAAAGGGCCAAAGGGAGGAAGGATATCAGACTTCATACAATGCACACCTCCTTACCTTTACTCCCCACTATTTATATCACGTAGCCTTCATATTTCTTGTTAGCCTTTTTCATTCTGCTGCTGCGCCTGACTTCCTGATTTGTAGGATCAAGTGGCACGTGTCCAAATTGGCTAACTAACTCTGGAATATTCTTTTCATTGCTGTGCTGCTCTTTTGCGTCCATAACATCACTTCCCCCATTGAAAACAACCTTGTCCTCAAGGTTGAGGAAAGGGTAGTCGCTGATCAAGGTGTGCCAATCTTCCCAAGTAGCTGCGGTTGGTGTGAAGCCTTCCCATTGAACTAAGGCTTGCTGAATTGGATGGCCATTTTTGAGAATGGTGCGCGACTGGAGAATGGACTGAGGTAGCGGCAGAGGACCTTGTTCAGCTAACATAAGGGGCAACGGTACATATTGGCTAGTATGATCACCTTTGTAAGGTTTCAGCAGAGATATGTGAAAGACTGGATGTATTTTCGCAGTAGGGGGCAACAAGAGCTTGTACGTGACTGAACCAATTCTCTCTAGAACCGGGAACGGCCCAAAATAGCGGAGGCCTAGCTTTTGATTTTTACGCAAGGCTACTGAGTGTTGGCGATAAGGTTGAAGCTTAACTAGTACCATGTCTCCAATATGCAGCTCCAATGGCCTCCTATGTTGGTCAACATATTTTTTCATAAATTGCTGTGCTCTGTGCAAATTTGCCTTGAGCTGGTTTAGGACCGAATCTCGCAACTGCAGCATTTCTTGCAAATCAGGTGGGTCAGTAGAATTAACTTGATATCGAACTAGAGCCGGTGGATCACGGCCATATACGGCCTTGAAAGGAGTCATGTCAATGCTGTTGTGGTGAGGCGTTGCTCATCGGGAGTTTTATAATAATCGAAAAACTGCTCCGCCTTGAAGATCCATTGTAAGACCTCCGTTCCATCAAACCTGGGAAAGTCTAGCTTGATGTTCCTCACCTGGAAGGAAGACGAGCCCGAGGAGTTGATAGAGTCCGATCCACCATTTGTTGAAGACAAACGCAACTAGAGATCTCCAATCTGCTCCATTCGCTGCCTTTCTTCATCACGGTGTTGTAGGTACTCTTGGTGGCGTAGTTCCATGATGTCAAACATTTTTTTTATATCTGCCTAGAGATCTTTGAGGCGCGTATTCTCCGCCATGGTGGCTCAACGAAAGCACCAAATGTAAGGGTGAGGAAATATGTAGAGTAAATAGGAACAATATGCAGAAGCTTCTCTTATTTATATAGTAATTAGCAGTACAATAGGGTACTATCCATGTCAACCTACTGCGCTAAGTACAATGGAATGGAAGCTATAGGACTGAGTACTATACTGAGCATAACAGAGAACAATCAGAAAAGGGCCAAAGGGAGGAAGGATATCAGACTTCATACAATGCACACCTCCTTACCTTTACTCCCCACTATTTATATCACGTAGCCTTCATATTTCTTGTTAGCCTTTTTCATTCTGCTGCTGCGCCTGACTTCCTGATTTGTAGGATCAAGTGGCACGTGTCCAAATTGGCTAACTAACTCTGGAATATTCTTTTCATTGCTGTGCTGCTCTTTTGCGTCCATAACAGTTTGGTATAAGTTATAAGCATCCTCTTTGGTGTACATTACTTGACCAAGACAAATATCTTGGGTTCCATAGTTATAGATGGTAAAATCTCATTTTGTTCCATATATCTCCTGCACATATAATTAAATTTTAAAAGCCCAACTATTAATAAAAAAATACTAAAATCATTAATTGGGAACATGTTTTTTAATTAACTTTTTTTTTCTAAATCAAAAAATACAACAAAGTTACAAAAATATAAAGAAAAGGGAAACATAAGTGAGGTCGGTTTCGTCGTGCTAAAAGCTAAATGATGCTTTGTAAATTCGTTGGAGGTAAATAATATGTATTGATGCCTCTGATCGTGTTTCGCCCATGGGATCAAAATGTGATGTGCAAAAGAAATAATTTTTTAAATAAAATAGGAAACTTACCTTGGGTAAGTGCAACAGCAAATCTGGTTCCACAATATATGTGTATTCAGTTGTATTACGATGAGTGAGTGTGTTTTGTTGTCCCTTTTGAATTGAGTGCTTTTGTGGTGGGTTGAAGTAGACAATTCTCCTCAATGTTAAAAAAAAAAAATGAAGAGAAAGTTTTAGTCAAATAAATGAAGGTTAGTGAACGAAGTTTAAGCCAAATAAATGAAAGTGGGCAGTAACGTCTCCAAGCCAAGCTAGTAACATCCCCGAAAGGAAGAAAGTCACTCTCAATGCAAGCCAGCGGCCAAGAAACTATTGGTGAGGCCCAATCTTTGAGTTGTTGTATTTTAACTAAATGTGACTAAATCCTACGTGTTACATTTATATTCATACAAAAATCTCCCTTTTAAGAAACTAAAATATTGGTCAAATTAATCTTTTTCAATGACTAATTTGTTAGACATATTAATTTTTATGAGGAACTAATTTGACAATATTTAAAGTTATTAAGGACTAAGTTAAAAAAATTTATTTTTTAAGAATTAATATGTTTAATGCTAAATTTCTTAAGAATAAATTTAAGAGTTTATTTTATTTTATTTTGTTACTAATTCTTATTTTCTTTCTTTTTATATTCTCTTCATTCAAACATATAGAGAAAATCATTACAAAAAAAAAAGATATAGAGAAAAAAATATAATTTCTATTATTTTCTTCCTTTCATTTTCTCTCACCCAAACAAAGCATTAGGACTTTTACCAAAGGCCCCTTACGTAATATAATAAAATGACGAATGAAGTTTTCGTATGAGTAAAATAATTTCTGAATAGCCAGAACATGAACTGAACCACATGTGTTGTACTGTACATAAGTTGCTTTTGTTCATTTTCGCACTTGCCGGAGAAACTCAATGCCGTTTCCCAAAGCCCCAACTCAGAGCTATGCCTCTTTCCTCTCTCGGCGATCATTACCCGTCATTGCTCCACTATTCCACCGCTTCTCTTCAACTCTTGACCCATACCCCGATCAAAACGACGCCGCAATCCCCAACCTGCAACCCTCAAACGACGCCGAATTGGTGTCCAAGATCCTCCTTCAGCACCACAACCCTTTCCACGCCATGGAATCCTCTCTCCAACTCCATGGTATTACCCTAACCCCTCACCTTCTCTCCCAGACCCTCCTCCGCCTCAAACACCACTCCAAAATCGCACTGTCCCTTTTCAACTATTCAAAATCTCTCCCAAACCCCCCTCTCTCATCCTCGTCCTACAACCTCGTCATCGACATCATGGGCAAGGTTCAACAGTTCGACGTTGCGTGGCAACTGATCGTCGAAATGGACCAACAAAACCTCAACCTAACGGCTTCTACCTTCTTGATAATGATACGCAGACTCGTCTCTACTGGACTCACTCGCCAAGCAATACGGGCTTTCAATGACATTGATGGTTTCGTGGAGAGGAAGACGAGTTCTGAAGATTTCTGTATTTTGCTTGATACGCTTTGTAAGTATGGGTATGTGAAAGTGGCTGTTGAGGTTTTCAATAGAAACAAACATAAGTTTAAGCCTGATGTGAAAATGTACACTGTTTTAATATATGGGTGTTGTAAGTTGGGTAGAATTAAAATGGCTGAAGTGTTCTTGAGTGAGATGGTGGAGCAAGGGATTGAGCCTAATGTTGTTACTTATAATGTGTTGTTGAATGGGATTTGTAGAAGGGCAAGCCTGCACCCGGAAGAGAGATTTGAGAGGACGATAAAGAATGCGGAGAACGTGTTTGATGAAATGCGGAAGAGAGGGATTGAGCCAGATGTGACTAGTTTCTCGATTGTGCTTCACGTTTATAGTCGGGCGCATAAGCCGCAACTGTCGCTTGATAAACTGAGATTGATGAAGGAAAAAGGAATCTGTCCGACCGTAGTGACATATACTTCGGTTATTAAGTGTCTTTGTTCGTGTGGGAGGCTCAAAGATGCTGAGGATTTGCTTGATGAGATGGTAGGGAATGGAGTGAGTCCATGTGCTGCTACCTACAATTGTTTCTTTAAGGAATATAGAGGGAGAAAGGATGCAGACAGTGCTTTGAAGTTGTTTAAGAAGATGAAGGATGATGGTTTGTGCTTGCCGACCTCACACACATATAGCATTTTGATTGGGATGTTTTTGAAATTAAATCGAATTGGGGTTGTGAAAGAAATATGGAATGATCTGAAAGAGACTGGGGTGGGACCAGATTTAGATTTGTATACAGTTTTAATACATGGACTATGCGAGAAACAAAACTGGAAGGAGGCTTGCCATTTTTTTGTTGAGATGATAGAGAATGGGTTTCTTCCTCAGAAGGTTACTTTTGAGACCCTTTACAGGGGCCTAATACAGTCTGATATGTTGAGAACTTGGAGGAGATTGAAGAAGAGGCTTGATGAAGAATCCATAACATTTGGTTCAGAGTTTCTAAATTATCAATTAAAGCCGTATAGGAGATGAGCTATTACACACAAGGTGCTTTTGAGACTTTCATCTTAACTTAATTATATATCCAGATTATATCTGGTGTTTAATTGTTTCCATAGTGTTATTAGCATCTTTGGCCCAGTTTACTCGTAAATGGGTTATTTAAATTAATTTTGTTCAGAGAAACAAAGTATCTATATATCTGATTGTATTTATATTTTTGTAGCATATCCCTAAAAGCTATGAAATGTTGAATATCGATCCTTCAGCAATAAGATGTAGTGTTTAATAATTAATAGTTCTATCTGTTGTCAAAACTAAAGGTCAAAGTCTGGAAAAGTAATAAAAAAGTTAAAAATTCAGTAAAGTCAAGAAAATATAAGAAACAGATGCTTCCAAGGGGTTTTGCTTTGCTTTTCCCCTACCTAACTATACTACTATGGCTTTACCCCAACTAAAGGATACTCGAATCTTTGCTCTGATACTATAACTGTAATATCCTACCTAGTATCGAAGTAACAAGGATAAGATGCCACTTGTGTGTCTTCTCTTGTCTGATAACTTGGCTGAATCCCTCATCATTTAATAGGATTGGTCTAATTTTTACTTCCAAGTTTCCTAAATTTACCTATTCGTTTAAATTGAATTGATTCATTCCCTCTTAAGTTTATTTAAACATGTAGGTAACGCTTTGTTGTTAACTTAGCCAATACCTAGTTCTCAAATTAGAAGTGTGTGATTGTTAACATGGTAGGTTCACAATAGAAATGACTTGGTACAAAATCAATTTTTGCACCACTGAGCATGGGGCCGTAAGAGAAGGCTCATACATGGCCTATCTAGTTTGTCAATGGTTATAAGTTTTATACAGAAGAATGGAGTTTCAGTAGAAAAATCAATTGTGGGATTTGTGTTAAGGGTGATGCCCAAGTAGAATAAGAGAATTATTATTATGGCATCATTAAAGAGATTATGGAAGTAGAATACCCAGGAGAACCAATGAAATGATTAGTGTTGTTTAATTATGATTGATTTGATGCTGTCCTTAATCGTGGTGTGCAGGTTCATAAACATGGAATTGTGGAGGTTTGACATACTCAACGGTATTCAAAATACGACCCTTTCATATTTGCACAAAATGCAATTCAAGTGTATTATACACCTTACCTTGAAAAAATAAAAGAAAAGATTGATTGATGGATTGTCATTAAAACCAAAGCAAGAAGTATTGTTGATGATCGATATACATTAGATGTTGCATATCAAGATGCTGCAACCTATGTGAATATTATAACAAATGATGAGCCTATTGGAAACTTTAGAGATGAAGAAGTTGATTATTATGAAGTAGAAGCGGTAGCAGGTGAGGACGAGGAGGTGGGGGGATGAGGAGGAAGATGAAGACGAAGGAAATGAAGGAAAGGATGAGGAGGAAGATGAATTTGATTTTGACAATAATTCTAAAAATGACAATGTAGATGAAGATCTTCAACAATATGAATTGCTTGATGACGATGATGATCATGATCATGATCAGGATTAGTCTTTGTATTTTAAAATGGTAAATTAATTGCATTTTGTATTTTGCATATATTAATTATTATTTATTTGATAAATATTTTAATTTGTATTACATTAAGGTTCATTGCAGATGTTAGAGAGAGATCGAGGTAAAGGAAAGACTTCTAAGAGTTGCCCAAAAAAGCAACGATTGAGGCAACCCTATACTTCTCACCCTTATTTGGCCTCCACTAGTTCTCTGTCTTCTGCTACTACTCTAATAGTGTGTCTTTAGCTCCTTCCTCCTTCCTTTGCTCTTCCCAAGCTTCATTCCTTTAAAATCCTGCAAAACAATACCAATAATTGGTATTAGAAGGCTAGGAATTATTTACAACAACAATTGAAATCAATTAACCTATTTGAAGAACGAGGATTGTTTAAACATTTATCATGTATAAATTACTTCAAAACCTTGTAAAAGCTTAGAAAATCTAGGTCTAGCACTCAATTAAACACTCATATAGGAGAGTAATAACACTAATTCTTGGAGTTATCACATTGTCCTTTTAGATGACTCAGCTTGAAAGTACAATGTGTCAGTAAGTGAGAACGTTCAAATCTAAACTTTCTCACTTCCAACTTTCTCAGCTAGTCTTCTCTGCCTCTGTTAGACCTCAATCTTCTTAGCTTCTTAGATCAGCTTCACTGAATGAGTTTGCTTGGCTTGACAAGTGGATGTGATGATCTTTAATTGTGTTTTGATCTTCAACTAAATTCTGGAAGAGTTCTTTTACTTTTGATTCAGCTTGATTGAACTTTCTCAGGATTTGAATGTTGATCAACCTTCTCAGTGCATCAGGAACTTTCTCAAGTTGTCCAAGAACTTTCTTTTGTTGGTAAGGAACTTTCTCAGGTCTTTGAGAGAATGTCCTTGAGTTGTCTTAACCTAATTTTTAAGTCCTGTAAATTTCAAGTACAAATAATAAACTCCACATAAGTGCGTTAATCTATTCAAAACACTTAAGAGTAGAAATCATGATTTTCAACATAGTTAGTTATCACCAAAACACAAAAGATAGAATTGACATATAAAGGGCTTTGGAGCTTACATTCTCCCTCTTTTTGATGATTCCTCTTTTTGATGATTACAATCATTTGAAAATTTTAAATGAAACTAGCAAGGGTTAAGAAGATCATCATTTCTCCTTAATAGGTGAGAGGGTTCAGAGCTAAGCACTTGAGAATATTCAGTGGCTCCCCATTAACTTATATTTAGTGGCTCACCATCGGTTCCTTCTTACCATGTTGAGAAAGTTCTGTTATTTGCTGAAAAGGTCAAGCTGTAACTTTCACTTTCTCATCCTCCTTGATCTTCTTCATCTTTTCTTTCTTCTCTTCTTTCTCATTTTTCTTGTGAGTTATAAATACTTGTATCAGGGAATTGGTAGAAACATGATAATGAAGGAGATGAAATTGTGAGTAATATTGCGGGGAAATGTTTGCAATTTTGTTCTCAAAAGTTGCATTAACAGATGGTTTACAACTTTTTTTTTCGAAAGTTGCATTGGCAAGAGGGTTTGCAACTTTGTCCTCAAAAGTTGTAGTGTGGGAAGTTTGCAACTATATTCGTATAAAAGTTGTAGAGTGAGAAAGTTTACAATTTTATATGTGTAAAAGTTGTATTATAACATTGTTCATAGTATATTTGATTTCTTTTCATCTGTGCGCATATAAGCATGTTTGGCCAAATCACATTAAAGTTATATGTAATGTGTTTATGATGCTTTTTTCTTTCTAATTATAAGTATTAATGCAAATGTGTGTAAAAATGGACGATGTATTCTTCAATAATAATATACATATGGTTAAATTATTATGTAGGTCTCCAAATTTTTTGTGATAATTCAAATAGGTTTTTAAATTTTTTAAGTTTATGATAAAGTCTTGAACTTATAAAACGTTTGTAATTGAGTCCCTGAACCTAGAAATCCGTTAATGCAAGCAGAATATTCTCTAATTCTAAATAAAATATTATCTGATAGTATCTGTATTTAGATTTGTGTGTATATAAATATATCAGTTAAAATTGTAGTTTTTTTTATGAATAACTGTACATATAAGAAATTTATGATTTAACCGATAATATTTATATACATCTAAATTTACATATAGATATTGTTAGATAATATTTTGTTTAGAATTAAAAAAATATTTTGTTTGCATTAACAGAGCTTTAACGGATTTATGAGTCTGAGGACCCAATTATAAATATTTTATAAATTTAAAGACTTGATTACAAACTTAAAAAATTTTAAGAATTTATTTGAATTATCTCAAAAAGCTTAGAGACTTATACAGTAATTATCCCTATGCATATTTTAAGCTCAAGGACTTTTCTTTAATTTAGGAAGATTTGTTTATAATCTCAAACGAGATATATGCATTTCATTAGAAAGTATAAACAGTAAGTAAATGGGAAGGGCAAATCATATGTTTATGTCCAGTTTCCATTATAACCACTGAGATTTATATATCACAAATATTCGGGGTTGGATTATTTTTAAATCTCTAAGTTAGATTACAAAGTATTAAATTTTAAATTAATATTTGTTTGGTTTAAATTTATTTAACTTCAGAGCTTTTGTTAAAGAATTTAGACGTTAATTTTCAGTCAATTCATTTAGATCATATAAGTTTCGAGTTGATATTTTATTAATTTAATTAATTTATTTTAGGGTTCAAATTACCAAAAAGAAAAAGAAAATCATATAAAATTTATATATTTTCATATACCTTGAAATTCGTTTTCACAAGATTGCAAGGCTTGCTAAACGTAGTTAATGGATGCATACTTGCCCAATAAAAAAAAGGCAGTTTGTTAGAAAGTCAACGATTGTAAATTTATAATGGAATAATTACCATAAAAAAATCGTAATGGAATAACAAATACTAACCACGCCACCCTACGCCATAAAATTTATTATAAAAATATACACACCTTTAAATTAACACTTTAAATGAATAAAAAAAAAGCTGAATAAAAAAATTAACAAATTAAATTATTTAAATATTTTTAAAAAAATTAGTTTTATTATGATTGTATAAGAACAAGAATAAACGAGTGGTTGTTTATTTATCATTACTGCTTCTCAAATAATAAGACGAGACACAGCAGATCAAGAAAAGAAAAGAAAAAACAATAAAGAAGAGACGAGACAGGTCCTTTTGATCTCCCCGCATGTACGTGCAAACATACAGCAAGTGCATGGCGTGCGGACATGTATTCAACTTTCTTGGTACTCAACGTGCTTTCGACTTATCTATATATATATATAAAAGAAATTATAATACGTATTCTTTTAAATATTTTTTAATATTTAATTTATTATTAGTTAAAATTTTTTTATTTAAATTTAAATATTTAAATTAGATGTATCAAGTCAATCAATATTTAATATTTTTATAAAAATTCATATTTTTAATTGTGTAATACTATAAAAATATTTTTTTAATACTTAATTTATTATTAGTCTAAATTTTTTTATTTAAATTTAAAGTATTTAAATTAAATGTCAAGTTAATCAAGTATTTAATATTTTTATAAAATTTTATGTTTTTAATTATGTAACACAAAGTTCTATAAAAATATTAAATATTGATTGATTTAATGTCTACATTAAGAATATTCTAATTTTATGCAAGAATCTCTCTATTAATCTAAAAATAAGTATTATAAGTATTTCTCTTTAATAATCTTTTCAAATGTATAAAATGAATTAAAAATAAAATAAATATTAAAACAAATATCCAAAAGAGTATATTGTTAGTATTTTTTAAATATATATAAAGATAGTGAAAAGAGAAAATTTTGATATATAATTATATATAGATGATCAAAATTAAAAATTACTTAAAAATTATGTATGTCCACTTAAAAAATTATATACATTTATCTTTTAATTTTGATCATTTATATAAAATTCAATAATAAAAATTCAATTCTCTTTATCTCTTATAATAAATATCCTTCCCCACCAATATATATATATATATATATATATATATATATATAAACATATCTAAGAGATGAGTTTTTATTGTGAGAGGGTGAGAGAAGAGTAAATCTTGATCATACAACCATACATGGATGATCAAGATTAAAAGTTACTTAAAGGTCATGTAACCACTTAAAAAATACATGCATTTATGTTCTAATCTTAACCATTCATGTAAGATAATAGTCGAGATTTACTCCTCTCACCTCTTATAATAAACATTTCTCTCACACTTTATATATATATATATATATATATATATATATATATGATCTTACTCTACTGGTGAGATATCTAAGAGTGAGATGTTAATCATTGGATTTATTGTAAGAAGATTAAAGTATAAATGAGAAACTTTTTTAACCATACAACCTTTAATACTTTTAGATGATCAAGATTAAAATATATACTTAAAAATATATATGATCACTTAAAAAAAGTTATCATATATTTAGTGTTGACCAATTTAATCTTGATTAAATTCAAGATTGTAATCATGTGATTTTTCAATATGTGTGAATATTTAAGTAACTTTAATCTCACCTCTTACAATAATCATTTTCTCACCACAATAAAAATATATATATATATATATATATATATATATAATCTCGAAAGGTCCCAAAACCATACACACAATCATCCATGGAGAAAACTGCCCGCACTTTTTCTGGCCGCGGCCAACTCACGGTGGTGCCTCCATCGCCCCGGCTTGTGCGTAGCAGAAGCGGGAGCAGCGGGGCGGCAACCACTCCAGAGAGAAGTTTACGGAGGTTCAGCTCTAGTGAAAGATTCATGAATGGCCACCGTTCAAAATCAACATCGAAATTAAGAACCCACAACAATGAAGAGAACGTAAATCCGACATCAATAACATCCATTTCGAGCATGCCAATGAAGTTCCAAGAGAAGAAGAGTACAAATGGTTTTGGTAAGTTCTTAGAGCGTGGTGTTAGCCCTGATAATACTGGTGCTTCAAAGAGGGCTACATCAGTCATGAAGTTGCCTTCGGCGTGGGCGCTGTCGCCAGGAAGACGATCTCTTGGCTCTCCAATTGGATCGGAGTCACCGGCAAAAGCCAATGTTGGTGGTGGTGTCACTAATAAGGTCTTGAAGTACTTCAAGCAAAGGAAAGTGTCATCGATGCAAGAAGAAGAGTACCATCGGTTTAAGATTTTGCATAACAGACTTTTGCAGTGGAGATTTATTAATGCTAGAGCTGAGGTTGCCATGGCTACGGTTAAGAATGTAGCCGAGGTATGTTCTTTATATATTCATTTTATTTTTCAAAAATAATCATTTCACTCTTTTTTTTTTTACACTACTTTTAATATTATTAATAAAATATAAATTCGTATTTAATTACACGTATTAATTAATTAATTAAAATTATATGTATTCATTAATTAATAAGATATTTATTAATCAATTTATATATATAATTGATTATAAATTTATATTTTATTAATTATTATAAAAAGTGATATAAAAAATAATGTAAAAAATTAAAGTTGTTTTTTTATTTTTTCACCAAAATGAAGATTGCGCAATTCAAATCGAATTTTTTATAAATAATTTTTATATTTTTACATCAAATAATATATATATATATTTTATATTTTATCTAATATTATTTATATTATACATATTTTTTTAATTATTTTTTATTTAATCACATTCTTTAAAAAAATATAAATAATAATATATCTTTAAAAAAAATTATAAGACTAACATTTTTCTTTCAAAAATTTAGAGCAAATGTGCTAACCACTTCCCCTATTTGTTTCTGCCCAGTACATTGTGGGCTACTACATAGCCACTATCCAAATGTTTTGGGCTTCTTTATGGTCTCAAAGAAAAATGGCTATAATTTCTATTTTTTAAAATAGATAATACTTTATGCATATGACATACTTTATGCATATAAATTTTGAACGGTTAGATTTACTTTTAAATTTGTACCACCACATATCAAATTTTTTCTGCGCAAGTTCACATGTAATTTAATTGTTTTATATAGATGTTATCCCTGTTTAATTTTTTAAATTTTTTTGTGTTGTTCATGAAATATAATTAATTTACAAATTTGACATACTTCCCTTCACATGCACTCGTGACACTATATTTCCTCATTATTCTCTTCACTTTTTATAACTTAAAAAGCAAACAAGTTTCGTCTATTTTTTGTTTTTATATACTTATTTAGCGCATACCTAACCTGTTTCTTTTTGAATTTCAGATACAATTGTTTTCTGTATGGCTTAGAATCCTCATGCTAAGAAAGATCATAATACAAAAGAGAATTGAAATGCACAAAGTCAAACATATGATCAAGCTTTATCAAATTATGAATCCACAACTCTCCCTTCTTAATGAATGGGCAAAATTGGAGAGAAGAAATCAAGAATCAATAGGCAGATTGACAAGGAAGTTGTCAGCAATGTCCACCACACTGCCATTGGCCCACGGTCTTAAGGTATATACTGTGTTGACTTTTGCCTATTCTCATTTAAGTTTTAAATACGATAATGAGTATTTGGGGTGGAAATAGGGTTTGGATTTGACTAAAAAGGCCCAAAGTTGCTTTGTCTGACGCTAATCTTATTTTGGCTGGTTGCTCTTTTATTGGAATTCGGTCTAACTATTTTGTGAAAATATAACAAATTTGCCAGACATTAATAAACATAACATTCTATAAAATTAATATACTGGATATAAAATAAATATATTAATATAAAATTAATAAATTATGTAAGTATTATAAATTTTAATTAAATAAATTAAAAATAAATTGATCAACATGATAAGTTAAATAGGTCTCTTTATAAGCCTAGACTAGCCTACTTAGTTAAATAATTTTTTTTTAAAAAAGCTTAAATCTAATTTATTTGATAAATGTGTTTGGTCAAAATAAGTTGAAAATATATTAAATTGCAAGTCCTGATAGGTTCACACTTGTAATTAGTATACATGACGTCAATACTTACAGTTTGATCCATTTATATACCCTAAAGCTACCGTTCTCTTCCACTTGAGTACACTTCCAATGATGTGTTTTGAAATATCTTTATGCATCTATAAACGGTAGAAACTTTTAGTAGGGATGACATTTTTTTTTTTTGTATTTAAGAATATTTGTAGGGATGATTTCATTTGAGGAATTTTTTATGTGAGAACAGAGATAAGAATAAAAATTTTCTTGAGATAGATGCGGGAACAAGAATGAAGATCATATTCCCTATCTTGCGAGACTTCTGTCTTCAAAAAGTTATTAAATTATTATTATTAATTATACTATATATATATATGTATTATTATTATTTTGTTTTTTAGTAATTTTTATTTATATTATTTTTATATTAAATTAAAATTCAAACAAGTTAAAATATATCATTTTCTAGTAACTTGTTTTAATTTGTTGATATCGTTAGTTTAAATTGAAATTATTTATAATTATAATTATATATATTTTTAATTTTATTAAATTTTTAAAATAAATATTAGGGTTCCTGCCTTCTCGTTAGAAACGTCAATAGAAATAATTTTTCTCCTAAAACAAAAATCAGAGGTAAAGATAGGTAAAAATTAGAAAAGCAAAGATAGGAAGCGGAGAGGTATTTTTCACTCATGCTTTGCGCGAGTGCCATCCCTAACCTTTAGAAGTTAGGCTAGTATAGCAAAATTTGAGCTTGACTTTGGTGTCTTCAATTCATAGAAACCTTTTAATAAATGGTAGAAAAATGCTGGTGTCCTTCATGTCTTTTTTATTATTTTATGTTATGAAAATACATAAAGAAAAATAATTAATTTACCTAATAATGATTGGTCATCGTGAAAGTAGATTATGACCCAAGTGAATTTTAACATTAAAATTATTACTTCGAGAAAGAATTTATTTAACCATCACATCCAATCTAAAATTGCATGAACAATTAGTTAAATAAAAAAATTAATTTATAAAAATACGTTAAGCCAATATGAGAAACGCAATTTAAAGATTGTTTGGGTGATATAACATAATTTTAATTAAAACAAGAATTGGTCCAGGATACTCGTCACAAGAAGAAAAACAATTGTTACTAATGAGTTATTATTAAAACTTGAGTTTTTTTAACAAGTATCCTAAGCAATTAAAAATAGAAAAAACTAAATGAAAAGTAAAACTTTTAAGACCTTGGAAATTTAAAAAAGTTTTTTTTTTTAAATAAAAATTTGCTAGTTTTCTTATTTCTCGAAACACTTGATAGCAAAGAGTAATGTTAATATAAATTAAGATTCATAATGAATTCTATATGTGACTGCATATCTATTATTAAATTTCATAATATGTACATATTTATAATATTAAATTATATTTTGAATAATTGATATATTATTACATATTGAATTCACAGTGAACACAGTCTATATTACTTGATAGCAAAACCTTTAAAAATTATATAAATTGGTTAGAAAGTAGGTTATAGTACTCTATCCCCAAGAGTTTTCTTACCCCAGTTAAAATATTATTTTATATTTAAATAATAATATAAATAATATTAAAAAAACAATATTTCTTATTATAAATTTGTTTGGGAGTATGAAATAATATTTAAATTAATCATGCATATCTTCCTAATTCCTTGATAAAATCTATTACTCCATCCAGTCTGAAATAGCTGTCATTGTGGAGAAAAAAACTTGGTCCAAAATATTTGACGTTCTCACAAATCAATGAGGTATTTATTGTTTATTTTCCAAGTCTCTCCTTTAGTTTGAGGATTAATTAATGCCCAAACATAGACTGGTGTAATTAAAGGTTGGAAATCGAGTAAGGATAATTTAGTAAAAAAAACTTATAATTAAGGCTTGATTTTATGACTCTTAATTCCTGTGTATTTCACCAAAGTGACATAGAGTCATTTATTTAGTTATTAAAAGATATTTTTAATTATTTCTAGAATTCATTAAAAAATACTTATTTCTTGAAATTAACAATTAATATATATCATGCTTTCATACATAGTAGAACTAATCTAAAACATTTATTTTATTATTATTTTTCTATAACTTTAAAACAAAATTTTATTAATTTAAAGAATTTAATTCATAACATGTTACATGTGTATAATATATTAAATATTACGTATCTAAATTATATTCTAAACAAATATTAAAACTTCAAAAAAATTCCATACAATACACGAGCTATTAACTAATATGGTTGAATAACCTTTTTCTTTATCTAATCTCTACTTATTTGAGTTCATCTTAAGCTCGTGGCTAATACTTCTTCCTATTTAAATCTCTTTACAGGCTGACATAGAGTCCGTCTATGAAGCCTTTAACACAGCCATTAAAGTTATGGACAACATGGAGCCATTGATCACGAAATACCAAACACAGGTTTGTGTCTGTGTGTGTGCGTGTGTCTGTGTTTGTGTGTGTGTCTGTGTTTTTTAATATTATTGCCTATTGGGCCTAGTTTTTCACCGCAAAAACCAATAACGCTTTTGCTTCCCTTCTCGTGTACGTGAAAAGAAAAATATTAGAGTTACAAATTTGTTGTCAGAATGTGTTAATATCATTATTAACTCTTAGATAAAATGAAATGTTTTATATATATTAGAATATGTATATAATATTTATATTATATGTTAATATAAGAGAAATGTTAAATTATAATATATGTAATTGTAATATTTTTATAATATATAAAATAATTTTATAAATAAGTTAGATAAAATTAAATATATTTTAGTTGAATGAATAACAGTAATTGATAAATAAATAAGTGACTCTTATCACTTTAACTAATTTAACTACTCTTGTATCTTGACAAATTTTGATTGTATTCGGTCTATTTTTTTTAACTGTGTATCATTATTCATAAAAAAAATTTCATAGACAAAATGAGGGAAAAAAAGTGCCATTAATTGTCATAGCCAAAAAATAACATCAATAAAATATTAATAGTAAATAACTCGTGCCACATCAATAGAATGGAAATCTAAGTGAAAACTGCAATCTCATGTAATAGTAATGCCTAAATATTTCAAGAAAATTAGTATCCTTACATAACATGACTAATATTAGGATTACTGTTATTTTAGCAGGTTGAGAAGATTCTTTATCAAGTTACAGAACTAACCACCACATCAAAACAGGAAGAAGAGTGCTTACAAGAACTTCTGGGGATTGTTCCAACGATTGCTACTTTACTGGTGAGCCTTGCAACCTTCTTTTCTCTCTGAAAAAAAGGTGAAAGAAAGTAATATGATTCTTTTTCAGTTTTTCTCTCACTAACAAATTTGAGAATTTAAAGGAGTAAATATAGTAAAAACAAAGTTTAGATGAATTAAGTATTTCTTCTCATTTTCGCTCTCAATATTATTGCTATTTTAAGCTAAACAAAAGAATGATTTTTTTTTTTTCTGTGAAAGCCAAACAAAACAGTGAGGTTGTGTTTGGAATGAATAAAAATGAGAAATGATTTGATTTGAATTGAATTAAATTGAATTGAATTAATTTGATTTAAAAATCAAATTTTGTGTTTGGATTTTTTTTTTTTAAAAAAGATTTGAATTGATTTAGAAATCAAATTTTGTGTTTGGAATTCATTAAAATGAGAATTGATTTGATTTGATTTTATTATTTTACATTTTAACCCTTATGAAAGGTTGTTAGAGATAATTACTAAAGGTAAAATAGTTTATTTATTTTAAATCAAATCCTAATAAATCTTATCAAAATTGATAAAATTTTTAAAATAAAAGGAATGAAATATATGAAATTTTAAAAATCAAATCATTTCTTATTTTTAAACATTCTAAACATAAAATTTAATTAAATTTAATTTATAAATTAAATCATTTCTTATTTTTTTACATTCTAAACACACTCTGAAAGTTTTGGGATTTGGAATCCCAGACTTAGCCATGCTCATCCATGATATGTCTCTGTGACTGCCTCAATTCTTTTTGTACACTGTAAAAAAAAAAAAAACAACAAAATCATTGTAAAAATGTGGGACTTTAATAAGAAACCTAAGCCCATAATTTGTGCAATACGTTGTGTTTATCTCTCTTTAATATTAGAAATCAAAATTAAAGGATTCAAAATTTAATGCAAGTGATTCAATCTCAATTTAAAAGAAAAAAAGTGTATATAGTTGGATTAATTTCTTTTTGTATTTAAAATAATATACTTAAAATATTATTGAAAATGATTTTTTTAAAAAATAATTTCTCCCTGAAAATTAAACAAATTCAAACATGCACTCACTATTCGGAGAAACCAGTTAAACAATTATATGTGGGAAAGCTAGTAAGACCCAACAAATCATTTGAACAATTATACACTATGTTACATATAACTGTTGTGTAACAAACACTAATTCTCACTTTTTTTTCTCACAGTAATAATTAGCACTAAATACTAATATAATTAAAATGATGTATCTAGGCAAGCGAAGGGGGGGATGAAGAATGGGATATTGTTGGACCTTCGAGATTCCTGTTATTAGTCCTATCTGACTGCAGCCTTCATTTAACTTTCGAATAGAGTCTGAAAAAATATTTAAGAAAAGACTACTATGTTTGGGCCCGAAAGATATTGTTACTAGATTAGGGTAAACGGGTTATGGCGCTTGGGTCAATCTGTTTAATCTGCAATCTGTACTAATTACGACCACTAATATAACAAGCCTGTTTAAATGCGAGTTTACATAATTCACAATTCTAGTCCTCAGACCCCCAAAAAAAAAAACACCCATAATTCTAGCCCGTCTAACCTGCTGATTAAGCAGGTTCAATTAAAGGCATTCCGCGGGCTAGCTTGGGAGCTATTTTAATTTTTTTTTTAAAAGTATTCTAATTAAATGATTCATTAGCCCAAGCCCAATCCATTAATAATGACTCACCCAAGTTCAATAATCTTTATAAGTCCCAAACTCAATACAAGGTATATAAGAGTTAGGGCTGCTAGATCCACACTCGGTCTCAGAATGAGGCTGCTTGTTGGTGCTGTCCCAAATAACCCCAATTTCTCATTCACCTAAGATAAAAAAGGTATAACAAAATTTAAAAAAACTAAATCACCAAAAAAATAAAAACCAGTGTTGAACATGATGGTTGTTAATCTATAGTTTAAATGTTTTGACTGCATAAGTAAAGACCCATATATTAAATAGGTCAATTCGGTCTGACAGATTAGGTTAACATGTATACTTAGTTATAATTGTTATTAGAGTCCAAATTTTTATTTTAACTAAACATCAATTTTGGTCTTTCAAAGATACAAGGTCCTCCAATATAGTAAAATGATTTTTCAATATCAAATTTTAACCTTAAATTAGTCTTTCAAAGTCATATTTTGACATCAAATTGGTCATTTAAAAGGATCAAATTGATTTCAAAATTGGATATTAAAGGACTATTTTAATGTATTTGTTATTGAATGATCAAACAAATGATATTTGTATCTTTGGAAGATCAAAATGAGTGTTTACTCTTTTGTTTTTCATTGAATGACGGGGAAAAAAATATTCTTGAAGTGTATGTCATATTTTTTTATAGAAAGTTAAATGTAGAGTAAATAATTATTAAATTAAAGAGCGTATTCTTTTTATTAAAGAACAATCACTTGCATAATAATCTATTACTTTATGAAAATTCAATTACTTTCTCTTTTTGGTACATTCAATTATCTTTTTTGGTTTTCTTGTCACACTTACTCTAATTTTTGTTTTTTGGTCAAGTAATAGAACAATAATAATTTCCGCTGTTTCCATATACTTACAGGAGAATGAGAAAAGCATTCGAGTGCATCTTATCCAAACAAAGATGAAGTCCAATACTGGTAACCATCCCTGCAGCATCGGTCAATCATGTATTTGATATGAGATCTCATTGCATGTATTCAACGGACCAACATTTTCTAGCGATAAGAACTTGTTCAGTATGCTACAATTTTGTGGCTAAACGCGCGCGCACACACACAACTCTTGTTATATGAAGTTATGACATTAACAAGATCACCTTTGAAACATCCCCCTGCGAAAGATGAAACTAATGGACAAAGGGTATTGCTATATTCACAGAAAAGCTTTGCTGAACCCATTTGTTGTGATTTTACTCAATCTAATATTGGTAGTTAAGATGGTGTCAGCCAAATTTCTCCCTTTCACTGCTCGATATTCTAACAGTTGGTATTGGTACTAAACAGCTCTCTTTGTGAAAACCCCATCACCAGCATTTTTTTTTCTTTTCTTTGTGCCTTAATTTTTCAAATACTAGCTGGTCACACCTTGTTTGTGGTGATTTTTCATCAAAGTGTGATCACTTCACTTTTGATTCGAGATCTAATATTTTTGAGCGAATCGACTTTTTTTAGGATTCTTAAATTTTTAATAATTAGTAAAATTCTAACGTTAATGGATTAAATAACTATCGATTGTCAAATGTTAGTCAAAATGAAATAGACATTAGACGTGTTATGAGAAAATAAAGGTGAGTGTTATAACATCCTTCTTTTCAGTATGTTTATAGAGCTGACAGAGTGTAAACTATTATTTGATGTAATTGCATGATTTTATGTACATGTCTTTGTTATTTATGTTTGTGAGCAAATAACTTAGTGAGCAAGTTAGCTCTTAAGATTAATTTTAGAAATTATTAAATAACTAAAAAATAAATTTAAAATTTATATTTTCATATTTAAGTTATGGAAATTAGTTAGAATAATTATAAATAAATTATTCATAATTAATATGTTATAAATTTGACTTTTAAGAATACTAAAAGATTAAATAAAATTGTTATTAAGCTAATTAGAAGTTAATTAGTAACTAAGCTAATTTATTTAAGTAACTAATTATTCTAAACAAATAAAATATTTTATAAAATTATATAAGGACCAATGGCAAAATTAGAATAAATAATGATTTAATTAAATATAAAATGATAAATAAAAAAAGTAATGATTATGTATTAACAAATGGGCTTTCATGCAAGCTTAAAGAGCACAAAGCTTGTTTCCTAGTGGAGCAGAGGTTTTCGAGGTTAAGGTGGTGGTGGCTGCGGGTGGCCAACACATGAACAAAGGAGTTGGGGTTTGATGGTGGAGAAGGTGACCACCATGTTGGGCGGCCATGGGAGCCACAACCATGAAAGGTGTGGTTGTGGGCTACTTGGCTTGTGGAGGCCACCAATTGGTGGCGAAGGTCGTGGTGGTGTCCATGGATGGCTACCACAAGGGCTAGGGAGCCTAGGGTGTTGGCTAAGTGGTGCTTGCCACCACCATGGGCGGTCAAGGGAGGAGATGCCCTTGGTGGTAGAAGGGTATAACGCCCGAGTGAAGCCACCTCGAACTAATTCCCACTAGCTGAAAAGGAAATTCATTCCAAATAGGGGAACCAGAAACATCAAGTTTAAGGCTCCTCAAGAAAAAAAAGACCTCCCCAACCACATAGGTTTGGACCACCATGTAGGAAGTGCGGCAAAAGTCATGAAAGAAGATTTTGCTTGATATACTATGAATGTGGAGAACTTGGACACTATCAGAGCAATTGTCCACGTAATTAGGGGAATGCTGCTACTTCCTCAAACCTTAAACCAAAGACCACCGGAAGAGTCTTTACCCTTAGTGGCGAAAAAGCAGCTAAGTCGAATGATCTTATACAAGGTAAGTGCAAGATTAATGAAAGTTTTTTAAATGTGTTATTTGATTCAGGAGCTACTCATTCTTTTATTTCTTATGACTGTGTGGGACAATTACAGTTATCTATGTCCTCTTTACCCTATGATCTGATTGTGTCTACTGCTACTTATAAATCTGTGTTGACTTCCCAAGAATGTTTAAATTGTTGTTTCAAAATCGGAGATAGGAAATTCAGTCAGGATTTAGTCTGTTTGCCTTTGAGTCGTCTAGATGTCATTCTGGGAATGGATTGGCTCTCCAAGAATAAGGTACTCCTAAATTGTTATGATAAAACTGTAGTTTTCCAATCTCTCTCTCCTTCATCATCTTCTTTTCCTTCTTCCCCTTATATTGAATCACTAGATAAGAATGAAGAATATATGTTTTTCTCTTCATCTGTTGTAGAGTCTAAGCTGTCCTTAGATTATATTTCTGTGGTAAAGGATTACCCTAATGTATTCCCTAATGATATTCTAGGATTACCACCTGAGCGTGAGATAGAATTTAGTATAGATTTGGTACCTGGAATAGGTCCTATTTCCACAGCCCCCTATAGGATGTCACCCATATAACTGAGTGAATTAAAGAAACAACTAGAGGAATTACTAGAAAAATAGTTCATTCGTCCAAGTGTATCACCCTGGGGATCTCCCATTCTTCTGGTTAAGAAGAAAGACAATAGTATAAGGTTGTGCATCGACTACCATCAACTAAACAAAGTGACCATTAAGAATAAATGCCATTACCAAGGATTGATGCTTTAATGGACTAGTTGAGAGGGGTTTCTATATTTTCAAAGATAGACCTTAGATCGGGATACTATCAAATTAGAGTGAAACCCGAAGATATCCCTAAGACTGCTGTTAGAACTAGGTATGGACAGTATGAATTTCAAGTGATGCCCTTTGGTCTCACAAATGCTCCAGCAATTTTTATGGATTGCATGAACAGAATGTTTATACCATATCTTGATCAATTTGTTGATTTACTCTAGAACAATGGAGGAACATGCCCAACACCTTAGGATTGTGCTTGAGATTCTTAGAGAAAAGAAACTGTATGCTAAACTGTGTAAGTGTGAATTTTGGCTCAAGGAGGTGAAATTTTTAGGACATGTTGTATCACAAGCAGGAATTTCAGTAGATTCTAGTAAAATAGAGGCTATGGTGCAATGGGAGTGACCTAAGATAGTTACCGAAGTAAGAAGCTTTGTAGGATTAACTGGATATTATTGGAGGTTTATTAAAGGCTTTTCTTAGTTAGCTTTACCTTTGACTAGATTAACTTAGAAAGGAAAACCCTTTGAATGGACCCTTAGTTGTGAGTAAAGTTTTCAAGAATTGAAAAATAAGCTTACCACTATTCCAGTACTAGTTCTTCTTGACCCACAAGGACCTTTTGAAGTATACTGCGATGCATCTTAAGCTTGGACTGAGATGTGTTCTAATGTAGAACAAAGGAGTAGTTGCCTATGCCTCTAGACAATTGCGACCCTGTGAAGAAAATTATCCCACATATGATCTGGAGTTAGTTGCTGTAGTTTTTGCTTTAAAGGTGTGAAGACATTATCTCTACAGAGCCAAATTTGAGGCGTATAGTGACCATAAGAGTTTAAAATATTTATTTAATTAAAATGAATTGAACATGAGACAATATAGATGGATGAAATTTTTGAAGGATTATGATTTTGAATTAAAATATCGTCTCGGAAAGGCAAACATTGTAGCCGACGCTCTAAGTAGAAAATCTTTGCATATGGCTACTCTCATGGTGCAAGAAATGAAGCTTCTTAAGGATTTTAGAGACTTGGAATATTCTATAGAACCTTCGTGTGCTAGATTACAACTGAGCGTTGTGACCATAGAAAATGAATTGTTTCAGTAAATCCTAGAAGCCTAATAGCAAGATGCCTCTTTAGAACTCATTAGGAAGCAAATTCAAGAAAACATCCCAACAAGGTTTAGCCAGACCCCAGAAGGAATGCTTAAGTTTGATAATAGTTTGTGCGTACCCGATAAGCTAGAATTGAGATAGAAAATTTTGGAAGAAGCCCATAAGGGTAAACTCACTGTTCATCCTGGTACAAATAAGATGTATAGGGACCTTAAGAAAAAGGTTTTGGTGGCCTAAGTTGAAAACAGATATAACCAAGTATGTAGCTTCATGTCTAACTTGTCAAAAAGTGAAAATAGAACACCAGAAGCCTTCAGGGCTCTTCAACCCTTAAGTATCCCAGAGTGAAAATGGGATAAGATCACTATGGATTTTGTGATGAGATTACCTAGAACACCACTAGGTTATGATTCAATATGGGTTACAGTGGACTGACTTACTAAGAGTGCTCATTTTATACCTGTTAGATCAAACTATTCCATGGAAAGACTCGCAAAGACCTATATTCAAGAGATAGTGAGATTACATGGTGTTCCTTGTAGTATAACTTCAAATAAGGACCCTCGTTTTACTTTTAGTTTTTAGAGTGCGCTTCAGAAATCTTTTGGGACTAGGATTCAACTTAGCACAACTTATCAACCCCAAACGGATGGACAATCTGAAAGAAGCATTCAAACCTTGGAAGATATGTTGTGAGCTTGCATTTTGGAACAAGGAGGAAGTTAGGATAGAATAGTTTTCACTTCATCATAAGAATGACCCCTTATGAGGCCTTGTATAGAAGGAAATATAGATTACCCATGTATTGGTATGAAACTGGAGAAAGAGCTCTGTTGGGACCCGAATTAGTGCAACAGACCATGGAGCAAATTAAGATGATTCGAGAGAAAATGAAGGTTGCTTAGAGTCGACAAAAGAGCTATGTTAATCGAAGAAGAAAACCCCTAGAGTTCCAAGAAGGGGAGCATGTCTTCATCCGGATATCTCCAGTGACTGGACTTTGACGAGTTTTGAAAGCTAACAAGCTAACTCATCAGTTCTTGGGTCCGTACCAGATCTTAAATTGGATCGGACTAGTTCCTTACTGTGTTGCTTTACCACCGCAACTTTTAAATCTTCACAATGTATTCCACGTTTCAAAGCTCCGGAAATACATTCCTGATTCTTCTCATATACTCACCCCTGAATCTATAATATTGAAAGAAAATTTGTCTTGTGAAATTAGCCCTATATGAATCATAGATAGCCGTGAAAAGCAACTTTGAGGCAAGAAAATTCCATTAGTCAAGGTATTGTGGGAAGGAGCCAACATCCAAGAAGCCACGTGGGAGCTGGAGATATCCATAAGGAAGGAATATCCATTTTTATTTCAAGGTATGTAAAATTTTAAGGGCAAAATTTTTTTGTTAGTAGGGGAGGAATGTAACACCCCAAATTCTTAAGTATGATTTAGTAAATTTAAGAATTCTTTGATTAACTTGATTAGAGAAATTAAGTACAAATCTTAGACAACAATAAATGGCAGGTTTAGTAGCTAGTAAGTAAATATTTAATTAAGGTGAATTAAGAATCTTTAATTCAATTAAAGTTCCCTAAGTAACCATTAGTGAGTCCACGACAAGACCAAGGAAGCTAGTCACTTGGTTTCATGATTTCAAGACACATTTTTAAAACATTAAAAAGGAACATCATCATGAGCTACACGACTTGGCCAAGAAAGAAAGAAGGTTTCATGCAAGAAGACATGTGGTGGCTTGCATGTTAAAAAGGGCTAAGTGTCATCTCTTTGGTAAAGGTTGAGATAAGAACATGATCATTAGAAAGCTAAGTGTCAAAGATTAATCATAGTAAGAAAAGAAAATTTATGCAACTAGAAAATTAGCAAACAAAGTAAGATGATTAGCAAACTAAGCAAGAATTAGAGTTAAAATCAAGGTGTATCTCCAACTAATGCACACGACTGCAAGAGAAGAAACAAGAATGGACACTTAGACATCATGCACACAAGGTTGTAAAGAATATATTCCTTCAATTTCCTACAGAGCCACGATTGGACAAATGTGTATCTCCAACTAATGCACACGGCTGCAAGAGAAGAAACAAGAATGGACACTTAGACATCATGCACACAAGGTTGTAAGGAATATATTCCTTCAATTTCCTACAGAGCCACGACTGGACAAATGTGCAGCTGCATGCACACTTTTAAGCATACAAATGACACCTTTTTAAACCTTTGAAGCTTCCAAGACAAGTGGGAAGCTGCATGCTCCTCTTCCATGCAAGGTGACACAGCCAAAGCATGCAAAATGACACTTCACATAGCTAAGATTAGTGTGCAGCTACATGCTCTTCAAACCATGCAAGTTGACACCTCAAGTCTGAGAGAAATCATTCCTAACCTACAAGGATGTAGGGCTGTTGAGCTACTCCTTTCCTTCACCCATCATTCCCTCATTTCTCTTCCATGAAGTGACACCTTATGATGTCCCTCAAGCTGTCCTCTTAGCTAGCACCTTGAAGTTGCAAAGATATGCATGCAAATGGCCACAACACTAAACCTAAGCCTACTCTAGTCTTACTTGATATCACGATGACTATGGAGCTGCCTAGGAGGAAGGTATTCACGGTTGGATGAAACAAATTTAAGGGTAAGGAATCTCATATGCAACTAGCACACACAACATCTTTCTTACTCTCAAACTTCTTTCAACCCGAGACCACCCTAAGCCATCTTTCCCTTTTCTTATTCATCTAATCCTCTTCACTTTCCCTGCTTAGTTCATGCTCCTTTGGAGGTGCTACCTGAGTGATTTCATCTCTTTGTGGAAGGTCAAGTGAGGTAGGAAATAGGTGTTAAATCTTCTCTACTTCTTTAATTTAAAACTTTGATTAGATCAATTCATATCTCTACTCTTTCTTTCTTTGTTTGGTTATAGCTACTGTTTGAGTTTGTTAAATTATCTTAGAGATGTTTTAAATTGCTAACTATGGTGTATTCTTATCTTAATATAAACTATGATTAAGTATAGGTAATTGTTTTAAAGTTTGGGTAATTGTTTTCTAAAGGAAACCTAAATATGTCCTATATTGCTCTTTCGCTAAGTTAACTAATTTACCCTATGATAATAAGTAATGTTAAGCTAGTGTAATCAAGAAGAAACCCTACTTGTGACTTGAGGATTAAAAATGTTGATTCTTGATCTTGGACTTGACTTGTTTTCCTATGCTTGATTTGGAACTTTATGGACTTATTTACCTATGCTTGATTTGGAACTCTATGGACTTATTTACTTATGCATGTTTTGAAGCTCTATGGACTTGTTTACCCATGTTTGGTTTAAGCATATGGACTTTTAGACATGATGATGATGGAGGCCGTAAGCCTTGAAATACTTTTGGACTAAGTTGACATGTCCTTTTGCTATAGCTGTGGGCCTTCGAACATTTTGGAACATTGATAATGTTTAATCCTAAGATAAGATAAAACTTTAAAGACAAAGCTCCTTGGGATGAGCAGACCAGAAGATAGGTGAGCAGACAAACTTTATTGTAGAGAAGAACATTTGAAAGATAAAAATAAAACGTTTTGGGAATCAAAGACTTCGATTGCGAGTTATCTTATTATCGAAAATATTTTCTAAAACTGATTCCCTTGGAATGTCATTAGTTATGTGTTTCTTTTATTTCCTACTGAGAAATCTTTATTTTCACCCTATTTGCTTTGTTGTCATGGTATTCCAGATTAGTAAATATGAGTACTATTATTGTTTGGCTTGGCGAGGGCAGGAGAAGCTATGACACGAAGATGCAACTCTTCACTTTCGTAGGGCAGACAACCATCCAACTTCATGTGTCCTCCCTCTCGGAATACAGGATGATCACCATTTATGGGTTCTTCACCTTTCAGTTGGTTTGCTGCCTTGGTGATGGCACGGGTGGCGATGTTGAGGGATTTTCTGTTTTGGGTCTTTTCCTCCATAGTAGTACTTGAAATGGAGGAATGATGTTGTTGGTCGCTATTTTCTTTTTGTTTATTCAGATGATTGTATATGACCGGAATGGTCAAATTTTGTTGGACTAATTTGAACATGGTGCTTATTTGAGCATCATGGACTAAACTATTTTAAATTGAGCTTTATTTGTGATTATTGGCATCTCTGACTTGTATCGATTTATGACTTTTATTGATTTATGACAAATTTTAAAAAGGAACTAATAACATAAAATTAAGACGTTTACTTACGTTAGAAATTAGGACGTTACACTCATCACGGCCGTAATAATTCTCTTTTGCACATTGACTCATTTTTATCCACGGGACAACATTGCTCTTTTAGAAAAACTTTGTCATGAAAATATTCATCATAAAATAATTCTCATATAACCATAAACATCACTTGTAAAATGAAGTTAAATAGCAAATACATCATATAATATCATAGATAAAAACTTAAAATGATAACAGAGACATTTACGTTTCAAAATTTCAATTTTGGAATTTCTGGTGTCTGTTATTCAACTAACCATTTGGTTATTCGAATAACACTTCATATTTGAACTTTTTTGAAAAAGCTTATTCGAATGAATCAAAGTTTATTCGAATAAAATGTTTTTAAAAATTCTGGTTCATGATACATTATTCGAATAACAATTAGCTTATTTGAATAAATCATTCGTGAAACCAAAATAGTGAAGCTTTTTAACAAGGTTTATTCGAATAATTGCATCCTTATTCGAATAATATGATTGAAAAATCAGTTCTAGACACTAGCAGAGCTACTATTGCATTAAACCAAAAAGCAGAGTGTTAGTTGTGGCTTCTTAACACTCAAGAAGGGGGGTTGAATTGAGTATGATAACCTTTCGAAACTTTTTTCCTTTTTTGCAAAAACCTATTCTTTTCTTTAACTATGAAAAAGATTTTGTCAACTAACAAACCAAAATGTATTTTTGCAAGATGTATTTCTATCAAGACTTGAAACTTAAAAAGAAATATTAACAGTGAGATTGATTTTAGATATTAACAAGATCATAAACTAATCAAATCATGCAAGAATCCCTAACATATTGCTTAATTTATGCATTTAACAATAAAGCAAATAATGAGTTAAGGGATAGAGAAAATTTCAAACCAAGTTTATCCTGTTCAGCTACCTCCTCTGGTAACCTACATCCAGTCCCCACATCACTGTGAGTTTCGTCCACTATCAAAGATCAATTTACAAGATTCTTTACACAAGCTTCACTTCTAGGTTCCTTCTACCCAAATGACAGCTTTTCAAGTCAAAGCAATCTTGCAATTCCCACAAGAATTCCTTATATTCTTGCACAGCATCAAGAGTCCCTTCTACTCTTGATTTCTTCAGTGAGAGAACCTTTTCTCTTATCTCTCTTTTACAATATGAAAAGATTGAATCAGATTCTAAGAAATCAGATATTACAACTTGAAATTCTACAGAAAAATACTCAGTTTTCTTTCAATGAATAAGCTTTCTCTGTATTTGTGTTTGATCTCAGGATTTGAATGGAATTGTTAGTAAGAAAGTGTTTGCCAATGTCCTTATATAGGTATATCTCAAAATAGATCTATTGGACATACTTTACAAGTCAGTTAAGATCAAAGCAAACTTATCTGAAAAATTCTGTTATCAGTCAATCGATTAGTACACAGATGTATTAAACAAAATTTCACTCTTACAACGTGTGTACATCGATTGCCTAATCGATTATGTTCTTGGATGTTCTTGATCTTGAGTGATACACACAAGATTACATCGATGTTGTTCTTGAAAAACACTTGCACTTTCAGCCCAAAAGTTTATACATCGATTACCTAATCGATTGTATGGTTATTTCAAAAAGTTCTTGCTTCTGTTTTGGCTTAGGCATAGATGTATCAATCGATGTACAAATGCAAAGATGCATACTGATCAAGTAAGTCCAGAATCAATCGATGTATATATAAATGTATAACACTTATACATGGATTTACACTGAGATTTTCATTAAAAGTTAGTTAATTAACTGAAAGTACATCGAAGTACACATAGATGTACAGACTTATTAATTAACCTTTTTCATGCTTAGTCCATTTTTAACTTTTGAAAACCATTTTTACTTATTTTAGAGAGCTTAATCAAAGAATTATACTAAGTCTTTTCTTTACAAAAAAGTTCCCAATGATCTTTCTTAAATTCCTTCTTCATGATGCTCCTCCTTCAAGTTTTCCTTCATGATCCTTGCATTGAAATGCTTTGCTCCATGATCTTTTGCATTCACCTTTCTTGCTCCATTAAATCTTAGTGAAAAAGTTAAGCTTGACAAGTAGTTAGTGAATCAAAGTAATAATCATGTTAAGTTTAGTCATTAATTAAAACATACTAGGGTCATTTATCCACAAACTCCCCCTTTTTGATTGATGACAAACTTACCATACATAACATGTTTAACATTCAATATATCTTTGGAAGTAATTAGAAATATCAGAATAATAAAATGCATACCATTTACTCCCCCTGTCTAATTGATAGTTCTTATCATTTGAACATGTATAAGATCATTGCATCATTATTTTAGATCATTAGTTCTAGTTGTTTTGTTTAGTATGGTACCCATTCTCCCCCTTTGTCACTATCAAAAAGAACATGTGTTGGATATTCAAAGTATAAAAGCATGTAAAACAAGGTACATACTAGAAATTCAGCCATTTATTCATATTAGCATAATCAAAACAAGTTTTATAGTCATGTAAATTCATCATTGTTCAAAGAAAAATTAAAATTGTAAACAGTAGAACAAAAAAAATGCTAACATCATTATACTAAGGTCTAAATATCTTCATTGGTCCTTGGTTCTTTAGTGTGCTGTGAAGCTTGGGTTACTTGTTCTGCATGATTGCCTTCCTCTTCAAGTGCAGCAGCAGCTCTAGCTTTGTTCACAACATCTTCAGAAGTGGGATGAACTTCTGCAGGTGCAGTGATGGAAATGCCTAGATGTTGATGCAAAGTGGCCATTAGGCCTTTCAATGTGTTGAGTCTGATATTCAGATAATCAATAGACTGTTTCAACACTAGATGATGTTTGGTTTGCCTAGCCTCAAAATTCTGAAACATTTGGAGCAACTTGTCTATCTTGCTACTCAGCTCTGAGTTGTCCACAACAACTCTTGGTTCTTTACTAGCTATCCTAACCCACTCTCCATCCACATTAGCAATCTTCATTTTGCTAATTGTTCCTTCACCAAATTTATGAGTGATCTCCCTAGTTTGAAATTTTTCTTCATTATCTAGAGAGACTTTAAAATGCTCCAGAATGCTCACCACTAATCCAGGATAGGGTAGGGTAGCTCTACTGATTTTGCAGTCCAGCATATGCCTGACAATTATGAAGCTCCAACTCAACTGCTTCTTTTGTATCATTGCCCAGAGCATCAAAATGTCATTGTTCTGCAACACAACATGATTTCCAGATCTTGGTAAAAGCATCCTACTCAGTACATATTGCAGAAGTCTATGCTGAATGTGCATAGAGCTTATGTTTATCAGTCTTCCTTTTGGTGCATTCTCAACTAGAAGTACCTTCTTTGCTTCTTCCTTGTCAAAATTCTTTATCCATACACTGTCAGGTCCAGTGCCAGCAGGATTACTTCCTTTGTAATCAAGTCCAGTAAATTGAGTAAACTCATCAAAAGTCATCTCAATTCTTGTGTTCTTCACCTCAGCAAAAAATCCTTCATTGTCCATCTCAAATGTGCAGTAAAATGTTTTAATCAATGTAGGGTAAATCTCACTTTTAATTTGTAGAAATTTGCCTAGTTTATACTCTTCTAAAATCTTGTGAAAAGTAAACTCTTTGGCCTCAAAGTAGTTGAAATCTACAGTCCTAGCTTCGTGAATATCCCTATTTTTAAAATCATTCTTGTAAAGCATAATGTACTCCTCATCAAAAAAGTACCTCTTGAGAAGGTCAGTCTCAGTGACTTCTTCATCATCATCATCTTCTTCCTCTATTCTTTTTCTCTTCTTTTGAACAGTCTTCTTTTTGGGTGTTTCCTTCACCATTTTCTTCTTCTTTTCTTGTCTCTTGGGTGCTAGTCTTAAAGATTCAACTACCTTCTTGCCTTTGTCTTGTGTCTTCTTCAAACTTTTGACTAGAAGCTTATCAATCCTTTGAGAAGCCTGGGTTTTCTCAGTTGCTCTTCTTTTAGGGTGTGTAGGGGTTGTTATGGGTGAAACTTGTTGAGGTGTGGACGATTGAGTTGAGGAGGAAGATGTGGAGTTAGAGGGAACAAGTGTAGAGGGTTGAGGTTGCTTCACACGAGCCATTGGAGATTGTTTCAAACTCTGCTAGGGTTTGGGTCTTTGAAATTTGGATTAGAAAGGTGAAAGATTTGGAGGGAAGGGTTTAACTTTATAAACCCAGATTAGTTAATCGATTACCCAATCGATGTATTAAAGAGTTTTTCATCCAGTACACACGTGCTAATCAATGTACTTAGCTTCAGGATTTTAATTTTAAACTAGGTATATCGATGTATCAATCGATGTATAAGCTAAGTCAGAGTCCCAAGTTCTGAAAACTTGAATTCAATCGATGTGTGCATCGATGTATAAGCAGTGTCAGAGAGTCCAACAATTGCAGCATACATATAATCGATGTACTAATCGATGTATAGGGTAAGTCAGTGAGTCTTAAATTTCGGAACTTTTACTCAATCGATGTTACAATCGATGTATACACAGGGTCAGTGTTTTCAATCCATTACTAATCAATGTATCAATCGATGTATATATACTTACAGTGAGTAGTGTATTTGAGATCAGTGATTCAATCGATGTGCTAATCGATTTATAGCAGATCAAATCTGAATTTTCAAGTTTTCATAGCAGGTTAATTGATGTGTCAGTCGATGTACATGATTTCCTGTACCTATTTGATCAAAGAAATCGATTGTTCAATCGATGTATAATGACTTCCAGAAAGTCATGTTTTATAATTTTTTTGAAGTCAATTGATGTACAACATTGATGTTCTAATCATGTTAAGTCTATATTACTTGTATCAATCGATTATATAATCGATGTAGAGGCACTTAAAACAGATTTCCAAGTTTGTACATAGATTATCTAATCTGTGTACCAGCTTTTAGATTAGAGATTTTGCCTAGACAAATCGATTGTTTAATCGATGTACAAATGTCAAACATCAAATTATCATGCATTCAACATTCAAAACATCAAGCATAGGTAGGATCAATTATTCCTAATTCTCTTTTTATATAGAAAAAGCTTTCTTTAGTTAATGGTTTAGTGAAAATATCAGCTAATTACTTAGTTGTATCAACATATTCAATGATTATATCTCCACTTTGAATGTAATCCCTTATGAAATGATGTCTTATCTCAATATGTTTGGTTCTTGAATGCATTATAGGATTCTTAGTGAGATTTATAGCACTAATATTATCACATCTGATTGGTACTTTCTCTAAGAGAACACCATAGTTAATAAGTTGTTATTTCATCTAAAAAATTTGTGCACAACAACTTCCTGCTGCAGCATATTCTGCTTCAGCAGTTGATAAAGCCACACTTGTTTGTTTTTTTACTAAACCAAGAAACTAATGAGTTTCCTAGAAGGTGGCAAGTTTCACTAGTACTTTTCCTATCTAACTTGCATCCAACAAAGTCAGAATCAGAATATCCTACTAAGTTACATGTTGATCCTTTAACATACTATAGTCCCATTTCTTTAGTTCCTAATAAGTGTTTCATGATTCTTTTTAAAGTAGTTAAGTGTGATTCCTTAGGATTAGATTGATATTTAGCACACATATAAACACTGAACATTATATCAGGTCTACTTGCAGTTAGATAGAGTAAGGAGCCAATCATACCTCTGTACTTGGAAACATCTACTGATTTATCTTTTTTATCTTTGTCCAAGTAGCATGATGGACTCATTGGAGTAACCATTTCCTTTGCATTCTCTATTCCAAACTTCTTCAATAGTTCTTTGCAGTATTTAGTTTGGCTTATGAAAGTTCCATCATCACATCGTTTGATTTGTAGTCTAAGGAAGAATGTAAGTTCTCCCATCATAGACATTTCAAACTCGTTTTGCATTAGTTTGGCAAATTCCTTACATAAAGATTCATTAGTAGCACTAAATATAATATCATCAACATAAATTTGAATAAGTAGAATGTTTTGTGCTTTTCTTTTAGTGAATAGTATTGTGTCAACTTTTTCTCTTATAAATCCCTTTTGAAGTAAGAAATTACTTAGCCTTTCATACCAAGCTCTTGGAGCTTGTTTAAGTCCATACAAAGCTTTAGTGTGTTTATACACATGATTAGAAAATTCGTTTATTTCAAATCCAAGGGGTTAACCAACATACACTTCTTCTTGTATATATCCATTTAGGAATGCACTCTTAACATCTATTTGATACAATTTAAAATCCATGATACATACATATGCTAACAACATTCTAATAGCTTCTAATCTAGCCACAGGTGCATAGTCTTATCATAGTCAATTCCTTCTTCTTGATTATAGCCTTTGGCTACTAATCTAGCTTTATTCCTTACTATGATACCATTTTCATTAAGCTTATTCCTAAACACTCATTTTGTACCAATTATTTGTTTATCCTTAGGTTTTGGAACAAGTTTCCAAACTTTATTTCTTTCAAACTGATTAAGTTCTTCTTACATTGTCATAATTCAGTTTTCATCAATAATTGCTTCATTTATAGTTTTAGGTTCAACTTGTGATACAAAAGCCATATTATTACATGCATTTCTTAAGGAATGTCTAGTGGTTACCCCTTTGGATATTTCACCAATTATGTTGTCCAGATGGTGATTCCTTGCAGTTTTCCATTCTTTAGGTAGATCTTCATGTTGAGCCTCTCCTGGATTTTCCACTTTGGTATCATCCTGGTTTTCCTCAAGTTGAAACTCTTCTAAAGTTTCTGCAACATCATCAACAAATTCCTTTCCCAACCTCTTGGTGTTAGTTTCATTAAATGTAACATGTACAGATTCTTCAATTGTTTGTGTTCTTTTATTGAAGATTCTAAAAGCTTTACTAGATGATGAATAGCCTAGAAAGATTCCTTCATCAACTTTAAGATCAAACTTTCTTAGATTGTCTTTTCCATTATTTAGTACAAAACATTTACAGCTAAAGACATAGAAATGTGAAACATTTGGTTTTCTACCTTTATAGAGTTCATATGGAGTTTTTTTCAAAATTAGTCTAATCAAGACTCTATTCATTAAATAGCAAGCTGTGTTTATAGCATCTGCCCAAAAATATTTTGGCATGTTTGAGTCATTCAACATAGTTCTTGCTATTTCTTCTAAAGATCTATTTTTCCTTTCCACAACTCCATTTTGTTGTGGAGTTCTTGGAGCAGAGAAATTATGCTGAATTTTAAATCTTCATAGAAATTATCAAATTTTTCATTTTGAAATTTTCTACCATGATCACTCCTTATAGAAGATATTTTCATGTATTTTTCATTTTGTACTAACTTAGCCATTTTCTTAAAGGCTGTAAAAGCTTCATTCTTATGTGCTAAGAATAAAATCCATGTAAATCTAGAGAAATCATCAACTATAGCTAATGCATACAAATTTCTTCCAAAACTTTTGGTCCTAGAGGTTCCAAATAAGTCCATGTGTAGTAGTTGTAAAGGTCTTTCAGTTGAAACTATGTTCTTAGCCTTAAAAGATACTTTAGTTTCCTTGCCCTTTTAGCATGCATCACATAAACCATCTTTTGAGAGCTTGGTTTTAGGAAATCCAATTACTAATTCTTTAGAAATGAGTTTGTTTAGATGATCCATATGAATATGTCCTTTTCTTCTATGCTCTTGCTAATTCTCCTCTTCCTTAGATATCAAACAACATACATCATTAGCAGAAATACTCTCTAAATCTATCATGTATATGTTATTCAATCGATTACCTATTAGCTTTGCATTACTATCATGTTTGTTTTCTATAATGGAACTACTAGAGTTAAAGAATACCTTATAACCTTTATCACATAGTTGGCTTATGCTTAGTAGATTGTGCTTGAGTCCTTCCACATATAGTACACCTTCTATCATGGTAAATGTGCTTCTTCCAAATATTCTAACTCCTAAGATCCTTCCTTTGTTGTTATCACTATAGGTGACACTTCCACCTTGTTTGGGAGTGAAGGATGAGAACTTTGAGATATTTCCAATCAAATGTTTGGAGCAGTCACTATCAAGATACCATTTTGTACTTTTGGCTTTCAAACACACCTTCAATAACAGATTTTAAGCATTTGTCTTAGGTACCCAAATTTTGTTGGGTCCTTTAGTGTTAGTCATAACTTATGTTCCTTTGGGAATTCAAATTTGTTTAACACTAATCCTTGAAGGATTTCTAAAATAGCATGTAGAAGCTATATGTCATTTTCTTGCACAATAGAAACATTTAACAAAAGGACTAGTAGAGCATTTAGGTGCAACAAAGAGTTTCTTAAAAGCCTTTTCATGCAATGCTGGTTTATAGCCTATTCCAGCTTTGTCATATACTCCTTTTTGCTGTCTTAATATGGCATTTAGGTTATCTCTTCCCATTGTAAATTTAGATAGAGTGATTTTCAGTTTTTCCATTTCTTTTTTCAGAATATTGCAATTAGAACATGTAGAACTAGATGCACTTAGCTTATTGCTCTTAGCTTCTAACTCTTTAATCTTAATTTGAAGAGATGCATAATTACTACATTATTTAGCAATGACTTTCCTAGATGACTTTAATTGCTTAGCAATTTTCAGATATTCATTATGCAATTTATCAAAAGCATCTTGTAGTTCATTAAAGGTAGGGGGATTTCATTTACCTCATCTTCATTGTCACTTTGAAGGTTAGTCATTAGACAAAGATTGACCTTTTCTTCCTCAGAATTTTCAGAGGAATCCATATCATTCTCCTCCCAAGCTATATATGCTCTTCTTGGCTTTCTATTCTTCTTGTCCTTGGCTCATGATTGTCATGCTTGTCTTTCTTTTGAAGTTTAGGACATTCATTCTTGTAATGTCCAGGTTTGCCACATTCATAGCACTTTACATTTGATGTTGAACTTTCAGCTTTTGAAGTGTTCTTCTTGGAAAAGAAGTTTGAGGGCCTTTTGTTAAAGGTTTTCTTCTTTTTGAGGAATCTCTTGAACTTTCTTACTAGTAGTCCCATATCCTCTTCAGATTCATCATGTTCTTCAACTTCTTCATCTTCATCACTGTCAAGACTTTTTTTAGAGACATGTGCTTTAAGTAATAAGCCTTTTTTCTTTTTCTCCATCTCTTCATGGTCATTCAGTCTATGCAACTCCATCTTATGTTCTTTAAGTTTTTCAAATAGTGTAGCAATATTCATGGTTACTAAGTCCTTTGATTCAGCTATAGCAGTAATCTTTGGTTGCCATTCTCTTGTCAAACATCTCATAATTTTATTGATTTGTTGTTCATCTGAAATACTCTTTCCAAGTCCATTCAGCTGATTCACTATGTGAGTGAACCTCCTTTGCATATCATTGATGTCTTCACCATTCTTCATGTGAAAGAGTTCATAGTCGTGCATAAGTGAGTTCATTCTTTCTCTCTTTACATCACTAGTTCCTTTATGAGTAATTTATAACATATCCTACATTTGCTTGCTGTCTTATAATTTGAAACCCAGAAAAATTCATCATAACTCAAGGCAGCAGTTATAATATTCTTAGTTTTAGCATTATAACCTACTTTCTTTTTGTCTTCATCATCCCATTCACTTCTAAGTTTTTCTTTCTTGGTGCTATTTGCATCAAGAGTATGAGGAATGTATAGACCATGCTCAACAGCATCTAATACATTAATGCCACTTGCCTTAAGGAATATTAACATATTTTCTTTCCAACACATATAGGCAGTGCCATTGAAAGCAGGGGGTCTTGCCAAGGAAGCCCCTTCTCCCAAGATGTCATTTGAAGCCATCCTCTTAAGCTATTAAGCTTTACACAAGAGTGAAAGCTTTGATACCATTTGTTGGTTGTGGCTTCTTAATACTCAAGAATGGGGGGTTGAATTGAGTATGATAACCTTTCGAAACTTTTTCCTCTTTTTGCAAAAACTTATTCTTTTCTTTAACTATAAAAAAGATTTTGTTAACCAACAAATCAAAATGTGTTTTTCCAGGATGTATTTCTATCAAGACTTGAAACTTAAAAAGAAATATTAACAGTGAGATTGATTTCAGATATTAACAAGATCATAAAGTAATCAAATCATGCAGGAATCCCTAACATATTGCTTAATTTATGCATTTAACAATAAAGCAAATAATGAGTTAAGGGATAGAGAAAATTATAAACCAAGTTTATTCTGGTTCAACTACCTCCTCTGGTAACCTACATCCAGTCCCCACATCACTGTGAGTTTCGTCCACTATCAAAGATCAATTTACAAGATTCTTTACATAAGCTTCACTTCTAGGTTCCTTCTACCCAAATGACAACTTTTCAGGTCAAAGCAGTCTTGCAATTTCCACAAGAATTCTTTCTATTCTTACACAACATCAAAAGTCCCTTCTACTCTTGATTTCATTAGTGAGAGAACCTTCTCTCTTATCTCTTTTTTACAATATGAAATAATTGAATCAGATTCTAAGAAATCAAATATTACAACTTGAAATTCTACAGAAAAATACTTAGTTTTCTTTTAATGAAAAAGCTCTCTCTATATTTGTGTTTGATCTCAGGATTTGAATTAAATTGTTAGTAAGAAAGTGTTTGCCAATGTCCTTATATAGGTATATCTCAAAATAAATCCGTTGGACATACTTTACAAGTCAGTTAAGATCAAAGCAAACTTATCTGAAAAATTCGGTTATCAGTCAATCGATTATTACACAGATGTATTAAACAAAATTTCACTCTTACAACGTGTGTACATTGATTGCCTAATCGATTATGTTCTTGGATGTTCTTGATCTTGAGTGATACACACATGATTACATCGATGTTGTTCTTGAAAAACACTTGCACTTTTAGCCCAAAAGTTTATACATCGATTACCTAATCGATTGTATGGTTATTTCAAAAAGTTCTTGCTTCTGTTTTGGCTTATGCATAGATGTATCAATTGATGTATAGATGCAAAGATGCATACTGATCAAGTACGTCCTGAATCAATCAATGTATACATAGATGTATAACACTTATACATGGATGTACAATGAGGTTTTCCTTAAAAGTTAGTTAATTAACTGAAAGTACATCAAAGTACACATAGATGTACAGACTTATTAATTAACTTTTTTCATGCTTAGTCCATTTTTAACTTTTGAAAACCATTTTTACTTATTTTAGAGAGCTTAATCAAAGAATTATACTAAGTCTTTTCTTTACAAAAAGGTTCCTAATGATCTTTCTTGAATTCCTTCTTCATGATGCTCCTCCTTCAAGTTTTCCTTCATGATCCTTGCATTGAAATGCTTTGCTCCATGATCCTTTGCATTCACCTTTCTTGCTCCATTAAATCTTATTGAAAAAGTCAAGCTTGACAAGTAGTTAGTGAATCAAAGTAATAATCATGTTAAATTTAGTCATTAATCAAAACATACTAGGGTCATTTATCCACACAAATTACGTGAAAATGGATTTATAGGAGTGTACTAGGAGTTATGGGTAATAGAAATAAGGTGTAAAAAATAGAGTTTTTGTCATTTCTTACCTATTTTCATAATTGAAAGAAACTGAAGAGTGTGTAAAGATAGAAAAGTTTGGTTGCTGCAAAAACAAAGGTTCTGGTTTTTGAGAATTGGTTAAGTGTTTTCTTGTCGAAAAGGGAGAAGGGAGGACGTATTTATAGAGCAAAAGTAGTTCTATCGTACTTTAGAAATGATGTAAGGTATGAGGTTGGAGAGCTTTGATTTCATTTCGTGAATAAATCTTCAAAATATCTAGTTTTATTTTCAAAATTCTCTTTTGTAGGTTCTACGTATTTAACTTAGTTCCTTCTTTCTATTCTATTCATTTGCTTCTCGTAATTATTACCATGATTCTTTAAGCCTCCGCTAATGACACATGTCTTAGCTTTAGCTCATCTGTCATTATTGTTAGGCACTTGGCTTCCTCTTAACCATGCTTGACATTAATCTTTTTCTTGCTTGATTTAATCTCCTCTTGCTGTTTTCTCAAGTTTCACCTATCGTTAGACACTTGTCTTCCTTTAAATCATGCTTTATCATCTTGTTTATTTTTTTAGATTTTTCGTGCATGGCTTCAATTGGTTGCCATGTATTGCTATAATCATTAATCTTAGTCTACTTTCCATTCAATGCTTGCCATTTGTTTTGCTTATTTCACTATGTTTGCATCATCTTCAATTAATGTTGGAACACTTGTCCTTAGTCTTGGCCGTGCTTCACCATTTCTAGAGTTTTCTTCACCTATTCATCATTGTTCTTCCAATCCAAACTTGACACATATTGCTACCAATCATGGTGTTTTTTTGGTCAAAATTTCAAGAGCCTTTTCCTTCATGACACTTGACTCTTGATGATTTCACCTTGCTTACCTCACAATGGCTTCTTCAAGAAGCCTTGAGATTTTTCTTCCAATGACTTCTTCAGGAAGTCTCCAATAACTTCTTCAAGAAGTCTCTAATGGCTTCTTTAGGAAGCCTTGAGATATTTCTTTCTAATGGCTTCTTTAAGAAGCCTCCAATGACTTCTTCTAGAAACCTTGAGATTTTTCTTCCAATTTTCCTTCATTTTCTGACAATTGTCCTACTAACATCATAAGCTTACTTCCATAATTAATATTTTGAATACTTATTCATTCTTAGAAATTTTCAACATGTTTAGGTTGATCTTTTCACCCTTCATCTTCATCATTTTCGTAACACTTGTTCCATATAATTATTGCTTTCATATCTAAGCTTGACACATGTCTTTTGTAATCATTATTTCAAAGTCCAAGTCTTCCAAGTCAAGTCTTCCATGTCTCTCCTCTATGACACCTATTGGTGATGACTTCATCAATCTTATCTCATCCATTTAATTCCATTAGAATCATAGGAATTCTAGACCAAACAGAGAAAAGCCAGTTGAAGAAACTAAACTAAGTTTTCTTTCTTCGTTACAGTGGAACGTGTCTCCCATTTATTCTGATATCAATCACTTTATTTGAATAACAATATCCTTATTTGAATAACTCATATGCTTACGTAACTGATTATGATATTTTTTAGCTTATTTATTCGAATAAAACTAAGCCTATTTGAATAACTCCTTCTTTTCACCACTTATATATACACACAGTAGCCTATTTATTTGAATAACAAAATATATATTCGAATAAAGTGTCATGTTTCCTCCTATACTGCTCCTCATCAAGAGTTTTATTCGAATAACCTTCTGGTTATTCGAATAAGGGACTTTTTATTTGAATACTTATTATTATTATTTTTTAGGGATGTTACATTACATGCATAATATGCTTAATCAAAGGCACAAAATTCAGGCAGCACACTATGTGCAATCTGTAAAACTAAGTCATGGTGATATGATGTTGACAACAACAAGAAAAAAACAAAAAAAAAAGGTCATTGGATTTAGAATGGCATCAACAATTACTTCCATTAACAATGTCACAATACCCACAACCACAACCATCTTAGCATTCCATTCAACCCATAATCATCTTCCAAAATCAAAAGAATCTGATTATTAATTAGTATTAGTAAAATGTCACTCCACTAAATTATGAGGATGGATATCTTCATCTTAGGAATCCCTTGAACCCACAACCATCTCTCAATTTCAAGAGTATGTGTTCATCTTTATAACAATGCATGCAACCCTCACAGTTTCAACTACAAATTAAACAAAGAACAAGGGTTTGAGAAAAACTTTGTGATAATTCAAAAACTGAAGGATTTAAACCAATGCACCACATGTTAATTGAAAAGGAAATCAATGATTCAGCATATTCTCAAATGAAATCAATAATCAAAGGCAAAATAAATCAGTAAATCACAAAAAAGCAACTTCAGTAATACGATTTTCCACAATATGATTAACCAATGCACCTCACAGTATAAGAAACGACAAAAGGAGATGAATGTCGCAATTCACTTCACAACAACAAGAACGAAGATGATTAAACAATGAGACTGGGGAATTAGACTTTGAATAAGCACGACCATGCCTATTTACAAGTTGACATTGCTGAACCAATATTCCAACCAAATACACGAAGATGTGCAATAACAATTTTAGGTGACATTGATAGTAATATATTTTATTCATTTTGCAACTCTCACTAGGCTTCTTAAGGTTCAATTCGACTTAATTTAGTTTTATCACATTTTATGATATTGAGCTTAATTGGATCATTGAAGAAATTATTACTTGAATTGGCCTTAATTTGCTTGATTACATCTTTTAGTAAACTGACTATAATTTGAGTTACAATTATCTAATTGATGTGATTTTGGTCTTGTTGGAAAGTTAAGACAATTTTCTACAACTTTCATAAAGACCTCAAGAGCCAAATCACACGTTTGGATATTTAAATTAGAGTTGAAGCAAGATCTAGAGTTCTGAACCTGACAACTTGACCTATGCGAACTCATTAGACCATATCTTGAGCTATATGAGAGATTTTGGATTAAAACTAGTGTTGTTTGAAAGTTAAGACCTAAATCTACAACTTTTATAAAGAATACAAGAGTCAAATCGGATGTCTTGGAGGTCATATTGGGCTTGGAAGTCAGAATAGAGGAGCTGTAGTTGGGCCTAAATAGTGTACAATGATTGGACCATATCTCGAGCTGTAAGTGGTTCAAGAAGCTAAAATTTTACTAGAAGATAGTTAAGACACTTATCTACAACTTTCATGATGACCATTTTTCTCAATTCTGATGGAATCCATGAGATAAGCACTGAATCATTTGGTGCTAGTGGGGAGACAAGGATCAAAATAATTTTCCACTCACTTATCATCATCAAACAACTCCTTTGACATTTACTTATTATCATCCAACCACTTCATTATCATTTTGTACTCCTCAAGCTCTATAAAAGGGAGCATTGGCTGATCATTTGATCATCTTGGCTTAGAGATCAAGATTATGTTATTGTGTTATTTATTTCTCTTGTTGTAGTTTTCTTTGTTCTAAATTGAAGTTATGTTCATCTTTTTCTTCTTATCTTTTTCTTTCTTCTTGTTCATGAATAACTAATTTTTATTTTGCTTGGTGAAAGGGTGAAGCTTTTGGTAATAAATTAAGGTTTTATTAATTTCTTTTTGTGCTTAAATGATGTATTATTAAGTAATTATTATATGTGTTATATTTTGTTTTCAATCAATTTAGAAACCCTCCTTGTAAAGTGGAGATTGTGACATTCCAAAAATTAATAATTTCATGATAAATAATTGTTTTATAATATTTGTAATTTTTGTGAATTTTTTTAGATTTTTCTAGAAACGTGAAATATTTTAATATTATTCCTCGTTTTACATGCGCATTGAGCGGAGCAAGAGAAATGAGATATTTTCTCTGAGAACCTTGAATTGTAGAAACGTCGATGGGGGATCTTACTAAACCTGAGGCCAAACATGGTTTACGCGGTATCATGTTTTTCAAAAATTTTATCAGATAAAATAAATCGCTATGTAATTTTTCTTATCCGCTGGATAATTAATACTGACTACTGTCAACTGTAACCATTGTCTATTGGATAATAACATGTATTACAAATCCTATCACCTTATCCTAATGTAATCTACTTTATTTCTAATCAAATTTACTTTAATTTAAAAATAATATATTTTAATCAAAGCTTCTTTGAGAAGCTTTGACCACAAATGACCAAAGTGTCCAATCTTGTAGGAGAAGCCATTCATCCCTCTCTTTCTCTCTCTCATTGCCGTGGCTAGGGACTCAAATTGGAGGGTCAAAATTTGATTTTTACTTACTCATTTTCACTCCAAAAGTCTAATACACTAAAAACCTAACACACTTTTTTTCTCTTCATTTTCTCTTCTCACTTTTTCTCTCTTCTTCTTCCTCTCCTCCTTCACCCTCTCCACAGTTTGCAGCCTCTTTGGTGACCATCACCATTTTCATTTTCTTACCTCATCATCACTATTTCTACATTCCTCTCATCATTCTAAAGCTTTTATCTTTGAAGATTTTCTCTCAAATCCATCATCTTCACTATCTTCTTCTAAGAACAAAGCTTGAAGCTTTGAGGTAAAGCTTCTATTTTTCTTTCTTCTTCTCTTTATTTTATTGTTCCTTGGCCACTTTGGTGACCAAGGATTCATGTTTTTCAAGACTTGATTGTTGATTACACAAGTTTGATTTCTAAGGTTTTTGGAAGCCCCAAAACCAAACCACCAAGAGCAAGCAAGGAGGCCATTTTCGTGTTCTTCCTTTAGGTAAGAGGGAGATCTACTCACTTCAACCATTATTGGTGGTGAGAAGACTTTTGTGTGGTTGTTGATGGAGAAATCCATATTGGATTGCTTACTTTATTTGATTGTTTTTCATGTTTGTGTGTTCTTGATTGAGATTAATAATGAATGGTTGTTTTTGAATGCATTAAGGATGTTGGAATGCTTGATAATGTTGGATTTGATGAATGGGAAAATGTGAGGGTTTACTACCCTATTGAGAGGCCATGGTTTTGGCCCAAAATCTTAAGGGTTTGAATTGATTTTTGTGTAAAATGAAATCTAGGTAATTAGTTATTAAAGGATGGATGAAAGGAATGGAAAAATTGGAACCTTGATGCCTTAGGGAGGCCACGACCTCTAAAGGAATTTTTGAGTCCAAATGATGCTTTTATGCATCTTTGGGAATTAAGGATTTAGAGATATGTAATTCATAATGAGATGGAAGAGATTAATTGAGTGATGAACATTTAGAGGGGCCACGATTTTTTTCAAGGGTTCTTTGTCCCAAAATTTTCATAATTGACCAAGACTTAGGAAACTGAGGATGTTAGATTCATAATATGGAATTATGATATGTGTTGAACCATGTATATGAAATTGTTGATATTAAGAATGGATTATATGATATTGTGAGTCCATGTATGGGACTAAGTACTTGTTGATGTGTATTTGGTTAAATTATGGCATGATGTTATTGATGATTGACTATATGCCATTGTGACATGTTCCATGAGAAAATATATTGTTGATGAATATGCATGATATGCATTGCGTTATGAGGAACATGCAATTGATATACATACATAATGTAAATTGAGTCATCATGCATATGTGATGTCCGTTGGACTTTGTTGGAAAGACGATGTGTGCCTAGGCGATTGAATTACACCTTAGTGTGGGTGCGAGTAGACTAAGCGTACGGTCATAGTGGTTGACCTTGGGCGTGTCAGGGTGCGGGTGTCTCACAATAGACAGTGGTAGCTCCACTGGGGCTGTGGGATAGACCGATGCAAACACATTGACGATCCGGACCGAGACGTTGTCCTATATTGTGATCAACTGTTAAGGTGCCATGTATAAGCCGTATTACGCAAAATGCTATTTTTATGTGAAAACACTTTATTTTAAGGCTAACGAGATACTGACATGACTCATTGATCATTCTATCTGAAATGCCAATGTCCAGCTCCATGGAGTAGGATTTTGGTACCATGTGTACGTGCATAGTGAGTTAGCATATCATCTGGAATTTATGCATTTACCCATTTTCATGATGATGAATCTGTTGTTCATTTATATGATGATTGGACTATTGCTTTAAATGAGGTTATGATTATTTGAACTGTCTTGTTGTTTATTATCTGAGACTCTATGACTGTTTCTTTTATTGTATGTCACTATTCTTATTTAATATTATAGCCTTGCTATGTGGGCGTTCTACGCCATTTTGTTTTCTTACTGCTGTATTGGTATTGAATGTTAGGTGTCTCACCTCTTTCTTGTATCCCTGTATTCTTGTTTTATATTTATATTCGATAAAAGATCGTGAGGAAGATAAAATGGATCATACCCTTGCTGATTGGACTAGGTCAATTCATTATTTTCGATATGGCGTCAGGATGAGGTTGTCGATTACGTACGGGTGCAACTTTATGGAGGCATTTATACCTGGCATATCGACTGGGACGCCGAACGTCACATATGTATATAGGGTTGCGGCTTTGTCTGCTAGTAGTACCTATCCCAGGATTACTACTTTCCCTTTTGTACTTTTGCACACATCATCTTTTATTTGAATATGTAAGTATTATGTTTTGTGTTATCAGTGTTTTGTGTTAAGGATGAATATATTTATATATGAAAGATGTTTTTCCCTCAGTGGTTGTATTTTAATGGTTGGGTACTAAACATGCTTCATTCGGGGCTCATATTTTCTATTTATATATAATGCAAATTTTGGAAAAGATTGTTATTAGAGACTGTGACACGCCTAGATTTAGTGACTGTGGTGTAATGACGATTGTGCCGTAGTGATTAGATCTAGGGGTGTTACAGAGATCTTAATTCATTGTAGACAAGAGGTTGACATAATGAATTCTTAAGCCCATTTATAAGTGTTGGTGTTAGTGGATAATTAAAAGAACCATAATATAATCACATATATAATCTTAAATGAACTTTGAATGTTGTATTTTCTGATTGAAACCTCTATTATGTATGGATTTCAATTAAGTTATAAAAAGAAATAATCTTGTCTTTAATTTATTACCAAGAGTGGATCTTTTAGCCCAAGTAAATTCTTTTTCATTTGTGAACAACTTTTATCATCTTTATTTTTGTGACAAATTTTTTCCTTACCTCAAAGAATTTTTTCTTCATCAATTCCCTGTGGATCGACCTCGGACTCCCGAGAATTTATTACTTGAAATAACTTACACTTGAGTTTGCAACTTTTAAATTCGCATCAAGTTTTTGGTGCCGTTGTCAGGGACTTAATTTGAAGTTTTAATTTATTGAGGTTCTCTTTCTTTAAGTAAACTTCACCATAAGGTATATTCTTCCTCTACTCTTTTAACATTTTAATTTACTAATTTACTAACTTACTTACTTACTTACCAACTTACTAACTTATTACCTAACGTTTTTGTTTATGTCATTTATTTATGCTTACTAACTTTTTTATTTACACTTTTCGACTTACTAACTTATTAACTTTTTCATTTATATCATTTATTTACGCTTTCTAATTTTTTATTTATGTCATTTATTTTTGCTTAATAACTTTTTATTTATGCTTTCTAACTTATTTATTTACACTTTCTAACTTACAAACTTACTAACTTATTTATTTATGTCATTTATTTATGCTTTCTAACTTATTTACTTATGTCATTTATTTTTGCTTTATGACTTACTAACTTGTACATTATTTTTTTTTATTTTAAGTCACTTATTTATGCTTAATTGGTATCGTGATTCAAATTCTGGCCGTTTGGTTAAAATTAATCCTGGTACTTTATATATTGATTTGTTTGAATCATAATCATACACAATTGACACAATGACTGAAAATGAAGGTATACATGATGAACATGAAAATCAACCACCACAAGCTGAAAATGAAAGTGTACATGATGAATATGAAAATCAACCGTTGCGAACTATGCGTGCATATTTGCATCCACCTCGAAATTTTAATCCATCATGTTTTATCTTTTCACTCACTGCTAACAAATTTAGATTTAAGTCGGGTATGGTTTCTTTACTTCCTAATTTCCATGGTTTAAAATTTGAAAGCCCATATTTACATTTAAAAGAATTTAAGGAAGTCTGTATCACTTTTAATGACCAAACTTGCACTAAAAAGATTGTTAAGTTTAAATTGTTTCTTTTTTCTTTGAAAGATAAAGCAAAAACTTGACTTAACGCTTTGAAATCAAGATCAATTGGCACATGACAAGAAATACAAGGTGAGTTTTTAAAGAAACTTTTTCCAACACATAAAATCAATGCTTTGAAAAGACAAATCCAAAATTTTTTCCAAAATTCAAATGAAGCGTATTTTCAATGTTGGGAGCGTTTTAAAGATTTGTTAAATTCTTACCCACATCATGATTTTGAAAAATGGCGCACTAGAAGCTTTTTTTATGAAGGTTTAACACCTGAAACTAAATAATTTGTAGAAACAATGTGCAATGGTGAGTTTCTTGATAAAGAACCTGAAGAAGCTTTAGATTATTTAAACCATTTGACTGAAAATTCTCAATCTTGGCATGGTACTGATCCTTCTGAAAATTCAATTAGATATAACTTTGCAAATGCTAGTAAAGGAAAATATCATCTTAGTCAAGAAGAAGATTTAAATGCTAGGTACACCAGTTTAGCTAGAAAGGTTGAATACATAGAATTAGGGAAAGTGAAAGAAGTCAAATCTGTGCAAAATGAAGAAATTTGTGGCATTTGTGACAACTTAGGACATTCGACAAATGAATGTCCAAAGATACATGTTTTTAAAGAAGTTGTGCATGAGCAAGTAAATGCAATGAATAATTTAAAAAAGCCATTTACTTCTTCTTTTTCAGATTTATACAATCCGAGATGGAGAAATTACCCGATCTTTAGTTAGAGGAATAATAATCAAGCACAGTTTATATAACCACTGCCTCCTCAAGAATAATAAGACTCTCAAAATTCTCAAGGATATGTACCTTATGTCCTACCATATAGGAAAAACCTTGAAGGAACACTGCATGCATTCATAGAAAAGCAAGAGACCATTAATAAACAAAACACTCAAACTATGATTGACATAAAAAAAGCTCTTGCTAAATTTGCTTCTGCACTCACCATTCACGAGAAAGGAAAATTTCCTTCTTAACCTCAACTGAATCTCAAAGGTCAGTATAATCTAAATGAGGGTTGTTCAGAAAATTAACAAATAGATTAAGTCAAGTCAGTGATAACTCTTAGGAGTGAAAAAGTTATTGAAAAACAAATTTCTGAACCTTGTGAGAGAGATGATGAATCAATCCCCCAAGATAAGAAAGAGATTGATAAGCCATCTGGCCAAAATGAGATCAAACTCTCGTCTCCTTCACTCTCATTTCTTCAAGCATTAAGTAATACAAGGAAATTGAACCACCACACTAAATTTTTTGAAATTTTTAAACAAATGAAGGTCAATATTTCATTGGTAGATGTTATCAAACACGTTCCTTCGTATGCCAAATTTTTGAAGGACTTATGCACTATTAAAATGAAATTAAATATGAAAAAGAAGGCCTTTATGACTGAACATGTAAGTTCCATTATTCAGAGCAATAATGTTTTGAAACATAAAGACCCTAGTTGTCCTACGGTTTCATGCATTATTGGAGAGCATAAAATTGAATAAGCTTTACTTGATCTTAGTGCTAGTGTTAATTTGCTTCCATATTCAGTTTTTCAGCAACTCAACCTGGGTTAGTTAAAACCAATTTCTGTAACTCTTCTATTTGTTGATAGATCAATTAAAATTCTAAAAGGAATAGTGAAAGATGTGTTGGTACAAGTTGATAAATTCATATATCTTGTGGATTTTATTGTCTTAGAAACTGAATGGTTAATAGTTGCAAGTCAATTCCTGTTATTTTAGGTCGCTCATTTTTAGCAACATCTAATGCTTTGATAAATTGCAGAAATGGAGTAATGAAGCTAACATTTGGAAACATGACATTGGAGCTTAATATTTTCAACATATGCAAGAAACCACTTGAAGTCTATGATGAAAATTAGGAAACTGATGGGATTGAGGCCATTGTAGATGATCATCTTCTAAAAAGGAGTTCTTCTAACCCATTAGAAGTTTGTTTAATTAATTAATTAATTTAATTCAGGTACGCAAGTAGATGATGATATTTCTGAAATATGCTCTTTGCTTGATTGTACATAGGTAATGGAATACAAAGGATGAAAGCCAAGATTTGAATAGCTAAAACCCATGAATGATAATACCTATGAAAAGATACCCACATTGGAATTAAATCTATTACCTGTTGGGTTGAAGTACACATTTTTTGGAGAAGAACAAAGCTTTCTAGTGGTAATTTCCTCGATCTTTACTAGAGAACAAGAAGGTATGTTGATAGAAGTACTTAAAAAGCATAAAAGTGCAATTGGATGGATATTAAAGGACATAAAATACATTAATCCATTAATTTGTACACATAAAATACATTTAGATGATAATGCTAAAACATTACAATAACCTCAAAGAAGATTAAATCCACACATGAAAGAGGTAGTTAGAGCTGAAGTTCTTAAATTACTTGATGTTAGAATTATATACCTTATCTCCAATAGCCAATGGGTAAGCCCTACACAAGTTGTGCCTAAGAAATTTGGAATAACAGTGGTTGAAAATGAAAAAGGTGAATTAATATCTACACGAATCTCATGCAGTTGGCATATGTGTATTGATTTTAGAAAATTAAATGCAGCCACTATGAAAGATCATTTTTCCTTACCATTTCTTGATCAAATTCTGGAAAGAGTAGCAGGACATCCCTACTACTATTTTCTTGATGGTTATTCAGGGTATAATCAAATATCAATTGCATTAGAGGATTAAGAAAAAATCACTTTTACGTGCTCATTTAGTACTTTTGCATATAGAAGAATGTCTTTCGGCCTTTGTAATGCTCCGACAACTTTTCAAAGGTGCATGCTAAGTATTTTTAGTGACATGATTGAGCATTATTTAGAGGTTTTCATAGATGACTTGATATTTTTTGGAAATTCTTTTAAAAATTGTCTTGATAATTTGGATAAAGTTATTAAAAAGTGCAAAGAAAAATGATTTGTTTTAAACTGAGAAAAATGATTTGTTTTAAACTGGGAAAAATGTCATTATATGGTTACCTCAGGAATCGTGTTAGGTCATGTGATATCTTCTAAAGGAATTGAAGTTGATAAGGCTAAAGTTGAATTAATTGCTCATTTGTCTTCCCCAAAAATAGTTAGAGAAGTTCGTTCCTTTTTAGGACATGTAGGATTCTATCAAAGATTCATAAAGGACTTTAGTTCCATATCTAAACCATTATGCAATCTTCTGATAAAAGATGCATAATTTGATTGGACTCAAGAATGTCAAAAATCTTTTGAAAAATTAATTAGTCTTCTGACATCTGCTCCTATCATGCAACCCCTTGACTGGTCTATACCTTTTAAGTTAATGTGTGATGCTAGTGATTTTGTTGTTTGCATTGTTTCAGGCCTAAAAAATGAAGGTAAGCCTCTACGCAAGTAAAACTTTAAATAGTACACAAATGAATTACACCACTATTGAAAAAGAACTATTTACTGTAATTTTTGCATTAGACAAATTTTGAGCTTATTTAATTGGTTTTTCTATTGTTGTTTTCACTAATCATACTACTATTAGATATTTAATGTCTAAGTAGGATGTCAAACTTAGATTGATATGGTGGATCTTGTTGCTTCAAGAATTCAACATCACAATAAAAGATAAGAAATGAATCAAAAATGTTGTTACAGATCATTTGTCCAGACTTATAACAGGCTCATCTTTTGATAACATACCTATCAATGATTCTTTTCCTGATGAATTTTTATTTTTTGTCAATTCTATGCCTTGGTTTGCTAACATAGTTAATTTTCTTGTAATAGGCAAGATGCCGCCTCAGTGGTCACACCAAGACAGAAAAAACTTTTTAACTGAGATGAAAAAATTTTATTGGGATGACCCATATTTGTTCAAATATTGTCCTGATCAAATCTTTCAAAGATATGTACCCGACAGTGAGGTAGGTAGTGTCATTAAATTTTCTCACTCAGAAGAATGTGGAGGTCATTTTTCTTCAAAGAAAACAGCTGCGAAAATCTTGTGGTGTGGATTTTATTGGCCCACTTTATTTAAGGACAACTATACCTTTTGCATAGTTGTAAAAATTGTTAGAAATTAGGTTCCATTTCTAAAAGAAATATAATGCCTTTGAATCCTATCATTGTCATTGAAATTTTTGATTGTCGGGGAATTGATTTCATGGGTCCATTTCCATCCTCATTTGGATTTGTGTATATTTTAGTTGCAGTTGATTATATCTCAAAATAGATTGAAGTAATTCCATGTTGACACAATGATCATAAAACTATTCTCAAATTTTTAAAATAAAATGTCTTGAGTCGATTTGGAATCCCTCGAGCTATCATTAGTGATGAGGGAACACATTTTTGCAATAAACCATTTGAATCTTTAATGAAGAAATATGATATTACCCATAAAATTATCCCCCTTACCACCCTCAGACAAGTAGACAAGTAGAATTAGCAAATAGGGAGATTAAACAAATTTTAGAAAAAAACGGTTAACCCTAATCGTAAAGATTGGTCTTTAATACTAAACGATGCACTTTGGGCTTATCGTTCTGCTTTCAAAACATCTTTTGGCATGTCACCCTATCGGTTAGTATATGGAAAACCTTGTCACTTGCCTGTAGAAATGGAGCATAAAGCATTTTGGGTCATTAAAGCTTTCAATTTAAATCTTGATAATGCTTGCAGGTTACGCAAATTGCAAATAAATGAACTTGAGGAATTGAGAAATAATACATATGAAAACCCAAAAATTTATAAAGATAGAACAAAAACTTTTCATGACAAATCAATTTTGAGAAAATCTTTTGAAATTGATTAAAAAGTTTTGCTTTATAATTCTTGTCTTCACCTATTCCATGAAAAATTAAGATCTAGGTGGACTGGTCCTTTTATTGTCAAACATGTGTATCCTTATGGGGCAATAGACATTGAGAACCCTATGAATGGTAATGTATTTAAGGTCAATGGATAAAGACTCAAACCATTTCTGGAAAATTAAGTTGCTGAGGTAGAATTCATTTCCCTTTCTAATCCTTGTTATGAGAAAAACTTATTCTATTTTTGTTGCTTTCTTTTTGCAGTTCTTTGTGTTCCCAGTTAAGTGGCGGATAACGATACTCTGTGGCTCTCAAGTCGGTTTGTTTTCAGTTTCCCATAATAACTTATTCCTTCTCCTTTCAAATGGATGTCATTCTCTCAAACCTGAGAAAGCATTTTCCTTCTTTTCCTCAAAATGCTCTAACAAAAATTTACAAAGGTAGATATAAAAGATTGAGACTGTTAATGCACAAGGGTATGCCGAAGGATGTACGTTGGATAATCGAAGCAAAGATCCATTTATCAGGTGAGTCTTCAATTTCATTTGACTCATGCATGTCAAGTCTTGGTAGAAGTTTGTATTATAAAAGGAGAAGGGCAAAAAGGTTACAAGTCTATCACAAATGTGCACGATGGAATTGTAACAAGCGATGTCATTCTTTGGGGATGGTTTCCACAAACAAAGAAGATAAAATTTTCTTCATTAAGAATGGATAGAGTAAGGAGTCATTAGATGATATCTTATTGACTCTTGATACGCATTCTTGTAGATATGTGCATCGTAAACTTTTTAACTTGTAGAATCTTTTCAAGGACGAACAAAAACATTACAGTCTTGGGAATTTAACTTTAAAAGACCCTGTTTGCCAATTTATAAAAAAATTAGATGGGAAGCTTATCCTCGACTCATAGAAGGTGTTTAAGCCATTTCTAGACGTAAAACTAAAGGAAGATGTGAGTCATAACCACAACAACATGTACATATTATCTTCTTTTTCTTCTTCTTCTTTTTCTTCAAAAAAAAAAGAAAGAAAGAAAGAAAAAAAAAAAAAAGAAAGAAAAAGAAAAAAAAAGAAAGAAAAAAAAGAGAGGGTGAAACTTCGGTTGTACTTGGTACATAGACTCAAGAGGAGACCATCACACGCCGGTATGTAAATAAGGTTCGTGTGTCATGCTCTGCAGAGAGCCATGTGCTACATTCCCAGTTCTTGGAACTAAGGCTCTGTAGTGCTGATGGACAGATAGAAGCGAAATTGTTATTGAGCCATATACTTACTTTAATTAGTAGGCCTTTATGGTGAGTTCTGACTAGCTGCGGTTAGGTATCATCTTCTTAAAATATAGGCCTTTAATTAGGTTTGCAGGAAGATAGAGGACTATTATTCCGTAAGTAGGACGGAAAGGACTCAAAGGTTCTTGTAGCCAGTTTCGGCAATCCTTGTAGAGTTCTTATGTTGCACTTGTGACACACAACTCAAAGATATGCCATTATTGCACTCATGACACGTAGTATAAAGATACACCATGAAAACTGTGCATAAAGGAGGCAGTTAGGTTTTAGGTATCATTCCTAGAGCTTTGACTCAAAAGAACATCACTGGAAAGACAATTGGAGAGGAACTTCAAGTATCATCTATTCATTACCTTACTAGGTGGTTTTGGAACTTTGGAAGAAGTTTGTCAAATTATCTTTTGGGCCCAACTGAACATCCACCATAAACCCATAGGTTTGTTGAATGTTAATAATTTTTTTTCTAGTTTGTTATATTTTCTTGACCATGCTGTGGAATAGAAATTTATCACACTTTTGTCAAGACTACTTCTTATTTTTACTTCCACTATTGATGATTTGATTGATAAATTAGAAACTTTTACTTATAAACTTGATCCAGCAATAACTCAGATAGATTAGTCAGAAGGAAGCGGTGATGGAAGCAGCATGAAAAGCAACCCAGATCTGATACTTCATCTATAACTTTCCTTTACCTTTGGTTTTATTTATCGTACTTTGTTTCTATATAAATTTGTGTCAGGTCTCTCTTTTCAATAACTGCCACAACAGGTACTCTCTTTTATCCTTTATTCATCTATATTTTAATATTGTAGACAATGTTGTGATCTGGTTGGGGGGAACGATAGTTAATAAAAAATATTGAGAAGTATAATATGATTGTCAACAACTTACTAAACCAATTAAAGATGGCAGATTAATGAGTAATTTTACTCTTAAGAAGCATCTTAATTGAGAAAAATATATTTATTGATATAATTGTCAGAAACCTACTCATAGTAAAACTAATTAAGGATGGTAGAGTAAGGAGTAAATTTTGCCTTGGAGATAATTTTACTCTTGAGATGCATCTTAGTTGAGGAAGTAATTATTTTGTGTAGAAGTAGTAAATGGATTCTTGGATCATAGCGTAAATTTTCTTCTTTCTTAAAAATCACATGCTTTGATATGAATGTTGAAATGGTGGATTAAGAATGATAGAAATATGCCTTGTGAGATTTTGAGCCTATTAATGAAAGAACTGAACATTTGTATCATTCTCTTTTTTCTTGTGTGATTTTCACTCATGGAATTGTTACTCTAGAACTTGCTTTGATTCTTCTTTAGGATATATTTTTACATGCATACATAAACATGATTGAGACATTTTTTCTTGAAATAGCTACTTTAACCAAATAGTTAACCTTGTATATTTTCCTTTGCTTAACCCCTTTGAGCTTATTTGATCATTCCTTGTTTCTAACTCATTATGTGCCTTAAATGAAAAACTATGTTCTTACCTGGCCTTAGGGAATAAGAGAATATTAGCTTTATCATGAGATGAGTTCTTGAACAAGTGTGGGGGTGTGTGTGCAAAATAGTTGGTGAAAAAGGAAAGAGTGGTTAATTAGAAATGTGTATTTTCATCTTAAAAAAATAAATAAATGTGTAAAGAAGGGCTAACAAGGCAAAAAGGGAAGGGAAAAGAATATGTAAAAGGAATTTGTATTAGGTGGAGTTAGGATGAACTTTCATACTTGTTAATTGAACTCAACTCTCATGCTTTTTTATTCTCTTTGGTTTTTAACTTGTCAAATCCATATTATCACCCTCTTTTACCTTGACCCCATTACAATTTTGAATAAAGTCCTCATGATTTGTGTGTACATGTATTCTGAGTAGTGCAGAAGTAGAAGATAAGCAAGCTTATGATAGTGCAATTTTTTATGGGTTGAATTGAGTGAAATACCTATCTTTTTAATGCTTGAATGATTGAGAGTGAATCTTGTAAGGATCTATCATTCTTGATTCATTCTTTTCAACTAAAGTTTCTTTGTTTGTTGGTTTGAGATGTGAAGAAATGTTACCTTATTAATGCTTTGATCTCTTGAATCTCTGGTTGCCCTTCTTAATTCATCGAGTTTTTTAGAGTTTTTAGATTTTGAGTCTGAGTCATTTTTCTTTGTTCCCTAATTTTTTTGTGTTTTGACCGGGAGTGCAAAAGTTAAGTGTAGGAGAATTTGATAACAATATATTTTATTCATTTTACGACCCTCTCACTAGGCTTCTTAAGGTTCAATTAGGCTTAATTAAGTTAATTTTATCATATTTTATGATATTGAGATTAATTGGATCATTGAAGAAACTATTGCTTGAATTGGACTTAATTTGCTTAATTGCATCTTTCAGTAAATTCACTATAATTTGAGTTACAAATATCTAATTGATGTGATTCTAGTCTTATTGGAAAGCTAAGACAATTCTCTACAACTTTGATGAAGACCTCAAGAGTCAAATCATACGTTTGGATAATTTAAAATGTAGTTGAAGAAAGATATAAAGTTTTGAACCTAACAGCTTGACCTATGCGAACTCATCAAACCATATCTTGAGCTATAGGAGAGATTTTGGACTGAAACAGTGCCATTTGAAAGTTAAGACCCAAATCTACAATTTTTATGAAGAACACAAGAGTCAGATCAGATGTCTTGGAGGTCATATTGGGCTTGGAAGTCAGAATAGATGAGCTGTAGTTAGGCCTGAACAGTGTGCAGTGATTGGGCCATATCTCAGGCTGTAGGTGGTTCTAAGAGCTTAATTTTACCAGAAGACAGTTAAGACCCTTGTATACAACTTTCATGAAGACCATTTTGCTCAATTCTGACGATATCCATGAGATAAGCACCGAATCATTTGGTGCTAGTGGGGAGACAAGGATCAAAATAATTTTTCACTCACTTATCATCATCAAACAACTCCTTTGGCATTTACTTATTATCATCAAACCACTCTATTGTCATTTTGTACTCCTCAAGCTCTATAAAAGGGAGCATTAACTGATTATTTGATCATCTTGGCTTAGAGATCAAGATTATGTTATTGAGTTATTTGTTTCTCTTGTTGTAGTTTTCTTTATTCTAAATTGAAGTTATGTTCATCTTTTTCTTCTTATCCTTTTCTTTCATCTTGTTCATGAGTAGCTAATTTTCATTTTGCTTAGGTGAAAGTGTAATATTCCGAGAACATGTTAGGCTTGTATATGGTTTCAGAGGTACTAATATACTTGCTTAACATGCTAGTTTGGTTTTATGACAAACTGAGTTAGTTTAGACACTTTGCCGCATTACAGAAGGTGGAAAGTGGCCTAAAATGACTCAGAAAATGATTTTAAAGGTTAAGTTAAGGGAAATAAATATGGATAGTTTATTTCCAAGTTGTAAATGAGTTAAGAAAGTTGCAGTTAAAGTTTAAAAGTAAATTGAGTTTGTTTGGTATTTTTAAGCACACCGAGTAAGTGTTTTGATACCGAATAGACTTAGTGCAGATATGAAAAATTAAGAAAATGACAAAATAAGTATTAAGGTGAATCATAGGATTTATTTTAATACTTATAGAGGTTAGAAAGCTTGAAATAATAAGATCAAAACATTTCTAGAAGATGAAAGTTTTATGAAATGACCAAAATGCCCTTGAGGCATTTTATTTGAAGTGAGGTTTCTTCACTTAGCTGAGGCAGAAAACGAAAGAAATGAAGGAAGAAAAGAAGAGAAGAGAAAATGGAGACCGAAGGAAGAGAAGAAGAGAAGAAGAGAACGAGAAGAATGAAAGCCAAGGCCAATAGTCATCAACCAAGGTAAGGGTGCTTGATTACTCTTCCTTTTCTCCTTTTATTTCTATCTTTTCTTAGTTTAGAGTTTGATGGAAAGAAGGATTTAGGTGAGCAAGTGAGTTTAAGGACTAGTTTCTGAGTTAGAAACTAGTAAGTTTGATTATAAATGAAGCTAGAAACATGTTTGTATGCTTGATTTTTCCATGAGTTAAAGAGTATGAAAAATGGGTTTTTTTGGGGCTTTGATGTTAGATTGAGATATTAAGGTAGTGTTTTGATGTTATATGATGATTGTTAAGTAGAAAAGCTTTAAGTTATTGATCTTGGGTGATTAGAAGTAAGAAATTGACCATTAGAACAGTGCCATAATTCTGCAGAATTCTGCAGAATCTGGTTTCTGTTATGAGCGCCGTGGCGTGATAACGTTGTGCCATGCCGTGAGTATGATTTGGCTATGGGCGCCGCAACGTGTACAGAGTTGTACTATGGCGTGAGAGTGCAGTATTGCTCAGTAGTGGAACCCATGGCTTTTGTTGAGAATTGCGGATTAAAAATTGCGCAGCGGAATAATAGAATTCCCTCACAAGATCCATGCGAAAAGTCCATAATCCGAGTTTTTAAAAGTTTACCTCTTGAAGCGTGATAAACATAAGCGAGGTGAATCATCAACACCGTAATAGCGACGATGTCTCTGCGGTATCCATACGAACAAACTTGCAAAAAGGAGTCACACCTCTGTTTCGCGGTGCTAGTTGCGAAAAGAAGAGAAGAAGACCTTTCACTGTCTCTCACTCACTTTCTTAAGTGCGGCTAGGGTTGTAATGTTACGTATGTAGCAACTGTGGTGTCCCGGGGCCGACGAGGGCGGGGAGTGGACGCCGGTGTAAGAGAAGCATGTACAAGGAGTGGCTCCTGGCAGGCTTCTAGGCGAAGGGTCCCATGAATGAACTGAATACGCACCGGAATGAGAGGGATTCAGAGACTGTGCAGGTATGGGACTGCATAGTTGAGGATGGCTTAAAGGAATTGATTAGGCGTAGCCATATCAACAAGTTGCAACTTCTTTTCGGGAGCTTAGAACATAAGAACTCTATGGTTAAGCATGCTTGACCTGGAGCAATTGTGGGATGGGTGACCTCGTAGGAAGTTTCCTAGGATGCATGTGAGTGAGGACAAAGTATGCTGAAAAGACCCGTGTTGGTTTGTGGAGATACTCATCAATCCTACAGGCAGTCCTGGGATGTCACAAATGGTATCAGAGACGGGACTTCTCACAGTACGGTGTGGTTTGGGAATGAACTAAGCTGAAGTTGGTAGGCATGTGGTGTCTCGGGGCCAACGAGGGCGGGGAGTGGACGACGGTGTAAGAGAAGCATATACAAGGAGCAGCTCCTGGTAAGCTTCTAGGCAAAGGGTCCCATGAATGAACTGAATACGCACCGAAATGAGAGGGATTCAGAGATTGTGCAACTATGAGACTGCATAGTTGAGGATGACTTAAAAGAATTGATTAGATGTAGTCATATCAACAAGTTACAACTTCTTTTTGAGAGCCTAGAACATAAGAACTCCATAGTTAAGCGTGCTTGACCTGGAGCAATTGTGGGATAGGTGACCTTCTGAGAAGTTTTCTAGGATACGTGTGAGTGAGGACAAAGCATGCTGAAAAGACCCGTGTTGGTTTGTGGAGACACTCATCAATCCTATAGGCAGTCCCAGGGGCGTTACAGCAGCCCCCTTACCAGTACTATTTATAATAGTGGCTGTCTTAAGTGAGTGTAAGTAGTAGCAAGGTAAGTTGTACAACCCTAAACCCATCTGTCTTGAGTTAGGCCCACAATTGAATCCGAGTCCAACTTGGATCCTTATTGCTCCAATTTAGTCTGTTCTAAGTGTGTGACCCTGCAGGTTCTCATGACGTTAGTAGTAATATTAAAATCTCATTTTAATATTACAAACAGTGAGCGGTATCTAGCAACACATCATTGCTACCTAAGTAATGAGAATGTCAATGATTTGACATAACCTATCCGTGACCAATGTTTCCGTGTAGTTTAGTCCCTTTGTCCAGATATCTAGATTGAACACAAGGCATGGAACGTGTCACCCTTGTTTAGTTCAATCTTCAATTTCCTGATTCTCGAGTAGACATAGTAATAACAAATGAGATCAATATCTCATATTGACTCATTTGAGCATGGTCATGCATTTCGTAGTCTCACTCAATCAGGGCCCCCGAAGATATCACTCCTGTTATGTAGGAGGGACAAATCTCATCTAGGTCACTCACATCCCTCTACATGAATCGCGGTATGTCTAATAACTAACTTTATAATCATCTTGTTACAGATGACGTTTGATGACATTAAAACACACAACTCCTCATGTAGGAATTGTAGTGATTTCAGGTCAAAGGACCACATACACCATTATCATTATGAGAATCGCTTATGACACTCACGTAACGATCCACGTAGCGTTCTCATGGCGGGTCTATCCAATACATCATTACTCTAATATGTATCCATGTGTAGACTTGATATCTCATATTCATGACCCGTGAGATGTGGTCATTAGTCTACACACATACTAGTCTCAATGCATTATTGTTGTCCTAATTAACAATAATACTTGGATAGGGACATTTAAGAATAATGTTTTATCCAATAGGATCTCACGATCAAGTCATCCACTTGATGTCCTATGGTATCAAACTTACTATTCTAAGGACTTTATTATGTTTATAAAAAAAGAACACAATAAATGAAATGCCTCATATATTAAAAATAGCATAATACAATGTATGTAAATACAGACAAAATGTATTAGCTTCTAGGGCATACACTAATAATCTCTCACTTGCACTAGAGCCAATCAGACATATATCTAATGCCGAAAGACCTAGTGTGACCCTCATGCTTCTGCTGTGCAAGAGGCTTCATCAGTGGATCAGCAGCTTTAACGCTGCGGCGTGCACAGAGTTGTGCCGTTGCGTGGAGTCCTAGAACCTCAAAAGTGTCATTTTTGATGTTTTGAAATTCTAGAGTAAATGGAATCATTTATATATGTTTCCTAAAGTGTGTTAAGGCACAAATAGGGATATTATTAAGTGGAAAATTACTACCTATCAAGTATGAGAAAGCATAGGCCTTAAAGCATCCTAAAGGAAAGATTGTACATCCATTAGATATGGATTGACTTGGATACAAGTTTGGTTCTAGATGCAACAAAAGGTTGCATAGATATCACATGGAAAGTAATGAGAAAGTGAAATACAAGCATATAGGTAGATATGACAAAAGTGAAGGCCATAGTATCTAGTTAGCATAAGAGAAGGGCCATAATGCCTAAATGACAAGAATGAGGGGCCTTAGTGCCTAGTTAGTACGAACTAAGGGTAATCATGAAGTAAGCAACTAAGGGTTGCCTAAATATGAATTGAGAAAAGGTAAAGTTCAAGTATACTAATTAAGATGAACAATTAGGAGTGCCATAGTGGCATGGATGCCCCATAGTGATAGGGGAAAAATGTTAAAGTAAGAAAGAATGTATACAAAGAAGAAGAAGTATATTTAAAGTCACATAAACGCTTTTATAGAGGTAGCGCTAGTAGTGCAAGTATAGAGATTATGTAGTGGTTCTGTAAGAGTTAGGCATATCACTACATTATGCATGCATACTCATACATAGTACAGAAACAGTTCAGAATGGTGGGTTAATGAGGTAATAGATTCCCTCCCCACTATAGAAAAGAAAGTAAAGATAAGGAACCAATCAGTAAAGAAGGTAGTAGGTTAAGGAGGTAACAAATTCCCTCCCCACTGCAAAGAAAGGAATAATCAAGTTTCATGACATTTCATGACATTGCACTTACCCCATTATGCACCATTGTTTGAGCATAATCATTCATTATAACATCATTGCATTACTTGATGTTTGATTATTATTGTGGTTGGTGATTCTTTGTGTATGTGTGCTATGCTCAATGACATTAGGCAATTGTATGAGCGGTTGTTTAATATCATTGATAGTTTGTGTTTGATTACTCAATGATATTGTTCCATTGTATGGGCGATGGTTCAATATCATTGATTGTTACCTTTCGATGACAGTTGTATGAGCAGCTGTCTTATCTTGTAAAGAGAAATTAGTTCAGAGTTATGGCTAGACTGGGAACATTACATAAAGAGAGAATGTGTATGTTCCTAGAGTAAAGAATAGAAATTTGAAGGATTATATAAATTTATTTATGATGATATGATTGAGTAAGAAATAATGATTTAATTGCCAGTTAAAATTTTTATTACAGATATTTATGGGTCATATGATGTTATACGACAGTTGGTATTGGTACACTTATACTGAGAATTATGAATTCTCACCCCGTGTGTTCCATGTAAATCCAGGTTGAAGATTCAAGGTCACAGAGAAGATGAAGAATGACGAATGGTATAATTATATTCTATTTTAAGTAGATAGATTTTATATTTCCATGTATATAAGATTAAAGATGTAACAGAAAATTAAGTATGTATTAGTGAAAAGTTATGTATATAAGTGGATATTGTTTCCACAAGGCTTTCCATGATAATTTATTTGTATAAATGTTATGGATTAATTTATGAATAAGTTAGAAATAGCATAACTAATACTGTTTATCCATGTATATGTCAGATATACTAGGATTTCAGTATTAGGATGTTACAGAAAGGGTGAAACTTTTGGTAATAAATTAAGGTTTGATTAATTTCTTTTTTGTGCTTAAATGATGTATTATCAAGTAGTTATTATATGTGTTGTATTTTGTTTGCAATCAATTTAAAAACCCTACTTGTAAAGTGAAGATCTTGATTCATTGTAGACAAGAGGTTAACATAATGAATTTTTGAATTCATTTATAAGTGTTGGTATTAGTGGATAATTAAAAAAATCATAATATAATTATATATATAATCTTAAATGAATTTTGAATGTTGTATTTTTTTATTGGAACCTCTATTATGTGTAGATTTCAATTGAATTATAAAAAAAAATAATCTTGTCTTTAATTTATTACCAAGAGTGAATCTCTTAGCCTAAGTAAATTATTTTTCATTTGTGAATAACTTTTATCATTTTTATTTTTGTGACAAATATTTTCTTTATCTCAATTTTTTTTTCAATTCCCGGATCGACCTCGAACTCTCGATAATTTATTAGTTGAAATAACTTATACTTAGGTTTGTAACTTTTAAATTTACATCAGATATCGATCGTTGGAATAGAGCTTCGCAGATTTAGGGATTTATGGGTAGGGTGCTTTGGGTGGGATTTGACATTTAAGGTTAAGGTTCTTATTCTATGGTTGGATTTGGGGATTTAGGGTTGATGATCCTCATTTGGATGAGTTTTAAAGGAAATTTAATTTGTTTTTCATTTCATAGTGACAAAGTTGGATTTAAGATTTTGCATTTAGCAATTCAATTCATGCATTAAATTTTTTAAAAAAATCTGAAAGGTCCCTGAGAGATAATCAGCAAGTAAATTGGCCAACAGGTCCTTAATGACTAGACTACTTAAGTGGAGAAACTCTTTTATAACTATCATTTATAACTAAACTCAAGCTTAGTATACATGTCACAATCGAGTTGAGCCACAAAAGTATGGTATCAAAACTCCACGTTGCCTTGGTACCGTATTGATCTAAGAATTTTATACCGAGGCAAACCATTATCTGAGCGCGTGTCCCTTAACTGTTGGGCCTTCATGGAACATTCACTTTGACAACACTGTTACTCAAACAACTCTCTATTATGCTTGAGAACTCGGACTCCAAGGCTACTCTCCTAAAATGGCACTTTTCCTTATCTTCTGAATTCAGTTAACCATTTGGATCCGCTGGCTTCTCTCTCTTCTCTCTCCTATTTATTCTGTCTCTAGCAACTCTTGGCTTTAAATGTAATCAAGTAAGAATTTGCAACTTGCAAAAAAGTGGTTAGAAGACCCATCACTGGTTCAGATATTGTTAATATGTTTCCTCTATAAATTGGGTTTCAGATTGTGCTGCTTTTGACAGAGATTTTTTCTTTTTATTTTGTTTGTTTGTTCTAACAGGATGGCCAACACATGTAGCATTGTATGTTTGGTCTTACTTCACATGTACCTGAGCTTTGTGCTAACCCAATCAGCACCTGAAAGTGCCCTTGTAGCACAGGTTCCAGGCTTCAATGGCACTCTTCCTTCAAAACACTATGCTGGGTATACCATCTCAAATCTCTATATCCATTTTTTACTTTAATTCCCATTTCTGCAATGGCTACTCAGATTTTCTCTTAACAAATTCTGAGTTTTTGTTTTTTTGTTGTTGTTGTTTTTTTAAAATTTGAGTACTGGGTTTCTGAAGTTTTGACCCATTGACAATGGAAGAATTGCATTATGTCTGATTCTGTGGCTCTGTTTTGAGATATTGAAGGTACGTGACAGTGGATGAAAGTCACGGAAGGAACTTGTATTACTATTTTGTTGTATCCGAAAGTAAACCGTCTAAGGACCCATTGGTTCTATGGCTTAACGGTGGACCAGGGTGCTCTAGTTTTGATGGCTTCATATACGAGCATGGTAATTATTCAGTTTGTACACTGCCCTTTTGCTTTTGATACATTTTAGGATGAACGGGATGAATTAACTTTTGAATCCTGATTGAGGCAAATTTGTTTTGTATTGCTTATTGAATTCTGTTGCAGCCACCTGTAGGCAATCACGTCCATTAAGGCCTTTTGTTTTTGTAATATTAGATATTTTAAAAGCAGGTTTTATCCTCAAATACATGCACACATTTCATCCGAAAACTGGTTGATGAAAACATTGATGTAATAATTATATTACAGAATTAAATTTGTAGCAAGTTTATTTCACGGTTTTAGTTCAAAACATATGGATATATCTTTTGCATTTATCCTCCGTGATGTTTAATTCTCTGAAAAGCATAGTGTAACTGTGTAATCAGTTCAGTATTGCACTCATGAATAAATTTCTTTTGATATAATGGCCAAGCACCATTTATCCTACCGTCTTTGGTTATTTAACCACAATCATTATCAATTAATTGAATCATTTGAATACATATGTATTTTTATCTGGAATTTGGAGTTCGATCACTAGAGTACCTTACATGATGGGAGAATATAAAACTCCTCTGTTAATGACTTGTACTCAATAGACTTCTTCAACACTTTCTGCTATGTAGATTTGCTGGCTATCCTAATAAACCATCAACAGAAAATAGTTCTGGTTCTAGTATTTTTCGACCCTGAGTTTTCCTTAATTCTTCTAGAATGAATTTTTCACTAGTAAATTAATTTATAAATCATGTGGCCATTGATTATGTGTTTCAGGTCCTTTTAATTTTGAAGCCACAAAGACTAAGGGAAGCCTGCCCACACTGCACCTCAATCCATACAGCTGGTCAAAGGTCTGAACTTTTTAAACTGTGTTGAATTTAGAAATGGAATTTTTATCTCTAGAGAAAGAGAAGGATGATTTCTTCCCATAGTTATGTTTTGGATTGAGCATCTATTAATTCATCAATTATTAATTGTGTCTTCTTGTGATCAATTTATTTATGATTCTGTTTTGCATTGTAGGTTTCCAATATTTTATATTTGGATTCTCCTGTTGGTGTGGGGTTTTCATACTCAGAGAATGAAACTGATTACGTAACTGGAGACGTAAAGACTGCCTCTGATACACATGCCTTTCTCCTTAAGGTAGTTAAGGAAACAACTGGGAAATTTTGACATATTTGAATCAATAAGTCTGTATTCTTTCAATTTTCTTACATATCCACTTTTTCTTTTAAATAACAAACCAGTGGTTTGCACTATACTATGAGTTCCTTCCCAACCCATTCTTCATTGCTGGAGAGTCATATGCTGGAGTTTATGTCCCTACGCTTGCTTACGAAGTAGTGAAAGGTAGTAAGTTGTTTCCTTGAAGTGTTCAATAAATGTGATAGAATCGCAAGTAAGGAGTGCTTTCTTGATCTCCCACAGGAATTGACGCTGGTGCAAAGCCCAATCTAAATTTCAAGGTCTTTTATCTTTAAGTGATCAATTTATGTTTTCAAGCCTGTGGCCGCAATCTGAAGTCTGTGTGTGCAGGGTTACTTGGTAGGGAATGGTGTTACAGATGAACAATTTGATGGCAATGCTCTTGTTCCATTTGTACACGGGATGGGTCTTATCTCAGATGATCTGTTTGAGGTAACAATAAACCCTGTCACCCAGTGACTCATCATCATTTTATCATGTTAATAGACCATTAAATTAATTGCTTGTGTTTTTGTTTTATGAAATATGTAAAATCATTTACGCTTTCTACCATATCCAGACAATTGAATTGTTTTTAAATAACATTTTGTGCTTTTTCAGACTAGTTAATTTTCTTTTTCTCTGAACGTAATTGACTTATCCAGAGGTTGATTTTGTTATATATTTAATTTGAAATAACTTATTTTCTAACTCTATGTTAAAATGAGGTGACTTGTCGATCTAGATGCATCATAGAATTATTGCTGTTATCTGGGATGAGTTTTCCTTGGTAAAATATGGCAATATGCATTATTTAAGAGCAAGTTTGGAACTTTATCTTTTGTTTTTGTGTTCTCAGTCTTTTGTTTGAAACCTTGCTCTGGGTTTGTTATCCTTTAAATATGTTTCATTTAATCAGTGGTACTTGCTACGGCAGGAGGTTAATGGTGAATGCAATGGGAATTTCTATAATCCACTCAGTGATAATTGCTCTAGCAAGCTTGCAAAAGTTGATAAGGTGACTTAACTGTATAACAGTACTGACAGGAAATGAGCTAAGATGAATTTGGCACTCATTGATGATTCTTGCTATTTTAGGACATTGATGGGTTAAACATATACGACATTCTTGAACCATGCTATCATGGCACAGAGGCAGAGGAGATTACAGCATCCTATATTAGGTTGCCATCTAGCTTCCGGAAGTTGGGTGAGACTGAGAGACCTCTTCCTGTGAGGAAAAGAATGTTCGGTCGTGCTTGGCCCCTAAGAGCACCTGTCAGAGATGGAATTGTACCAACTTGGCCGCAACTGATCAATAGCAACAATGTTCCATGCACTGTAGGTTGCTTTAATACTATCTGTCTTTACCATTTAATATCCACTTCCCACCTTCCAATTGATTTTCATTGCTTGATTATTGAATTATAAATTTAGGGTGTTGCTATTAGCACTCCCAGTTGTCTTTCTACACTCCTCATTAGCCACTCATGATTTTTTAAAAAGAAAAACTAAAATTTTGATTGGTTAGTAGGGAGTGTGAATAGGCATTTTGGAGTGCTAATAGCCTCACTCATAAATTTAATGTCTACTTGTATGCACCTCAGAACTACTAATTCTTTATTTCCAAAAACAAAAAAACAACTACTAATTCTTTCATCTTTAGTGAAACAACACTTGTAAAAGGTATTTCATTGATACACTCTACAATTGGTACAAAAGGCTCCTTTTATAGAAGGAGTATAGTAGATTGAAAACTACAATCAAGGAGGAAAGAAAGAAAACTACCAAAACTGCTATTCTAAATATAGTAACTTTGCTAGCTATAGCAAACGAAATATTCACAGTATTTACTACATTTATTTATTTTTAATACCTGTTTAATACACTGTTGACACTCCCCCTCCATCTGACTTGAAGATGTCTTCCATAGACAGCTTGCTTGCTATGTTGTCAAAGTTCTTCTTAGGTAGTCCCTTAGTTAGGATGTCTTCGGATTGCTTAGTTGTGGGAACATATGTAACGCAGATCTGTCCACTTTCTATCTTCTCCTTAATGAAGTGTTTATCAACTTCCACATGCTTTGTTCTGTCATGTAAGACTGGATTGTGGGCGATGGAGATTGTTGACTTGTTATCACAATACAGTTTTATTGGTGGAGGATTATAGGTCTTTAACTCCTTTAAAAGTTTTTCAACCCTCAACATGTCGCATATTCCATGAGCTATTGATCTGAATTTGGCTTCTACACTATTTCTTGCTGCTACATTTTGCTTCTTGCTTCTCCAACTTACAAGGTTCCCTCCAACAAAAGTGCAATAACCTAGTGTTGACCTTCTGTCAATAACACTACCGGCCCAAGCTGCATTGGTGACCTTGTCTTTTGTAGAGAAGTCCTCTGCCTAGTGATCCCTTCAAATACCTTAGGATCCTATTCACTGCCTCTAAGTGTTTAGGTCCTGGCGAATGCATAAACTGACTTACCATGCTCACAGCAAATGCTATGTCCGGACGGGTATAGGATAACTTAATTAGTCTCCCAACCAATCGCTGATACCTTCCCTTGTCTACCACATCTTCGGCTTTGGCTGGTTGCAGTTTGGTGTTGGGCTCAATTGGCATCTTGATGGCTTTACACCCCAGCAAGCCTGTTTCTTTCAGTAGTTCCAGAGTATATTTCTGCTGATTAACAAATATACCTTCTTTGGACCTGGCAAACTCAATTCCAAGGAAGTATTTCAATGGACCAAGCTCCTTGATTTCGAACAATCTGGCAAGTTTCTCCTTCAAGTTTGTGAGCTCACCGCCATCATCACCTGTCAAAATAATATCATCTACATACACAATCATAATTGCAATTTTGCCATCTACCGAGTGCTTATAGAGCAGTGTGTGATCAGCTTGGCTTTGAGTGTAGCCAAGATGTTTAACAACCGCTCCAAAATGCTTGAACCATGCCCTTGGAGATTGTTTTAGTCCATATAAGGATTTCTTTAGCCAACACACCTTATTTATTCCAAGGTTCCCTTCAAATCTTGGGGGAAGACTCATAAACATTTCTTCTTCCAAATCCCCATTTAGGAAGACATTTTTTACATCCAATTGGTGTAGGGGCCAATTGAAGTTAATGGTAAGTGATAGTAGAATCCGATTGGAGTTAAGCTTCGCTATTGGAGCAAAGGTCTTCTGATAATCTACCCCACAGGTTTGAGTGAACCCCTTTGCCACCAACCTAGCTTTATACCTCTCTACATTTCCATCTGCCTTGCATTTAATGGTGAAGACCCACTTACATCCTACTCTTCTTTTATCATGTGGTAGGTCAACAATTTCCTAAGTCCCATTTTTCTGAAGAGCATTCTTCTCTTCTAAGACTGCTAATTTCCAATTTGAATCATCTAGTGCTTCCTCAATGTTTCTAGGCACAAACAGATTTGTAATTTTAGAAGTGAAGGCTCAATGATTTTGAGAAAGGTTTTTGTAGGAAACATATTTGGAAATAGGATGACTTGTATTGGCTTTGGGTCCTTTCTTAGTGTAGGTTCTTACACCTTTCAAAAAGGCTAGAGGCAGGTCCGAATTTAAATTAGAGAGTTCATTGTTAGTTGGAAGGTTTGAGGAGTCCTCTGTTGGACCACTTTCTGGGAGGTCCGGTTGGTCTTGTGCGGGGATGATAGGTTGGTATCTGCTCTGTTGTAGATTTCTCCGAGTATAAAACTGTAACTCCTTATTCGACTGTGGTATTTCTTTTCTTGTTTGAGGACCACTTAAGTCTTACCTTGTTCCTCCTTATCAATTTCACCTTCTAGTTCAACCACTTCAGTTCCAATGTGTAAAATAGGGTTAGGTAATGGTTTATGCAAAAAAATATCTTCATTGTTTCTCTCCCCTTGAAGATATTTTTTTTGAAAAAAAGATTGATGTTCCAAGAAGGTAACATCCATACTGACATGCAATTTTTTTGTCCGGGCATTAAAACATTTATACCCTCTTTGATTTGGAACATATCCAATGAAAATGCATTTTTCAGCCCTGGGATCAAGTTTAGACCAAGAGATAGGGGGGATAAATGCACAAAAGCAGTACCGCCGAAAACCTTTAAGGGCAAATTAGCATGCAGTCTACATATTGGGAAAATCATTTTAAAGTTGTCCAAAGGAGTGTTATAGTTTAGCACACGTGTAGATATCCTATTTATTAGGTATGTTGCTGTCAGGACAGCTTCCCTCCTTCCCCCCACAAGTATTTGGGAACATTTCCTTCAAACATAATGGCTCGTGCTACTTCAAGTAAATGTTTATTCTTTCGTTTAGCAATACCATTCTGTTGTGGAGTGTTAGGGCATGTAGATTAATGTTGAATGCCTTTTGTTATGAGAAAATCCCTCTGGGTTTTATTAAAATATTCGGTGTCATTGTCAATTCGAAAAATATTGATTTTTGTGTCAAATTGGGTTTCAACCATAGTGGAAAAAATTTTAAACATAGTTGGAACCTTGAATTTCTCATGCATTAGGTAGATCCAACACAACCGTGTGTGATCATTTATAAAACTTACAAACCACCTTTTTCCAAATTGTGTTGTGATTTTTGAAGGACCCCATACATCACTATGGATTAGGTGAAAAGGTTTGGATGCATGATAAGGTTGTGAAGGATAAGAGATGCGATGACTTTTTACAAGAACACAACTTTCACATTCAAAAGAGGAGCAATCAACATTTTTAAAGGAACTTGGAAACAAATGTTTAAGGTACTGGAAACTAGGGTGTCCTAGCCTACTATGCCAGAGCATTATTTGGTCCTGTACAAGTTGAGAACTTATACCACTAAGGCCTTGAGCTATTTTATTCTCAGAGTCATCATCGAAGTAGTAGAGTCCATCTATCATCTTAGCACTGCCAATTGTCCTCCCCGAAGTCTTGTCTTGAAACAAGCAATAAGAATATGAGAATTTGATAGGATTCCTAGAATAACTAAAGTGTACATGAGGAAGAAGAAGGGTTGCAATGTAGGGGATCATGACCAAGAGAGAGAAAATGGAAGGTTAATTACTTTGTAACTGATTGTTGAATTATTAGGGGAAGGTAGTAACTGTCATTTACTTTGTAACTGGTTGTTGAATTATTAGGGGAGGGTAGTAACTGCCTGCTAATAATTAGGGAGTGATTAAATAATGTAACACAAAGCTGAGTTAATGGGGGAGTGGGAGAGGGACACGGCTGTAATGGGTATAAACTAAGGAGGGATTCAACTGAGAGGAGGCTGGAAATAGGCTGGGACTTTTGGGACAGACTAGGCACTCTCTAACTGCCTAGGCTATCTTTCTCTGTATTCTCTTTTCATTTTCCAGATTCTGGGCACTGTTATCACCCTGATACAGGCCTGAATTCTGTAATAACATAGTGCATATTCATCTCTGTCCTAGCTACTTTTTTCTTATTCCTATCAGAATTTTACATGGCAATTAGAATCTTTGTAGATTTTACTTATAGATAGAAGATTGCAAGATAGTTTGGGAACATGTAGGACAGATTTTAGGTCAATGATCTTGGATAGGGTTATATTGCCTTTACCTACAATCAGTGAAAAACTACCATCTGCAATTCGAATTTTTTCACTTCCAAAACAAGGGAAATATGTCTTAAACAGAGAAGGAAGGCTAGTCATATGATCGGATGCACCTAAATCAATGATCCATGGTACAGGCGACTCTGAGGTGCAAGTGAAGGAACTAGGAGTGCTAAAATTACTTGAGTTAAATTCAAATCTGAATGTATTTCTCTCTGTATATTGCTATAAATTGAAAGAACACAAAGATTTTTCTGAATTGCTTGTGTTAATCCACACAGCAAATTATGCTTGCTTTTATACACTTGGGAAATTAATTACAACTTGCATTTACAAGATAAATAAATGAGATAGATATTCCCTATGTACATGAACTAGAAGATACATGAATCTATGGACGGTGGACTGCATGAATAAATGTGGAATCTGTGGACAGTAGTCAATGCTCCCCCTTAAGTTGGAGAATGGATATCAATCATTCCCAGCTTGCAAGTGAGATCTTGAAACTTATCTTTAGGAAGACCCTTGGTTAGCACATCAGCCAGTTGATATTCTGATGAAATATCATAATGTGTCAATCAGCCCACTATCAAGTTTTTCTTTAATAAAGTGCCGGTCAATCTCTATATGTTTGGTCTTATCATGTTGAACTGGATTGTGAGCAATGCTAATGGCTAACTTGTTATCACAAAACAACTTCATTGGAACTTCATACTTAATCTTGAGATCATCAAGAATGATTTTCATCCATAACAATTCACAAACTCCTTGAGCCATAGCTCGAAACTCTGCTTTTGCACTTGATCTTGTAACTACATTCTGTTTTTTACTTCTCCATGTCACAAGATTCTCTCCAAGAAACATGCAGTAGCCAGTTGTTGACCTCCTGTCAGTAATTGACCTGGCATAGTCTGCATCAGTATAGACCTCCATAGATAGATTTCCACCCCTTTTAAACAACAATCCTCTTCCTAGAGAAGCCTTGAGATATTGTAAAATACGATCAACAGCTTGCATATGTCTTCTTCTTGGGTCATGCATGAACTGGCTTACTATGCTCACAGCATATGCTAAATCTGGTCTGGTATGTGCCAGATATATCAACTTTCCTACCAACCTTTGATACTAAGCTTTATCAACCTTGGAACTTTCTTCCTCATTACCCATTCTGTGATTTTGCTCAATCGGTACTCCAGAAGTTTAACATCCAAGCTTCCCAGTCTCCTTGAGAAGGTCAAGGACATATTTCCGTTGAGAAATGAAGATACCTTGTTTAGAGTAGGCAACTTCAATTCCAAGGAAATATTTTAATCTCCCAAGGTCCTTCATTTCAAATTCAGTAGCCAGTTTTTCCTTTAAGAGTGATTTCTCAACAACATCATCCCCTGATATAATGATATCATCTACGTGTACAAGTAGAATAGTCAATTTTAGAATAGTCAATTTACCTTCAGGTGAATGTTTGATAAAGAGGGTATGATCACATTGACTTTGTCTATATCCAAGGGATACCATAGTCTTCGTGAATCTTCCAAACCAAGCACAGGGTGATTGTTTCAAACCATATAAGGCCTTCTTCAACTTACACATTTTATTTCCTTCACTACAGGAGTCATACCTTGGAGGGACCTCCATATAGACTTCTTCCTCTAATTCACCATGAAGGAAGGCATTCTTCACATCAAACTGATGAAGTTCCCATTGGAAGTGTGCAGCAAGAGAGAGCAGAATTCTGACTGTGTTCATTTTTACCATAGGGGCAAATGTTTCCTCATAATCTATCCCATAGGTTTGTGTATACCCTTTTAACCAACCTTGTTTTATACCTGTCTAGTGTACCATCAGACCGGTATTTCACAGTGTAAATCCATCTGCACCCAACTGATCTCTTTTCCTTTGGTCTCTCAACAATTTCCCATGTTTCATTCCTTTCCAGAGCTCGCATCTCCTCATTCATGGTTTGAACCCAATTCTTATCTTTCAATGCTTCTTGTACTGTCTTAGGGATTCTGATAGAGTCAATGACTGCAATAAAACTTTGGTGCTGCAAAGAAAGATTTTTGGAGGAGACAAATTTGGAAATAGGGTACTTAGCACAAGACCTTTTCCCTTTTCTTAAGGCAATAGGTAAGTCATCCTCAATGTTAGGATCACAATTATACAAAGGAATAGGTTCAAAATTAATGGGATTAGTGTTTTCAGTACTCACCACCGGTTCAGACACTTAGGGTTGAGGCTGGACTAGTTTGGGTTGTTTTCTCCTTTGATAAACCAATTTTGGAGAGCTTGCTTTAGTCCGGGCAATTCTTTCAATTTCAGGTGGGTGACTGTCAGAAGGAGCTAATTTCTATGTATCAAAAGACATATCAGAAGATGGAAACAAGGGAATGTTAATGCCTGGAGAAAAAATCTCAGCTTCCGAATCATTAATGTTCTCCCCCTGAAGTTGAGAGGAATTGAAGAATGGTTGATTTTCTTGAAAGGTGACATCCATGGAGGCAAACACTCGACGAGAGGAAGGGTGATAACATTTGTATCCCTTCTTGTCAGGAGCATAACCAATGAAAATGCATTTAATAGCACGAGGGTCAAGTTTGCCCCGATGCTGACGATGAATATGAACAAAAGCAACACAGCCAAAAACACGAGATTCAAGACTTTGCATAATAGGCGCAGAGAGAAAAAATGATTTCATGACATGAATTGGACTCACACCACCAAGGACCCTAGAGGGTATCCGATTTATTAAATAAGCAGTAGTCAAAACAGCTTCCCCCCAATATGACTTTGGAACAGACATCTGAAACAATAAAGCTCTAGTAATTTCAAGCAAGTGTCGATTTTTTCTTTCAGCAACCTTGTTTTGTTGGGAGGTATCAACATATGTAAGTTCATGAATAATACCGTGTTGTTTAATAAAGGAGGAGAAATTTTGATTCACATATTCTCTACCATTATCAGACCTCAGTCGTTTAATAGTTTTATCAAACTGAGTTTTAATCATATGATAAAACTGGATGAATAATTTGTACATGTCTGATTTATCTTTCATTAGGAAAATCCAAGTGACGAGTGCAATCATCAATGAATGACAAAAACCATTTTGCACCAGAAATATTAGGAATGGATGCAGGACCCCAAACATCAATATGGATAAGAGAAAATGGTTCACTGCTTCTATTACTAGTTGGAGGAAAACTCACTCGATGGTGTTTGGAAAACTCACAAATATCACAATTAAAAGACTCAACTGACTCATTTAAAAACAAAGTAGGAAACATGGATTTAAGTAAAGTAAATGGGGGATGCCCAAGACGTTTATGGTGGAGCCAAATTTGGGAGGCACAAGACTTGATACTAGTTTGATGAAAGGAATGTTGCAACTTTTGACTAGATCCACTTGACGCTTTCATCTCAAGGTAGTACAACCCTCCCTGTTCCTTAGCAACCCCAATCGTCCTCCCCATGATAAGATCTTAAAATACACAATGAGAGTAGAAAAAGGTTACAACACAATTAAGGTCTTTGGTAAGTTTATGAATAGAAAGGAGGTTAGATGAAAGTTTAGGAACATGAAGCATATTTTTCAAATTTAGAAATAGATTAAGTTTAACATTACCAAGACCAGCAACTGATGTATAAGAGCCATCAACTACAGTTATGTGATGATTACCCATAGAATTTTTATATGATGAAAAATGGGAAGAACAGAAGGTCATGTGATCAGTAGCACCAGAATCAATAATCCAAGAATCCTTAGGAACAGTACCAGAAACATGTGAGAATAAAGAACATAGATTCTTACCATTCATGACCAAAGAGCAAGAGCTGGAAGGCTTACTAAGGGAAGCCATAAGAGACCTTAAATGTTCCAGTTCCTCCTTGCTAAGAGCAGGAATATCATCTTTTACTTGTTTGGCCTCCACCTCTGACTCCGAGTCTATGGAAGTGAAGCACGGAGGAAGGTCATTTGGGTTCAGGATTGAAGGTTGGGTTGTATTGCTTTGGGAAATAGTGGACTCGGTCTCAGGCATGATTTCAGTAAAAACAGAGGTAAGAAAGAAGGGTTGGTTTTAGGATGCACCATTATTGAGGCAGTGGCTTAAGATTCTGATGGATGAGAGAGGAAGAGGAAGGGTCAACGGTCAGGTTGGAGGTGGAGCGGTGACGAACAGAGGTCGGGAAGGTGGCGCGTGGAGCTCACGCGCGGTAAGAGAGGCATATGTGGTGGCGCGTGGAGGCGCGTGTGGTGGTTTTCGGGAGTGGGTCTTCTGGGTTTGGCTGGTCGGAGGTTTCTGAGAAGGATGATGGGTGGTCTTTTGGTGAAAAAGTTGCTCTGAAGGTTTTGGTGAAAAAACAGAACTGGGAACGAAGAACAGAGACTGAGAATGAAGAACAGGTCCTGCAATGAAGGCAAGGCACCTGAGAATACTCAGCAATGAAGGCTGAGGCAGCGAAAAAAAGAGACTCCCAGGGTCGGGAGCTCTGATACCAAATTGAAAGAACACAGAGATTTTTCTGAATTGCTTGTGTTAATCCACACAACAAATTATGCTTGCTTTTATACACTTGGAAAATTAATTATAACTTGCATTTACAAGATAAATAAATGAGATAGATATTCCCTATGTACATGAACTAGAAGATACATGAATCTATGGACGGTGGACTGCATGAATAAATGTGGAATCTGTGGACGGTAGTCAACACTATACAAGACTACAAAATATATACACTTGACTACTAGCTAGAACATTAAATATTTATGCTAATTCCTAGAAGTGTAAGTACAATGAATACATAGATACAATGAATAGAACTCCACCGTCCACTAATTATAATTATAATCAACGCTCTCCCTCAAGCTGGAGCATATATGTCTGATGCAATCAGCTTGTCACATATGTATGCTATCCTAGGTCCCTGTAAGGACTTAGTCATCATGTCTACTAGTTGATCTTTAGTACCCACAAAAGAAGTCTTAATGATGCTTGAGAGGATCTTTTCTCTAATGAAATGACAATCAACTTCTATATGTTTAGTCCTTTCATGAAAAATTGGATTCGAAGAGAGATACAAAGCTGATTGGTTATCACAAGCAAGTTCCATAGGATCTATCTCACAAAACTTCAACTCCTGGAGTAAATACTTTAGCCACAAGAGTTTGCAAGTAGTATTAGCCATAGCACGATACTTTGCTTTTGTGCTTGATCTTGCAACAACAGTCTGCTTCTTGCTTTTCCATGAAATCAAGTTACCTCCAATAAGCACACAGTAGCCTGAAGTGGACCTCCTATCACTAGCATCACCTGCCTAATCTACATCTGTATATCCAATGATATTAGTATGCCCCCTGTCCATATAAACAAACCTTTTACCAGGTGATCCCTTGATGTATCTTAGAATTCGAACAACTACATTCCAATGACTGTCACATGGAGAGTTGAGAAATTGACTCACAACATTGACAGGAAAAGTAAGGTCTAGTCGAGTCATGGTGAGATAATTTAACTTCCCAACTAATCTTCTATATTTGCCTGGGTCAGGATAGGATTCCCCTTGATTAGGTAGAAGCTTCACATTTGGGTCCATAGGAGTATCAACAGGTTTATAATCAAGCATCCCTGTTTCTTCCAGAATATCAAGGGCATATTTCCTTTGAGAAATAGCAACACCTGTTCTTGATTGGGCTACTTCAATCCCAAGAAAGTATCGCAATCGGCCAATATCTTTAGTTTTAAAATGTTTAAACAGGTATTGCTTCAATTGCTTAATGCCTTCTTGGTCATCGCCTGTAATGACGATATCATCCACATACACCATAAGATAAATAAGTTTATTCAACGGTGAGCATTTGAAGAATACAAAATGGTCTGCCTTGCAACGAATCATACCAAACTGCTAAATAACTTTACTAAACTTCCCAAACCAAGCGCGAGGTGACTGTTTTAAGTCATATAAAGACTTTTGTAGCCAACAAACAAGACCTGACTCCCCCTGAGCAACAAACCCAGGTAGTTGCTCCATATAGATCTCCTCCTCCAGATCACCATGTAAGAAGGCATTTTTAATATCCAACTGATACAAGGGCCAGTGTCTCATGGCAGCCATAGACAAGAATAAACGTACAGATGCCATCTTAGCAACAGGAGAAAAGGTATCATTGTAATCCAAACCATAGATCTGAGTGTATCCTTTTGCTACCAGCCGGGCTTTCAATTGGTCCACCTGCCCATCAGGGCCAACTTTAACAGTAAACACCCGTCGACAACCAACTATAGATTTTCCAGGAGGAGGAGAAACAAGTGTCCATGTATTATTAGATTCCAAAGCAATCATCTCATCAATCATTGCCTGTCGCCATCCTAGATGAGATAATGCTTCCTGAACATTCTTAGGAATGGTAACAGATGGCAAAGAAGACGTAAAGGCACAATGGGAAGGAGATTATCGATGGTAACTTAGAAAATTGTAAATTAGATGAGGATTGAGAGTAGAACGTTTACCTTTACGGAGTGCAAGAAGTAGGTCAGCAGAAGGGTCAGGTGGGACTGCAGTGGGAGAAGCGATTGGAGCAGGAGCTAAATCATGAGAATCAATAGTAGGTGTGAGCTCGGGAACTTCAGGATGCCGGCGCTCATAAGTTACCAAATCGACGCAAGGGACGGTCATCCTGTAACTGTGGAGCTTGAGGATTAGAGACAGGTGTTGCAAAAAGAGGAATAGGTAGTACCTGAGATGGAGTAGAGTCGGATGCAGCTGATGTGACAAAAAATGGGGTATCCTCAAAGAATGTAACATCTGCAGATACATAAAAACGATGTGTAGAGGGAGAATAACATCGATATCCCTTCTGAACTCGAGAATACCCAAGAAAGATACATTTAACAGCCCGAGCAGACAATTTATCACGGCCAAGAGAGAGATCATGAACAAAACAAGTGGAACAAAACACACGAGGAGGAACAACATAAAGAGGATCTTTAGGAAATAAAAGAGAGTGGGGAATTTTATTACCCAAAACAGAAGATGGCATTCGATTTACCAGATAACAAGCTGTAAGAACAACATCACCCTAAAACTTCAAGGGTGCATTAGCATTTATTAAGAGAGTCCGAGCTGTATCAACAAGATGACGATGTTTTCGTTTAGCCACACCATTTTGTTGTGGTGTGTGAGGACAGCTGGACTGATGTATGATGCCATGAGAACTCAAAAAGGATTTAAAAGACGCAGAAAAATATTCTTTTGCATTATCGCTGCGCAAAACATGAATTTTTTTCCCAAACTGATTCTTTATTTCGGAACAAAAGATTTTAAAAGCATCAAATAACTCAGAACGATCTTTCATTAAAAATAGCCAAGTACATCTTGAAAAATCAAAAAGTAACATAATACCTATGGCCAGAAACAGATGGAACACGACTGGGACCCCAAACATCAAAATGAATAAGATCAAAAGGAGACATAGTTCGACTATTGACACTACTAGGAAAAGATACCCTAACATGTTTTCCAAGTTGACAAGATTCACAGTTCAAGGTCTTCAAATGTGAAAGATAAAGGACCATCTGTTTTAACTTGTCTAAACTTGGATGACCAAGACGACGATGTAGAAGATCGGCAGACTCAGAAACAGCACATATGGTGGAAGAGGAAGGTTGAAGGTAGTAGAGTCCTCGTGATTCAGATCCAGCTCCAATCGTTTGTCTCATACTCCGGTCCTGTATAAGAAAGGAATCAGAATTAAAGGTTATGGAACAATTTAAAGTACGAGTCATTTGGCTGATTGAAATTAAATTAAAGGGACAACCAGGTACAAACAAGACTGAATTTAAAGGTAAGGATAGAAGAGGTGAAGCTTGACCAATACCAACGGCTTGAGCCTTAGACCCATTAGCAAGAGTAATATTGTGAGATGTTTTAGGGAATGACAACTTAGAGAAAAGAGAAGGATTACTAGCTAAGTGATCAGAAGCACCAGAGTCTAAAATCCAGGATCCAACAGATTGAGAGAAACAAACTGTAGAATTACCAACGTGAGTGACGTTGGCCGAAGAAGAAGAAGCCTGCTAAGTGGCTTTAAACTGAAGATACTCCTTATATTCATTGGCAGAAAGTAGGTGATATTTCTCAGACTCGATCTTGTGCTCAACAACTAGTTCAAGAGACTGAGCTACATTGACAGTTTTATTTGGAAATCCATGTAGGGAATAGCATTGATCTTGAGTGTGTCCATCCCGCTTACAGTAAGAACAGTGGAGATTACCTCTACCACCTCTTCCACGACCACCACCTCTATGACCACGACTTCGGCCTCCTCGGTCAGTGGAATTGGAGACAAAAACTGAAGACTCGGATGCTGTTTGAGAATCAAGGGAAGCTGTCGGAGAAGGAACTCGAAGCAAACGATCAATTAGTTCTTCCACTATAGGAATATTAGGATTTGTTAGAGTCTGATTTCGAACAGGTTCAAAGTCTTTGTGGAGGCCATGAAGAACAAATACCATGAGCCTGTTATTAAGCTTATCCGACATCTTTTGTGCATCATCATTAACCAGCATCAATTTAATCTCTTCACAAATGGATTGTGCTTTATTCAGATAGGAGGGCAAGTCAAGATCAGTCATTTGCATTGTCGCCAAACCGCTGTATATCATTAGCATAAATAGTTTGAGCCTTCTTCCAAATTTCGCAACATGTCTTGTAAGGACGGAAATGCACCATTAATCTAGGTTCAATAGACTGCCATAACAATGATACAAGCTGATAATCTACCCGTTGCCACTCATCCTTCTCAGATTCAGCAATGTCAGTAACCTTTTTAGTGAGATGGTCAGGCAATCCTTGACCCAGAAACCATATCTCTACAGCATTACGCCAATTCAAATAATTCTTACCATTCAACTTCTCGGTAGTAATGATCGGGGACCCAGAAAACGCAAAAGAGATCAGACCCTTCTTAGTAAATTCTGTCATGGAAGAAGTTCAGAAGGCAGAAAAGTATCCAGAAACCAGAGACCAAACCAAACGGGCAAAAATAGAAACCAAACAGCGAAAACAGAAACCAAACAGTGGTGAACAGGGGATTCAATGACAGACCCAGAAGCCAAACAGGGGCAAAACAGAACTGGGAGGAGACGGCGAACACAACGGCAGAATCGGCGTCGTCAATAGCGACCGGGAAGGTAGCGCACGGATCACACGCGCCGGCGAACGAAAATGCTGAAGACGGCGCGTGAGAGCGCGTGATGGCTGATACGGCGGCGGCACTTGGACAGACGGCCGGTCGGCGGCGTCTGAGGTGAACCCCGGTGTCACTTTGGGCACCGGACGTCAGTGGGTCAGTGCTAACAGCAGCTAAAACCCAAGAACACAATAACAGGAACGAACCGTACGCTCTGGTACCAAGTTAAATTCAAATCTGAATGTATTTCTCTCTGTATATTGCTATATGAGACTACAAAATATATACACTTGACTACTAGCTAGAACATTAAATATCTATGCTAATTCCTAGAAGTGTAAGTACAATGAATACATAGATACAATGAATAAAACTCCACCGTCCACACCGTCCACTAATTATAATTATAATCAACAACTTGTTTGTGCAAGAGAACCACTAGGGGTACTAGAAGAGGAACTAGTTTTTAGTAGCCTTAGGAGCTGTTCAAGTTGATCCTTGCTAAGGGAGATCTTATCGGCTTCATGGGCTGTGGGAGGTGCTCGGTGAGGCTTAGGACCAGAACCAGGCTTCTGATTCAGCATACCTGCCATAGAGGAGGTGGTGGTGTTGTGCTCACCACTCGGAGCTGGCTGGGTAGCTGAGGATACGTCAGTCATACTGACAAGGATTAGGGCCGGCAGTCCTGTTGTGGCACTGCTCTAATACCAACTTGTAAAAGGCATTTCATTACACTCTACAATTGGTACAAAAGGCTCCTTTTATAGAAGGAGTATAGCATACTGAAAACTACAATCAAGGAGGAAGGAAAGGAAACTACCAAAACTGCTAATCTAAATATGGTAACTTTGCTAGCTATAGGAAACAGAATATTCACAGTATTTACAGCCTTTATTTACAGTATTAAACACTGTTTAACACCGGTTTAATACACTGTCAACAACAACAAAAGCTAATAGCTAAATTATAAAATGATGAAAACAATCCTGAAATAGAGAATGTGCTCTAGTTAGTGAGAGAAACTTGAATGCTAAAATGAAATACACTGCTAAAATTCTTTCATATTTAAATAATGCTTGTTCATCAGTGTTGGTGCTCAAATAAGAAAAAAAACTAGATTGGAGAGATATCTAACAGTGATATGCGAAATTCCATTGGCACAAAATTGTGTCCGCAGAAAAGTTTAGCTTTAGCTTCTGACGGTTGTGCTCTAAGAGTCATTATTGTTAAGGGGTTTTAAGTTCTAGTTCATGGCCTACTAAAATCAAAGCTGAGTTCTTTTACCACAAAGATTTTGCTTGATCCTTCCCACTTTGTTTTAATTTAGTTTAGAAGAACTAGTTTTTGTGACAAATATTCCCTTTCTTTTTCACTCCTTTTTATTGTATCATATCTGCTTTGATCAAATGGGGCTGGGGTTCTAGACATGATATGATCGTCATCATTCTTATAGTTGATATTGTTGTATTGCGTGTTCATTGGATGTTTAACAAGTAACAAGATCTAATAGTATCTTTAGGACGATGAGGTTGCGAACTCATGGTTGAACAATGAAGCAGTCAGGAAAGCAATTCACACTGTACAGGTGAGGTTTCTACTCTCTAGTAAGATACCTGTACCGTATATATGAAAGCAGTAAATTGTGATCTTTCTGATGAAACAGGATAGTGTGGTCAATAGTTGGGAGTTATGCACGGACAGAATTTCCTTCAATCATGATGCTGGGAGCATGATCAAGTTCCACAAGAACCTAACTTCCAGGGGATATCGAGCACTTATATACAGGTGACTTTCCAACATAACAGCATTTTTACATTTATGGTAGCCAAAACTGTTCCATCGCTATACATTTAGGTGCAATTCATTGTTCTAGTTGATCCTATGGAATATGAGAAAGAAAAGTTGGATAATTTTTCACCTTTTTCTATTATTTTAGAAGGCAGTATCTATCATTGTTTCCATCAATGCAATTGTCCTTGATCTTCTTGGTGACTACTGAAAAAGCAAATACATTATGTAAACATGATTTAATATAGTACAGGAGAGTGTGAAATCAGTTATTTATTTATTTATTCATGATGGAGCTTTCAACGGATGTGCTTATAACTTTTAGATGTATGCCATGGACTACGTCAAAAGTAGTACTTTGTTATATGCTTTAACATTTTGAATTTCATTGCCGCTGCAAAACTGCAGGATTCAAGTGTATTTAAGGGCTTGACTATCTATCATTGAACGTGCTTTTCACAGTTTACTATGTTCAAATCTCTTCAATTCTAATTGTTTTTCGTCTAAAAAGTTTGCATTACCCTTGCTTTTAAAAGATAAGAATTTGTAAAATTGCTTATCAACAGCCTAGTATACAGATAAGGCATAACATGTTTACCTAGTTTTGGTGCTGTAATCATATTGCTGTTTAAACTGGCCCTCCTGAAACTAACCCTGTTTGGATTAACTTATTTTGTGTTCAAAACAGCTTATAATCAAAATCTTTGTGAGAGATTTTGAAAAATAAGGGATTATTTCCCCTAAAATAATCTAAACCAAACATGCCATAAAACCACTGCATATTTCTAAAATTCTTTTACTTCGGTTAACTCAACTTGGTGGAATTACAATCACAACAAACTTTAACACAAAGGTATTGTGCATGCTTAGCTTAATGGTTATGGGACACCTCAAGTCTTACATTGAAAGTGTTGGAAATTTTAGACTAGTGTATAAGACCTAGAGCTAGTTATTAATTTACTAAAGCAGCTTGGACGAGTCATTTTGGGCTGTGTAGTTTAGCTTGCTTGTTATGTTTATAGTAGTTGTGCTATTTTGGGTATAAGTGTGACAAGCCCAAAGTTCTGTACCTTTAAGCATTGCAGAATATGTGGGAGACATAAAATTTGCTGTAGTTTTATAAGGTATTTTATATTTCATTTGATGTTGACAGTTTATAGTGATACCTTTTCTCTTTAGGAATGCACTTCATGATATTTGCAAATGTATTTCTAAAATGAAGTGATGAAAAGTTTGCTGAATTCTGCATTTGTGGCATTATTTTACAAGTATGCTGATTGCATATTTTCATTGAAGGATTCTTTTTTTTTTTTTTGGGATACAAGAAGGATTAATTCTTTATTAATGTTGTAAAACCTTCACAAGAATCTGTTGCTGTGGGGATAATCCTGTGACCATTTACATTGAGTAATGATCATTAGTCCAACAATGCTAACAGTGAAGATGACCGTTTGTTTATTATTTTTGGTGAATGTGAAGATAACCATTTTGTCACTGAAAGTATTGACACCACCTTTCTCTTTTAACACTTTGTTGTCACCCAAATTACAACCATTAGGTCCATTACCCATACTATATCAAAGTCACTCTAAATTCCACCACCACAACATTCTTTCCAAAATCTTTTCTAGATAACTAATACATTGCTGGCCTGCTACATCACAAGAAACTGACCTCTGCCACTTCCATTTTTCGTACTTGCTCACCCACCATTGCTGCTACATTTAATGTGTTTTTATATGATTTTTCAGTGAACCGAAAATTATGCTCAAGCTCCCGTGGCTTCTCTTTGAATATTTATTTTCTAATATTCTTATTAAAGCATGGACTACACCAATCATATAAATATTTGATTAAGGGAGTTATCCACCCTTTTATTTCCTTATTTTCACTATGACATTTTCTGATAGAGCCTCTCCTAAAATCACTAAGGTCTATGAGAGAAAGAAAGCCCAAGGTAGAATGGGTTTGGGCCGAGAGGGTGAGGAAAATGTGAATGGGAATGGGAACCACAATGCTATAACTAACTGCTGATGTGGCAGTGGTAGTGGGGGGAAAAGGTGATTCCTCGTGATTCTGTTAGATGGGGGGAATATAACTGAGTGGATTGTTAGAGGGGGGTAGGCTGGAATTGGCTTGGACTTGGGAGAGAATTGAGCACTCTCTAATTTGCTCATCCTTGTTTCTGTTTTCGTTCTGCATTCTTAGAAGCTGTAACAGCATTACTGGAACTGATATCAACTTGATATCATCAAGAGTTTAATCAATATACCAGTGTTTCTATCCATTTTCTGTTCTTCTTTTTTTGGCACCTATCAACTGTTTCCAGAGCTCCCGATCTTGGGAGCTGTGTATGGTGACTACGCGAGCTACAATGGAGTCAAGAATGGAGAATCTGGAGAAGAGCGTGCAAGAATGTAGGAATGAAAGTCGATCACAGTTGGATGAACTCAAACGACTGCTGAAAGGGAGCAACCAAAACTACACCCGGGGACGATCCCGACATCGACGGTCACATAACCACCAAGATGAGGAGGATAGTGAAGACAGGAAACACGATAGTCGAGTGGGTTCAGTTCATTGCCCAGGATCAGAATTCAAAGATCGCGAAAATAGAGGCTATTCTTCAAGGGGAACCCGTCCACTGTGGCAGAACGATGGGGGAAGGAAGCTGGAGGTGCCGATTTTCTCGAGAGACGACAGGTATGGTTCGGTAAACGGAGTTGAGTGATATTTCAAGCTCAATCATGTGGAGGACCCGAAGAAGCTAGTAGCAGTGCTGGTGGCTCTCGAAAACAGAGCATTGAATTGGTACTAGTGGTGGGAGGAATAGAATCCTTCCCCTAGCTGGGAACAGTTCAAGAAGGCGCTCCTAAGACGATTTCAACCAGGTTTGGTTCAGAATCCCTTTGGACCATTGTTGAGTACGAAACAAACCGAGTTAGTGATGGAGTATAGGGAGAAATTTGAGATGATTTATGCTCCATTGAAAAATGCTGACAAGGTGATGATGATGGGAATTTTCCTGAATGGGTTATGGGAGGAGCTGCAAGCTGAACTCAAGTTGTATAAATTTGAGACCATGTCAGAATTGATGGACATGGCCTTGCTGTTGGAAGAGAAGAACGGAGCCCTGAGGAAGGGAGGGTTGGTTACTAATGACAGGGGTGGGTTGTATGGGAAGGGGTTTTCAACGAACAAGCCCAATTTGGTGGGAGAGGTGGGGAAGAGTCACACCATTACACCAAGGACCACTTATGGGAGTAAAAGCTCATTGGAACCCAAACCCCCAGACGAGCAAGGAGGAGACAAAAGAAGCAATGTAGGTAGAAGACTCTTTCAAGCTGAGCTACATGAAATAAGCCGAAAGGGGTTATGCTTTAAGTGTGGGGAATAATAGGGACCTGAGCATGTGTGCAAATTGAAGCACTACCAGATTTTCATAATGGAAGATTCGGAAGAAAGGGAGGGAGAAAGTGAGGAAGAGAAAGAAGGAGCAGTGGTGGAAATGGAGGATAAAACTCTTCAATTATCCTTGCACAGCATAATGGGGCTGACCTCCAATCAGTCATTAAAGTATGTAAGAATGAAGGAACGAAAGTCGATCACAGTTGGATGAACTCAAACGACTGCTGAAAGGGAGCAACCAAAACTACACCCGGGGACGATCCTGACATCGGCGGTCACATAACCACCAAGATGAGGAGGATAGTGAAGACAGGAAGCACGATCGAGTGGGTTCAGTTCATTGCCCAGGATCAGAATTCAAAAATCGCGAAAGCAGAGGCTATTCTTCAAGGGGAACCTGTCCACTGTGGCGGAACGATGGGGGAAGGAAGCTGGAGGTGCCGATTTTCTCGAGAGACGACAGCTATGGTTCGGTAAACAGAGTTGAGTGATATTTCAAGCTCAATCATGTGGAGGACCCGAAGAAGCTAGTAGCAGTGCTGGTGGCTCTCGAAAACAGAGCATTGAATTGGTACTGGTGGTGGGAGGAATAGAATCCTTCCCCTAGCTGGGAACAGTTCAAGAAGGCGCTCCTAAGACGATTTCAACCAGGTTTGGTTCAGAATCCCTTTGGACCATTGTTGAGTACGAAACAAACCGAGTTAGTGATGGAGTATAGGGAGAAATTTGAGATGATTTATGCTCCATTGAAAAATGCTGACAAGGTGATGATGATGGGAATTTTCCTGAATGGGTTATGGGAGGAGCTGCAAGCTGAACTCAAGTTGTATAAATTTGAGACCATGTCAGAATTGATGGACATGGCCTTGCTGTTGGAAGAGAAGAACGGAGCCCTGAGGAAGGGAGGGTTGGTTACTAATGACAGGGGTGGGTTGTATGGGAAGGGGTTTTCAACGAACAAGCCCAATTTGGTGGGAGAGGTGGGGAAGAGTCACACCATTACACCAAGGACCACTTATGGGAGTAAAAGCTCATTGGAACCCAAACCCCCAGACGAGCAAGGAGGAGACAAAAGAAGCAATGTAGGTAGAAGACTCTTTCAAGCTGAGCTACATGAAATAAGCCGAAAGGGGTTATGCTTTAAGTGTGGGGAATAATAGGGACCTGAGCATGTGTGCAAATTGAAGCACTACCAGATTTTCATAATGGAAGATTCGGAAGAAAGGGAGGGAGAAAGTGAGGAAGAGAAAGAAGGAGCAGTGGTGGAAATGGAGGATAAAACTCTTCAATTATCCTTGCACAGCATAATGGGGCTGACCTCCAATCAGTCATTAAAGTATGTAAGAATGAAGGAACGAAAGTCGATCACAGTTGGATGAACTCAAACGACTGCTGAAAGGGAGCAACCAAAACTACACCCGGGGACGATCCTGACATCGGCGGTCACATAACCACCAAGATGAGGAGGATAGTGAAGACAGGAAGCACGATCGAGTGGGTTCAGTTCATTGCCCAGGATCAGAATTCAAAAATCGCGAAAGCAGAGGCTATTCTTCAAGGGGAACCTGTCCACTGTGGCGGAACGATGGGGGAAGGAAGCTGGAGGTGCCGATTTTCTCGAGAGACGACAGCTATGGTTCGGTAAACAGAGTTGAGTGATATTTCAAGCTCAATCATGTGGAGGACCCGAAGAAGCTAGTAGCAGTGCTGGTGGCTCTCGAAAACAGAGCATTGAATTGGTACTGGTGGTGGGAGGAATAGAATCCTTCCCCTAGCTGGGAACAGTTCAAGAAGGCGCTCCTAAGACGATTTCAACCAGGTTTGGTTCAGAATCCCTTTGGACCATTGTTGAGTACGAAACAAACCGAGTTAGTGATGGAGTATAGGGAGAAATTTGAGATGATTTATGCTCCATTGAAAAATGCCGACAAGGTGATGATGATGGGAATTTTCTGAATGGGTTATGGGAGGAGCTGCAAGCTGAACTCAAGTTGTATAAATTTGAGACCATGTCGAATTGATGGACATGGCCTTGCTGTTGGAAGAGAAGAACGGAGCCCTGAGGAAGGGAGGGTTGGTTACTAATGACAGGGGTGGGTTGTATGGGAAGGGGTTTTCAACGAACAAGCCCAATTTGGTGGGAGAGGTGGGGAAGAGTCACACCATTACACCAAGGACCACTTATGGGAGTAAAAGCTCATTGGAACCCAAACCCCCAGACGAGCAAGGAGGAGACAAAAGAAGCAATGTAGGTAGAAGACTCTTTCAAGCTGAGCTACATGAAATAAGCCGAAAGGGGTTATGCTTTAAGTGTGGGGAATAATAGGGACCTGAGCATGTGTGCAAATTGAAGCACTACCAGATTTTCATAATGGAAGATTCGGAAGAAAGGGAGGGAGAAAGTGAGGAAGAGAAAGAAGGAGCAGTGGTGGAAATGGAGGATAAAACTCTTCAATTATCCTTGCACAGCATAATGGGGCTGACCTCCAATCAGTCATTAAAGTATGTAAGAATGAAGGAACGAAAGTCGATCACAGTTGGATGAACTCAAACGACTGCTGAAAGGGAGCAACCAAAACTACACCCGGGGACGATCCTGACATCGGCGGTCACATAACCACCAAGATGAGGAGGATAGTGAAGACAGGAAGCACGATCGAGTGGGTTCAGTTCATTGCCCAGGATCAGAATTCAAAAATCGCGAAAGCAGAGGCTATTCTTCAAGGGGAACCTGTCCACTGTGGCGGAACGATGGGGGAAGGAAGCTGGAGGTGCCGATTTTCTCGAGAGACGACGGCTATGGTTCGGTAAACGAGTTGAGTGATATTTCAAGCTCAATCATGTGGAGGACCCGAAGAAGCTAGTAGCAGTGCTGGTGGCTCTCGAAAACAGAGCATTGAATTGGTACTGGTGGTGGGAGGAATAGAATCCTTCCCCTAGCTGGGAACAGTTCAAGAAGGCGCTCCTAAGACGATTTCAACCAGGTTTGGTTCAGAATCCCTTTGGACCATTGTTGAGTACGAAACAAACCGAGTTAGTGATGGAGTATAGGGAGAAATTTGAGATGATTTATGCTCCATTGAAAAATGCCGACAAGGTGATGATGATGGGAATTTTCTGAATGGGTTATGGGAGGAGCTGCAAGCTGAACTCAAGTTGTATAAATTTGAGACCATGTCGAATTGATGGACATGGCCTTCTTTGTTGGAAGAGAAGAACGGAGCCCGAGGAAGGAGGGTTGGTTACTAATGACAGGGGTGGGTTGTATGGGAAGGGGTTTTCAACGAACAAGCCCAATTTGGTGGGAGAGGTGGGGAAGAGTCACACCATTACACCAAGGACCACTTATGGGAGTAAAAGCTCATTGGAACCCAAACCCCCAGACGAGCAAGGAGGAGACAAAAGAAGCAATGTAGGTAGAAGACTCTTTCAAGCTGAGCTACATGAAATAAGCCGAAAGGGGTTATGCTTTAAGTGTGGGGAATAATAGGGACCTGAGCATGTGTGCAAATTGAAGCACTACCAGATTTTCATAATGGAAGATTCGGAAGAAAGGGAGGGAGAAAGTGAGGAAGAGAAAGAAGGAGCAGTGGTGGAAATGGAGGATAAAACTCTTCAATTATCCTTGCACAGCATAATGGGGCTGACCTCCAATCAGTCATTAAAGTATGTAAGAATGAAGGAACGAAAGTCGATCACAGTTGGATGAACTCAAACGACTGCTGAAAGGAGCAACCAAAACTACACCCGGGGACGATCCTGACATCGGCGGTCACATAACCACCAAGATGAGGAGGATAGTGAAGACAGGAAGCACGATCGAGTGGGTTCAGTTCATTGCCCAGGATCAGAATTCAAAAATCGCGAAAGCAGAGGCTATTCTTCAAGGGGAACCTGTCCACTGTGGCGGAACGATGGGGGAAGGAAGCTGGAGGTGCCGATTTTCTCGAGAGACGACAGCTATGGTTCGGTAAACAGAGTTGAGTGATATTTCAAGCTCAATCATGTGGAGGACCCGAAGAAGCTAGTAGCAGTGCTGGTGGCTCTCGAAAACAGAGCATTGAATTGGTACTAGTGGTGGGAGGAATAGAATCCTTCCCCTAGCTGGGAACAGTTCAAGAAGGCGCTCCTAAGACGATTTCAACCAGGTTTGGTTCAGAATCCCTTTGGACCATTGTTGAGTACGAAACAAACCGAGTTAGTGATGGAGTATAGGGAGAAATTTGAGATGATTTATGCTCCATTGAAAAATGCTGACAAGGTGATGATGATGGGAATTTTCCTGAATGGGTTATGGGAGGAGCTGCAAGCTGAACTCAAGTTGTATAAATTTGAGACCATGTCAGAATTGATGGACATGGCCTTGCTGTTGGAAGAGAAGAACGGAGCCCTGAGGAAGGGAGGGTTGGTTACTAATGACAGGGGTGGGTTGTATGGGAAGGGGTTTTCAACGAACAAGCCCAATTTGGTGGGAGAGGTGGGGAAGAGTCACACCATTACACCAAGGACCACTTATGGGAGTAAAAGCTCATTGGAACCCAAACCCCCAGACGAGCAAGGAGGAGACAAAAGAAGCAATGTAGGTAGAAGACTCTTTCAAGCTGAGCTACATGAAATAAGCCGAAAGGGGTTATGCTTTAAGTGTGGGGAATAATAGGGACCTGAGCATGTGTGCAAATTGAAGCACTACCAGATTTTCATAATGGAAGATTCGGAAGAAAGGGAGGGAGAAAGTGAGGAAGAGAAAGAAGGAGCAGTGGTGGAAATGGAGGATTGACATAATGGGGCTGACCTCCAATTAGTCATTAAAGTATGGGGCAGAATTGCAGAGAAACAAGTGTTGGTGCTGGTTGATTGTGGAGCATCCAACAACTTTATTTCCAAAAAATTGGTAAAGGAGTTAAATCTGCCAGTAGGGAACACCCCTGAATATACAATGGAAGTGGGAAATGGAGAAAAAGTGAGGAGTAGAGGATTATGCATAGAAGTGATCCTTGAGATGCAGGGTGTGGAAATTAAGCAAGACTTCTTCCTGTTTGATTTGGGGGGAGCAAAGGTGGTTTTAGGAATGGATTGGCTTGCTAGCTTGGGGGATATTGAAGCTAATTTCAAGAATTTGACACTAAAATGGGAGAGGGAAGGCATCAAGATGACTCTTAGAGGGGATCCTTCCCTTTGCAGGGCACAAGCCTCTTGGAAAACCATGCTCAAGGCTTTACAAAATGAAAGGGAAGGATATTATATTGAATACCAACAGCTGCAGAGTGAAGGTGAAGGAAGAGTGCAGAAACTTCTATCCACAGAAGTGGAGGCTGTTTTGGAGGAATTTGTTGACATTTTTCAAGAACCATATGGGCTACCTCCTAGGAGAGAACAAGATCATGCCATTTATCTCAAAGAAGGGGCTTAAATCCCTAATATCAGGCCATACAGGTATCCTTATTACCAGAAAAATGAGATTGAAAAAATAGTGAGTGAGATGTTGTTGGCTGGTATAATCAGACCAAGTACCATCCCATATTCTAGTCCCGTTATTTTAGTCAAGAAAAAGGATGGTGGATGGAGGTTTTGTGTTGATTATAGGTGGTGTGGTGTGAATTGAGATTAAAATTTAGAAAAAAATTCAGTTGCCAAGTCTCACCAAAAATATATAAAACCTTGCAACCAGTTGTAGTCAGCAAGGGTCAATCCTTTCACCCTGGATTGTATGTATTGGATTAGGGGTTGTAGTTATTGGACAATGCAGAAAATCCCCCCACTGCTTTTGCTTCTTCATTTGTGTCCTCTTGAAGAGTGGGACACATATCAGTAGGATGTCCAGGAGAGCAACAAATACTACAAGCATTAACTAACGCTTTCCCACTATCCATTAGCTTTTGAACCATGGTGGTCAACTGAGCCATTTGCTGCTGCAAGCTAACTGTTTCCGCCTCTTTAACTGCCCTCTTTAACTGCTCGCACTCCTATGTCATTCCTGGTGAAGAATTGTTGAGTGTTCGCAGCCATTCTTGCTATCAAATTTCTGGCCTCTTGTGGAGTCTTATCAACCAAAGCTCCTCCACTAGCAGCATCAATCATGTTGCGGTCCATAACCATCAAACCCTCGTAGAAATATTGAATAAGAAGTTGCTCGCTGATTTGATGTTGAGGACAACTAGCACATAATCTCTTGAACCTCTCCCAGTAATCATGAAGCGACTCCCCATGCCTTTGTTGAATGCCGCAAATTTCTTTTCTGATGGTTGCGGCCTTTGAGGCAGGGAAGTATCTGTCCAAGAAAGTTCGAGCCATGTCCTGCCATGAATTTATGGATCCTGGAGGCAAATAATATAACCACTCCTTCGCAGACTCTTTCAGTGAGAATGGAAAAGCCTTGAGCTTGACTTAGTCTACGGGAATGCCTGTAGGCTTCATGCTAGAGCACACCACATGAATCTCCTTCAGATGCTTGTTGGGATCCTCCCCGGCTAATCCATGAAAAGATGGTAGAAGATGGATTAGGCCGGACTTCAACTCAAATGCCACTTCATTCTCAGGAATCTCTATGCAAAGGGGCTGTTGGTCTAAGTTTGGAGCACCCAACGTCCTTAAAGTATTCTCTGCCATCACCACTTCTTCAGATGTTTCAGAAAATATCTCAGAACTGGATAAATCTATATGGTGGGTAGCTTCGACGTCAGCAGGTGTGAATTGAAGAAGAAACTGTGAGCTGACTTGTTCAAAGTAATGTCTTAAATTCCTCAATTGCTCGTTTACTTCACCACTGGACATGAACACCTGCAAAACAGTCGGAAAGAAGGAAGAAAAGTATTAAAAACTGAAATAAAAACAGAGTGAAAAATAGGAAGCAAATTAATAGCGCAATTGAACAATTAGTTCCCTGGCAACAACACCAAAATTTGGTGTGGTGTATAAAATTAAGGACAAAATCAGTTGCTAAGTTCCACAAAAAATATAAAAACCTTGCAACTAGTTGTAGTTAACAAAAGTCGATCCACAGAGAATTAATTCAATTAACACTATAAATTGATTCCTAATTTTAAACTCTAAAAAACAATAAACAGTAAAAAGAGTGGTTTTGTTTGTTAAAACTAAAAATAGAAATTGAATCTAAAGCAATAACACGATTTGAATTACCAATTTAAAGGACAATGGTTAAGAGATGGAATCCACCACTAGATTTATATGATTATGTTAACTTACATTTCCTTTATACCAATATAACCAATTATGCTTTTATGTGATTGTGAGATAAATTCTTTGTTTTCCTTAAGTTTTACTTAATTCAACAACCGCTCAAATCAAATCCTAATCATTAGTTATTTGTAAAGTAACCACTCTTACACCTACCTAATGATTGCATTGAGAATTAGAAAACCAATCACACTAAGATCTAATCACACACTGGGATTAAATTACTTAGATCATATGTCTCACTAGTCCTACCACCGCAACCGCGCATAGCAATCCTAGTTTTACCACTTTTGAAATTGGCAAAAAGTATAAAGACCTTTATACCAAATTAAGATCAGAAACATATGAATAAAAACTTAATTGAATTGATATAAAGAGATATGCAAGGTTCACATAATCAAAACTAGGGTTTCATCTTCCCTTAACCAAATAAGAAAATTAGCCGCACATGGCAAATTCAAAATCAGAAGAAAAATGAAATAGGAACATAGTCAAGAATGAAAGAACGAAAGAAAACTGAAGATTAAACTAGTTTCCAGCGAATGAGGTTGATCGATCTCCAATTGCTCGAACCCGAGTCTCCAATCTTCGATCAAATCTCCCTCTTTCTTGTTCTTCAAATCCTCTTCTGTTCTCTGACGGCTCTCAGTTCAGAGATGCCTTAGGAACCTTAGGCAATCCTATTTATAGCTTTTGGGCCCTTAACCCTCGTCCAACTTTAAAATTCTAATTTCTGAGACGCAAACACGGGCCGTGTTTCATTACAAGGCCCCCCTGTGTTTGAATCTGCCAACAAGTTTTCATGGAATTACGCAAACAGAGAACACGCCCCCCTATGTTTCATGACACGGGCCGTGTTTTCGTTCCAAGCTAAAAATTGCATCCAATTAAATTTTCCAGAGAATAACACGGCCCCCCTGTGTTTCATGACACGAGCTGTGTTTTTCTGTTTCTTCAATTTCAACCCAAATTCTTCATACGTTCTCTTTTCTCTTTGCTTCTAGGGGTGATATTGATCTCCTGAAAAACACAATGCGATTATGAGTGCTTATAAAGCACACTTAAGCAAAGTTTCACAATAAGGATCCGATTAAACTTCATATCTAGAAACTTAACTAAAAGTTAACAATTAACCACACATGAAGTCTAATTAGATCAAACATAAGACACTCAAGATATAGAAATAATCAACAAATCAATAGGGCACTGAACAAGATGACAATTCTTAATAAGTTTCCTATCCCCATCATTGATGAGTTGCTAGATGAATTGGGGGGAGCCAGGGTGTTTTCTAAGCTGGACCTGAAATTTGGTTACCACCAGATTAGGATGAAGGAAGAGGACATTCATAAAACAACTTTCAGGACTCATGAGGGACATTATGAGTTTTTGGTTATGCCATTTGGCTTGACCAACGCGTCCTCCACCTGTCAAGCCTTCATGAACTGAGTCTTGAAACCTTATTTGAGGAAGTTTGTACTAGTCTTTTTCGATGATATCCTAATTTAGAGTCAAGATGAATACAGCCATGAGGATCATCTCAAGATGGTACTACAGTTATTGAGGGATAATAATCTATTTGTCAACAAGAAGTGCAGCTTCGGCCAGCAACAATTAGAGTACTTGGGGCATTTGATTTCAGGAAGTGGGGTTTCTATAGATCCCAAAAAAGTGGAGGATATGGTAAACTGGGCGATTCCTGTGGATGTGAAGGGGTTGAGAGGTTTTTTGGGGCTAACCGGCTACTATAGGAGATTTGTCAAAAATTATGGGAAGATTGCTTGGCCCCTCACACAGCTGCTTAAGAAAGACAATTTCAAATGGGAAAATGAAGCTCAAGTTGCCTTTGACAAACTTAAGGTAGCTATAACCACTTTACCTATGTTGGCTGTCTCAAATTTTGAGGAACTTTTCATTATAGAGACTGATGCCTCCGAGAAAGGAGTGGGGGCTCTGTTGATGCAAGAAGGGAGACCGATTGCCTACATGAGTCAAACTTTATCTGATAGAGCTCAGAATAAGTCTATGTATGAAACAGAGTTAATGGCTATAGTCTTGGTTGTTCATAAATGAAGACATTATTTACTTGGGAGACATTTTGTGGTGCACACTGATCAGAAAAGTTTAAGGTATCTTGCTGAACAGAGAATCATAGGGGAAGAACAACAGAAATGGATCTCTAAATTGTTGGGGTTTGATTTTGAAATAAAATACAAACCAGGAAGTGAGAATAGGGTGGCGGATGCTCTTCTAGAAAGCTACGATATTCAGCCATTTCTTCAGTTCAGTTTTATGAATGGGATGGGTTAGAAGATGAAATACAAGCTGATGAAAAATTGAGGAGAATTATTCAGGATCTGTTGAGGCAACCTGAAGGGAGGTTGTATTTTAAGGGGAGAATGGTGATTGCTAAGGTTTCTCCCAAGGTTCCTTTAATCCTTAAGGAATTCTATGATTTAGCAATAGGAGGTCACTCAGGTTTCTTCAGAACCTACAAGCGGATATCTAGACTGATTTATTGGGAAGGAATGAAGAGGAGAATCCAGCAGTATGTGCAGAGATGTGAAATCTGCCAGAGGAATAAATATCAGACCCTCAGTCCAGCGGGTTTACTTCAACCACTTCCTATACCAACACACACATGGACAGACCTCTCTATGGACTTTATAGGAGGGTTACCTAAGGCTTTTGGGGTGGATACTATTCTTGTGATAGTGGACAAATTTACAAAATATGTCCATTTCATAGCAATAGCTCACCTTTTTATTGCTAAGGATATTACTAAAATTTTCATTAATGACATAGTCAGACTTCATGGATTCCCTTCCTCCATTGTGTCAGACCGGGACAAGGTGTTTCTTAGCACTTTTTGGATAGAATTATTCAAGTTCGCTGGGACCAAGCTGAAATTTAGTTCAGCATATCACCCACAATTTGATGGGCAGACAGAGGTGGTTAATAGGTGTTTGGAGACCTACTTGAGGTGCCTAACAGGGAACAAACCCAAACTATGGCCTCAATGGCTTAGCTAGGCAAAGTTTTGGTATAACACCAACTATAATTCTGCTGCCAAGATGACCCCTTTCAAAGCTTTATATGAAAGAGATCCCTCTGTGCTTGTTAGAGGGGATGGGAATCAATCTTCAGTAGAAGCAGTTAACAGGCTCTTGACAGAAAGAAACCACATGCTGGATGAACTAAAAGATCACTTGATTCAGGCTCAGAACAAAATGCGCAACCAGGCCAATAAACATAGAAGAGAAGTTGAATATCAGGTGGGAGATGTAGTTTTCTTAAAAATTCAGCCTTATAAGTTGAAGACTGTGGCCAAAAGGGTGAATCAGAAATTGAGTCCTAGGTATTGTGGACCTTGTGAGATTATTGAGAAGATCAGCCCAGTTGCTTATAAATTGAAGCTACCAGAGGACAGCCAAGTGCATCCGGTCTTCCATGCTTCCCTGTTGAAGAAATCAGTTGCAGTAGAAGCTACTAGTCAGCCTCTACCTTCATTTCTGGCAAAAGATTGGGAATTGAAGGTTCATCCAGCTTAAGCACTAACTGTCCGCACTAATTTAGAAAGGGAAACAGAACTCCTAATCAAATGGCACAATTTGCCAGATTTTGAGAATTCTTGGGAGGCTTTGTCTGCCATCAAAGAACAGTTTCCTGACTTCCACCTTGAGGACAAGGTGTGTCTTAAGGGGGGGAGTGTTGATAGAGCCTCTCCTAAAATCACTGAGGTCTATGTGAGAAAGAAAGCCCAAGGTAGAATGGGTTTTGGGCCGAGAGGGTGAGGAAAATGGGAATGGGAATGGGAACCACAATGCTGTAACTAACTACTGATGTGGCAGTGGTAGTGGGGGGAAAAGGTGATTCCTTGTGATTCTGTTAGATGGGGGGGGGGGGGGATTATAACTGAGTGGTATTGTTAGAGGGGGTAGGCTGGAATTGGCTTGGACTTGGGAGAGAATTGAGCATTCTCTAATTTGCTCATCTTTGTTTCTGTTTTTGTTCTGCATTCCTAGCAGTTGTAACAGCATTACTGGAACTGATATCAACTTGATATCATCCAGAGTTTAATCAATATACCAGTGTTTCTATCCATTTTCTGTTCTTCATTTTCCGGTACCTATCATTTTCCTAGAGGATGCATGCTGTTGGACCCTTAATTTCTTCATTCTGAAAAATATAATAATACACTGAAAAAATCCAAGATCCTATTACAAGGGAGAAAAACAACCTAGCATCTTAAGTAAGAATTTTCTATCCTTATGATACTAATATTCAACAAAAGGTGAACACAGAAAGAAACAGTGAGTGGATTCAAATTTTACACGAGAATATAATTTATAAATGAAATATATAATGGATGTAACTGCAAATAAATAAATGACATAAATGCAGGCAATAGGTTCTTAACTTCGTGAAGTGCATGATCAGTATATGTGCAAAGTATCTATTTCAGCAGGCTGACTAGGGGAACACCATGTTACACTTACAATTCCTGTCTAAGGAAATAGAACTAATACTCGCAGATCACTTTGCCTCTCTGGAATGTATTTTATTATTATTTTGGTTTATTTCTTCCATTTTAGTTAATATTAGGCTCTCAAATGTTTACATAATATAATACTAAACTTCCTAATCTTAATTATAAAATTATTACTACGTAATGACATTGCAAGTAACTACTTTCTTAATCCAATGAGATTTTCCTCTTAACTTACTTCTTCCTTGTGGGTGTTTACTCCTCCAATCCTTCTCTGGGAGTTTTCTGTGGATACCAGTACCACAAAATTCCCCAGTAATTACCACACAGATATATCTCAAGTTCTTTGCACGGCAAGTTATTACTTTAGTTGCAGTAACCTTTGATAATTGCTTCAGGTAATGCATATTCTTTTTTGGGTGTTAATTGATAAGAAAACTTAAAAAGTTTCACATTTTTGGCAGTGGCGATCATGACATGTGTGTTCCATTTACGGGGAGCCAAGCATGGACGAGATCAATTGGATACAAGATTGTTGATGAATGGAGGCCTTGGACATCCAATGGTCAAGTTGCTGGGTACATTTCCTCTTATCTTATCGTACTTAAAGAATCTTCAAATATTTTAATCAATTAAATGGAAGGACCTTGTTTGAAATTCTGGACTTGTTTCTGAAATGGTTTATAAATCCAGATAAAATGATCTTGTTTAAGTATCTACACCACGCATTATGAAGCATGCTAGAACACATTTTCTGGTATTGGAGCTATGTATACATGTATCCTTTTCTGGTATTGGTCCTAGTTAGCACTAGGAGTCTAGGCCTCAAGATTGCAACCTGTTAGCAATATATGCCCCAGAAATGTTTTTCACAATGTAAAAAAGACCAACCTTGACTAGAAATTGAGTTAATTATCTTTATTGATCGCAGGTATGCACAAGGATATGACAAAAATCTTACTTTTCTGACCATAAAGGTTTGTATATAAAATTTTTTTAGCAAATGTCGTTAGATTCATTTGGTCTTGATACTATTTGTATTTGATTGCATTGGTACAGGGAGCTGGGCATACTGTTCCAGAATATAAACCACAAGAGGCATTGGATTTTTATAAACGTTTTCTCGCTGGATTGCCAATATGAGAGAGAGAGAGAGAGAGAAGATTGGAGTAATGCTGCTTTAGATTTTCTTTATTAATGATTAAAGTTTATGAAGACGAGATGTTATATATCTGGATTATTTACCTCCGTAATTTATTACAAAATTAATACACTTTATATTTAAAATAAGGCTATGGATAGATAAATGAGGCTATGGCAATTAACCTAGCAAATTTACAAAACTGGGGCTATGGCAATTTACATATTACAATTTTTATGACAGCTTTTGTGATGGAGAAAGTGTTTGAAAAATGATGAGAAAAATATCTAATGTGAACACTATACTTTGACCGGGTTCATATTAAAAAAAATGAGGATGATAAAAGTAAAAGATTTTTTTTAAGTGCCCTAATAATGGAAATGAAAAAAAAATCTCATGGAAAATTTTGGATAATTGAAATTAAATTAACAAAAAAAGAGATTTTTAGATAAGTGAAATGGTCTTAAAGGAGATAAGAGAAATTTCAGGAAGTCGAGATAAGAGATAAGAAAATTTAGAGAAGTGATAAATAAGATAAGATGATAGAGTAAATTTGAAGTTGAGAAAAGTAACAAGTGATAAGATGAAAGGTTGAGAGTTTTAGAAGTTTAAATTAAATGGGAGATAAGATGAAAGAAAGATAAAATAGCTTTAGATTGTAACCAATCTTTAGGTGATAAGAGATTTGGTGAGAAGAAATTAGATTATTTCAATGCATGATAAAATGAAAGAGAGAGAGAGAAGAGTTATACATAACAAACAAATATTAAATGATAGTAATCAAATGAGAAATATTTGAATTAGATAAGATTGAATTGGTTCAAGCGTTGTTATCAGTAGGGATATGTACTTAGCCTATAAATACAAGCTTAGATGGTGAAAGAAGGGACAAATAATTACACATAGTTACTCACAATTACACAAAAAGATACACAAGAGAGTGCACAATAAAAAGATAGAGGGCTTTCTAGAGCGTGAGAAATGTGAGGATAAGGGATAAAGGTTTTGCAAGTGGTTGTTTCTCTTTTTTTATAACAATAGAGAGGTAAGTTTCACTTAACCCTTTTATTGTCATAGGTAAATTTGTGTTTGCGTTTGCTCTTTCAATGTTATATTCATATTTGTGTTCTTTTTTGGTTATTAGATGTGTTAACAATGTGTCATTATTTTTGAAATGATCTCGTAAATTACTGAGCCTTCAAAATGATCCCACTACTTTCAACCATTAACACCACCACGTGTACACTATAATAAAGGATGATTAAAAAGAAAATGTGAATTCTGTGATCCAATAATCCTTTAAATGTTTGCATGGATATCACGTTGGAATAGGTAAAACAATGGGTCTTTGGAGTGTTTTTATTGAGTTTTGATGCATTGGATATTTACGTGATTGCAAGCATAAATTTTGATAAAAGAAAAAATGAGTAGTATGAGAAATTGGTTAGTACAAAAGCAATGTGAGATTTGATAAATGAAGAGGAGATGAAGGACTTATACTAAACAATGATCACGAGACTACCTTTGTTATGTGATTGAGTACTTTTTTTTTAAGTTAGTTTCCTACTATATTTTGGTTTCAAATGACAAATTGTATTTTAAAATAAACAAAAAGAAATTGAGAAAAAATATTTAAGATTTTGTAACAACTTGTTGATTAATGGGTAATATCTTTAGCATGACGTCGAGTTTCATCCATTCAAATTTTAATTGAATTAGCTGAGCCATGACGACTTATTGATCTAATTTTTTTAAAAATTGAGTTAATTTATTTTTTTAAATATAAAATAAGTCACTTTTTTTTTAAAAAAATTAAATTTTAAAATGATAAAAAAATAATAAAATGATAAAGGGTCATTTGAATTATAATCGCTTGATAACTCTTAGTTGATGTCTCTAGCGTAACACTGAGCTTCACTTTTTCAAAATTAATTAGATTAGTTGAACCATGACGACTTGTTAATTCAAATTTTTAAAATAAAATTAAACTTTATAGAAATAAGATAAATCATCATTTTTTTACATAATTAAAATCAACTAACATACAAGAATTTTCTAAAGAATTACATGCCTTTGAGTTCTCCATTATACTAGAGATATGTAAAAGCACAAGTCAAGTCAAAATTAATTTTTCTTAAATTTAGTTTTTTTTTTACATTTTTTACAGGGTAAAATAAATATTTAAGGATTATTAATAATTCACACAGTTAATTTAGGGTAATCGTCTTAAGACGGATGTTTCAAGGGTACAGTGGGATTAACTCTCCACATTTCTTTGTATAGACTCCCAAATTCGACCTTTGTAATATAGACAATTTTTTCTTAGGTTTTTTTTTCATTTTTTTCTAATTTAAATAAAATTAATGACAACTCTTAATTTTTAAATTTTAGTTGTCATTTCCATCGTGATTTCGATCGCGACAGATGACGACTCCCCTATGAATAACTTAAGAGTTAAGCTTATATAAGTTATTTGTGCAAATATTGTGATTTTTATATGTTTGTTTTACCCCACCACCCCTTTTATTGATCTTTACTTGTTTTTTAGTATTAATTGTTTTATTATGCAAATCCTAAGGTAGAACACTTTTTAGAACTTGTTTTGTGTTTGCTTTGTTTTGCAAGATATGGGTAGCTTTGAAGATTATAAAGGTTTGTATGCTCCTTACACTCACTACACCTACATATTTCTCACATACATTTGAGTGAAGCCCTATACCTGGGGCTGAGTGAATCTTAAGTTAAATAAGAGGTTGCATAGTAGTAGCTATTTTGAATGCACATCTTGTTTGATTATTGTGAAAACCTAGTCTAGAATGTGTCTCTTTCATAAATGTCTCAAACCTAGTGGCTCACCCATTGTTTATAGTCAACATTTCTGAATTGGGCCTTAGCTCTAGATGCATTTAGAATAGTAGAGTCACTCAATGGAAGTTCTCACGAGTTAGAAAGACTCGTAGATCTTTATGATAGAAGTCGTCAAAGTTAAGACAACCTTAATTAGGACACAAATGGAGCATATCTTTCTTTTTTGAAAAAAAATAATAGAAAATAATAAAATCCAAAATTACATCATTTGCATTACATGCATTAATAAAACCCTTGGGTTTGACTAAGTTGTTTAATCCACTAATATGACTAAGCACATTAAAAATCTTGGTGAAACATCTTCCCAAAGAAAGTAAGCTTTCGTTGAAAAGAAAGCAAAAGTCACTATTAGTGGACCAATAATTTATCAACCCAATGTGTCTTTCATCCTTCAAAGAAAAAATGAAAAAAATGCATTATGTCTTAGTATCAATTGCATCCAAAAGCTTTATTACACCTTAGCACTTTCTTTTCACAAAAAAAAATGAAGAAAAAATTTTCATTGCACCTAATCTTCAATTTTGGCATTAAACCAAAATGAAACTCATTGAGTTCTTGCATAGATTTTTGCATCTAGGAAGAATACAAATGCTTCTTTTTTTTTCATTGTGCGTCCAAGAAGGCATCCTAAAAGAAAAAGCTTTTACATTTTAGCATGAATGTTTTCATCTTGACATTTTAGTGTGAACATTTTGCATATAAGGAAAAAAGAGAAAAATAAAAAAAGTTTTTATCCCGTTTTAGTGTCAATTTGTGCAGTATTTTGTTTGCTTGTTTTCTTTTTGTTACTTCATATTAACATCATAAAATTCTTTTTCATTGCTTCTTAACTTCATTAAAGAAAAAAGAAGAAGAAGATTCATTGCATCTCAACATGAACTTTTGAGTCCATAAAACAAAAAAGTAAAACTTCTACATCAATTATCTTTTTTTTTTTTTTTCATTGTGCGTCCAAGAAGGCATCCTAAAAGAAAAAGGTTTTACATTTTAGCATGAATGTTTTCATCTTGACATTTTAGTGTGAACATTTTGCATATAAGGAAAAAAGAGAAAAATTTAAAAAGTTTTTTATCCTGTTTTAGTGTCAATTTGTGCAGTATTTTATTTGTTTGTTTTCTTTTTGTTACTTCATATTAGCATCATAAAATTCTTTTTCATTGCTTCTTAACTTCATTAAAGAAAAAAGAAGATTCATTGCATCCCAACATAAACTTTTGCGTCCATAAAACAAAAAAGTAAAAATTCTATATTATGTATCATCATCATTTTTTTTTTTGCATTTAAGTAGATAATTTTAAAAAAAATGCATTTCTTTGAGTCTTAACTTCAATTTTACATGTAGAAATAAAAAGATAAAGGACTTTGTCATTCGCATCTTAGTATAATTTTGTGCAAAATAAAAAATTGAAAATTGAAAAAAAATGCATTACATCTTGGAATGGCATTTTACATTAAAAAGAAAAAAATATCTTCATTGCATGCGAACATGAATTTTCCATTTTGTATCTAAAAATAAAATAAAATAAAATATCATGTATTGTAGCCCTTGTTCACTCAAAAAAATAGAGAAAATAAAGAATAATGAATCCATACACATTCTTTTTCGAGAAAAGTTGAACAATTGCATTTTCAAGGAAAATGAATACGAATCAAACCTAGGTTCATGAGGAGGAATGATAAACAAGATCCATAGAAGTGGTTGGAAAAAACATGGGTCAAGAAGTCGACAAGGTAAAAGGGAAAGTAAATAAGATGTCAGAAGTTCAGAAGAGAATGAATGAAATGTTATTAGCCATGAAGGAATCCCTCAATTTGATTGGGGAAAATGGAGGTGGAGGAGTGATTGGGGCATATCTGTGCCCACCACCCATCACTTTTGTAGTGACAACTCCTGTGTTCCAAAATGAAACCTCGGATGTCACTCAAGGAGTAACCTTTATGAGAGGAACAATAAGTACTGCATCATTGGTGATTTCTATTGGAGAAGGGTATCAAGCAATGGAAGATGTGCCTAATAAAGTTCATGGTTAGGCTAGGCCCTCATGTGAACAATCTCATGTACCTATCCTAAGGGCAATAGGGTCTTTTGTCACACCAGGAGTAGCCATGTAGCAACCAAATAGGATAAGATGAAAGAAGAATTGATAGAAAGGATGGAGAAGCAAATTAAAGCTATCAAGGGTCATAGCACCTACAGACCACTTGGGATTGAGGAACTATACCTTACTTTTAGTGTTATAATCCCAAAAGACTTCAAGGTCCCAAATTTGACAAATATAATAGGAGTTCCAATCCTTATTTCCATTTGAAGACCTACTTGGCTAAGATGATAATTTGGTCAATAGACCATAGGTTCTTGATAAATTTCTTCTATGAAAGCTTGACTGGGCTTGTTTTAGAGTGGTACCTTCAGTTAGGTCATTCAAAAATCTTCTGTTTGATAGATTTGGTTGACTTGTTCATAGACTAATACAAGTTTAACTTAGATACAACTCCTACTTGAGAATAACTAGGGTCATTGCATAAAAACAATGAGAAGACTTTCAAACAATATGCTCAAAGGTAGAGGGTCTTGGCAGCATAAGTTCAACCACCACTCACTTCGACTAAGATATGTACCTACTTTTTTGGAACCTTGGGGTCTCCATTCGTTTGGTTAATGGTTGGTGTAGCTTATAGAGACTTTGCTGAGTTGATTTTGCCTAGGGAAAGAATATAAATGCTAGAAAAGGCGGGAAAGTTGTCCACTGGAAATGTCGAAACTGGTTTTGCAATGAATGAGCCGCATCCAAAGAGGTTGGACTCAGAGGCAAGCTATGTACAATACCAGCAATCATTTTTAATCTGCATCCCACCATCCCATCTCACTTACCAGACTTTTCAGTCATTCATACCTAACCATCATTATGACCAATACCCTTTTTCAGATTAGCCTCGCTTCATCACCTTATCCATATACACAGCCATATTAAACTCGCTTCATCACCTTATCCATATACACAACCATATTCACCCTATACAATCCATTCCATTGTGCCTCCACTAAACCACTCTAACCAGTTTCAATCCCAAGTGAACCCATTAAACAAAAGGTTATTCTATCCTTCATCAAGCTTGCCATTATTCCTAACATTGTCTATCTCACAGCATGAGTTGTTCCAACAACTGTTTGAGGCCCATATAATTGAAAAAGTCCTTGTGCACCCTAGGGAACCTCTATTTCCAACATGATATGACCCTAATGTCACTTGTAAGTCTCACATGCGGGCAGTTGGCCATTCTATTGATAATTGTGATGATTTTTAGACTACTGTAAGAAGGTTATTAGTAGTGGATTATTGAGTGTTCAGGATGAAGGAAGGATTGGCATCATAAGTGATTTATTTACTAACCGTTGAGAATAAATAGTACTTTATAGCCTTCCAATACTTAGGAATTTCTAAGCAACTGGTTTTTTGATTTGTTTATCAAGTGATTATCAAAAAATGATGGTTTAACTGTATTGACCCCCTGGTCTGTTCAATTATTAAAATCATTTGGGCTTCTGAACGCATGTTAACATTCTTGAAGCATTAATGTAATGAATTTGCATGAGTTTTACAATACCTTGTCTTCTTTCATTTTTTTTCTTTATTATTTGTATTCATATTCTTATCATTTTCATCAACATCATTTTATCTTTCTTGTCATTTTTTTCTTCCATTTATTCAAAGTGCCTTCCTTAGGTTTGGATCCTAGGGGACTCCAATTCTTGGCAATTATTGGTTTAATGGATGTTAGTAGTCATAAAGCTCACGTGTGGAGGCACTTTTTGCCTAAAAGTAAGAAAAAGAAAAAAAAGAACAATAAAGAAAAAAAAAAGAGAAGAAATAAAAAGGGAGTAAAGAAGTAATCACTTGGTGTGCACAATCCTTTGGTCTATAAATTAGAGTTTTGAAAATAAGCAATCATAATTTGAATTGAATATTGGTCATCTTTCTCTATCCCTCGCAATATTTCATTATCTTTATTTGCCCCTTTGAGTTTGAAAGTTTTATTTAAAGAACCTTGGACAGGGATCACCCCTACACTAGGGGCTAGTACAAAGTAAAGAATGATTTCTATGAAAAAAGAAAAGAAAGAAAGAAGGATAGAAGACAAAAAGGGAAGGAGATAAAAAGAAAAAAAAAAAAAGAGAAGAAAGAAGGAGAATAAAGAAGCTCGTAGCAAAGACAAATGATGAAGTAAAAAAGGAAAAGAAAATATAAAAATAAGCAAAAGGTGTTAGTGCTCTTTATAATACCAAAGGAAATTGACAAAGCTTACTAAAGATCTTTGGTCTCATTCAACCCATAAACACTTGTTTGAGCTTTATATTTTTCCTTTCATAACCCATAACCTTGGCCACATTACAAGCTTCAAAAAGTACATTATGATCAATGAAGGGTTGTTGTCTTTTTCATTAACTTTAATTTAGAGACAAAAGGGTTCATGCTCTTCCAATTTTTCGGTTCCTTGCTCCTAAGTAAAAGGAATAAAGGAAGAAATAAAGAAGAAGAAAAGAAAGAAAATAAATGGCCCATTAAGCTAAAAACTCGCAAAGGTAGTTTAAGAAAATTTAGGGTTTAGGCTTTGCTAAAAACTCGCAAAGGCAGTTTAAGGAAATTTAGGGCAGAGAAGAAGAAGAAGAAGAAGAAGAAGAAGAAGAAGAAGAAGAAGAAGAAGAAGAAGAAGAAGAAGAAGAAGAAGAAGAAGAAGAAGAAGAAGGGACTTTCTACACTGGGGCAAATATTTTGACTTAATTTGGCCTTACATTGGGGCAAATATTTTGACTTAATTTGGTCCTACACTGGGCTAAGTTTCTATCTTGTTCGATTTGAGTCCAAATTGGGGCAAATTCTCTTTTCTCTAGTTCAATTTTACTTACATTAGGGAGAGTTTTTACCTACACTGGGGCAAATATTTTGACTTAATTTGGCCCTACACTGGGACAAGTTTATATCCTGTTCGATTCGAGTCTAAATTGGGGCAAATTCTCTTTTCTCTAGTTCAATTTTACTTACATTAGGGGGAGTTTTTACCTTATTCAATTTGACCCTTCTACACTGGGGCAAATATTTTGACTTAATTTGGCCCTACACTAGGACAAGTTTCTATCTTGTTCGATTTGAGTTTAAATTGGGGCAAATTCTCTTTTCTCTAGTTCAATTTTACTTACATTAGGGAGAGGTTTTACCTTATTCAATTTGGTCCTAGATTGGGGCAAATTTCTCTTTGGCTCAATTTTATCTTACATTGGGGCAACTTGTCTTTGGTTTAGCTGGTAAATACTGCTGCGACTTCGTTCTCTAGTGGCATACATTGGGATAGTTTTCATTTTTTAAATGCCTTACATTAGGGCAAATTTTTGTAGATACTCAGTAAAAGGAAATCATTGGATGTGATGCCTAATTGAGAAGAAAAGATCGATCATATGAAGATCAAACTATTCCACATTGAGGCAATACTCCTCTTAACTTTCATTCCACCTATTATGTCTTTTTCCTTATTTTCATTTTTTGTAAATACTCTTTGTGTAGTCCAACTCTCAATATCAATCAAGATGTCAATCAATCATTAAATTTCTTTTTGATTATACTTTTGAATCCATAGATATCTGTTACATGATGCTTCAAGTAAGGAAAACATGAGTGCAACAATATGGTTTAACCATCTAATGATATTCCCTCGATGAACAACTCAGGTCAAAGGAGTTTAGAGGTTTTGATCAAAGAAGGAAATGACATCCTCAAAGGATAATTCAAAATGAAATACATTTGCTTGGCAAAGGGATAGAAATAGTAATCATTGGAAGGAGAATATCACAAGCTTTCATGAAAGCCATATCCAATTAAGAGAAATTTGAGCAAGATATGATTAGCAAAAGGTTCCATTTGAATACGAGTTTTATTGGTCAAAGTCTCCAAGAAGTGTTTGGTTCAAGATTTTGAAAAAGATTTTCTCAAATGCCTTCATTACGTTCATTCTTTTGGCTCTAAGCCCATTGCATAAAATTTTCAAGCTTTAGGTGTAACACTCTCCTTTGAGAATTACATTTCAGACCAAAAAAATTATAAAGCTAAAACCAAGTCATAAATAATTTAATATTGTAATATACGGGTTGTAAATTTTTTTTTGCGGATAACATAAACTTAACAGAATATAGAGAACACAAGACATAGTAAACTGAATAATACACATTTCATATATATAACATAGTTTAATGACAACATAAATACATAAAACTTACGTACTCAAAAGTATATGTACAACTATCATAACAAAACCTAATCTGGCCCAAGCCCAAACACCTGGAGGGAGGGGTCCTCCACTGGATCCTCCTCGAAATCCCTAACAGACAAATTCCACAGTTGAGGCATGTGTTGACGGATAGGAGTTCGAGTAGATGATACCTTAGAATCCTCCCTAAGAGTGTAATGAAGATCACCCCATAACTCCCTGACAAACATATAAAACTCCAGATATACAGTAGCATCAAAAGAAAAAGTAGTGATCCCATGGTGGGTCCTACTCAAAGACAAGGTAACATCCCCAAAATACTCAATGCGCTTAGTGTCCAAATGGACGCGCCATGCGTCAGTGCCTCCATAGAACTGCAACCTAATGAAACCCAGAAGATCCCACCTTGCTGCCATCACAGTCTTTATAGAACATAAACATAAAACAGAATAGACAAGATAATATAATAAAGAGGTGAGATCCCCCTACATCACATACCAGTATGGCAACAAAGAAACAATAATAAAAATAATGCCCTTCAGTACAGAATCAACAATTACAGTCATGATATCAATTAATAGACAATTCAACAAATGTATATCACACCAACATGTCTACTGCAAAATGGACCGACCCCTACTCCATGGAGCTAAAACCAATATCGAAGAGAATGATCGAGAGACATGTCCGTATATCGTTAGTCTCAATTCAAGTGTTACAACTTTCTCAGCGTATGCATCATGGCTTATACAAGACATTCTACACTAGATCGTAAATAGGAATAGTGTCTCATCGAGATCGTCGATGCGTTTGCAGCAGCAACCATGACACAGTAGAGCTACTAACTGGCCACTTGTGGAATTATCGCACCCCAACACCCCCAAGATCAGTCATTGACCTTCACTACGCAATTCACATCCACACTAAAGTGTAAACTTAATCTCTTAGGCATACAACCTTAACAAACAAAATCCCCACGACTTTCACAATACATGATCAAATGACTCAATGAATCAATAATTATTAACAACGTGATTTCCACGAAATCAAGCTACCACTGGGCTAAACCGTCTATTGACATTTCCGGGTCTACTACATCGGTCCGACAACAATCTGCTATTTTTCTCAATCACAAAGTATTTTTATCACGTTTTCACAATTGCGTGACACTTTTGTTACGTTTCCAAAGCGCGTAACATTTTTGCATCATTTTTCAATAGCGTAAAAAATTTTCAAACATTTTTTTAATCGCATAACTCAAAAATCAACGTTTTTAAATCGCGTAAGGTTTTATCAATACTTTTCAATCGCGTAAAACGTTTATTGATGTTCTAAACTTAGTTTTGAGACTTTCCATGTTTAACATAAAATTTGAACCTTAATTTCAATGTTTTCTTACCAAATCTCCTCTAAGTAATATTTTCTAACATTTTTCACAAAATCTACGTTATTTTGATTTAATCAAATATTTCAAAAATCCTTTTCCATTACCTTTACTAAAAACTCTCTTAAACGAAATACTTTAAATTTTCAAACCATCTTTCAAACTTATTTCCATTATCATGGTCGAAAATCAATTCTTTTCCAATGATAAAATTTTATTCATCTCCTTTTTCAACTTGTAAATCCTTAAATCATATTCTTATCACCTAATTATCTAGGTTCACAATCAATAAAATATTTTTGCCTTGGATATCCTATCTTGAGTTAAATGACCGTGAGCCATGTATGGTCATTGGGACCAAAATTTTGCCATTCCCACATGATTCAAAGCATGTAAAACATTCCAATCATCAATTCCTATCATAGCAATTTCATGCATACTATCAAAGTCATATAATCACATATAGCCAACAAGCATAAACCATTAAATTCACACAATCAAGTGAATAAATCTTCACATGGATTTTTCACCAACAAGCACAAATTCTATATCTCACCACTAAGTTAGTCAATGAGGTTAATCTCCCTCTTACCTTAGGTGATGATCAAGAAGCTCCTTAGTTGCCTTCTTGGAGTAAACTTCTACCACCAAATAGACCCTTAAAACAAATTAAGCATACAAATATTGAAATCTAAGGCTTGAAACAAGATGATTATGGATCAAGATTATGGTTTAGAACTTGAAAATAAAATTAGAAGTGAAGATCAATAATTTCACCTAAAAACCTTCAAACTTAAGCTTAGAGAAAGTGATTGAAGATGGATTAATATGAAGAAGATCACAACATGAAACTGTCTCTAAATGGTGTCTAGATTCAAGATATATGGTTAGTTTGGATTGAACAAGATTGGAGAGTAATTGTGATGTGTTGGCCGAATATTGCTAAGGAGAGAAATGAGAGAGTTTGGTATTTTGTTTCTTAAAAAAAGAATGATAAGATGAACATAAGTGAGATTAAATATCCATTTTTGTCTTCTAAGCTTGTCCTACAAGCTACCTTGGCCGTGTACACCTAAGGGTGTTGGGTTGGCCAAACTTCTCCTCCAAGTTTCTCTTCAAGCTTGCCTTAGAAGCTTGCTTCCCATTGGTTCAAAATTGTGAGTCATAGCCACAAAGCTTGACTTCCTTCAAGTTTTCCTGGGAAGCTTGTTTCCCATTGGTTCAACAACAAAGTGAGTCATAAGTGGTGATGACTAGGTTTATGACTAGGCTTATGACTAATCATCTAACTAGATATTTACTGGTAGATATTAATCAATGGACAAAGGTTACTACTAGCAAAACCAATGTTTATTGTCTAATGAATAATAGAATATACCTAGATTTCATCTGTCGGATAAAATCTCAAAAAAAGAAAAAATTTGAAATCTATTTCCGGTTTCGGGTTTATTAAGCTCTCCTGGTCCTGTGTTAACAGTCAAAATTTTTTCGACTCCGAAAATATTTTATTTTTTCGACAACGCCTCAAACACACATAAAGTCAAAAAATAATAATAAAATAATCAAAATAAATTAAATAATTCACAAAAATTACAAAAATCATAATTAACTGAAAAATGAAATTTCGGGGTATTACATTAGGCACTATACATTGGGTTTTCTAGCTCAAGGCCCATTGCATTTAGTGTTCAAGCCCATGGCCTATTGCATCTAGTTTTTTTTACTCAAAGCCCATTGCATATTATTTTCTGGCTCAAGACCCATTGCATTCAGTTTTTTGGCTCAAGGTCCATTACACAAAATTTTCTGGCATTGCATTCAATTTTTCAGCTCAAGACCCACACTTAAAATTTTCTGGCTAATGGCCTAACCCATTTAGTCATTTGGCTCAAGGCCCTTTGCATATATTTTTTTAGGCTCATGGCCCATTGCATCTAATTTTCTGGCTCAAGACCCATTGCATTCATTTTTCTGACTCAAGGCCCATTGGATTCAATTTTCTGACTCAAAGGCCCCTTGCATTCTTTTGTTTGGCTCAAGGCCCTTTATATAGTTTTTTTTAGACTCATGGCCCATTGCATTCATTTTTCTAGCTTAAGGCCCATTGCTTTTAGTTTTCTGGCTCAAGGCCTACTATTTTTAGTTTTCTAGCTTAAGGCCATTGCATTTAGTTTTCTAGCTCAAGGCCCATTGTGTTTAGTTTTCTATCTTAAGGCCATTGCATTTAGTATGCAGGCTCATGTCCCATTGCATCTAGTTTACTAGCTCAAGGCCCGTTGCATTCAGTTTTCTAGCTCAAGGCCCATTGCATTCGATTTTCTGGTTCAAGGCCCATCACATAAAATCTTTTGGCTCATGGCCTGACCCATTTAGTCATTTGACTCAAGGCCCATTGCATAACTTTTTGGCTCAAGGCCTATAGCATTTAGTTTAATGGCTTAAGGCTCATCGCATTCAACTTTTGTTTTTTTGGCTCATGGCCCATTACAAATTGTTTTTTCAAAATTGTAAGCTTAGTTGGTTTACATTTTTTTTTTCAAAATTATGAGTTTGTATCCAGTTGACTCGCAAATTGCCTTTTTCAAAATTTGTAAGTCATATCTAGTTGGTTTGCAAATGTTTTTCAAAATTGTGAGTTCGTATCCAATTGACTCGCAAATTGCCTTTTGTAAGCCCATGTCCAGTAATTTTGCAATTTTTTTTAAAAAAATTGTGAGTCTATATCCAGTTAACTTGCAAATTATCTTTTTCAAAATTTGTAAGCCTATATCCAGTTGATTTGCAAATGTTTTTCAAAATTGTAAGTTTGTATCCTATTGACTCACAAATTGTCTTTTGTAAGCTCATATCCAATTGGTTTGTAATTTTCTTTTTCAAAATTGTGACTTCACATCCAGTTGACTTACAAATTGCCTTTTTCAAAATTTGTAAGCCCATATCCAATCGGTTTGCAAATGTTTTTCAAACATTGTGAGTTTGTATCCAATTAACTCTTAAATTGCCTTTTGTAAGCTCATATCCAATTGGTTTTCAATTTGTTTTTTCAAAATTGTGAGTCTATATCTAGTTGACTCGCAAATTGCCTTTTTCAAAATTTGTAAGTCCATATCTAGTTAGTTTGAAAATATTTTTTTCAAAATTGTGAGTTCGTATCTAGTTGACTTGTAAATTGCCTTTTGTAAGCCCTTATCCAGTTGGTTCGCATTTTTTTCCAAAATTGTGAGTCCGTATCCAATTGACTTGCAAATTGCCTTTTTCAAAATTTGTAAGCCCATATCCAGTTGCTTTATAAATGTTTTTTCAAAATTATTAGTTTGTATCTAGTTAACTCACAAATTGCCTTTTGTAAGCCCATATCCAGTTGGTTTGTATTTTTATTTTCAAAATTGTGAGTCCATACCTAGTTGATTTTTATTTTCAAAATTGTGAGTCCATACCTAGTTGACTCATAAATTGCCTTTTACAAAAATTTTAAACTCATATCTAGTTGGTTTGCAAATGTTTTTCCAAATTGTGAGTCCATATCCAGTTGGCTCACAATTTGCCTTTTGTAAGTGCATATCCGGTTGATTTGTAAATTTTTTTTTCAAAATTATGAGTTCATATGCAGTTAACTCGTAAATATTTGTCAAAATTATGAGTTATGTCCAGTTGACTCGCAAATTGTCATTCTTTTTTCAAATTTGTGAACCCATATGTAGTTGGTTTGCAAATATTTTTCAAAATTGTGGATTCATATCCTGTTGATTCACAATTGATCATTTCTATTAAAGCTCAAGGCCTATTGCATTTTCATGTCATCTATTCATATCATCATCCCATTTTGCTCTATTACAAGCAGTCCTGGCTAAAATATTGAGTTCATGTCTTTACTCGTTCCCTACTATGAAGATATGCAAAACTATGGTTATTCATACTCTCTAGTAAGAAACAAGTAAAGAGGGAAAACTATGAACACCATATTTTGATCAGGCTTATATAAAAAAAATGAAGAAGACAAAAGAAAAAAGATTTTTTTTAAGTGTCCCAATAATGGAAGTGAAAAAAAAAAGCTCTATGGAAAATTTTGGATAATTGAATTAAATTAAAAAAAAAAGAGAGATTTTTGGATAAGTGAAATGTTCTTAAAAGAGATAAGAGAAATTTGAAGAACTTGAGATAAGGGATAAGAAAATTTGGAAAAGTGATAAATGAGATAAGATGATAGGGTAAATTTGATGAAGTTGAGAAAAGTGACAAGTGCTAAGATGAAAGGAAGAGAGCTTCTAGAAGTTTTTTAAACTAAATGGGAGATAAGATGAAAGAAAGAGTAAAATAGCTCTAGATAACAATCAATCTCTAGGTGATAAGATATTTGGTGAGAGGAAATTAGATTGTTTCAATGCATGATATGATGAAAGAGAGAGAGAAGAGCTATGCATAACAAACAAATCCCAAATGATAAAGATCAAATGAGAAATATTCGAGTTGGATAAGATTGAATTGGTTCAAGTGTTGTTATCGGCAGGAATGTGCACTTAGCTTATAAATATAAGTCTAGATGGTGAAAGAAGGGACAAATAATTACACACAAAGATACACAAGAGAGTGCACAATAGAAAGAGAGAGGGCTTTCTAGAGCGTGAGAAATTTGAGGACAAGGGATAAATGTTTCTACAAGTGGTTGTTTCTCTTTTTTTATAACAAGAGAGAGGTAAGTTTCATTGAACCCTTTTATTGCCATAGGTAAATTTGTGTTTGAATTTGCTCTTTCAATGTTATATTCATATTTGTGTTCTCTATTGGTTAGATGTGTTAACAATGTGTCATTATGTTTTAAATGATCTCGTAAATCGCTAAGTCTTCAAACTGACCCCACTACCTTCAACGATTAATACCACCACATGTACACTATAATAAAGGACAATTAAAAAGAAAACATGAATTCTAGGATCCAATAATCCTTTAAATGCTTACATGGATATCACGTTGGAATAGGTAAAACAATGGGTCTTTGGAAGTGCTTTTATTGAGTTCTTATGAATTGGATATTTACGTTATTACAAGCATAAATTTTGATAAAAGAAAAAAATGAGTAATATGAGAAATTGGTGAGTACAAAAGCAATGTGAGATTTGATAAATGAAGAGGAGATGAAGGACTTATACCAAACAATAATCACGAGACTACCTTAGATATGTGATTGACTACTTTTTTTTTAGTTAGTTTCCTACTATATTTTGGTTTCAAATGATAAATTGTAATTTAAAATAAATTTCAAGAAATTGAGGAAAAATATTTAAGATGTTTTAACAACTTGTTGATTAATGGGTGATGTTTTAAGCATGACGCCGAATTTCATCCATTCAAATTTTAAATGGATTTGTTGAGCCATGATAGCTTGTTAATTCATATTTTTTAAAATTGAATTAATTTAATTTTTCAAATATAAAATAAGTCACTTTTTTAAATTAAAATTTTAAAATGATAAAAAAAATGATTAAGGGCCATTTGAATTATAATCGCTTGATAACTCTTGGGTGATGTCTCTAGCGTGACGCTGAGCTTCACCTTATCGAAATTAATTAGATTAGTCGAGTCGTGACGACTTGTTAATTCAAATTTTCAAAATAAAATCAAACTTTGTTGAAATAAGATAAATCATCATTTTTTAAATAATTAAAATCAACCAATACACAAGGATTTTTTAAAGAATTACATGGCTTTGACTTTTCCATTACACCAGGAGATACATAGGAGCGCAAGTCATGCCAACGTTAATTTTTCTTAAATTTAGTTTTTTTCACATTTTTTACGAGCTAAAATAAATATTTAAGGATTATTAATAATTCGCACAATTAATTTAGGATAACCATTTTAGGACATATGTTTTAAGGGTGTAATAGGGTTAATTTTCCACTATTCTTTCTGCATAATCACATTCCTGAATCCGATCTTTGTAACGTAGACAATTTTTTCTTAAGTTTTTTAAATTTTTCTTAATTTAAATAAAATTGATGATAATTCCTAATTTTTAAATTTTAATAGTCATTTTCATTGTGATTTTAGTCGCGACAATACATACCATTGAGATAATTTTGTATTACAAATTTATAATCTCTACTCTAATATCCATTTATTTTCTAGGTGATAAGGTAACTCTGAACAGTGAGTGGTTAGGGCCATAATAGGAAATAGAAATGTTGAAAGCGTGGATTAGATTGGAGGTTTATGACGCAATGACACAATCAATTAGGAGTGTCACAACTGAAACTGATCCTCTATTATAAATTTTTAATTAAAGTTTCAACTCAATGAGTCTAATTAGGTAGGGCTGGAATATTCGTTAGACGGTGGAACTAAATACAATCCATACTTTGAGTTTAATTTTGATTTTAATTTTGATTTATTTTCATTTTTATATTGTTATTAAGTTAGACTTTGACATATTATAATCTTTTGACCTTTTTAAGTAGGAATAATGCTACACGTATCATTTTATATCTATATAATTTTTTTCATTTGATTACAATTGGTTTTTACCTCATTTGGTGCACACTTACATTATGATTTTGCTACCTTACTCTAGTGTGAGGTAATATGCATCAAAGTATTGTACATCAAGCATTATTCGTTTAAGTAGTTATCAAAGTTAAACTCATTTCTTGATGTGATAACTTATTATTAAATAAAGGTTTAATTACTCTATAGATCTCTAAATTTTTTGGAATAATTCAAATAGGTCTCTAAATTAAAAAAGTTTGTAATTGAGTTCCTAATGTTCTAAAAATTTGTAATTGGATCCTTAGCTGTTACTGGATCTAAGGAACTAATTACAAATTTTTAAATAGATCTAAGGACTCAATTACAAATTTTTAGAACATTAATGACTCAATTACAAGCTTTTTTAATTTAAGGACCTATTTAAATTATTCTAAAAGGTTTGGAGACTTATAGAGTAATTATCCTTTAAATAAACAAAAAAAGTTTTACATTAAAAGATGAATTTTTCTTGTTATGGAATGTGTTTCATCTGATACCTATTTAGTCTTGATAAATGACATCCTAATTGGTACCAAATTCCTACCTTAGTGAGGGTTCAGGCAAGATGATCCTTTATCCTCGTATCTTTTTTGTTATATATGCAAAAGCCTTTTCTTCTCCATTATCTAACACTATATTTGGATGACAGGTAATGCGGGGAGGGGAAAGGAAATGAGGAGAACAGAAATAATTTTTTGTGTTTAGAAGTTTTAAAATGTATAAGAACGAAACGGAACACATAGGAAATCATTTCCCCCCTCTTCCCCTCAAATGCCTAATTTTTGTTCCTCCCAAAATTGAGGTGAAATGGGAAAAACACATGTTCTGTTCCATTCCGTTAATGAATCTTCCAAACAAAGAGGGGAAGAACTATGTTTCATTCCTTTCCGATCCATCCCCATCTATTCCATTCCATTTCATTAATGAAAAAACATCTAAACACAAGGTAAGGCATAATCGCTTCACTTATTTTTTGGGTTGAAAGTTTGTCGGGAAGTTCTAATGGTATCCCATTTATTTTCCATTGATGATTCTTAGATTTTTCTTCACAAGCTTCTTAGGAGGATTGCACCACTATTCTGGATATCATTGATCTTTGTGGCACAATTTTGGGTTAATTGGCTTATTTTGATAAATTTTCAATTTTGTTTAGTCCTAATGTTAGCACAAGTTTGAAGCAAAAAAATCTCCACGCTTGTCAAATATATACAAATGAGCACTGCTATATATCGTGAATTAAGATTCGTGAAATAATTATGAAGGTATTAAGATGAATACATGTTGGGTAAAAATGTAGCTGTTTTCATTTTAAAAAAATATTTGACAAAATGCAAATTTCTATCTTCCTTTTCATGTGCGTTTTGCGAAACGCTATTTGTGGGAAACAACATTTTCCTATACAAATTAACTAATGCTTAGTTTATTTAAGTGGTTCAACACTTATTTTCCTTAAGTAAAGTCTCGAGTTCGAGTCTTGCAAATAAAAAAAATCAGTATTATGAGAGCTTTACACCTTTGTGGTCTGACCCAGCTCGACTCCAGATTAGTTGGGGCCCAATACAACTTCCGGATACTAGGGGGTTTACATTAAAAAATATATACAGATTAAGTTAGTTTTTTTAGAAAAAAATATCTTGGTATACCTATCATGGTGCGACGATCCAAATATGGTACTCTTCATTCTCTTAAAAACTGAATTTGGGAACAAATTCAAGGATGGGATTTAAAATTACTTTCTAAGGCTATGTTTAGTACAATAGTAACAAAGGCTGAAATTTTAAGGGAATAAAATTTCATACAATTAAGTGTGTTTGGTAGTCCATAATAAAAAGAAGGAAAATTTCAAGGGAGTAACATTTCCCCCCATTTTAAGGGTAAATCTTACCCCAATTAAGATTAGGGTAAAATCTCTTGGATACTTTTTCTACCCTCTCCTTCTTACTCACAACTACAAAACAAAGCCTGGTAGCCATGGTTGCTGAAGTTTGAGTTCCAGAAATGTACACAGAGAGATAAAAGTACCACCATGGAAGAAGGAAGAAAAGCACTAGTGGCGCCACCATCCGGATCCTATGAGAGTGGAAGACAGATTGAAATGCGAGACTGGAACATAGAAGACAAAGATTGGGATGCGAGATTGGTAGTATCGGCCAAGCTTTTGACGATGGGTAAAATCATGCAGTTTGTTGTGAAGCTTCCATGGATGATGGGTGCACATGATTCTTTATTTTCTCAGAACCAAACACAAAGAAAAAATAATAATTTTTCGTCTGATAATATTTCCAACTATAAAATTTGCTCCATTAACTTTTCACCCCCTAACCTTTAGGCTAATACCAAACATAGCCTAAAGGTGGTCAGGAGATTTTAATTAAGGCGGTAGCTCAATCAATTTCAACCTACACTATGCGATGCTTTAAAATTCCTATCTCCTTATGTGAAGATTTGGGGAGAATGATAGGAAATCTTTGGTGAGATGACCAAATATGTTCCAGAAAGATTCATTGGATTAGTTATGAGAAGTTATATTGGCTGAAAGGTGAAGGTGGGATGGGGTGTCATAATTTACACACTTATAATTTAGCGATGTTGGCTAAGCAGTGTTCGAGAATCTAGTGTAACATGAATACTCTAGTGGCATGAATCTTATGAGATAAATATTTTCCTAATGAACATTTTCTGGGTGCTCACCTTTACGTGAATCCATCTTTCACATGGAGGAGTATTTTGGATGGTAGGAAGATACTTGAGCTAGAGTTGATATAGAGGGTGGGGGATGGTGTTTCTCAAAACATGGGAGAGTCCTTGGCTCCCTACAATATAGAACTTCAAGATTAACAATCCTATGATACATGATTTCACCTTAGAGTAAGTCTTTCAGCTCATTATTCCTCATTTAGGGCAATGGAATAAGCCCTTGATTCGTCAACTTTTTAATACAACTTATGCAAATCTAATTGTGAATATCCCTCTTGGTCATCATGTGCAATAGGACCAACTTTGTTGGGTGCATGACAAAAAGGGAGTATTAACAGTGAGGTCCTCTTATAGGGTGACTTGGAGGTGTTGTCTTAAGCAGTAAGTAGAAAGCCACAAGGCTGGCTATGATAAACTCATTTTTCTTCAAAAGCATGCTTCTTTGTGGAAGATGATTTGGAGATTGGAGTTGTTGCCAAAGGTTAGGGTGATTGGCTTAGGACATTCTTCCCACAAAACAATGCTTAAGCCAAAAGGGATGTGCTCTGGAGGATGCATGTTATCTATTATTGGGAAGGCAGATGCAAGAGCATAATAAAAAAGGAATTTAAAACACAATAAAGAACACAACATTTAATGTGGTTTAGCCCATCTAGATTATGTTTATGATCCTTTATAAAGGATAAAAAAATATTTCATTAATAAAAATATCAAATTATAACTTTTGTACTACTAAAGCTACAAACGTTCCTCATTAAACTCACCAAATGTTCCTCATTAAACTCACCACCCAATAGCCCACTTACAACCTCTCATAAGTGTATAGGTTTTCTCTTAGGTGATGCTTTATCCCAATAAGCAAAGGCCTATTTATATAAGAAACCCCTTAGACTTCTCCGACTTGAGCAATGTGAGACTTGGAGCCATAGTTGTATGACTAAGAAAAGAGGTTAACTAGGTAAGAAGGTCGGGTCACCAAATCCACGGTTCGACTCGAGTTCTAATAGTTGAACCAGAAAACTCAAAAAAATAAAAAAATGCCTTATATCTAGATTAAATTATTATTATTATTATTATTATTATTATTATTATTATTATTATATCAATATTTTAAAAAGAAACACATTTTAAATATGTAAATAAATATAACTTTTTTTACTAAAGAATAATTAATATTTTCTAAAACAAATAGAAATTTATTGCATTTTTTTAGTTCATATAACTTATTTGAAATTAAAGTTTAAATATAAACTAACAAAATAAATTCTTTGTCAATTAAATAAAATGATTTTTTTCTTTATTTTTTTCTTTTTTACTTATCCTATGTTGTTAGATATTTTATATAAAAATCATAAAATACAATAAAAAAATTAAAAGGGAAAGAATCAAAAGCTACACATTATCCATTGACAAAAAATCTCAACATAACCAATGAAACTAATCCACGTGGCAAATCTTATCCCATTTTTTACTTTTGAATTTGGAAATCTTCTGATAACATCTTTACTTTGCTTCTTTCACAAAGAAGTGAGAGACTCTTTTATAATAGTGAGTGAGGATTTTGAGAGAAATCTAGTCATTCTCCTTATGCGAGAATTGTTCTTATCTCCATCTTGGTTCTTCAATCTCTATAGGGATTATTGCTTCATAGCCATAAGTAAGCTTGAAGGGAGCTTCTCCTATGGCGTAGTAACAAGTTGTCTGATATGCCCAAAGTACATTTCTCAACTGTTCTGCCTATTCTCCTTTGACATCTTCAAGCCTCCTCTTTAGACCTCCAATGATTACCCTATTGGTTGCTTCAGCTTGTTCGTTGACCTGAGGATGTCCCACTAAGGTGAAGTGTTTCTTGATATAGAGATCGAAGCATGCTTCTCTGAATCTTTTGTCCATGAATTAGGTTCCATTGTCCATAACGATGGACTTTAGAACCCTAAATCAACAGATGATGTTTTTCTTCAAAAACTTCTTCACCTTCTCGTGATGGTTGCCAAAGTTTCTACATCAATCCATTTCGTGAAGTAACCACTGCTATTATCAGGTATTTCAACTGGCCTGGCACTAGAAGAAAAGGTCTTAGTATGTCCAAACCCTATTTTCAAAAAGGCCAAGGGACCAATATGGTGGAGAGCTCTTCAGGTGGAGCAGTTTGGATGTCGAAGTAACTCTAGCATTTATCGCAATTTTGCACATAGGTCATCGTATCTGTCGAGTTGTTAATAATTGAATGGTTGCTTTAGCAAAATCACCTCTTAATTGTTTCCTTAAGTTGAGTTGTTATTGTTAAATTTAATTATGTATGTATTTTTGAGCTATACAGATTTATTATTTTTTTTGAAAAACCAAGGGAATTTGATCTCAAGAGAAGAATAAATATCCTTTAGAATCTATGTGCTATGATATAAAGAATATATATTGCCAAAGAGACTAGAATAGAAGATGATTGAGGGGATGCCCTTGATCCTATGGTGAGCTCACACAAAGAAGCACATTGGATTATGAAAGAAGAGAAAAAGGGGAATATGACCCTAATCTTCATAAGGGATAAGAGAAAGAGAAAAAAGATTCAAATTTCCTTAAGTTCTTTCTTGTGTTTATTTATAATATCATAGTATGATAGTTGTTCTTATGATTGACATCATGATTTTTATTACTTATGATTTTATTGGTAACCTTGAGATTATAATTTAGAAAAGATTTGGAAGGAAAAAAATAAAAAATGTTTTATGTATTCATATGGCTGAAATATCATTAGTTCAAAAAATTGTTATTGTTTCTTTTCTTTTCTACTAAGAAAATTATTCTCACTGTTAGTGCATGATGTTCTAGATAGCTAAGATGCCGACTCTTCGCATCATCATAGATATCCAGTTTACATGGCCATTCATTCCACAACTTGGAGGATGGGTTCGAGTCATACTCTCGACCAATACCGTTAGATTGAATTAGAGGATTGGGAGTAGTAGTAGGCAATATGTAGTACCGTCTAGGCTTCAATGTTATTTTTTGTGATGGGCCATGATTTAGGCATTAGTATAAGGCCCACATTTTGTGAGTAAAGTATGTATAAGGCTAACAAGGGTGTTTGTATCTTTTGAGGGGGTGTTACGCGACTAGTTTAGCATGACTTATGATTGATGGCTTATGACTAGACTAACTATGGAATGAATGAATCTTGTATGAACTTTGATATAATGCAATTATGTGTTCCTGCACTTATCATGAGTTGTTAGTATTATTGTCTTTATAGCTAATTAAACAATATATGTTATATAACAAATCCAATATAAGAATATGAAAGAAGTTGATGCATATATTGTTGTAATGTGATGAACACTTGCTTGGTTTATAATAATGTAGTTTTAAAAGAGTTTTAAATTTCCATCATGAGGATATTGTCAACAATACATATCATTACATAATTTATTTTATTTAGCACATATTACAATATATATATATATATATATATATATATATATATATATATATATATATATATTTACTTATCAATAAAATTTATAAACATGGAAATATATGCTCCACAACTTATCCATGAATGGAATGAATAGAATAGTATTCAATTCTAATTTTTTTTAATAATAGTATCAAGTTTTATCTTTAAATATGTGTGTGTCATATTAAAAAAAATCATTAAAAAAGTATAAAACTTAAATAAAATAAGTAAATTATTCCAAGGCGTGTAGGTAGGACGTTACACTTACCATCCACTAAAACATGCCATGCTGATGTCTAGATTACTTTCTTAGCCTCTTTCGAGTCTTGGGGGAGTGTTCCATCTTGGAGGTAGCTGATGATTAGCCTCATCCAGCTGTCCTCCTCATTGATTGGCATCACGGTCTCGGAATCCGCTATTCTTAGCATGGATAAGATTTCCTGGATAACAGACTTATTATTCCCAAGGCTTTTAGTATTGGCCATTTTGGACATGATGTCTGCCATGGAGTTCTACTCTCAGGGAATATGATTTATTTTCACCACGGAGAACCATTCCATTAACTACTTCACCTTGATCAGATACTTCTGAAGTTATGGGTCTTTAGCCTAGTATTCCCCTAAAACTTGGGAGGTTACCAGTTGCGAATCGTTGTAGAATCCGACCATGGATGCTTAGAGATCTTTTACCATAAGGAGTCCAACTATCAATCATATCTTCATATTCAGCCTGATTGTTTGAGGTAGGGAACTCAAACTTCAGGGACTGATTAACTGTCATTTCGTTGGCATTTTCTACGATGATTCCTACTCTGCTTCCCTTTGGGTTCGATGCTCCATCAACATAGATAATCCATTCCTCTATCTGATCTAAGATTGGGCAGTGGGTGAAATCTTCCATGAAATCATATAAAGCTTGCGCCTTTATTGCTTGGCGGGACTCGCACCTAATTCCGAACTCGAATAACTCCACGGACCACACTATCTTCCTTCCAAAGAGTTCGGGCCTTGTGCAGCACCTGCCTGATAGGCTAGTCCGTCCTCACCCCCACGGTCTATGATAGCTTGACATTTATCTGTGTTGACCTCAATTCCTCTATGGGTTAACATATATCCTAGAAATTTTCTAGCTTGGACCTAGAACACACATTTCTTTGGGTTCATCCTCATATTATGTTTCTGTAATTGCACAAAAAATTCCGCGAGGTAAAAAATGTGGTCTCCCGTGATCAAGGTCTTTACTATCATATCGTCAATATACACTTCCAGCAGCTTCCTAATATGCTCTTCAAAGACCTTTTTCATCATTCTTTGACTAGTAACTTTCATGTTTTTCAGCCCAAATGATATCACCTTGTAGCAATAGCTTGCTATTTCTGTTATAAATGTTATTTTTTCCTCAACTTTTGGATGCATTGGGATCTGGATGTCTCCCAAGTGTGCATCCATAAAATGCAAGTATTTATGTCCGGATAAGCCATCTATAACACCATCCGTAAGGCATTACATTTTATACTACAAACTTACCAAACTATAATTAAATTGTAAAACATTTAATGTTATAAATATGGGTTATAAAATTTCTTTCGTTGATGACTTAAACTTACCAAAGATATAGAAAATATTAGAATATTTTGAACTGATTAATTCACACATTACATACACCACATAATATTCAATAACATTCAAGACATAAAACTTACAGAGTCAAGGAAGAACATTAGCAAACCCCCATGATGGGTCCTACTTAAAAGCACGATAACAACACTAACGAGAAAAACTCAACGCGCATGAAAACCAGATGCGAACTTCATGCATCGGTACCCTCACAAGTTGCGTCCTTAAAGAAGATTATGCCTCACTGCCACCACAGATTTCACTAAACATAAATATAAAATAGAACAACAAAAGAGAACAAAGAGGTGAGACTTCCTACATCAAGTCCAATAAGGCAGTAAAAGAACAATGTGAATAACAAAGTTATTCCATACGTACATATTGCAACAATCATAGACATAATCATGTTATCAATTAACAGATAACTATCACAGGCATATATTATCAAGATAAACATTAATAGTGCTACTATAATATATCTATCAACCATATATATATATATATATACTATATATATATATATATATACTGACTTTGCACATGTCACCACAATGGTGTATACTAACTTTGCACATGCATAATGAATGAATTCCTACTACATGGAGCTATCAAAATTTTTGGATAGTTCATCTAGGAGTTCTATTTGTATCCTGGCTGCCTCAGGCCGAAGGTGCTTTATAAAATTTCTCAGTTTACGCAAAAAGGCATTTATACTAGACAATCTCTACTTGGATCGTGAGTAAACATAGTGTCTCGGTCCAGATCGTCGATGTGTTTGCATCGGTCTATACCACGACGCAATAAAGCTTACCCACTGGCCACTTGTGGAATAGTTCGTACCCTGACGCCCCCAAGGTCAACAAGTGACCTACACTACGCATATCGCACCCGCACAAAGGTGTAGTTCTTCTCTTAGACAACAATAACCTCAATGTCCAATGTATAATGAACGACTCAATGCATAAACGCATATCTATAATATAGTTTACCATAAAAAACATGCCACCAATTGACTGTTCCCAATGATATTAAAACAACCACTCATACAATTGTCTAATACTATTAGATCAATGATATTATATAACCACCCATACAATTACATAATACTACTGATGCACCCGGGTCCAGTACGTTAGCCCTACAGCAACCGCTGTCATTCTCAATTACGTAATATTTTTATCGCGTCTTCACAACCGCATAACGGTTTTGTTACATTTTCAAATCATGTAACCATTTCCTAACATTTTCTCAATCGCGTAAAAACATTTCAATGTTTTCTAAATCTCGTAGTGCAAAATTCATTGTTTTTTAATTGCATAAGATTTTCTTGCTGTTTTTCACTCACGTAAATCATTTCTTAACATTCTAAACTAAATTTTAAAATCTTCTAAGTCTAATTTCAAATTTGAACCTTAACTCCACTTTTCTTACTAAAATTTCTCAAAAATCATATCCTCCAACACTTATTTGAAAAATCTGTATTTATTTTAATTTAATCCATATCAACGAAATCATTCTTCCATTGCCTCCTCAAAAATAATCCACCTATCTAAATTACTCTTAACCTCAATCTACTTTTTAAATTCCTTTACTATTTCTATTGCCAAAAATCATTCTTTCCCTAATAATAAAATTTATATGTTTCCATATTCATCTAAAAATACTTCAAACATTACGCCAATTTCCAATTTCGTTCATTATGATCATTTTTTACCAGAAATCTATTTCCTTCCAAATAATAAATTATTATTCCTTTCTCTTCTCAACTTAATCAAATTACTTGTCATCTAATCCTTCAAGAAATATTTTCCAACATCGTTCACAAAATTAAGTTAATTAAATTCTTCTTTTCAGAAGCCATTACTAATCTCATCTTTACTAAAACACTACTAAAATTCAAAACATCTCTTAAACTCATTTCTTTTCTTATAATCAAAATCAATCCTTTTCCAACAATAAAATTTTGTTCACTCTCTTCTCTAACTTATAAAACCTTATTCCATCTCCTTGTTTCAAAACCAATTAGATTCATATTTAATAAAATACTCTTGATTTAATTATCCCTAATATTGACTAAGTGGCCGTGAGCCACCAAAAGGTCTTTGGACCCAAAAGTTCTTTCCTTTTCCTTATAATTCATAATATGTACTATACATAAATCATTAAATCATACCATTCACATATCTATGCATATTATCCAAGCTATAAAGTCATATAAACAACTAAATACAACTATTAACTCATACAATCAATTAATGAAACCTATATAACAAATAAGCAATTTATAGAGATTTCATGCATCATATAATCACACAAAACTAAATAATCACAATCAAATCAAAATCATATAATCAAGTGAATGAATCCTCACATGGATCCTTCACTTATAAACACATAGTCCATTTTTCACCACCATAATTGGTAAGGTCGATCTCCCTCTTACCTTGGAAGATGATAAAAAAAACTCCTTTGGTCTCCTTCCTTGATGAATTCGTCCTCCACCACACAATAAACCCTAACATCAACAAGTAAATTAAATATCAATCTAGAGCTAGAAATGAGATGACCATTGATCAAGTTATGACTTTGGAACTTCAGAAATAATATTAGAAATGAATATCAAGAACTCCACCTAAAACCTTCAAACTTTGGGCTTAGAAAAGTGCTTGAAGATGATGGATTTAGAAGAAAGTCCCAACATGAAAGTTTCTTGGATTGATGTCTAGATGTAAGATCTATGGTTGTCTTGAATTAAAAATGAGTGGATGTGAAAAAAATGATACTTGGCCGTGAGGTTCCAAAAGAGAAGTGTAACACCCAAACTGGGGATGTCACATTTCCGATACAATAATAAATAAACCTTATCCAAGTTATAAAACATTTAGTACATAATTAATATGAGTTGTAAAATTTTCTTTTTATACCTGATATCATTAAATAAAATAAAATGAATCACAAAACAAAACAAACTATTATTACACACCATAATATACATATGATTTTTTGTTTTAAGTATACAAATAATTTACAACTACAAATATTTAAGAAAATAGTAAAAAGTCAGCATAATACTAAAACATATACATGGCCAAGTGCACATCAAAGATTTCTAACCCTCCGAAGGATCATCCTCAGATAGATCGTTGGATGACAGAAATCTTGGATGTCTCGCAGCTCTACGGACAGGAGTTCGTGCTGTCGATACACTACTGATCTCACTGGGTGCATGAAAAAATCCTCCCCAGTAACGTCTCAGAGTCAAAGGTATCTCAAGATGTAAGTACAAAGTAGTAGTAAAAATAGGTGCTCCATCAAACTCTCTACGCAAGGTCACAGTCAGACGCCCCACATAGACTACCGATCTTCTATCTTCACGCAGTCGCCAGGCCTCAGAGCCTCCTTGAAAATCGAGTTTCACAAAACCAAAGAACTCAGGCAAAGCCATAACCACGAGATCAATCCAAATGATATGGGTGATCTAATGGCTCGCCTTGCTTAAACTGATCACTCGGTTGCTGCTCCTCAAGGTACTGAATGTCTAGAGGCTGCTCCTCTTCTTCTTCCTCAAACTCTTTACAGAACATAAATAATAATACAGAAAATGCATACAAAAAGGTGAGACAATCTACATCATTACCAGCATGGCAGTACAGAAAAACGGCAATACATATAGATATCACAATTTAATACAATAATGCATACCATAATATCATAAACAATATTGCAAATTAACACATCATACATAATATCACAAATCAAATAAGAATAATCACAATACTCACATTTATGATGAAAAAAAACCCTCAAATGCAAATGTATACCGACTCATTTCCTACTTCATGGAGCTAAACACAGACATCAGAGAGAATGATCCGAAAGAGCTATCGGTACCTCAGGCTGCCCAACCAAACTATTACACTGTCAAACGTCGTGTAAATAGCCTACAGTCAAAACATCGTGTAAGTAGTACACAGTCAAATACGTCGTGCACCACATACATTGTACTAGACAGTCTCCACAAGATCTTGATTAAGAATAGTATTTGTTGAGATCATTAGTGTGTTACCCGTTATCACGACCCAGAGGAACTACCAACTATCCACATGTGGAATCCTCCGCACACTAATGCCTCCAAGTTCAATCAATGAACCATGCTACGCCTATCACACCCACAACATGGTGTAATTCATCTTGTTAGCCAATCGCCAATTCTCAACCAAATTGACACAGCTTTCAATGCCTGAATAAAAACCATAATTGCATAAATACCCTCAGTCTGAATATGTCACCATATTTACATAAATACCCTTAGTCTCAATATTTCTAAATATAGTACGTTTTCACTTGACAGTACTATTTCTCAACATGTCTGGGTCTACCACTTTGGCCTGACAGTAAAACTCATTGTTCTTTTTAGTCGCGTAAAGATTTTATTGCATTTTCACAATCACTTCGTCTTTTTCAAAATGTTTTCAAATCACGTAAATATTTTTCAACGTTTTAAATATCGCGTAGTGTTTTTTAATCATTTTCTCAATCGCGTAACGTTTTTAAATCATTTTCTCAATCGCGTAACTTAAAAATCATTATTTTAAATCCGCGTAAGTTATTTCTAGTATTTTCTAACTACGTATAGTATTTTCCTTACATTATAAATATATTATGAAACTTTTCCATTATTTATCCATTTTTAATTAATTTTTGACAACATTTTATCTAGAAAATTCATTAAAAGATATTTTCTACGTCTTTTTTCATAAACTACCTTACTTTAATTTTAACCATCATTTACACTTTGAAACTCACTAACGTGCTTCAAAACCCAAAGGTGAGCTTTTACGTTAACATTTTTCAAGTGTTCATTGTATTTCTTATTTATAATTAAATCCTCTAATTTCGGTTTCTAAAACAAAATTTATTTATTTCGTTCTCCAAAAATTCATTGAATTAGAATTCTCTTTAAGTTAATTACTTAATCTACATTAGAAAATAATTTTGGAAATTAAGTATACAAAATGTGGCATTTTGGCCGAATTCAACATAATCTTTACAATTGATCTTTAAATCATTTTCCATCTTCTAAATCATTTTCAAATTCATTGTTTTACCTAAATTCATTACATCATTGTTTTAGAAAATGGTTGAGAACATTTTGGTTCTCTTTTTCTTGGTGAAGCCGTGAGCTTCCTTGTGCTCTTTGGAACACTCATGCAATCCTTCACATATTATTCACATCCTACAATAATTAACATACATCTATAAACACATACAATATATGTTAAAACTATAAACATGCATGCACACATAATCAATTACAAAATAGAAAAGACAATAAACAACCAAGTGAATGAATCCTTATGGATTCTTCACCACAAATACATCCATCTTCTCACCACCACACAAGGTTGATGAGATTAAATCTCCCTCTTACCTTAAGGGAAGACAAACTCCTTCTAATTCCTCCTAGTAATTTCGTGCAGCTCTCCAAAGAATCCCTAACAAGCTCAAACAAATTTTAAAGAGTCATAACTATAGGAGAAAAAGATAAACCATGAATCAATCATGGCTTAGAACCTAAGAAATCAAGTTAGAAATAAGAAACAAAGATTTTTACCTTGTAGGAAAAATCTCCAACGTGATTTTCCAAGCTCAAGATAAATTTTTTTGAAGGAACTTTCAACCAGAGAAGTTCTTAAAATCATGTTTAGATTTGAGAAGTAGGGTTAGATGAAAATTTAGAAGAGTAGAGGTGTTGGTTTATGGTGTTGGCCGAATAGCTTCAAAGAGAAAGCTATGGAGTTTTTTTTTGGTGTTCTTGTTTTTGGAGAAGGTTGAAGATGAAAATAACTAAGTAAAATACTTTCTACCTCTCCTAATCTCTACTTGGCCATGGAGCTCCTTCAAAGGAGGTGGCCATCATTGTTGACTTCTATGACTGCTAATAGCCTTGGATATAATCAATGGATGAGATTCAAGACTTTGTCTCCAAGCTTGCTTCTCATTGGTGTAGGAAAACCAAGTCATTAAGTAACTAAGCCTTCTTGAAGGTGCTTGGCCGAATGGCCCTTAGGAATAGCAAACTAGGTTTTAGTTCATTTGGTTTCCTAGTTAGGTTTAGGTAAACTTAGTTAGGTTTCTTAGTTACTTAGTTAGCCATTTAGTTAGGTAGGATGACTAACCATTTTCTTGATTCTTCTAGAACCTTCTCAAACTAGAACTTAAATAGATAGCTAACTAGATTTACTTCATTTAGTTACTACATAAGTTTCCTAAACTAACTTGGTTAGGTTTTAAGCTAACTTGATTAAACTTTCTAGTTTGATCTTAATAAGTCCAACCATTTTTGTGGACTAACTTCCTATTGGTCTAGAAATTTGTCAAGCCACTATCATTGATTAATTCTCATTGGCTTAGAAATAAATCAAGCCAAAAACGTTGACTATTTCTCCAAACATAGGTCCCACAGACTTTCCGGGTCCATGGTCCATTTTAGAGCAGAATTCTACTATTTTTGAGACAGTAGGTACTGTCAAATAAAATAATATTATAATAATATAAAATTATTTTATTGTATAGTTAAATTCTAAAAATTAAAAGATTAATACACGTATTATTCAGAATTGGGTTTAGTAAGATCCCCCTGCTCCGAATAATCAAATTAAGATTTTTCTGGCCAGAAAATTATTATTTTCTTGACTCGGAGCAAATCACACACAAAGATCGAATACAATCACAAAAACAGTCAAATTCTATTTATAACTTACAGAAAACAGAAAACATTACATTTAGGATAATATTGTAATTCAACCAAAAGTTGTGGCGTTACAAGAAGGATGAAGAAATTTTTTATGTTTGGCTTCTTAGTTTAGGACAAGGTAATAAGGAATAATCAAAGTCACAAACTTGGCCTTCACTAATGAAGCTTGGCCGTGGAGTCTATGGAGAGAAAAGGATGAGAGCTTTTCATAAGGTTGAGAGGATTTGATGTGTAGTTTTTGGGTACAACTACAAAGTATCTTAGATGGGTATAAGGATTCAAGAAATGAGGTTGTATGAAATTATAGAAGGATGGAAGGTGTTCGAATGGCTCTTGGTCGTGGGGTTTGAGAGGAGAAAGTGAAAGAACTTCTTTGATAACTTGTGTAGCTTTCTTTTAGTGAATGATAAGAATGAACAAAAAGATGATCAAGGAGATATTTTTAGCCACCAAGAAGTGCATGGCCATGGGTTTGCATGGAGAATGGAGTCTCCAAATTGGCTTCTAAGCCACCAAGCTTAGCAAGGAAGCTAGCTTCTCATTGGACCAATTTTGTGCTTGCCACTTTGTGGGACTTTCAAACAAGCAAGCTTAGTTTCCATTGGTTGGTCATAAAGATGGTCATGATGGTCTTCTAAGATATTTAAGTTATAAATATCTATCCATCTAGATATTTTTCAGTATACTTTAACCAATGGTTAATAGTTACTGTTTATAAAGTTAGTGTCTATTGTCCGATGGATAATAGAATGTACCTAAATTTTCTCTTATTCTACAAGCTTCTAGATCATGACACATAGAGTTGTAAGGTGTCTCTGCTTCACTATTAAGCTTCCTTCATATTGATTCTTTATGGTGAGTCACTATGAAGGTTTCTAGAATAGGTGAGTCAGCATGGTGAGTCGTAGCGCTGAGTCACTATCCGAGTCACTAAGAGAACCTTGTGGAACGTGTGACTTATTGTGGCGAGTCACAGGGTGAGTCATCGTTCTACCACATTCTAGAACATGGCGAGTCATCATTCTACAAGTTTCCAGAACACGATGAGTCACAGGGTGAGGTGTCCACGCAAGGTGTCCAACTCCTATTAGTCCATTATGATGAGTCATAGCCGCAATTGTTTACTAACTCCTCATTGGTCCTCACGTAAAACAAGCACTCAAGTACCCGATGACTATGCGCGTGACTAGGCTCATGACTCGTCACTTTCTAGAATCATCTAACGAGATATTTTCAAGAAAGATATTTATCGGTAACTATTGTCCAATGGACAGAAGTTACAGCGTATTACCCAATGGTTATTATCCAAGAGATAATAAAATAAAGTAAAATTACGGTATAAGAAAATTTCGAAAACTATTTCTAGATTCGGGTTTAGTAAGCTCCCCCGGCCTGTATTAACAGTCCAAAATTTTTCCAGCCCCGAAAAGTTTTTATTTTTCTGACCTGACCTCAAGCACACAGAAACCTCAAAAATAACAATAGAAAAATTAAAATAAATCAAACAACTCACAAAATCACAAAAACAATACAAAATATCTAAGATATGTTAAAATATTCAAAATATCCCAAAATATCTAAAATATATTAAAATATTTAAAATATCTTAAAATATCTAAAATATAATAAAATATTCAAAATATCTAACAAAATATCTCAAAATATAATAAAATATTCAAAATATCTAAAATATAATATAATATTCAAAATATCTCAAAATATCACAAAAATCATAAAACTCATAAAAATCACATGTACTGAGAAATGTGAAAAATTGAGGCGTTACACCATCCAACAACTTGTCAATGTTTAGCAATAAGAAATGATCCTCGGGGTAGGCCTTATAGTTCATGTAATCAACAAACAATCATTATGGGTAGGCCTTATTACAATCAATGAGAAAGGATCCCTAGCATTGGTTTGTTTATCAATCCGTGCTTCGTGATCCATGCCAGCCTCCATATTATTTTTAGCTACTCGTTCTTGATTCATCATGCGTAGGAGGTCAGCTATTTGCTTCTGCTACTTCGCAATCATTTCGAAGAGCTCCTAGGTGGTGGGGGCTTGGGGAGCTATAGTCCTAGCTCCTGGGTTTGAATGAGCTAGGGAAAGGATTAGTTGAAGCTCTTGAATGTCAAACTGCACCCGCTCAACTGTAGAATGCACGCGAGGGGTGGTGGGTTGCCTGTTGTGAGTGTGACTTGTTGTCATGGAGGCTTCTGCACTATCTCATGGTTGTTTGTGGTTGGTGGCTGTCCTTTTGCATGTGTTTACCTTGAGAGAGGAGTAGGAATAATGGTTTATGCATATTCTAGCAAAGGGCGCCAATGTTCTATCTTGGACTTTGGGGGTGTTGTGAACTCCTTGGATAGAAGATTCCTCACTGTCGTAGCTATCTTGAGTGTTGATGCAGGGAGTGGGTACTTGCTAAGACACTCCAATACTCAAGTAAGCTAGAGCTCAAGGTGTAGAGAGTTAGGAAAAATATCATAGTTATTTATAGAAGAGTAAGTGTTGTGGACACTAAGTAATAGTGGAGTTAAATTGATCATTCTAGAGGCATGTGGGAAGTTTCCTAGCACTTTCCTTGCTTATGAGTTAACTTTCCCCATGTCCCTTTTGGATAGGCAAAGTTCTTGTCTTATTGGCTTTTGGACTTGGCCTTCAGAGGCCAAAATCCTAGAACAATACACTAGAATTGGAAGGACTGTATATCAGGGGATTATTTAGCCTTTGCAAGGTATTGGTGGCTTATACAGGCTCAAGGGAATTGGGATAAGAACAAGTCTTCGTCTTAGGTATGGAGACTGAGGAGTCTGGAGAAAATGAAATTTTTTGTTTGGCTTATTCTTTACCAAGTTCTGCCAACGAATCTGTTCAGATTCAACAGAAGATTATCTTCCTCACTTATTTGTTCGAGATGCTCTAAGGAACAAGAAGACTTAGCCCATTGCTTGAGGGATAGTGTATATGCTAAAAGAGAAATTCTTACCTAAACCTGGAGCACCCAGTTGGGTGCACCAGGCCAATCAGGACTTAGTATTTTCATGGATCTTTGTGTTATACAATTAATTTCACAAAGATTCATGAAAATAATAAGTTCTGATTGGCTTGGTGCACTCAACTGTGGTGCTTCAGGTTTAGGCAAGTATTTCTCATGCCAAAGATGCCTGGTTACAGTTTGGTTTTGGTGTTGATCTGAGCTTCTTCCATGACACTTTTGATCAGTAGTTGGAAAATCACTTGAAAGTTCAAAATTATGTGTTGGTTCTAACTACACTTTGGTGGATATGGAGGTGAAGAAATAATGCCCTCTTAGATAATAATTAATGGACTGTTGTAGCTGTTGTTAGAGTATTCATCAATCTCTCACTATTATAAATAACATTTTGATTGATTAAAATCAAATTCAGAGGGTACAAAGGGAGGCTCATTGGACCAAGCCGCCGACATGGTGTGTGAAGGTGAATGTAGATGGAAGCTACCAAGGTTCACCTAGGAGAGCAGGATTTGGAGGGGTTATCTGAGATGATGTTGGAGACTGGATCCAAGGCTTTTCTGGGCTCACAAGGGATGTAGATATTCTTCTTATTGAGCCTTTGGCTATTGATGATCACATATTTTATACATTAATAAACCCTCATTTTTAGTTATTTCCACTCTCTATGTACTTAATTGATTAAGTCTAGTTATGTTTTGTAAGTTTGGACTCAAATTGGACTTAATTGATTTTTTTCAGCACTATTTTGGTCTTACGCTATTTTGTATTTCGGCCATATCTTGAGTTTTAAATGTCTGATAATTATGAATTTTACCTTGTAGGAAAGATAAGAGAGAGCTCTACAACTTTGATGAAGAGCTCAAAGTCTCAATCAGACATCTAGTAGAGCTAATTGGGCTTGGAAGACAGAACATGAGTTTTGTGTCTGAAACCTGAACAGTGTACAGTAATCAGAGCATAATTCGATTTTGGGCTTATAAAATGGGCTGAAAATTTGTAATATGAAAGTTAAGACCCATATCTACAACTTTCATGTTGAACACAAAACTTGATTCGGGCTCCTTGATGGTGATATTGGGTCTGAAAGTCAAAATAGAGGTGCTGAAACTAGGCCTGAATAGTCTGTAGTAATTGGATCATATCTTGGGCTGTAGGACGAATTTTTGGGTGATTCCAGAGCCATTGGAAAGCTTAGACAATTTCCTAGAACTTTCATGAAGACCACTTGGCTCGAAAATGACAGAATCAATGACTTAAGCAATGAATTATTTCGGAGACAAAGAATCTCAATAATCTAACTACTCATCCAATCATCCAACCACTCAACCACTCATCTAACCACTCCACCCACTCATCCACCTACTCTTAATCATTCTCCTTGTCATTTTGTATCCCTACTCCTCTATAAAAGGCAACATGAGCTGGATGTTGAAAATGGAGTGTTAAGCATTTGATGTTAGGCTTAGTTTTTACAAGTTATAGTTATGCTTATTTATTGTTTTCCTTTGTTGTAATTTCCTCTTGTTCTAAATTGAAGTTATGTTCATCTTTCTCTTCTTCTCTCTTTCTTTCTTCTTATCTATGAGTAACTAAATCTCCATCTTGCTTGGGTGAAAGAGTGAAGCTCTTGGTAATGAAATAAAGTTAGATTATTCTATTTTCTTGTGCTTAAATGATATATTATCAAATGGACATTATATGTGTTGTATTTTGTTTCCAATCAATTTAGAAACCTTCTTTGTTAATGGAGATCTTGATTTATTGTAGACAATAGGATTAGCACAGTGAATGCTTGAACTCATTTGCAAATGTTAGTAGATAATTAAAGGAATCATAATATGATTGCATATATAATTGAACTTTGAATGTTATATTTTCCGATTGGAACTTCCGTTGTGTGTGGATTTCAATTGAGTTAAAAAGAGAAATAATCTTACCTTTAATTTATTATCAAGAGTGGATCTCCTAACCCAAGCAAGTTCTTAAATTCATTTGTGAACATTTTTTATTACTTTTGGTATTGTGACAAATCCTCTTCTTACCTCAATTAATTTTTCTTCACCAATTCCCTATGGATCGACCTCGGACTCCCGAGAAATTTATTACTTGAGACAACCTGCACTTGAGTTTGTATCCTTTAATCCCGCAGTCAGCTATACAGCATCGACTCATGTTAACTTGGGACCAAGGATATAGGAAAGTCTAGTGCGAAACAGAATCCGTGGAATCTCTAAGGTTATGTTTGGAATGAATAAAAATGGGAAATAATTTGATTTGATTTGATCAAATCAAATTTTATGTTTGAAACTTAAAAAAAAAGATTTGAATTGATTTAGAAATCAAATTTTGTGTTTGGAATTCATTAAAATAAGAATTGATTTAATTTGAATTTATTATTTTACATTTTAACCCTTATGAGAGGTAGTTGAAAGTAGTTATTAAGGGTAAAATAGTTTATTTATTTCAAATCAAATCAAATCCTAACAAATCCTATCAAATTTAATAAAATTTTTAAAACAAAATGAATGAAATCCATAGGATTTTAAAAATCAAATCATTTCCTATTTTTTACTATTCCAAACACGAGATTTAATTAGATTTGATTTATAAATCAAATCATTTCTCATTTTTTTACATTCCAAACACACTCTAAGGCTTGTTATAACTGCTGCAATCTCTAGTTATCATGGCTACCTTGTGGTAATTAGAGACATCCAGGCACCGTTGGACAGAGAGTGGGATATGAATATATCTCATACATTTTGAGAAGCAAACTCAAGTGTAGATTTTTTTGGCTAAGCTAGGAGCTAACGGAGGTTATTGTCTTGTCAGTTGGGAAGCACCACCCCAAGGGATGAGCTCCTACTTCTGACAAATGCGCTAGAAGTATTAGGATATGTTTGGATTAACTAAAAAGATTATTTCAATAATTGATTATATATATAATTGATTTTTTTTATAATCGATTATAATATAATTAGTTTATGTTTAAATATATTAATTAAAAAGTAATTTTAAGATGATATGTTTTGTATAGATTTATAAAAAAAGTCACTTTTACATAATAAATTACTAAGAGAGAATAAAATAATTGATTTTAAAATTTAAATTATATAATATTTGGGGCTAATTTGATAAAAATGTTACAACTCTAAAATAACCAGTTTTAGTTTATAATCAAAATGTTTAAAAATAATACTTTTGAAAAAAGCTGTTTTCCAATATAAAAAAATAATTCATAGATTATAATCAGTTTTGTTAATTTTTCCCAACCATATTTAAGAGCATTCAGAAAAGCTTTTATTGAAAAAAGAAAAACTGTTTTGTGGAAAAAATAATCTTTTCCAAACATTCTCTTAGTCTTTTGTTTATTTCTCATTCACAAAAAAAAAAACCATTTTTTGTTAGAAATTAAAGAATTTAATATAATTAACATATTAATTCCTATCTTGAACCAAAAAAATTAAAGAACATATTTATTACTATATAAAATATCATTTTAAGCTTTTAACAAATATTTTATTTTAATAATAATATAACTAAATGATTTAAACCATGATCTAACATGATAACTAATTGTTAGTAAAATGCCCTGCATGTATCATACATTTTTGGTATCAATGGCATCCACAATATTTGTTACAATGGGATGACGAAAGAGAAGAAAAAGGGCAAAGCATGTCAGTACAATTTTAGTAAATTCCTTTTGGGTGAATTTATTCCATATCTTTTATTTCCTTTTTTTTTTTTGGTAAAACCTTTTATTTCCTTTTCTTGCATTACCTATATTACCGAAGGCACAGTTAGTGTGCATAAATTTGTAAACTAGATAAAGATAAATTCTAAAAATATATTATCTATTACACTTTTTTTAATATATTTTTTTCTATTATATTACATCACATATTAAAATACATATTCAATCTCAATTAACATGTAATCAATTTAATTAATGTATAATTAATTCAATTAATATGTAATTACATTTAAGTTTATATTTTAATGTATTAAAAATAGTGTGATAATGAATGTATCCTAATACTACCCAAGTTAAATTGATATGCTATTAGGTATTCCTCTTCCCGTGATTCGACGTCTTGACCCAGAACTAGACGTCTCAGGGTACAAAAGAGTGTATGCAATTTTTGCTGGGCCACGTCTATTCTTAAGCTTGGGGTCTCTGTTTCTTTCCAAGATCCTTGTCTGAATCTCCTTTAGTTCTTCTTTAAACTCTGCAAATCTATTCTGAATCAATTCATTGTCTATCCACCCAGGTGATGGCTGGCAACCCAAGTACACTTCATCAGAAGTGTGCCGTGAGAGGACATCTGCCAATGCCACAGCAAGGCTCATCTCAAACCTATCAGGTAACATCTTCACGAAAAACTTATCTGGGTCCTTGAGAAACTCACCAAACTCAATCGTTCCTTCATATGGAATAAACTCCCTGCATAGTGTGGGACGATTTGGAGGGTAACCATTGTATGCATATTGCCCATAGTTTAGAGATGCATGCTGAGCAGAAGCAATCCATATGAGAGTTGTTAATGCTTCTACAAGGTTTGAGAGTGTAGTCATTTGATACCACCATGTCTCACTGCGCTTGTCACCATGGCCAAGAGTTCGAATTTCTGACCACCAAGCCTGGAGTTCAACATCAGCCTTGATGGCCTCATCGTCTTTGTAGAAGAATGAGCAGAAGTCCTTGACCCATTTTTTGATGGAAACCCATATTTCAAGTCCATCAGTGGCATAGGGATAATCTGGCAATAGAAGCTGAATCCCAGTGGGGTTATTTACATCTGGGTCTTCTACAGCCATGCCCCTGCAAAATCAATTGTTGTCACTACTTTGGTTTCGTTCCATCATGGTAAGTTGGTAACACAATCAGAGTGAAAGATGCCATGAAAGTTTGAATATTGTAAATGATGGTAGTTTCTAATGTACCTTTTCAGTAGATCAGCAGGGAGTCCTTGTTCATCAAATCTCCACTTTTTATAGAGCTCAGAAGATATTTGCATAGAGAATTCACCGGAAAATAATATTCTCTCCAGAATTCCTCCTGAGTTTATAAGGATAAGTCGTGCTAAGGCATTTATGTGCATGGTGTCTTTGAAATGAGGACTCAGTATCCGATGGATTGGATGCATAACACTTAGCCGTCTTTTGGTGGCAATGATAAATGGTTCAACAACTGCATGTGTGTATAACCTGCAAAATTTCATTGCAGAACACTTAAATGGCACAAATAACGTTGTAATAGAGTGAGTGAGAGTTGCTAAAGAGTTGTTGCTAATTATCCTTTTTTTATTGTTCCATTCCCTTTTATTTTTAGCTTTGCGTCTGAATTACTTAATTTCTTCATAGTTCTTTTTTTCTATTAAAAAAAAATTCTTTAGCAATTGTTTTCACATAGAAAGGATCCTTTTATTATATTAAGATGTCATTTTTCAGTAACATACTCAGGAAATATTCATTGGCCACTAGAAATTGTTCTTATGTGTTATAAATTGTAACGCAATCGACAAGAATGCTAGAAATCATTATCCTTTCCCGTATCATTGCCTCCTGTAAATAAACAAATCCTGAGGAATTCTACTGGTGCAACCTTAATATAGACAACAGAAAGGGGCAAAAAATAAAAGAACTTTTGTCAAGTAAAAATTGTAATATTAGCATGAGAACTTCAGTAATCGTGATTGCAGAAAGATTTTAACTCACCAATGGCTAATTAGTTGATGGTATACAGTGTCATTAGCTAGAACATGAGCTTTAGCGAGCTGCCAAAATGCTGCTTCTGTTCCCTGTTTCGCTGGAAGAAAAACTCTCTGGATTTCACTTCCTAGAGATGCGCCTGGCAAGCTAAGTTCTATTGCCATTGGCTTAAGCATGCCATTACTCCTTAAGAATAGTATTGTCCTGGATGCATAGGCACAGGCCCCATTTGTGTTTATTCTGTCCAAAAATGGAATGAGATAGTCATGGTGATCCAGCATGAAAATTCTTCCCTGTTCCAGTGCCTGACACAATTTTGTGCGGAAAGGGTAAAAGAAATTAATAAGATCCCCATTCTAGGCTAGAGTACACTGCATGAAGAAAAAGGAATATAAACTACAGCCAATTAGGCTGACATACTTTATGATAGGAACCTTATTTTCCATTACAGAAATCTGGGAATTCAACCCAGAATTTACCGAAACAGTAGTGAAAAAATAGCAGAAAGCAAAAGATAACAGCAACCACGCTAGCTCTTCAAGGGGCTAGCTTCCTCCCACTCCCAATCATCTACTGAAATTTTGCCTACTTTCTACTCTCCCTTCTCTTCGCATTTATCCCAACTCACCCCAACCTTCTCACCCATTTTCCACTGCCATGTAAGCAGTTACTTTTGCAGGTTATTCTCCATTCTGGCATTACTGTGCTGCCTCCCTTGCTATCATTCCTCACGTACACCTCAGGGTCTATCAATACTCCCCTTAAAGATTCACCTTGTTCTCAAGGTGAAAGGTAAGAATAAGTGTCCTGTCACAAGTGAAAGAAACTTCTACTTATGTCCTATTGCTTGAAGCATAATGATCAAGTATGCTTGAAGCATTAGAGTTCCCACCTGGGTCCCATTGACTTTCTCCAATTCTCATAACAAGAAACAGCACAGCAAGTATGCCAATGACGGCAACTGTGGTTTAAACAGCTGATTCAGAAGACCTTAAATTTCCATGGACAGAAACCTCAGATAGATTGGCAAATCCAGCTCCTGCCAAACCGTGTGTCATGCCTATATTAGAAAATTCTTCCACTCTGAGGGAAAGAGGCATAGTAATATAATCAACTGACAGTAGTTCCACAATCTTTTCTTTAATAAAACTTCTATAGTTCATAGCTTTTCCGGACTCGTGATATTTTTTAACAAATGAGCTGATATGAAATAATGCTTTCCTGTGGTAATTGACCTGATTTTCCTCAAAATATTCTCAAATTTTGATTTTTTTTTTTGGTTACATCAAAATTTGATTTTGATATTGGAAAAGTATTAAAACACGTGGCAGGTGGATCCTTACGGGACTGATTACTAATATTATTAGAGTTTATATTTGTTCTAGACTGGATATAGGTCCATGAAACTGGAACAATCTGATCCGCCAAGTTGGCCCTCAGACGTGCAATGTGCAGGGAATCACTCATCCACTAAGCATGCCCCTTCCCTGACAAAAAAAAGGAGACACCACTCTACTCGGATAGAGGGGATAGACCATACAAAATAACGTTTTCCCGCACTATAAGAGGACAACGCGCGATATGCACAGAATCCCTCAGATTCCCTACGTTTTTTACACGCTCATACTTCTCTATATAAAGGCCAAACAAGAGGATAAAGGTACGCATTAATTCCATTACCTACTATCCTCCTTGAGCAGCCACTAACTTAAGTGTCAGAGTGTTTTTTTGCAGGTACCCATCCCCTCGCTTCTCAAATCGCCGCTGCTGCATCATGGAGGGATCCATCATTGCTTACCTTCTCAGGTAACTCTCAGAATCCAATTCTGAATATTGGCATCGTCTGTGAGAATGATAAATTTCTATTCCCAACTTCATTCGCAATACTCCACCTACCACCGCCACAATGGTGAACACAAGAAGGAGACAAACTCCAACAAACCAGAATCAAGCTTTTGCGGTGCGTGCTTCCTCCGCAGCAAATCGCAGTCCAACATCAATCCTTGCTGCTCATGGACCAGCCGTACCCCGACCGGAACCTGGGCAGGACAGGCACAAGACTTCTTTTACTAGAGAGAATCTCCCCCTCCCCCTAGAAAGTTTCAACGCGGCAATGCCTTGGTCTGCATAGGGCACCCTTTGAAGAAGCTAGGCAGCGAATATCAGTACTGCACCATCTTGGTAACTGTATGGACAACGAAGCTCGATCTTGCCTCGTGGGAATCGACCACCAAGAGCTATCAAGGGTAGAACTACTCTTCCTGGTTAGACTCCAGGATAAGCGGATCCAGTGCCAAGATGAAAGACTTTGCAACTTGGTGCGAATAACCAGCTAGAATCTATGTAACACCCGTGAAAACATTTTAGACTTGTATATAGTTACAAAGATAGTCTAACACTTGCTTAACATGCCTATTTATTTTTGTGGCTTTTTGAGCACGTTTTGTCACTTTGCTATAACACTGTGTGAAATATAGTTGTTATTAGCCCCGGAATTGGCTTAAACTACTTAGTTAATAGAAATAAATGTGGATGATTTGTATTTAGGTCACAAATGTGTTGAAGATGGTGTAGTGAAAATTTGAAGTTAATCGGAGTTAATTTAGTATTTTTAAGCATACTGAATGTATGTTTTAATGCTGGATTGACTACCAGTAGATATGAAAAAATATGAAAATGGTGAAACAAGATTTTTGATGAATCTTATGATTTATTTGAAACTTGTTGGAAGTTAAGAAATTGGATTTGGTGAAATCTAAGTGTTCTTAACAAATCGAAAGTTTTAGTACCACATTAGTGGATGTCTTTAAGAAGCCAAAATTGACTTCTTTTCTTCATTTCCCATAGTTGAAGGCAGAAACAGAAGAGAGAAATGAGAAGAGAGAGAGAGGGAAAACTTGAAGGAAGAAGGAGGAAGAAAAGGAAAGAGGAATGAGAGCTTGGAGCTTCCATAGCTAATCCTTAGCTTCATCTTCAAGACATTGAGGTAGGGGAAAAGCTATTTTGTACTTTCTTTTCCTTTTCTCCATCTTGTTCATGTGATGGCTTGATGTGAGTAATGGGTTTTTAGTTTGATTTTTGGTGTTTTGGCTTGAATCTTGTTGGAGAACTTAAGGATGACCTATTTTTGAGTTACTGGATGTGTGAAGATGATTAATCATGCCTTAAACACCTTTGTTCCCACTTGAGTCAAGAGTTGGGAAATTAGGTCCTAAGGTTGATGATTGATTCATCAATCCTTGTTGGAGTGAATTAAAAGTTGTTTAAGAGTTGCAACATGTTTTTGAACCTTGTGTGAGGTTGGAAACCATGTGGATTTTAAGTTTGAGTGGAAGGATGTGGGTTTGTTCCTAATGGAATAGTGACCCAATCTGCAGAATTCTACAGATTTCAATCTGGGCAGCTAGTGCTTGAGCGCTGGGATTTGGCTGCCTGAGCGCCCACTAACCAAAAGGGTGTTGTGTGAAGCAGTGCACCCAGCGCTTGAGCGCTGGGTTGTGAGCACTTGGGCGCTGGGGATGGAGCGCTTGGGCGCCCATCGCTGGAAAGAATAAGGGAGACTCTCAGCCACCCAAGAGCTTGAGCGCCCAATGAGGAGCACCTGAGCACCCAATCCAAGTTTTGAGAGGACTTTTATTTGGTGAATGTAAAGTTCCTAACTTGTGTAAAACCATATTACATGTTTCTTAAAGAGTAATGAGACTCTAATAGGGTATTTAATGAGGTGTTTGTGTGATGAATGTAAATCAATTAGTATGTTAATTATTGTGATACTTAGCACCATTGTTGTTCATGCTTGAGATGAGAAGAATGTAAATCAATTGGAATGTTAATTATTGTAATACTTATCATCATTGTAATAAACCAATTGGTATGCTAGTTATTGTAATAATTGTCATCATTATTTTTCATAACTATGTTGATGAGGTTGAGTCCTCATTGTTGATGATCAAAATATGATTTTGAATTAGAAGGTAATAAATCCTTCCTATCATAGTGATCATTGTTGAAGATCGCATAGTTGATGGATTTCATTACTCGGGATTATTGAAGACCGCTTAGTTGATGGATTTCATTACTCGGGATTATTGAAAACCGCGTAGTTGATGGATTTCACTACTCGGAGAGAAGACTGCTGGAACTAGGTTCTAGTACTTGTTCAAGACTTGGGATGGATTTCTTTTGTTTTGTTAGAGGCTCATGCATATCATGACATTACCATGGAAGTGGATTCTTGTAAATGGTATCATGACATTATTCATTACATATTTTGGTTATTACATAGGCATGAACATAAGGCATAATTTGGCATAGCATGACAATTGTATAAGCGGTTGCTAATCATAACATATTCATGCATTGCAATTGCATGGACAATTGCGTATCTCTGAGATGGAGATGATGATGATTTAATTGAGTGTGATGACTACTTGAAGACTGTTTATGGGAATGAGTTTTCTATACAAACTTATAAAATGAGAATCTATTTCGGGAAGAGAAAGGACTTAGTTTTTTGGCTTTTGCCACCTTTCTAGCTTATATGTGTATGTAACTTGAGATTGAAATGAGTTTTTCTCCGAAATAGCTGGAATGATTATGATGACATGTTTTATGGATTTAGCTACTGAGAATATATGATTCTCACTCCGTGTGTGTGTTTCCATAATGATTCTAGGAAGGAAGACATATGGAAAGTGATGTGCAAGTAGGAGCTTGGAGAGCTTAGCTTAGTATAACTTTGAAGTTTCTTTTAAAACTTGTATCTTTTGTGCCTTGGGAGGCCTAGTTTACCACCTTTGTACATAGTTTGTATTTATGAGAAATGTCGACGTTATGTATATATTCGTTAGTTCGTGGCTCATATTTTCTTATATAATGTTGTTATGTTATATTAGAAAATTTTTAGTAGTTAGTAGCATGCCTGGATCTAATTACTATGGTATAATACATATTATACTATTGTTATTAAATTTGGGATATTACACCTAGGCGACGAAAACAATTATCTTAAAAGGGATCGTGGAGATGACAAAAGACTCTATACAGATGACTGCCTTCCACAGACTTCAAGAATCACGGATCTCGATCACAACGTTTGGCAAACCCAGGCAAGAGAGTAGGAACTTAGAGCTAGAAGCTCGATCTCTCAAAACTAGTCATTCTCCAATGAACTGATGGCGCACGAGAACCCCAAGCGGTTCAAATATCCCACCAACATTGAACCCTACAATGGGACCTCGGACCCTCAGGAACATATGAATGCTTACATTTACGCACTCTTGTTCATTAGGGGTGGTGACTAGCTCATGTGCTGAGCTTCCCCCTTGTCACTAAAAAAAGTCGTCCTGAGATGGTTCACCATTTTAGCCCCAAGGTCTATCGCTAACTGGGAAGGCCTATCCTCAAGAATTTTTCTACACTTCACTACCGAGAAAGTACAGCCTAAATCCATATCCTGTCTCACCCAGATCAAGCAAGGAAAGGAGGAGTCCCTACAAGACTTTATATCCCAGTTTAACAAGGAGATCGTAAACATACGTTCAAGACTTCGTTCAGGATACTTCTCCTTTTCATTGGCAAAAAAGGAGCCTAAGACCATGGATGAGTTTCATGCCTGCGCCGACAAATACATCAATGCCAAGGATGTTCTCCGAGATAGGAAGCACCTTGAAAGAGAAGATGCCAAACCCAAACCCAATGAACAATCCAATGAATTGGGCCAAAATTTGAGACTGCACCTCAAGGGGAAGTTCGAGAGATACACCCCCCTTAACACGCCTCGGACTCAGATCTACCAGGAGGTCATGAACATTGAACTCTGATATGCGCAAAGGCCTCCCCCTATAAAGAGGCCAAAGGACAAATTCAAGTTTTGCGCTTGGCACGACAACCATGGCCACAACATTCGAGGATTGTACTAACGTCCACGATATCATTGAGTCCCTCATCCAGGATGGACATCTGGGACGATATGTGCGCTGAAACCACAACAATGACCAGAGAGAGGGCTACCATAGGAAACAAAGCTACAGTCCCTGGAGTCCCTCTACCCTTTACCAAAGAAGACATTTCCCAACCAGAAATGAGAATCCTAGCTTGCAATCACCTCGGGTTAATGCCCTAAATCAAGACAGGGCACAACCTCGATGTGACAACTAGGAGGATGGTCGCCACTATGGTGAAGTAACTCGGACAATCACATAATATCATGTAATTACTACTTCAACAGTGTAAACATCTTTGGATATCAATTAATCGACTCTTTCTAACTGCTGTCTCATTTGAAGCCGGTACTTCGGTCATGACCTCAAGTCCATGAGTACCTCAGTACGCCATATCCCCCAAGTTCACCATGCCTTGGCGAGGTCCAAGGAATACAAGGTCCGAAAATGATCAATTATTTCGACACCTACGTAAGACGACCAAACTAGGGAGAGCCACTTGAACACCCTCCGAGGTCAAGCAGCGCGATCAAGGGTCTTAACCAGTGTCTATTTGACCTGCACCTTAGCCACTGACCAATATGGTTTGCAGTGGTTAAGGATAATCGACCGTAGCCTGGGACAGTGGACTCCACGCCACAGGGTTACCGTGTCCAATCAAACGAACCCTACCACCGAGGTCGAGTTTCGTATTCACCTCGGATGGTAAAGAGAATGTTCGTTCAATCAAATGAACCCTACTACAGAGGTTAAGTTTCGTATTCATCTCAGTTGGTGAAGTGAATGTTCGTCTAATCAAACGAACCTTATCTTTGAGCGAGTTTCGTATTCACCTCGGATGGTGAAGTGAATGATCATCCAATCAAACAAACCCTACTATCGAGGTCGAGTTTTGTATTCATCTCGGATGGTAAAGTGAATGTCCATCTAATCAAACGAACCCTACCAACGAGGTCGAGTTTCGTATTCATCTCGATTGGTGAAGTGAATGTTCGTCTAATCAAACGAACCCTACCATTGAGGTCGAGTTTTGCATTCATCTTGGTTGATGAAGCAAGTGTTCGTCTAATCAAGCAAACCCTCCCTCTAAAGTCGAATTTTACACTCACCTCGATTTGGTGAAGCGAGCGTTCATTATACAAGTGTACATTGAGACTTGGCATTGGACCAATCTTAAAACTATGAAAACAACTACACAAGACAGTGACAGTTCAATTGAACAATACAACGAGAGGTAGAATGTTTGGAAAAACAAGTCTTATTCCGTTCCACATCCATCTCAATGCGTCAGATATTTGTTCATTTGCAAAACTGCACATTGTCGAGACTGGGAAGAACACTCCTCATTGTCGTCCCCAAACTCAAAGTATTGCCTCCAGTTAAGTCTAAGAAGTTCGCTTCATCTACTATACAAATTTTAACAATACAAATACAAACAAACAGTACAGCAAAGAGGTGAGATCCCCTTTCATCAATACCAGTATGGTAGCAAAGAATAATACGAATGACAAAGTCATTCCATATATACAGATATCACAATTATATTCATGTCATCATTTCATAAATAATTTCAATAACCATATATCACAATAAAATAAACAATAATAGTGTTATCATAACAGATATCATCAATGTATATGAAATGATTATGTCACACTACTTGAACATTGACCATGCCACAACAATATGTGTACTGACCATGTATATGCATACTGAACCAATTCCTATTCCATGGAGTTAATCACAATTTCAGAGATGAACAGATCTGGAACATATGTCAGCCTTAGCCCAAAGACAATACCAGTCCACGAAAAAGATATAGTGATTGTCGGGCATCGTCGATGCGTTGCAACGGAATTACACAATCAAGTGGTACATGGTACTTGCCAACTGCCCACATTGTTGCTCACTGCGCCTCGACGCCCCCAAGATCCATCATAGACCTCACTATTCAATTCTCATTCACTCCTAGGCCCAACCAGCCATAATAGCCATCGGCTATATTCTGTTCAATGCATGATACCTCAATGCATATCTCAATTTCATCTTTAGATTGTTCCCAAATGAGATTAGAACAATCGCTCATACAATTGTCTAATATCATAAGATCAACGAATATTATATAATCGCTCATACGATTACATAATATCACCGATACATCCGGGTCCAGTACATCAATTCTTACAGCAACTTTACTGTTTTTTCAATCGCGTATCATTTTTAACGCGTTTTCACAATCGCATAACACTTTTGTTACGTTTTCAAATCGCGTAACCATTTTCTGACGTTTTCTTATTCACGTAAAAATTTTAAACGTTTTCCAAATTGCGTAGCGATTTTTCAATGTTTTTGAAATCACGTAGCTTAAAAATCATATTTTTAAGTCGCATAAATCATTTTTCATCATTTTTCAACTACGTAAAATATTTCTCAATATTCCAAACATTATTTTGGACTTTCCAAAAATTAATACAATTTCTAACTTCAAATCCCACACTTTCTCACTTAAAAATCCTCTACGTAATATTTTTCATTATTTTTCCCAAATCAATATTTCCTTTAAATCAATTATTCTAACTTAAAATTTCCTAACGCACCTCAAAACCTAATGGGTGAGTTGTACGTTAGTAAACTTCAAGTCACCAATTTATTTCTCTTTTATAAACTAAATCCACTAATTTAATTAATTCCAAAAATAAGCTTTTCTTACTTTTATATCTCAAAATCTATTAATTTAAATCCTTTGCTATTTTAATCCATTCAATATTATGTTTAAAAAAATACTGTTTGTTCTAATCTACTAATTCTTGGCATATTGGCCGCAAATTACAAATAACTTCATCATAAAATCTTTATTCATTTTCATGTCCACTTTCTTTGCAAATTCTTAAATCATTAACTTATTACTTACTCATGTAAAACTCATGATTAGTAAAATAATTTGAAATGCTTTGTTCCATATCAAACAAAAAGTCATGAGCCTCAAGGTTCTTTGGAACCAAAACATTTTTTTCTTTCCACATAATTCTCATTATATAATATATCACTTATGATATTTCTACCATCACATGTTCATGCTTACGATGAAAACGATAAAATTATATTAAGCAATTAATCATGAATTAATCAAAATCATAATATCAAATCATGCATACTTATCAAAGCAATAACCATATCAATCACCAAACAATCATAAACATGGAAAGCCTTAAACAAACAAGTGAATAAATCCTTATGGATTTTTCACCACACACACATCCATTCCTCACCACCAACATATGGTTGATGAGGTTAATCTCCCTCTTACCTTGATTGATGCTCCTAAGCTCCTTGTATGTCCTTCTTGAATCCAATTTTCTCCACCAAGAGCTTCTTAAAAATCAAAGTAAACACACATAATCAATATTTAAGGCTTGAATAAGAAAACCATGGATCAAAATATGGTTTAGAACTTTGAATCTAAGATTAGAAAAGAATATCAAGAACTTCACCCTTTATCCTTCAAACTTAGATCTTAAGAAAAGTGCTTGAAGATGGATGATTTGGAAGATGGTCTCAACATGAAAGTTCCTTAGAATTGCATGGAGATTCAAGATCTAAGGTTGTTTAGAATTATTGAAGCTTGGAAGGTATTTTGAAAGGGCGTGGCCGTGAGCTTCCTTTGAAGAACAAGGTGAGAACTTTTTGATTTCCAAGAGAGAGATGAAGATGATCACAACACCAAAGTATCTTAGGATGATGTAAGGATACTAGATACAAGGTTGTTTGAAATTATAGAAGAGTGGAGGTGGTACAAGGTGGTTTGGCCATGAGGCTTAGTAGAGAAAATGAGAGAATATTTGAGAGCTTTGCCTTATTGGTGGCTTTAGGAAAGATGATAGGAATCCATTAAATGAATTAAGTCACGTTTTTGGCCTCTTAAAGGAGCCATGGCCGTGAGCCCCCTTGGTCCAAGAAGTGTCCAAGTTCATTTCAAGCCATTATGCTTGATTTTCAAGTTTTCCATCCATTGGCTATCAAGAGTCTTAGTCACTTTGTGAGACTCACCACCACCATTGATTCCATCAAGGGTTGAAATCAAATTCTTCTCCTCTAAGTCTTGCCATCCAATGGTGCAAACAAAAGCCTATGCCACTATTGTTGACTCTTCTTCAAAACTTACTAACTACGCAAGCTCTCCCACTGGTTCATCATAAAGGTTGTCATGATTAGCTTCCAAGATATTTTCCAGTATACTTTAAGCAATGAATAATAATTACTGCTTATAAAATCAGTGTCTATGGTCCAATGAATAATAAAATATACCTAAATTCTTATCTTGTTCCAATTGGGTAGCAACTATTTTTTATCATTTTTCTACTGATTACCCTTGATGAGTCACATAGCGAGTCATCAAAGAGAAGTTTCTAGAACAAATGAGTCAGCATGATGAGTCGTATCGCTAAGTTACTGGCTGAGTCACCAAGAGAACATTCTGAAACGTGTGACTCACTGCGGCGAGTCACAGAGTGAGTCAGCGTTCTACATTCTTCTAGAATGTGGCGAGTCAACATTCTAGAACATGGCGAGTCATCGTTTCTACAAGCTTGCAAAACAAGCTAAGTCACAAGTGTTGAGGTGTCACGCCAAGTGTCAAGCTTCTATTGGTCCTCTGCGATGAGTCACAGCCGTCAACTTTGACCAGCTCCTCATTGGTCCACATGTAAAGCAAGTACTCAAGTACTTGATGAATAGGCGTTTTCTAGAATCTTCTAGAATAATCTAGAATATATGAGTCACTAGGCTAGTCACCTAGGTGAGTCACCAAACTATGAGTCATCGTCTAGAACATTCTAAAGTGAGTGACTAGACTTGCATCTAGAATCATCCACTAGATATTTTTCCGGAAGATATTATCCAATGGATAATAAAACATACCCCGATTTTATTTTGTCAGATAAAATTGTAGAAAACAAAACTTCAAAAACTATTTCCGATTTCGGGTTTAGTAAGATCCCCCGTCTACAAATCAACAGTACAAAATTTTCCAGCTCCGAAAAATTTTTATTTTTTCAGGCCCGCCCCGGACCCATATACAACTCGAGAATACTATTAAAATAATCCAAAATATAAAAACATACAATAATTCACAAAAATCATAATAATTATCAAATTCATGAAAATCAAATTAGATTAGTAAAAATAATCAAGAATCGAGAGAAATAAATAAAATACGAAGGCTCATATACAGTCCCAAAATAATATTAAAATAATAAAAAACGTAAAAACTCCCAAAAATTCTTAAAAATCACAAAAATTATAAAATTCACGAAAATCAAGTCAGATTAATAAAAATAATTAAGAATCAACAAAAATAATTAAAATACAAATTTTCGAGGTGGTACAACTCTCCCCCTCTAAAAAGAATTTCGTCCTCGAAATTTTTGTACCTTTAGAACGAATAAGGGCATTGCTCCTTTATCTTGTCCTCTAGCTCCCTTGTTGTGTCTCCACTTGCGTCATTCCAGATTACTCTAACCAATGAAATCTCTTTGCCTCATGTTCAATTTCTTCGGATTAAGCAGATACTTTAGACTTTTGTAATCGCTGAAGATGTTGAATGTTGCTCTTCAATTGCCTTGAAGCATATGCTACAACCTTTCAGTTTTGCATAAGCACGCATCACAATTCACTTCAAAAGATTCGCTAGAATAAGGTAGAATTAACACCGGTGAAGTAGTCAAGCGCCTTTTCAACTTTTTTTAAAAAAAATTCCTCGTATGCATCAGTCCATGTAAACGCTCGATCCTTTCTGGTAAGCTGGGTGAGAGGTCTTGCGATCTTGGAAAATCTCTCAATAAATTTTTTATAGTAACCGGCCAATCCTATAAAACTACGGATTTCCGATGCAGTCTTCGATCTTTCTCATTCAAGAACTATTTCAACTTTTGACGCGTCCACTTCAATTCCTTCCTCTGAAATCATGTGGCCCAAAAATTGAACTTCATCCAACCAGAACTCGCATTTCGACAACTTTAGCATATAATTGCTTCTCCTTTAGAATTTGGAGAACCACACTGAGATGTTCAGCATGTTCCTCTTGATTTCGAGAATTGATCAGAATGTTGTTATCAAAGATAATGACAATTCTGTCTAGATAAGGACGAAAGATTCTACTCATATAATTCATGAATATTACAGGAGCATTCGTCACTCCAAACAACATCACTTGAAATTTCCTTAACTTCATATCGCTTCACTCTCCTGCCTTTGCTCTTAACAGGAAGTGTCTCACAAATCGAATTCTCTTTCAACAGTACTGTATCTGATACTATGACATGAATTGGACCAAAAATATTCTTTCTTGCAAATTGCAATATGTGAAAAACATTATGAAGGTTAGGAAGAAAAAGTAGTGAAACTATCCGATATGTTACCGGACATATCCAACAAAGAATTTGATGTTGCCCGATTTTTAGGAATTAATTTTCTGGAATACTAACACTTTATTGAGACAATCTCATAGGATATGGTTGGAAGATAACCAATCCGTTTCAGAGATCACGTCTATTTATGAAAGAGATAAACAGATCAATCTAACAGAAAAATTTGATCTATAACAACAATAGGATAATTTGAATAACTTGAGTAGCACGATAGGCTAGTAATAGAAATAGAAGTAAACAAGTCAGAAGGTAACGAAGACACAGATAACTCTAATCAATCCACATAGTCAATTAGCCATAAAAGAATGGGTTGGATCAAGAATATATTTTTGCAATTGCGACACATGAAAAATATTATGAATATGTAGAAAGAAAAGATGGTGAAGTCATCTAATATGCTACCAGACCTATCCAACAGAGAAATTGTTGTGGTCTGATGAATTTGGAAGTGAGCTTTTTAAGTTGAATAATTCAACCGACAGGTCTAACAGAGTATGGATGGTTGGAAAATAACTAATCCATTTTTAAGATTATATCTATTTTGAAATAGATAAACAAATCAAATCAACAGAAAAGATTTAGTCTTTGGTAGACATAGGATAGTTTAAGCAACTTGAATATCAATGATAGGTTTTGGTAACATAAGTTGAAATAACTAGGTCAAAGATAACGAAGACACATATAACATCTAATTGGTCCACACAATCATATGCCATAAAGGAATAAGTTGCCCCTAGAATCATACAGTATAGCTAAAGGATCACCTCCTGTGGCGCAATCTCCATTGTTTTGGTCCTCAGTTTGGGATGCTTCTGCTCTATTCAGATTATCAATTCTCCTTTCTACTTGGGATTTTGAAGCACGTACTTTACCAACAGAAGACTTCGTCTTTGGTGAAGTACAATTTCTGGAAACATGTCCAGGTTTCCCGCACTTAAAACAAATTATTCCTTTAAACGTACAAACCTCTGTTAAGTGACCTTTTCCACATCTCATACACGCCATGGTCCGACTAAAACTACCACCACTCGTACCTCCTCCATTTGATTGTTGTTGCCGTTGATTTCCCTGCGATCGTAAATACGTTTTCCGCTGGAATCGCTTGACCTTATGATTTCTCCTCCTTCGGAACCAATATGGTCCAACATTATAAGATCCCATATCCTGTGACTGATTCAACCCTAACAAAATCTGGGCCTCGGTTATCAATTCCTGCTGTTGAACGAGCCTCCTAGTTTGTTGCATAATTACATCAGTTGTTCTCAGTATTACTTCCATAGTTGCAGTCATATTACCACTATCACGTCCTGCTTCCACACGTGTACGTCTATTACGAGCCATTGCCTTTTCATCGAAAACAGTCAAATCAAAACACAATGGAAACTAAAGTAACTATTCCAAACAACATTGTCTCCTTTCAGAGTCCAAGCATAGAGAGTCACACAGCACAAACAAGACAGACCTAACCACAAAACCCCAAAAGACTCTAATCGTGCTCTAATACTAACTAATATAACACCCTCCGTAGGACATTACATTTCCGACTACAAACTTATAATCTGAAAATCATTTTTAAAAGTATTTGAGTTATAAAACATGAGTTTTAAAATTTCTTTTCGTGGAAACATAAACTTACCGAAATTTATAGGTAATACTGAAAAATAGATTTAAACTGATTGGTATACATCACAAACACCACATAATATTCAATAGTACTTAGAACATAAAACTTACAGACTCAAGGAAACAGTAGCAAACCCCGTGATGGGTCCTACATAATAGCACGGTAATAACACTAACGAGAAAACTCAACATACTTATTCCGTTCCACATCCATCTCGACGCATTAGATATTTGTTCCTCCGCAAAACTGCACATTGTCAAAACTGGGAAGATCACTCCTCGCTGTCATCCCCAAACTCAAAATATTGCCTCCAGTTAAGTCTAAGAATGACTATGTTACTATGTTACAACTCTCCCCCTCGACTGTGACATTAGACTCTACTGTGTTCGAAATTTTACAGTCTTTCTTGACAAAAAAATATCCAAATAGATATTGTTCACAACGAAAAAAAAACCCCAATTTCACAATCAAATCAAATCCAGTCATTCAATTTAAGAATTGAGATTTTCACAAACCCTAAATCCCAAATTTCAAGTAATTTGAAAAATTCTTAATATTAATTTTAGGTTTTAGATCTGGTATAATCCGCTCTGATACCGCATGTTAAATTTTACAAAATCTATATTAGGAATTTAGGATACCAATATAAATTCATAAATAATAAACACGCTTTACTCTTGAAGAAATTTTATCAAGAAGTGATCTCACTGATTTGTTTTAGCAAAAGCGCATACACACTTATATACATTAGAGCAGTCTACTACTTTAATCTTTTGTCTTTTTAACTGTCACTTCGATGGAACTGTGTGTAGTTAAGACGTGTTAAGAGTAGAGTAAGGATCTTGTCTCTTATATAATATATCAGTAACCTAGTTCATCCATCACAAACAGGATACTTAGCCTACATCGCAATTCAACATATTCACCATTGGGTTCAAGCCTAATTATAATAAACATGATAACTCCCAAACTCACAATAGATCACATAATTAATATGAACTTTTAGAAAAATTATCAGACTATCTATTCAATTCATTTTAATAAAAGAAAATATATCAATCAATAAAAGCTCACACTCAAAAAATTCTAATAGAATAAACTCTGGACTCAAAAGGACACCATTGGTGAGCCTTTTCTTTGGCAAAATCGAGCCCCACAGGCCCACATCATGAATAATCTAATGGAAAAAAAAAAAAAACTACGAAGGTCTAGGGCGGGGCGAGATCTTCTTCTAAAGCAAGATCTGGACATAAAGAACATGAGATAACGAATAATCTTAAGACGTACACTTCCGATCTGATTCCTCTCTTGAGGCACAGATCTGAACCATGATACATATTGTTTGGAAGTACTTAAGTTTTACTATTTGCTTTTTAAATTTTTGATTTCTGTGCTTCCCTAAGATTGAAAAAGAAAAAGAAACAACGATTATGATTTGTTTCAGCATTTGGATTATTTAATATCTCCCAAGAGAAGTAAAAAAAAAAAAATGCTGATCTTCTCAAGTGTCAAAGGTTCCAGACTGTTTTTACTTACCTGAGGAAGTGTCCATCCTTCAAGCTTCTCTTCTATGATTGATGGATTTATTGAACTCTCTACTCTGCTTTTGCTTATAGGTGGGAAGTTCTGAAAGATCAATTGAAACCAACAATGATTAGGCGAGAAATGTGATTTTACATACCATTTTGATTATACAACTATCGAACCGACAGTTATTAGACTGGATATGTTGCTATAATGATGAAGTATGACGAACATGCTAAAGCTGAACTAAAACTAGCTTGCCATGTTATTATCCAGGAAATGTTTTAAATGTTCCTAAAAATTTATATAAGATTAGTGTTTCATGGATATATTATTAAAATAAATAAATAGATGAGATTAATTACTTGTTATCTGATTAACAAGTAATAAATATAGTTTATATTTTATATATAACAAATTTTATAAATTTTAAGTGTTAATATTTATACATAATTGACTCACGCACAAAAAACTTAGACTAATCATTTTCTTTTTATTATAGATAATTGTATATATAAAAAATTTTATAAATTGTAGCTAGTAATATTTACACACATAGTAATAAAATTAAAAAAAAAACAATTAATTAATTATGATGGATAAAACCTCATAGAGCATCAGTGCTCTAAAATATTTGAAAAACATATTAAACGTGTCCTATTGTTCAAATGAAATTTTATGACAGTGAGAAAACTATTGATGATGAACTTATTGAAGATATTAGCACATTGTCAACAAACTTTTAAATGTTGCAACCACTTTGTCTAAAAGCTATGGAAGTAAAAACAAGATTCACATTGTTAACAAAAGCAAGTAAAAATCAAGATCCATCATTTTAGGAAATATTTACTATAGGAAAACTTTTGTAATTTTAGTTGATTGCAATAGTACATATCTAAGCCATGTATCATGATGAAGATCCAATGATATCAACCCTTCTTGCAATTGTTGAAGTACGTAACATTTTTTGGCTTCAACTCTTGTAAACTTCTAACTTCAAAAACTAAATTGCTTTTATCAAACTCTTTCATTTACTGTCTAGTGATATTTGATAAATTAAGTTTGTAAAGTTTAGATTTTTTTTTATTTGATCATATCAGACTTCTTAAAGCTTTGAATAAGAATCATCAATCTAAATTTTATCATTTTTAATATTTTTATTAGATAAAAATATTTAAAATTTCAGCCAATATATAATCTTATCTTAACAAATAGTATAAGAACTACAATTACTCTTTTCGGATTTGAGAGTTTGAGAGAAAAAATAATTCCTTTAAAAACCTTGAGCCTTTTAAACCCTCAAACACAAATAACATCAATTGGGTCATGTGCTTCCTCCAAAAAATGAAGAATATAATAGTATCAATATTGTACTAATGAAGCATGTGATGAATTTCTTGTATTCCTAGATATAATAATAATTAGCAATAATACTTCAAGTAACTTTGTGATAGGAACCCAAAAATATAACAATAATTTTATTGTATATTTCTTTGTATATGATCACTAATATTTTTATCAGCGGATTTCAATTTAGGACAATTCCTTACAACTAAGGAAGAAGAGAACATAAATGCAAAATATAGAGAAAAGAAAAATATAGACTTTGATCAATGATCATCAACCTAGATTCTATCATTTTTAGTATTTTCACTAGATAAAAATATTTGAAATTTTAACCAATATATAATCTTATCCCAACAAGTAGTATCAAAATTACAATTAATCTTTTGGGATTTGAGAGTCTGAGAAAAAAAAATTCCTTTAAAAACATTGAGCCTTTTAAACCCTCAAACACAAATAACATGAATTGGGTCATGTGCTTCCTACAAAAGATGAAGAATATAATAGTATCAGTATTGTAAAAATGAAGCATGTGATGAATTTATTCTATTCCTAGATATAAAATAATTAGCAATAATATTTCAAGTCACTGTGTGATAGGAACCAAAAAATATAACAATAATTTTCTTGTATATTTCTTTGTATATGGTCACTAATATTTATTTCAGCATATTTCAATTTAGGAGCAAATCTTTACAACTAAGGGAGAAGAGAAATATAGAGATATACTTCAGGGGATTACTTCCTCCCTAATGTCTAAAGGCCTCAATTTCTTTACTGAAATGATTGGATATCTCTCCTCCTCTGCTTCCCTATTTATTTCCTCCACTATCTACGTATTCATTTGTCATTACCTCTTTTGGTATAAATGCTCCTTATTATCCTTCTTTATTCTATCCACTCCCACTAACAGCCACATAAATGCTACAGCGCATTAACATACTAATATCCCATAACCTCTCCTCTTTCACTAACTGTGGCATAAATGCTGCAACCTTTAAAACATGAAGATTCTCAATATTTCCCATCTTGCCCTTACTGCACCTATGGGCTGATCCACTGCTTCCCTTCCTTCCTCACGTATACCAGGGGTCTATCACTGTGTTATGTAGAGAATATATTTTTATACTTTGTTATGGAAAATCCACTTTCTGAACTTTGAGAGTCAGGCTAGTTGAGTAGTGTTCTACAACTATTTTGAAAGACATGTTGGTTTCATCTTAAGAAGCAATGTTTTGCTTTACTTATAATCATGTCTACATGCTCCTCCTTTTTTCCCAGGGAGGAAAAGGCAACATCAGAATGGCTCTTGTATACATCATAACAAAGCAGATGATTTCTAAAGCCCAGTTAATAAATGTATGAAGTACCGTCAAGCATTGGATTCTGACTGGGTGAATTCCTGCAAGCATTTGTCGTCCAAACTCCATATCATCTTTCCAAACCCATTCATTTTCTGAAAACCAAAAAATATCTCAGAAAACAATGTTATAAAATTATTTTGTATCACTAAGTAGCTCTTTTACCAGATATGATTTGAGGGATAGGAAATTGCAGAGGGTTTTTCTTGATTGCATGAGTTATTTCCTTTAAGTGCTCAACTGGTACCATTTTCTTTAAGTTGTCTCTGATCCATCCCTCAACTGTTTGGTTTCTATTGCTAGAGAACATGTCAAGTATTTCTTCCAATGATTCGAAGCTTCTAGAACTTTCTTGAAGTAATGATTCTGCCTTTGGTGATAGGAAATGTGCCATAGCATGGATAGAATTTGATTTGAGCTCCTTCAATTTATCCAGGCTAAATCTCTCATCTGAAGGAACATACATGTCATAATTCATTGCTTGTGGCCGGCTCTCAGTTGATGGACCTAAAGTTTTCCATGGAGACACATGAAACAAGGAATGAAAATCAACTCAAAAGTGCTGTATCAGAAAGATTGTAGACTATTTTGCAGACATGATGTATTGCAGACCCTTTGATTTCTATGGAATATATGCTTACTTGGGTTGATTGTCCACTGGGGTAAAATTACAAATGCAATGAAAAAAGCAAAAGCAGAGAATGAAACTTAATTTGAAATGTTAAGCTTAATTTATATAACAAATATTTTCTGTATGAAAGCATGTTATAGGCTGCAATTCCAGTGGTTCAATCCAATTGAGATTGCTACCTTAAACTGAAACTGAGGGGCTAGTAAATTAAATACCTGCTATACTAGGTTTGCGACCTGTTCTTCCTCTACGAGGATATGGATATAACCTAGACCCTCCCAAGATAGGTCTAAGATACTCTGGACCTTTATCAGGATCACCAAGGTCATTATAGCAGTCATAGTCATAGATTCGATCCCATTCCTTTCTTTCTCCCATTCCATTACCTCTCAATCTATCAAGCTCTTCCTTTCTTAGTTCCACTAGAGCTCTAGGCGTTTGACTTGGAAGATAGCACTGTCATTATAACATAGTTTTGTAATTTCATGTAACATAAAATTGCCAATTAAACAGGCAAGTATGGGACTTACAGTATTAGAGAAGAAGAGTCGATCAGATTTGGTCTTCTTGATTGGATATATCAAAGAATTGCAATCAAATTGGATTATCTGACTGTTAGAAGTCTCAATTGATACAGACTGAAGGAAGAATTTCTTCTTATATTGGTTTCGAATCACAAAAGCTCTTGGAGTTCCAAAATGTGAGTCAACATGTATTCTAATTTTATATGTCATGGTTTGTGCATTGTGGTGATTTTTCTTGCTCCCTCCATGTTTGAAATATGCTTTTTCGCTCAACTTCCCTTTACCGGTATCTGTCCAAATGCAATACAAAGTTGAAAACATAATGAGTTGTTCACCTGTTAAAACGTATCATAAACCATATAAATACAATTTAAACTGGTCCCTCGACCACCTAGAATTTGAATACTGAATGACCCGAATGCTGTCAGATAAAGAAGATAAGTACACTTCAAAAGGAAAAACTGAATTTTGTTTTTAATTGAAAAGAATATTGATCAGTCTTAGTGTGTAGGAAGTGTACTTACTAGGATCCACTTCTGTCCCGCTATATATCTGAACAGAGACTAATTTTGCAGGTATTGATTTCCCTTGGCTCTGGGTGATCACGAACTTCCCCTTGAGTGTTAATTGTTGGCCAGAATGGCATACTGGATTCAAGTTATTCACAATTTTGCTTTTGACGGCACAGCAGCACTTTTTCACACTATAGGCCCTTCTTGGGCGTTCCATTCATGCTTCTGCCTTCTATGGCTTGCTTTCTCTTTTTTTTTTTTTTTTCTCCTTATCTTTTTCTTTTCTGCCGTGGAGATTTCTCTCTGTTTCTATAACCAAAACCGGTAATGATAGCGTTTGTATCAGATATGATCAAGTTTTGCTGCTTAAAAACTTGCCGTCTGTTACTAACTTGGCATCGATACGTTGCTTGCCTTGAGGTTTTCTACTAGCTAGGAAAATGCTACAAATCCATTTTCGTAGAAATTGATGTCTACGTATGAGGTGTCATACTACGTGGAATTCCAGTTTAATGGCTATAAAGTAAGGTCGCCGTGGCTGGCGGACTTCCTCTTACGCTGGCTTTTCGCTATCGCTGCTTGGCCTTCTTCCTGCTTACTCTACCACCGACTGCCATCTTGCTTCCCTTGTTTCTCTAATTACTGACTAAAGTGAAATCAGGTATGATTTTGACGTTCTTGTCAAGTTGTGCTTCTGAGCCTATATTTAGAAATTTCTTAATTTTTCATCGGAGATAAATGAAGCTAAGTGTTACTCCATGTGTTTCAAAATATTTTTAAAATAAAAAAATTAAGAAAATATTAATTATTATGCTTTTTAAACTTTTTTTTTATCTTTTAATATTTTCACTAAATAAAATAAGAAAGGACATAAATAAAATAATAGTATTTTGAGTATTTTGATGAAGGAAAATTTAATTTATAATTATATTTTATTGAAATTGAGCCTACTTATTAACTTTTATAATTATTGTGTATTACTTTAAATGACAAATATTTTGAAACAGATGAAATATTATGATATTTGCTGGAAAAGGCGAGAGCAAAACCAAGCTTTCTACAATGTTCCTAAAATTATTTAGAGCATGAATGCTCTATAAAATTAACATGCAATAATAGGTTATTATCGGTTTTATGATTTTTATAATTTAATCCCAAATATATTGGCTTACGACATTTTATTCGTACCATTCAACTGCTCAATTTCTTTAAGTTACACCGACGGTTACACTGCATTTCAATAGCCACTTTCTCTTCTTTCCCAGCACGAGAGCTAAGGTTGATGATTGCACGAATCAAACTAGGTTCAATAGCTACTTTCTCTTCTCTCCCACCACCATATTGGCACTAACACCACTGCTGCATTTTCTCCCTCTCTTACTCATTGTTCCACAGTCAATTTCTCTGTCTTCTCTCTCATATGTAAACACAGTCTCATAGCAGAGGGTGCACTGCCTCTTCAACATCTTAGAAGCAAACCTTATGGAATCCCCCAAGCTCAAAGTTGAACAATGTACAAACCCATAAGAAAAGAAAATCCACCAGTAAATAACAAAGCATGAAAATCAAATAGTTAATTCACTTGATTTCTAATTTTAAATATGCTGGATCTTTGTTGATTATTATCTATTACGACCGATCAGACACCAAAAAAATATCTCAAGAATAAGAAGACGTAAGGTGAACATGTTAGATTTTTTATTTATGAGCTAACATAAATCATATTGTAATTTTATAAAATTTAAATTAATTAGATGTCAAAATTATTAGAGCATTTTGTTTAGTCTAAATTGTGATCAGTATTGTTAATGGGCCTATTGTTGTTAAAGTACTGTTCTTATGTGAGTTTTGTTTTATGGGTCTTGTGTATGAGTTTACCATAGTGGGTAGACTTAACTCATTTTAGTTATTCTATATATACAGGGAGAGACCCTTATTACTAGTTACTCTAGTGCGTATAGTTGCTCCATTGATATTGACGCGTGAACGACTATTGTGGGATAGGAACAGTATCTCTCCCTTGTCGAGTTTTGTTTTTCAGGGTTTCGACAATAACTTCCTCATCGACACCTTTTCAAGGTAAACCTAAAAACTCTTTATATAAATGTTTGGTATGTCATAATTTTTTGGGATTAATAGATCCTTTAAATTTATTCTTTCAATTGGTATCAGAGACAATGTTCTTAATCCTAATTATGACTATTAATTTTTTTTATTTTATTAAGAGGTTTGAAAATTTAAGAAACCCGAAATTCTAATACATGTGATGTTTAATTCAAAATCTTTTTCGAAATCGATTTCAAAAAATAAAGTTAGGGTTTTTGTATATTAAGTTGTCATGAGTTCAGAAACATGTTTATTGTATTTTGATATTGTGAATTTACAAAGTTTTTTAATCAAACCCGTGGAACCCTAAAGGTTTGTTTTTTTTTTATGATTCGTTTTCTTTTGGAGATTAACTAAAGAAATTGATTAAGGGTTATTGCAAATCACTTGTTTTTGAATCTAACAATGTATGGATCATTAGTTTTGGTTGAGAAACGACCTTGAATTTTTTAGAAAACAACTCGTAGTGTGTCGCATGTGTTCTTCATTGTTGTTGAGCAAAACCTAGAAAGTATGTGCAATTGTTTTGAAAATTGTATAAGGGTTTTAAAGATCGTGATTTTTTGAATCCAATGGACAAAAATCCCTAATTTTAATGGAGTATCAAGAAAGAATTTTGACGCGACTCATTTCTAGGAAAAACAGGTCGCGCGACCTATATGCTGTAAAACGGGTGAAGAATGAGACCTGGTCTCCAACATTTCTCCACTCGCGCAGGTGGTGCGTGGAGGCACGTGTAGCCTCATGGAGAGTGATTTTCAACTTCTGTTTTTTGAGATTTTCTCCACGCGCCCTTTCCTAATTTTCTATGATTTTTATTTATTTCTTATTGCCTATTTTCTATTTATTTCAAAATTTCTAGAGATTAAAATTATTAAAATATATATGGTACTCTCCTCCTTTGCCTCTGGAAATTTTGTTATTATTGTAATGTTGTTGGGCATGATATATATTAAGCACTCTTAGTATTGATTTTGTTTGGTCATTGAAATAATTTTTGTGTTATTTTATGCATAAATTGATATATAATGTTTTGAAAACTATTTATTTTGTTGAAATTTATGCGATTTGATTCTGAGAGTTGCTGTTTAAAATATTATGATACTGTTTTGGGATATTTTTCATGATTGTGAGCTTGCCTTCGTAGGACCAACTATGTTGAGGTGTCATTTTGTTTATTTTTTGTTAATAATGTTGCATTAGAGATTATGTTGATAATGCGTTTACCCTATCGATTTGCCTTTATTAATACAATTTCTATTGATTTGTTAAATGGTACTATTTTGTCCATTTTTCATGATCGTGAGCTTGCCTTCCCAGGACCAATTGTGGTAAAGTACTATTTTGTTAATAAAATATTGTTTTGTTGTGGCTTTGGGGATTATATTGATAATGCGCTTACCCTAACAATTTGTCTTTATTAATGTGATTCCTAATGATTTGTTAAAGGGATTAAGGTTTTGACCTTAGAGTTCTCAGTTTCCTTTCAGTACTAGCTTTAGGGACATGATTTTGATGTTTGTGGGAGTCTACTCATGTGTTGTAATTCGGGACCCTTAGGTAGGATTGCAATTGCATAGGAAAACTCCATTATGGTTATTTGCTCAAATATTGTACATGTCAATATGTTTGACAAAATCTCCCTTTAATGTATCGTTCTTTCAACTTCATCAATGCAAATGAGTGCTATAACGAAATTGAATGGGACTAATTTTGAGGACTGGGTGGATTTTGTGAAATTGTTCCTTGCTGTCTCTAATATTGATACTACTTTCACTGAGGATGAACCTCAGTGACCCACAAATGCATCTTCCGCTATAGATAAGAAGAAGCATGAAAGGTGAGTTCAATCCAATAAAGTTTATTTGATGACCATGAAGTATAGCATGAAAAAGACTATTAAAGAGAACATTCCTGAAACAAATAATGCTAAGGAGTTTCTCAAATCTGTTGGTGAGAAATTCAAGAAGTTTGATAAAACTGAAAAGGCCTACTACCTCTCTTTATTGACAAACACTACATATGATGGTGTGAGTGGTGTTCGTGAATATATTTTGAAGCTTGTGAACTGGTACAACAACTTGAGATCCATGAAAGTGGAGTTGGGAGATGATTTCCTAGTCTGACAGGTGTTTGAGTCTCTTTCGTCTAGTTTTGATGTTTTGAGGACCATTTACATCGCTCAAAAGGAGGAGTGGATTGTTGATGAACTTATATCTATTCTTATTCAAGAAGAGCATACTATAAAGAAGGACAAGGCCCATAGTGTTCAGTTTGTTTGTCACAAGAATGGTGACAAGAAGAAGAGATTTGCTAAAGGGAAGAATAGTAAGCCTCAGTTCAAGAAAAGGTGAAATGATAAGCATGGATATCCTTCTAAGCCATCTTGTGATCCTGGTGAGTTTTCTGGTGTTAAGCCCAGATATCGATTTAATGGAAATTGTAAGTTCTGTGATATATATGGGCATAAGCAATCTGATTGTTTGAAGTTTAAGAGCTGGCTTGAGAAGAAGAAAGGTAACCCCTTGGCTCTAATATGTTTTGAATCAAATATAGTTAATGTTCCTTCAAATACCTGGATGTTAGATACTGGTGCAACTATTCATGTTACAAATTCATTGTAGGAATTCAGAAGCAGGAGGAAATCAAGCGAAGGAGAGTTGATGATCACAGTAAGAAATAAGGCTAAAGTCAAAGTAGAACATATAGGAGTGGTTTCAGTAAAGTTATGTACTAGACATGATTTAGTTTTGAAAGATACAATTTATGTGTCTTCTATGAGGAGGAATTTGATTTCAGTTTCTATTGTGGATGGTTGTGGCTACTCTTTCCATTTTAGTAATGCAAAAGTTTTTTTATATTATAATTCTACTCTTGTTAGTTCTGGAATCTTATCTAATGGTCTATACATGTTGGATGTTGATTCTATTTCTATTGATCAACAACATTCGGATATCAATAATGTTGTTGGGAACAAGCGTGGAAGAGTTGCTAAAAACTCTTCTATGTTATGGCACAAACGTTTAGGACACATCTCTAGGAAGAGAATGGAAAGGTTGATCAAGGATAATATTCTTCATGATATGGACTTCTCTGATTTTGATACCTGTATTGATTGTATAAAAAGGAAACTTACAACTGGAGCCAGAAAAAGTAGGGTTATCAGGAGTGAAAGAATACTATAGTTAATTTATACAGATATTTATGGGCCCATTACTTCTATTGCTATGGTTGGTTTTAGGTACTTTATCACCTTTGTTGATGACTTCTCTAGATACGGATGGATTAATTTACTAAGTGAGAAATCTAATTCTTTATATGTCTTTAGAGCATTCAAAGTCACTGATGAATTGACATTTAGTAACCATATTAAATGTGTGAGGTCTGATAGAGGTGGTGAGTATTATGGCAGGTATGTTGAAACTAGTAGAAATCCTGTACCTTTTGCTAGGTTCTTACAAAACTGTGGTATTGAGGCACAATACACCATGTCTGGTACTCCGCAACAAAATGGAGTTGCAGAAAGGCAAAATTATACTCTTATGGATATGGTGAGATGTATGCTTAGTCATTCTAATCTTCTAGAATTCTTGTGGGGAGATGCCTTGAAGACTGCTGCTTATATATTGAATCATGTGCCAAGTAAATATGTGCTGAAGACTCCATATGAGCTTATAATAGGCAAACGACCTACCGTGAGACATTTTCGTGTTTGGGGTTGTAGGGCAGAGGTGAGACCTTATAACCCACATTTAATGAAGCTTAATCCCAAAATCGTTAGTGATTTTTTCATTAGCTACTGTGTTGGCTCAAGGGGTTCTAGGTTCTATTGTCCTTCTCATACTACTAGAGTTATTGAATCCAATCGGGTTATCTATTTTGAAGGGGACTTGGAACATGGTGGAACTTAGGAGCTACGTATTGTTGATTTCAGTGAGGAGCATGTTGTTGTTCTTTTTCCTATTGATCTCTTTTCAGGGATAATGTCATCTCTTTTGATCCATAATGATGATGGTGTTGTTCCTGTTGATAATATCGATATCCCTCAACAAGTCAAAAATAATATACAGATTCCTGATGTTGTTGTGACTCCACTAAGAAGATCTGAGCAGGTTCCTATATCCACTTAGTCTACTAGATTTAGGGATTATGTTGTGTACCTGCAGGAGCATGAGTTTAACTCTATTGAGGATTTTGATCCTATTTCTTTTCAAGAGGCCATGGTTAGTCCTGATAGTGCACAATGACTAGTGGCTATGGAGGATGAGTTGGTTTTTATGAGAAAGAATAATGTTTGGGAATTGGTGGAGTTGCTTACTGGCTGTAAGGTTGTTGGTTGTAAATGGGTCTTTAAGACCAAGCATGATGCTACAGGTGAAATAGAGAGGTATAAGGCCAGACTTGTTGCTAAAGGATATAACCAAAGGGAAGACATTGATTATAAAGAGACTTTTTCACCGGTCTCCACTAAAGACTCCTTTCGTGTTGTGATGGCCTTCGTTACTCATTTTGATTTAGAGCTTCATCAAATAGATGTTAAGACCGCCTTCCTAAATGGTGATTTGTATGAGGATGTGTATATGGATCAACCTGATAGTTTTGTTGAAGATGGTAAAGATCATATGGTATGCAAATTGAAAAAAAATTATTTATAGATTAAAGCAGGCTTCCAGACAATGGTATTTAAAATTTGATTATATTGTTGGCTCTCTTGGTTTTAAAGAAAATATTGTTGACCAATGCATTTATCTAAAGTTTAGTGGGAGCAGGTTCATCATTCTTATTTTATATGTTAATGATATATTGTTGACAAGTAATGATATTATTTTTCTGAATGAGACTAAGTAGATGTTGATAGCACATTTTGATATGAAAGATCTTAGTGATGCCTCTTTTGTATTAGGTATTGAGATTCACCGTGACAGATCTCGTGGTATTCTTGGCTTGTCTCAGAAAGCTTATATTGAAAGGATTCTGAATAGATTTAATATGAAATCTTGTAATCTTGTTCTGCACCTATTCAAAAGGGTGAAAGACTTTCTAATATCCAGTGTTCTCAAAATGATAAAGATGTTGCTGAAATGGAGAAAGTCCCATATGCTTCCGCTGTTGGGAGCTTTATGTATACTCAAGTTTGTACATGTCCTGATATTACTTTTGTTATTAGTGTACTTGGAAGATACTTGAGCAAACTTGGTGTGGCTCATTGGCAGGCTGCAAAACGAGTTATGAGGTATCTACAGAGTACCAAAGATTATATGCTCACCTATAGGAGGTCAGATAGCCTTAAGGTGATAGGCTATACTGATTTTGATGATGGTGGTTGTCCAGATGACTACAAGTCCACATCAGGGTATATCTTTATGTTATTAGGAGGAGTTGTTTCTTGGAAGAGTGTTAAACAAACATTTATAGCTACTTCTACTACGGAGACAAAGTGTATAGCTTGTTATGAGGCTACGCGTCAAGCGGTATGGTTGAAAAATTTGATTACTGATTTTTTTATTATGGAGATTATTTCCAGGCCTCTTACTATTTATTGTGATAACTCTGTTGTCGTGTGCTTCTCTCAAATTAATAAAAGCTCTAAGTGATCAAAGCATTTTGATACAAAATTCATGTTTGTTAGAGAGAAGATTCAGGAGTTTCAGACTCGTGTCGAGCATATCCCTACTGAACTTATGGTTGCTAACGCTCTAACTAAAGGTTTAACTGTTAAAGTTTTTGTTAATCATGTAACCTGTATGGGTATAGTGAGGTCTTTTGATGTTTTGGGTTAGTGGGAGTTTGTTTTGTAATTTTATTGTGACCTCATTTTATTATAATGTCTCGAGACCTTAGACAATTATATTGTTATTATCGTTACTATATAATATTGTTATTGTTATTATTTGCACAGTTTTGTTTATTCATGATATGACATATTATGGAGATATTTTGGACCCAATTCATTTTATTGTTGTGCTGAGATATCTATTAAATCTCAGAAAGCATCTTGGGCGGATGCTTGGGGCCATTTTGTTAAGAAATGCACTTTGATCACATATTGACATGCAATTTTGGATATGCTTTCTCATTACCCATATATCACATTTTGATGGGTCACTAAGATATAAGTATCTTGCATGTATGATATCAGTACTCCTTCAAGTATGATTTTCTGCATTGTTGAGATGCCTGTAATATCATTTTGGACCAGTTGTTGAGAGTGTTGCCTCAATTTTGACATCATGTTGTGGCCACATATTGTTTAATTAATCTGGAGACTTGTTTTCTTATTAAAGTGATGTAATATGACTTATATTGTCTAAGTGGGAGAATGTTAGATTTTTTATTTATAAACTAGCATAAATCATATTGTAATTTTATAAAACCTAGATTAATTGGATGTCAAAATTATTAGAGCATTTTGTTTAGCCTAAATTGTGATCAGTATTGTTAATGGGCCTATTGTTGTTAAAGCACTGCTCTTATGTGGGTTTTGTTTTATGGATCCTGTGTATGAGTTTACCATAGTGGGTAGGTTTAACCCATTTTAGTTATTCTATATATACAAGGAGAGACCCTATTCCTAGCCACTCTAGTGTGTACAGTTGCCCTATTGATACTAACGCATGAGCGACTATTGTGGGTGATGCGAATTAAAAGATGCAAACTCAAGTGCAGGTTGTCTCAAGTAATAAATTTCTCAGGAGTCCGAGGTCAATCCATAGGGAATTGATGAAGAAAAATTCTTTGAGTTAAGGAAATGATTTGTCACAATAATAAAAATAATAAAACTTGTTCACAATTAAAAAAAAACTTGCTTGGGTTAGGAGATCCACTTTTGGTAATAAATTAAGGACAAGATTTTTTTTATAACTCAATTGAAATCCATACACAACAGAGGTTCCAATCAGAAAATAAAACACTTAAAGTCCATTTAGAATTATATACGTAGTTATATTATGATTCCTTTAATTATTTACCAATACTAACGCTTGTAAATGGGTTCAAGAATTCATTGTGCTAACCACTTGTCTACAATGAATCAAGAACTCCACTTTACAAGGAGGGTTTCTAAATTAATTAAAAACACAATACAACACATATAATGGCCACTTGATAATATATCATTTAAGTACAAGAAAGAAATTAATCTAACATTATTTTATTATCAAAAGTTTCACCCATTCACCCAACCAAGATAAAAATTAGTTATTCATGAGTAAGAAGAAAGAAAAAGAGAAGAAGAAGAAGATGAACATAATTTCTATTTATAACAAAAGAAAATTACAACAAGAAAATCAAATAACATAATAGCATGATCTTGATCTAAAAACAAGATGCCCAAGATGATCAGCCAATGCTCTCTTTTATTGAGCTTGAGGAGCACAAAATGACAATGACGTTATTTAATGAGTGGGTAGATGATGGGCAGATGAGTGGAAAGTGACAATGAAGTTATTTAATAAGTGGGTAGATGATGGGTGGATGAGTGGAAAATGACAATGGAGTTATTTAATGAGTGAGTGGATGATCAATGAGTGGGTGGATGATTATCATGTTTATCTCTCCACTTGTACCAACTAAGTCAACTATCACACGATTATAACTCTATTAAAACGACATTTTCTGGAAAAGTGGTCTTCATGAGAGTTGAAGGGTTTTGTATTAGCTTTCCAATGCCATCGGTTTCAACTCAATGCAACTCCTACAGCCCAAGTTAAGCCCTGATTAGTACACACTGCTCGGGTTCTAGTGACATAACATGTTTTCTGACTTCTAGGCCTAATTAGCTCCACTTGATGTCTGATTGAAACTTTGAGCTCTTCATTAAAGTTGTAGAGCTTTCTCTCAGCTTTCCTACAAGGTAAAATTCATAATTTTTAGATATTTGGAACTCAAGATATGGTCAAAATATAGAAATAGTGTAAAACCTCAATAATGCTGGAAAAGATCAATTAAGCCTAATTTGAACCCAAACTTACAAAACATGACTAAAATTCAATCAATTAAGTACATGGAGAGTGTAAATAATTAAAAATGAGCGTTTATTAATGTATAAAATATGTGATTATCAAATTCTCCTACACTTAACTTTTTTCACTCCTGGGCAAAACACATAAGACCCAAGCTAGGAAACAAAGAAAAACGACACAGACTCAAAAGTTAAAAACACTAAAAGACTTAATTTCCAATGATATTCAAGAATGCAAAAGTTTATAAACAAGAAGAGCAACCAAAAATTCAAGGGATCAAAATATTCATGAGGTAGCATTTCTTCGCATCTCAAATCAACAAGCAAGGAAACTTCAGTTGAAAAGCATGAATCAAGAATGATAAATCCTCACAGAATTCAACCTATGAACAATTGCACTACCATAAGCTTGCTTAGTCCAATCATCATATAAATGAGCAACAGTTTGATCATCATGCAATGGATAAATGCATAAATGCCAGATGATATGTTAACTCACTATGTATGTGCACATGGTACCAAAATCCTACTCCATGGAGTTTTACCAAATTTCAAATATGAACGTTCCAGAAGATCTGTCCCCCTCAATGACAATCTATGCCGGACCGCGAAGAGAATAGTGCTTGTCGGTTCCTCGTCAGTGCGTTGCAATCGGTTTTCCGGTCAGGAGTATATAATGTGATAACATCATCACTAGAGGGATCACTGCGCCCTGACGCACCCTGAGATCCATCAGGGACCACACTATCCAATTCTCATTCATTCACTGCGAAAAAAATAGTGATTTTTCGGGCCCGTAATGCGTTGCAATAGGTTTACACTACGCCTTACGCCCCCCATAGATCCTTCCATTGGATCACACTATTCAATTCTCGTTCATAGGCTCATACAGCCTTTTAACAGTCATCGACTAAGCAATTGTTCAATGCATGTTGACTCAATGCATATTCATGTATATTCCACAATAATGATATATTTTCCATAACACGCCACAATTTGGCCAAGTTGAATCATCAATAGAATTTTAGTCCCAAACACAGACCCACAATAGCATAGTATTAAGTTCTCAAGAATAACACATAGTTATTAAAATTCAACCCTAGGTTACATTTTCATTTTCAAGACTTTTATCACTAATCCTCTCTAGAGAAATCCTCTTGTAATTCTCATTAAATCTTTAGTACTCTTAATTAGCCAAGTTCTTTACTTTAAATTTAATCATACTCACTTAGAATATTGTTCTAAGGCTCTCCAAGTCTCACTCACACTCTTGTTCTTTTCTTGAGTCTAAAATCACTCTAAGTTGTCAAGTAAATTTCTTTCCTTTATTTTTCCGTCTTACGAATCCATAATAACTTAATAAATTACCTATTCACCTAAGTTTTATCTTGATGCATAAATCTTAGCCAATAAAGCCCTAGAGGCCGTGAGCCTCCCAAGGATAAGGGTCCAATCATTTTCTCCATTACATTGTTAGTTACTTAATAATTAATTTCTTAAGTTTCAAGGTTACATGAAAATTAAATCTTTGAACCCATAAAAGCCCTTAGAGGCCGTGAGCCTCCAGAACCCAAAGTTTTCCATACATCAATCCAAACAATCCAATATATAATCCATAGCCATCAAGACATGCGAAGATAACCAATAACTCATACAAGTCCAAGTAAATATAAAATCATGAAAAACAACACAACAACGAGAACAATCCACACATGGATTCCTCATCAACAACATCAAAACGTTTCCTCACTACCAAGATCGGTTGAAGAGGATTATCTCCCTCTTACCAAGTGAAGACAACTCAAGAAAGCAAGCATCTTGGTTCTCTCCTTGAATTTTCATCCAAAATCTCCAAGAAACCCTAGAATGAGCAAATTTTCATAATCACCATCCAAAGCTTGAAAAGAGGAATCCTTGGTCACAAAGGTGGCCAAGGATCACGAAAAAGAGAAAAGAAAATATAAAAAGTTATGAGCTTTACCTTGAAGCTTCAAAGCTTAAAGCTTTAATGGTGGATGGTGGAAATAGAAGATTTTAGAAGGTAACCACCAAAGAGAAAAAGGTTAGAATGATGAGAGGAAGTAACAAATTTGATTGATTGAAATTTTTGTGATGGTGGAGGTGGAGAATGGTGTGGTGTCGTGGAAAGAGGAAGAGGAGAAGAAAAGAGGAAGCTTGAAGAAGAATGAGAGAAAATGGAAAGTGGAGAGAAAAAGTAATAGGAAAGTGTTTTGAAATGAAAGTGAAGTGTGATAGGTGAAGTGCAAAAAGTGATATTTTGTTCCACTTTTTCCCACTTTGCCGTGGAGCTACAAGGAGGGGGGAGAATTGGCTTCTCCAACAAGTTTTGGGCAATTTGGTCATTTTTTGTCAAAGCTTCCTTAAGAAACTTTGATTAAAATATCTTTCTTTTGAAATAAAGGTGATTTGATTTGAAATAAAGTGTATTTCTTTTGGATGAGATAGGATTTCTACTACAAGTTATTATCCAATGGATAATTATTATAGTTGACAGAAGTCAGTGTTAATTGTTCAATGGATAATAAAATGTACAACAATTTTTATTGTTATCTGATAAAAATCTTGAAAAATGTGAAACCTCATAAACCGTGTCTGGCCTCGGGTTTAGTAAAATCCCCCATCGACGTTTCCATAGTTCAAGGTTCTCGAGAAAAATATCTCATTTCCTGGCTCCGCTCAATGCACACGTAAATTGAGGAATATATTAAAATATTCAAAGTTTCAAGAAAAATTTAAAAAAATTCATAAAAATCAAGAATATTATAAAATGACTATTCATCATGAAATTATCAATTTTCGAGGTGTTACAACAAAACCAAAAGACTCTAACTTGGGCTCTGATACCAATTAATGTAACATCCTCAGTAGGATGTCACATTTATTAATACTTATAATAAAACATTTCCCAAGTCATAAATCATTTATTAATATAATAGTACAAGTTGTAAAATTTTTCTTTTTGCGAATAACATAATTAAATAAATAAGACATAACATGAAATACAATTACTGAATATAGCACACCATAATTATACATATAATTTTGTTTCTAAAGATACATATAAGCACACACTGTTAGACAGAACTATAAACTGTTTGACTCAAAATAAACTACAGACTAGCCCAAGTGCATAACTAAAAGTTCTGATCCTCTGACAGATCCTCCGATGGATCCTCGGAAGATAGGAACCCTGCATGACGTGTAGTCCTGCGGAAATTCCAAATGTATGTAAATATTGACAGTAAAGTAAGGGTTCCCATGATAAACCCTACGTAACGAAACAGTCAGATCTCTCATATAGATAATACACTATCTATCTAAATGAACACGCCAAGCCTCTGAACTCCCTCGGAACTGTAGCCTCATGTACCTAAGAAAACTTAGCATCGCCATCGATTCAGAAATCAGCTTCCTCCACAAGAATCTATTCCTCACCTTCTTGCTCAACGTCTCACTCACAATCTTTACCGAATATAAATACAGTACAAGAATAACATACAAAGAGGTGAGACTACTAACACCAGTACCAATATGGCAGTAAAAAGATAGGAATGACAATAATGTCATATAGATATAACAACAGTGAATATAGTCATGATATCAAGCATTTAATCAATATTAACAAATACAATACCACAAAGAGATATGTATTATGTTCAGACTATACACATGCATACTGACTCAAATTCCTACTCCATGGAGCTAAACACAAGTCAGAGAGATTGATCTAGAAGATTTATCGATATCACAATTGCTTCAGACCAAGTGCTATAATTTCATCATTTTTGCACATCTAGCATTATACACGACAGTCTACGTCAGATCTTGATTAAGTATAGTGTCTCAGTTCGGATCGTCGATGTGTTGCATCGGTTCGATCCACGGTACAGTAGAGATACCAACTGCCCATTGTGGAAAACCCGTACCCCGATGCCCCCAAGGTCAACAAGTGATCTACACTACTCCTATCGCACCCGCATAAAGGTGTAATTCTCTCCTAGGCCATTGACCTTATCATAGTCCATCAAACTTTTTCAATGCATGTTTAATGCATATAGACCATTTACAGTCAAAATCATAATTTCACATACATGGGTCTACACATTGGTCCAACAGTAATTTTACTGTATTTTTAATCACGTAATCACTTTATCAAGTTTTCACAACATCGCAACATTTCTGTCACGTTTTCAAATCGTGTAATAATTTTTTGATGTTTTCTCAATCGCATAAAAATATTTAAACGTTTTCCAAATCGCGTACCAATTTTTCAACGTTTTTGAAATCGCATAGCTTAAAAATCACATTTTTAAGTCGCGTAAAACATTTTTCATCATTTTTCAACTGCGTAAAATATTTATCAAAATTCTAAACATCATTTTGGCCTTTCTAAAAATTAATATAACTTCTAACTTCATTTCTCTACATTTTCTCGCTTAAGAAATTCTTTCCACAATATTTTCCACAAAATTACTTTTTTATTTATTTAAATCAATGGTTCTAGCTTAAAATTTCCTAACGCGCTCCAAAAACTCAAAGGGTGAGCTATACGTTAGTAAATTTCAAGTCACCAATTTATTTCTTATCATAACTATATTAATTCTAAAAGATTTGTTTACTGTATAAATATTTTGAGGTTCAAACACTTTCAACCTCACTTTTCTTTTCATAAAACGAAATCTCCCTTTTTCAAATAGTAATTGTTTTGTTTCTATTTTTATTTCTTAAATCCTTGTATTAATTTCCTTGTATCTAATCAACTAAGTTACCATTTATAAATCATATCTTTACACAAACAAATCCATTTTAGCCTTCATGGCCATGAGGTACATGGTTATTAGAACCAAAATATTTATTCATTTCATTTGTTCTTCTAAACATCCAATTTTACCATTCATAAAAATATTAACTTGGAAACACCTATTTTGAGGTGTTGAGGCCGTGAGCCTCATGATCTTTGGAATCAAAGTTTATTTTCTTTTTCAACATCTATCATGGCATACATGGCACATAATCATCATACTATATATCAAGCCTACCATTAAAGCAACAATCATATAAAGCATAAATAAATAAATTCAAAACACATAAACACACATAAATAATTTATACAACCATGGATATGAATCCTCACATGGATTCACCATCCATCACATACAAGTTCATCTCTCACCACCATACTTGGTTGGTGAGATAGATCTCCCTCTTACCTTGTTGTGAAGCCTCCAAAGCTCCTAGTTATGCTTCTTGAATTCGTTCTTCACCACCAAGAGATTCTTGAAAAACAATATAAACACACACAAATTAACATCTAAAGCTTTGAAATAGGAAACCAAGGATCAAGCATGACTTAGAAGAAGAAGATGAAATTAATAATGAAGATTCCATGAGTTTCACCTTAAAACCCTAGAACTTAGGCTTTGAAGAAAGTCCTTGAAGATGAATGATTTAGGACTTGGCCTTAACTACAAAGATACTTGGATTGATGTAAGGGTTCAAGAAATGATATTGGTAGGAATTATAGGAGTTTGGAGAGTGGATTTTGATGAGGGGGTTGAACCTAGAGAAAATAGGAAAAGAGAGAGTTTTTGTTGCTTGTTCTTGGTTCCTTGGAGAAATGATGTGCAAGTGAGTAAGTGAGATGAATTAATGCATATTGTCTCCTATTTTTGAGTGTTTGGCCGTGAGAGACCAAGAGAGAGAAAGTGAGATATTGATTGCTTGTTTTATTGAATATTGGATGAAAGTAATACCAAATACATTAATTGCACTCATTTAGCTTTCAATTTGGAGTGCATGGTCGTAAGTGCTTCTTCAAGGAGGTGACCACTTTGCTTGACTCCTCCATGACCACACAATGAACTCTCAAATCCTATTTGCTACCCATAAAGTTGTCATAAGCCATTTTTGTTGAATAGGCTTCCTATTGGTTCTTAGAAAGTCCAAGCCACTAAGTTGGACTCATCACCACCATTGATTAGATCAAGTGTGGAGATCCAAAGGCTTCACCTCTAAGCTTGCACTAGATATTTTTCAATAAATATTAACCGATGGACAATAACTACTGTATTTTTATTGCCCAATAAATAAAACAGTAAAATATACAGTAAAAGAAAACTTTGAAAACTGTTTCCAGATTCGGGTTTAGTAAAATCCCTCGGCCCCGTATCAATAGTACAAAATTTTCTGGTCATAGAAAAATTTTCATTTTTTCGGGCCCGCCTCGGGTCCACATACAGCCTAAGAATATTATTAAAATAATCAAAAATATAAAAACACACAAGAATTCACAAAAATCATAATAATTATGAAATTCATGAAAATCAAATCAGATTGGTAAAAATCATTAAGGGTTGATAGAAATAAATAAAATACGAAGGCTTGCATATAGTCTAAAATAATATTAAAATAATAAAAAACGTAAAAACTCCAAAAAATTTCTAAAAATCACAAAAATCATAAAATTCATAAAAGTCGAGTCGGATTACTCAAAATTTTCAAGAATCATCCGAATTAAATAAAATACGAATTTTTGAGGTGTTACAACAGCATTTGGTGTCCCAAGGCCAACGAGGGCGGGGATCGGTCGCCGGTGCTAAGAGAAAGCATCAATGAGCGGCTCCTAGCAGGCTTCTAGGCGAAGGGTCCCATGAATGAACTGAATACGCACTAGAATGAGAGGGATTCAGAGACCGTGCAGGTATGAGACTGCATAATTGAGGATGACTTAAAGGAATTGATTAGGCATAGCCATATCAACAAGTTGCAACTTCTTTTCGGGAGCCTAGACATGAGAATTCCATGGTTAAGCGTGCTTGACCTGGAGCAATTGTGAGGAAGTTTCCTAGGATGCGTGTGAATAAGGACAAAGCACGCTAAAAAGACCCATATTGATTTGTGGGGACACTCATCAATCTTGCAGGTAGTCCCGGGACATTACAAATGGTATCAGAGATGGGACCTCTCCCAGTATAGTGTGGTTCGGGGATGAACCAAGCAGAAGTTGGTGGGCATGTGGTGTCCCGGGGCCGACAAAGGCGGGGAGTGGACGCCGGTGCTAAGAGAAAGCATTAATGAGCGGCTCCTAGCAGGCTTCTAGGTGAAGGGTCCTATGAATGAACTGAATACGCACCAGAATAAGAGGGATTCAGAGACTATGCAGGTATGAGACTGCATAGTTGAGGATGGTTTAAAGGAATTGATTAGTCGTAGCCATATCAACAAGTTGCAACTTCTTTTCGGGAGCCTAGAACATAAGAACTCTGTGGTTAAGCGTGCTTGACCTGGAGTAATTCTGGGATGGGTGACCTCCTGGGAAGTTTCTTAGGATGCATGTGAGTGAGGAAAAAGCACACTGAAAAGGTCTGTGTTGATTTGTGGGGACACTTATCAATCCTGCATACAATCTCGGGACGTTACATGGAGTATTATCCTTATCTCCAGTAGGGACTCTACCTCGACCATGGGTGCGCCTAGTCGATGCCATAGCCTCTTGCACACACAACACATTATATATTGAGTTGATCAAACTCAATATTATGTAACAGTGCAATAGTTAACTATAAACATACAAACTCAAGGAAGTTATGCAATTCTACCTATACATCTCATCATTAAGAAAAGACAAATACATAACAAAGCATAGCTAGTCTATACTCCGGCTCAACAGGATGAACTGTTCTGATACCAAAATGTAACGCCCTTACTATTATTACCAGTGTATCCAGAAATACACCATAGCAATAATAGTAAAGACATCACTTAAATTATTCATTAAAAATTTCGAATATACTTTTCTATGATATGTAAAAAGAATGAGCCTGGACAAGGTGTAATAATGGACACATATATACTGAAAGGGGTTTATATAATGATACATTATAGTACAAATACATACATATGCCTCCAAGACATTTGTTTATACATTCATTATACAAAAGTCTAAATCCAAAAACAAATATCCACTTCTGCACGTGTCATTGCACTGCAAATATTGAACAGAGAATTATCATGGAATACATAATAATAATGGGGTGAGAATACTAATTCTCAGTCAATTCTATTATGAAAAAGGCATCATGACAATAATTCCTGCTGTTCCAGGGAAAAATACATTGCTTTGAAATTCCATTTAAATAAACACACACATACACACACACACACATATATATAATTAGAAGGGTGGCACAATGCCAAAATTGGTCCCTTCTCTTCTGGAATATAATTCCATTTAATAATTTCAAAATAACATATATATTTACAAGCAATACATATTTTATTCATGAACAATTTCAAAAATTGTTTCTAAATACAATTTCCATAATGACAAATTCATACAATGATTCAAATACTTTTTCAAGTCATAATATGACATACAAGTTTAATTCAAACACCAGTGCTCATTCATATGTTCGCTTATCCCATGGAACCACCTTATATAGCTTGAGTTCTATATACTCATGGTAGGGAGTGATTCAGGGCCTCACACTACCACTAGTATCCTATGAGAGAATTAATATGTGAGGATTATACTGATACTATGAGGAATTTTCCAAGAACACATGATCCCCCTTCCTCACAAGAGGTCATCTCCATGGTTCTAATGGAATTCTAAATACCTTGCCCTCATATAGGATCGTCTCCGAAATCCATGAAACTAGGTAAAACATACTTCACAAAAGAAAACAAAGGATACTAAGTGGGAAAACATGGACTAATTACCTTCCCATGGAAGAATAATTGTTCAATTCTCATTCTCAATTCAATACAAATTCATTGAGCATTGATTATTAAAGAATTCATTCAATACATCATACTTGCTCAACCTTAAAATCAAAGGGAGCATATCCTCAAATTCACAATATTCAATTTAAATTCACAATTTCAAGATACAAGGGTGCATTCAGAGTACATTATCAAATTCACCATTCATAATACAATGTTGCTTTCAAAGCAAGTCTTTAAAAATTCATGCATGTAAAAATTCTTGACTTACAAAAGAAATTTTATTTCAAAACAATTATTCTAATACATAGGAAATGTTCCACAATTAATAACACATCATACTTAGAAAATATGCACAAGGGATCCCAAAATGCATAATATCCCATTAAACAAAATACATCTCTTTCTGTTCAGTTTTTTTTCTATGATAGGGTTTTTACAAAAAGGTGCTGCAACTTCACTCTTCATGGGTGCCGCGGCTTCAATTTTTTAATCGGGTGTTGCGACACCTTATTTAGTTTGTGTCGCGGCCCCATATTTTCTTTACTGAAAATTTGGTTTTCTAGAGACTTTGGTGCCATGACTCTTCCTTTGGTGTGCCGCGGCTTCCCCTGGAAATTCTGGGTTCACGTGAAACACCGACAACTTAAGATTCATCAAAATAAATCAAAGATTTCAAGTTATCAATTTACAATTAACACTTAATCATTTTTCCTCATTTGAAATCTTCATCAAAGTCATAAGATTTCATAACTTAGGGAAATAAAAGATGGAGAAAATAATAGAGAAAGATCCCCTACCTTACTTTATTTGAATACCTTTTTTTTTGTCTCTTTTTCTTTTTCCTTCTTAGTTTGCTTCAATTTTCACCTCCTCTTTCTCCCTCCCTTTCTTTCCTCTTTCTTTCCTCTTTCTTTGTCTCTATCGGCTACTGTTCTTGGGCGTGAAAGTGATGAGCGAGTGAGTGAAAATATCACATTACAAAGTCAACATATAATAGAAAAATAAGAGAGAGAGAGAGAGAGAACAGAGGCGGTGGAAAATAGAAAATAAGAGAAAATTCTGTAACTTTATATCTCTTAAGGATGTTTTAACATTCCTTTAATGAATTTTCCAACCTCCATTGGTGTTATAGAAAATTCTAGGATTCTATTCATTTCTCATATTTTTCATTCTTTAACTTTTCATATATTCCTTTATCATTTACTAAGCTTCAGTGTTCTTTCCTAGGTTCAGTTAAACCTATGAACTTGAACTAAGAAGCTTACAAATACTCCTTTTTAACCTATTTTCATTACCAGATTAACCTTCTTCCTCTCTTTATCATTTGCTCAAAGTTTTATAATTTTTTGAGCTACTTTTCTATTTAATTTGACCTTTAAATACTCACTTAGTGATACTAAAAATGCCAAACTAATTTATTCAAACCTTCAAAATTTTCTGTAGCTCACTACCATTCTTTAAATTGTAGAAATAAATTTTTTATATTTATTTCTATCATACCAACCATTTTAGCTAAATTTTTAGCTATTATTCACATTCATTGTTATAGAATTAGGCTCAAACTAATCCAAAAGATTACTAAAATTATTATCCAATTTATACTTATAGTATTGAGCTTCTATAACCCTGATTAACATCATTAGGATAGAGAGGATGTTATAGCATGATCCGTGATGGAGGGTCGAGAGAGGGTCTCTAGGATGACAAAACAGTTGTTGCCAGGGCTTTTTGTATTGGCAAGCTTAGATATGAGGTTTGTTTTGGAGTTATGCTCCCTGGGTATATGCTCCATCTTAGCCTCCTGGAGGATTTTAAGGAGCTCTTGTACCTTGGCCAAGTATCATTAAAGGAGGGGCTCTTTGGCATGATATTCACCTCAGATCTAGGAGGTCACAAGTTGGAAGTCATTGCAAAGTGTGATTCTAGTGGCTCCCATGTCCTTGGCCATTACCAGTCCAGTAATACATACCTCATACTCTGCCTGATTATTTGAGGTTGGGAAATCGAACTACAGGGAGTTTTCCAAAGTCACTCATTTACGATTTTCCAAGATTATCCCAACACCACTTCCCTTGGGATTCGAGGATCCATCAACAAATATGATCCAAGAAATTCTTGCGGGATCATCAGGATCTAATGTAGGTTCAGCCAGGAAGTCGGAGAGCGCATGAGCTTTTATTGCTAGCCAAGGTTCATACATAATTCCAAACTCAGAAAGCTCTATGGACTATGCAATCATTCTTTCTGCTAAGCCTGGCTTGTGCAACACCTGGCTTTCGGGTTGATCCGTCCTTACTACCATGAAGTGGCATTGGAAGTATTACCTAAGTCTTCTGGCCGTGATGACAAGTGCAAAAATGACTTTTTCAATTTTCTGATAACTGAGCTCCGGGCCTTACAGGACTTTAATCATGAAGTAGACCGACTTTTGTCCCTCTTTCGTCTCCCGGATTAGCACTGAGCTTATAGCCTCTTCGTGAACTAAGAGGTATAAGTACAACATTTCTCTAGATTCCGATCTTGTTAGTATACTGGGAGAGGATAGAAAGCTCTTCAAAGAGGAAAATGCATCTTCACATTCCTGATTCCACTCAAAATCCTTCCATTTCTTGAGTAGTTTGAATAAAAAGAGGGATTTATGAGCAGCTTGATAATTACCGAGTTTACCAAATTTAAATTAATTTAGAACCGAATTACCAAAACTACTTGTAGCATAAGGTAACACCGGGCCGAGCCCATAGATCACTCTAATTATGAAGTCAGATTCAAAGGTTAATAAATAGGGTGGAAGGAGTTTGTGAAATTAAACAACAAAAATAGAAAACAATTAAAGAAGAGAAAACATAATTAAGAAGCAACTAATCCAAGAGAATTAATTAATCTTGATTTTAATCTATCCTTGATCTTTATAGATCCATTCAATTATCAACTAAATCCTTGGTCTTAAATCATATCAAGACACCTCAAAATGATCCATGGGTCTTCTACTAGATACGCATCCAGAATTCAATTAATTAAGGTTAGACAAATTAATCATTCATCCAAAACCTAAATCAACTTAAAAACCAAGATCCAACTAAGCTAAACATTTCATCAAACACCTTCAATGCCTTGTTTAGTCTCTGCAATTCATCCTTCACACATGGTAATTATGCAATTATCATACAATTAACTCAATCAAATTAAGCAACTGAATCCGAATTAAGAAAAGATGAAGGAGAGAAACTTGATTAATAATTGAATGTAGAACAATTAATACAGAATCTCAAGATTAAGCATCAACAATGTCAATCCCTTGGATTGATTAAAGACTCTACCCTCCATGAATGGGAGGGAAGAACTTACAAAAAGAGGAAAAATCTAGAGAGAAATGAGAGAAACGAGAAAGATCTAGATCTAGAGAGAGGATAAAAGTGTAGAATGAGAAGATAAGTCTCGGATTTATCCTCTAACCCTCTTAAACTAACTCCTAATTTTGCCTTACATGATTAGAATTATAATGGGTACAAAGCTGGGTCAATTAGGAATCACTGGGCCTAAGTCTTATCTCATTTAAAGGCCTACAACTCAAGTTATGCTCAATTAAGTAGCCGACCTCGTCACCAACTCGTCTCTGTTTTCCAACTTCAATTATGTGCCCAAAACGATGTAGTTTAGCTTAGGAATCTTCATAAGAGTTGTAGTTTTGTGTCTTAGCTTTCATTTGGGCCAAGTTTGACATCCATTGAACTCCTATAACTCAAGATATGGGCTGATGAGTGCGTAGAGGTCAAGCTGTCAGGATCAGCATTCTGGATCTTGTTTCAACTTCAATTTAAATTATCCAAACGTATGATTCAACTCCCGAAGTCTTCATGAAACTTGTAGAGATTTGTCTTAGCTTTTCTACAAGATCAAAATCACACCAATCAGATATTTGGAACTCAGATTATAGCCAAAATACTAAACATTACCAAATAGACAAATAAAGACTATTTCATACAATAATTCCTTCAATGATCCAATTAGGCCCAATATCATAAAATATGACAAAACCAATCTAATTAAGCCAAATTGAACCTTAAGACACCTAGTGAGAGAATCATTAAATGAATAAAATATGTTACTATCAAATTCCCCCACACTTAACTTTTTGCACTCCTGGGCAAAACATATGAGACCAAAACTAGGGAACAAGGATAGACAACACAAACTCAAAAGCTAAAAAACTCTAAAAGACTCAATTTCCAAGATTTTCAATGATATTCAAGAATGACAAAAGTTTGTAAGCAAGAAGAGCAACCAAAGATTCAGGGGATCAAAACATTCATGAGGTAACATTTTTTCACATATCAAATCAACAAACAAGATATCTTCAATTTGAAAAGCTTGAATCAAGAATGATAGATCCTCACAAGATACACTCTTAATCTCTCAAGTGTTTACAAGGTTAGTATTTCACTTAATTCAACCCATGAAAATTATACTACCATAAACTTACTTATTTTCTACTTCTCCACTACTCAAACACATGCACACTTAAATCAAGAGAACTTTATTCAAGGTTGTAATGAGGTCAAGGTAAGCGAAAGAAGCAATATGGATATGACAAGCTAAATACCCAAGAGAATAAAAGAGCATTGGGGAGGAACTCAATTGTTAAGCATGAAATTTTACCCCCCAATTCTATATTATGCACATTCTCTTTACATATTATTTCTCTTATTTATTTTTTTCTTTTCGATTTCTTTTCTTTCACAACCTTCTTGCATTTATTCTTTTTCTTTTCATTTTTTTTAATTGGCTCTTTTTCTTTCTTTTTCTTCCACCAAATACTTTGCATATTGCACATCAATTTGCACAACCCCCACAATGTACTATTAATTATCCACAAACAAAAAAGCTCCTCCAATGAAAATGAACCAATGTTCTCCCATTCTATAATGTATGGTAAAAACATGATTTTTCACATAAGACATGTAATGAGCTAAGACAAAGGATAGGAAAATAGGCTCAAGGGGATTAATCAAATGGAAATGATGCAAGGTTGGCTATTTGGCCAAAGTAGTTAATCAAGAAAGAAGACCTTAATCATGTTTATGCATGCAAGTGAAAATGTAGCCTAAAAAAGAATCAAAGTTCTAGAGTGATCAATTGCCAAGAGTGAAAATCACACAAGAAAGAAAAGAATGACATAAATGCTAAATCCATCCATCAATAGGCTCAAAATCTCACAAGATATGCATCTATTAAACTCAATCCACTAATCAAACATCTAAAAACCAAGCATGTCAAGTTTAAGAAGGAAGTTAATTTATTCAATCACGCTATGAACCTTGATATTTAATTGCTTTAAACTCATAAACTTCACAAATCCTAAAACATTATTGGAAAGCAGTTAAAAACATATATTTTTTTTCAAAAATAGAAAAACAAAATTTAAGGTAAATAGTAAAACAATAAAAATAGTAAAAATAGAAAAATAGAAAATAAAAACAAAAAATAGAAACAAGTAAATAACAACAAAAAATTAAGACAGAAAATTAAAAACAAAAAATCGAATTTGAATTCTCCCTCCACACTTAAATTCTACATTGTCCTCAATGTAAAGCTCAAAAGAAAACAACATCCCTCAATTATCATCAATTAATCTATGACAAGTAAAATAAAGGAGAAAGAGAAGAAACATCCTTATCAAGTGGGGTAAATGAAGAGTCTTCCACTATGATTCCATTGGCGAAAGCATAACGACCGAGTTATGCTTGAAGCATGAGAGCTTCCACCGAGGTCCCATTGGCCCTCCTTAATTCCCTTAGGATTCACCCAAGTGCTATCACGGGGATCCCAAGCTTTTTATGCTCTCTTAAAATTTGTAGCAGCTTCTCCTCCTGTTCAGCAAGGAGGTTCTTGGCCACGATCACAGGAAGCTGCTCATCATCCGCCAAATATGCATACTTCAAGTATTTGGGTAATGGCTTCAGCTCCAACTTTGGTGGCTACACTACAGAAGGTAGTAATCTAAGGGCCTACAATGATTGTGCTTCTGTTGCTTGAACCTCTGCATATATATCACTTGTTGCACAATCTACTAACATAGGAATAGATTCATCATATGCCAAAAATATAAAAATTTCAGAACACACAGAACACAACTTATTACCTTCACAATAAGCACATAAATCACCACACACAAAGTCATCAAAATTAGCAATCTTAGGAAACTCCTCACATAAGTCAGCATATGAATTATCAACCAAATCAACAATTAAATCAATATGAAAGACAAAATGTTCTTCCATGGGATGTTTCATAGCATCAAGAATATTAAATCTCACAATGAAATCTCCAAACTTAATGGATAGAACTCATGCATGCACATCAATCTTTGTCCGTGCTTTCTTGAGGAAAGGTCTCCTTAGAATGAGTAGAGCTTTGCTAGATGGTGACTCCCCATCCATCTCCAGAATATAGAAATCTGCAAGAAAAATCAGCTCATTCACTCGGACCAACACATCCTCCACCAAACTAGCTAGGTAAGCATTACTCATATTAGCTAGATGGATCACCACACCTGTGGCCCGCAAAGGACCAAGTTCAAGGGAACTAAAAACAGACATAGGCATTACGTTACTGGAAGCACCTAAGTCTAGCATGACATGCTCAAATATGTTATTTCCTATTATGCAAGGAATTGTAAAAGTACCAGGATCCTTGCACTTCTGTGGCATAGGCTGGATGAAGGCTGAAACATTCTGCCCCATGTTGATTCTCTCGCTGCCCTTTAACCTCCACTTTTGGGTGCATAATTCCTTAACAAACTTGACATATTTTGAAATTTGTTTAATTGCATCTAGTAATGGAATACTGACTTTTACTTTCCTGAAAGTCTCAAGAAGATCTTTATCATTCTCAGCCTCATCTATCTTTCTAGTCTGAATGGCTCTCTGTGGAAAGGGAAGGGCTACTATAGGCTTCTGCTGCTCATCAACAACCACTAATTTCTTCTTACCCTCAGATTTTTGGACTTATGCATTAGAAACTGAATGCTCTGTTGGCTGTTACTTGCTTACTGGTTGAGGTGTAGGTGATGCTTCTACAAATTTTCCAGACCTCATTATAATGACACTCACATTCCCCTTTGGATTGGGAATTGTTTGGGAAAGGAGTTGTCCAGAACCTTAGGCCTGCAGCTGACTTAATGTAGAGATCACTTGTCTAATTTGAGTTTTTAAATTTTGTATAGTAGCCTTTGTCCTCTGCTGGAACTGAATGATATTTGTGGCCATATGCTTCACCAAATTCTCAAATGAAGGCTCAAATTTTGTGGCTGCTGGACTTGGTTGTTGAAATTTCCTACTTTGTCCAACTTGAGGTTGAAACTACTACTGTCTCATTGGCTACTGGAGTGGTTGCCTATACTACAATGGTTGCTGCTGTTGTAAGGCTATATTACCATATCTTAGATTTGGATGATCTTTCCAGCCAGGATTATATGTGTTAGAGTATGGATCATATCTTGGATGTTGCTGGTATTGTGGTTCACCAGGAAAGACACCTACTACAACTACAAAGTGATCTTGAAATGCAGAACCATCATCCTGAAGTGTAGGGCATGCATCTGTGGGATGAGATAAACAAGAACAAATGTCATACATAGTTGCAACTATCTACACAGGTAATTGTTGTCCCACTACTAACTGTCTAACCAAAGAAGTCAGTTCATCAAGTCTATGCTCCATTCTCTGTTGGTTAACATGAGACAATTGAACCTTATTGACTCCTCTAGTTGAGTTAGCGATTCGTGTGCCAAATTGTTGAGTGTTTGTTGCCATATTTACTATTAAATCTTTTGTTGTAGCAAGGGTTTTTGTCAACTAAGGCATCTCCACTCGCAGCATCCACCATGCTTCTGTCCATAGGCAGTAAGCCCTTATAGAAGTATTGGATTAACAGCTGGTCATTAATTTGGTGGTGGGGACAACTTGAGCACAACTTTTTGAATCTCTCCCAGTACTCATGCAAGGTTTTTCCTGTCATCTATCTTATACCACATATGTCTTTTCTAATAGCGGCAGCTCTAGATGCAGGGAAGAACTTCTGCAAGAACAACCTATTCATGTCATTCCAACACATTACATAACCTGGTGAAAAGTAATATAGCTAGTCCTTGGCCGCATCAGCAAAGGAGAAAGGAAATGCCCTTAGCTTGATGTGCTTCTCAGGGATCCCTTGTGGCTTCATGGTTGAACAGACCACATGAAACTCCTTAAGATGCTTATGAGGGTCTTCACTGGCAAGACCATGCAACTTGGGCAATAAGTGTATCAATCCAAATTTTAACTCAAAATAAGCATTAAGATTAGGATATTGAATGCACAAAGATTGATATGTTACATCAGGAGCAGCTAATTCCTTAGAAGTCCTATTCTGTATGTTATCACCCATAGTTGCAAAATTACTTAAGATCTTGGGTTCATTTTCAAATTCAAGATCAAAATCAAATTTAGAAGCAATTTTTGCACTTAACTTATGAGCTCTATTCAGCCTATGCAAGGTCTTATCAATCTCAAGATCAATATCAAGTAATTGGGTAGTAGAAGACCTAGTCATGCATCATCCAAAATACAAAAAGCACAAAAATAACAAATAAGCAAAATACACTAGACAACACTAAAAATCTACTAAAATAAATCTAGTTAACATATATAATGATTTTTAAAAATCATGGGACCACTGCAGCATGAAAATCACACAAAAATAAAACTAAAAAATGCAATAAAAATTAAAAAATGGTCTAAACAATGGAAATTTGGCAAACCCGGGGTGACCTCACAGCATAACTATGAGTCTTGTTTATTTGGCCATTTTCCTTCAACTGATCAAGTTTCAGCTCATTATGGGCACATTTGTTGTCAGTATGAAATTCTGCAAAATGACCCCGTAATCACCCATTTTCGCTAGAAAACCACCAAAACACAGCAACACAGGGGTTAATGAGGGACTAGTAGTCAAATATACTCCTAATAAGATAGATTAAAATAAGAATAATCCTCAGCAATAGAGCCAAAAATTTGATAACTGCCGAGTTTATTAAATTTAAATTAATTTATAACCGAATTACCAAAACTACTTACAACATAAGGTAACATTGGGTCGAGTCTATAGATCACTCTAATTATGAAGTCAGATTAAGAGGTTAATAAACATGGTGGAAGGAGTTTGTGAAATTAAATAACAAACATAGAAAGCAATTAAAGAAGAGAAAACAGAATTAAGAAGTAACCAATCTAAGAGAATTAACCAATCTTGATTTTAATCCATCCTTGATCTCTATAGATCCATTCAATTATCAACTGAATTCTTGGTCTTAGATCACATCAAGACGCCTCAAAATGATCCATGGGCCTTCTACTAAATACACATCCAGAATTCAATTAATTAAGGTTAGACAAATTAATCATTCATCTAAAACCCAAATCAACTTAAAACCAAGATCCAACCAAGCTAAACATTTCATCAAACACCTTCAGTGCCTTGTTTAGTCTCTACAATTATTCTTTCACACATGGTAAATATGCAATTATCATATAAATAACTCGATCAAATTAAGCAACTTAATTAGAATTAAGTAAAGATGAAGGATAGAAACTTGAATGTAGAAAAATTAAAAAAAATCTTAAGATTAAGCATCAAGAATGTCAATCCCTTGGATTGATTAAAGGCTTTACCCTCCATGAATTGGGGGGGAAGAACTCAGAAAAAGAGGAAAAATCTAGAAAGAAATGAGAGAAACTAGAAAGATCTAGATCTAGAGAGAGAATGAAAAGTGTAGAATGAGAAGATGAGTCTCAGATTTCTTATCTAACCCTCTTAAACTAACTCCTAATTTTGCCTTACATGATCAAAATTCTGATGGGTATAAAGCTCGGTCAATTAGGAATCATTGGGATCAAGTCCCATGTCATTTAGAGGCCTACAACTCAAGTTATGCTCAATTAAGTGGCCCAACTCGTCACTAACTCATCTATGCTTTCTAGCTTCAATTGCGTGCCCAAAATGACGTAGTTTAGCTTAGAGTATTCATTAGAGTTGTAGCTTTGTGTCTTAGCTTTCATTTGGGCTTAGTTTGACATATATTGAACTCTTATAACTCGAGATATGGGCTGATGAGTGTGTAGAGGTCAAGCTGTCAGGATCATCATTCTAGATCTTGCTTCAACTTCAATTTAAATTATCCAAACAACTGCCGAGATCTTCATGAAACTTGTAGAGATTTGTCTTAGCTTTTCTACTAGAATCACACCAATAAGATATTTGGAACTTAGATTATAGCTAAAATACTAAACATTGCCAAATAGACAAATAAAGGTAAATTCATGTAATAATTCCTTCAATGACCCAATTAGGGTCAATATCATAAAATGTGACAAAATCAATCCAATTAAGCTAAATTGAATCTTAACAAACCTAGTGAGAGAATCATTAAATGAATAAAATATGTTGTTATCACAACTTTAGCAAGAAATCGTTTGAGAGCTGCAATCCAGCCAATTAGCTGTTGCATTTCTTTAACATTCGGAGGGCTTCACATGTTGAGCACCACTTAGCATTTATCAGGATTAGCCTTAATTCTGTGGCGGGTTAACATGAAACCCAAGAACTTGCCTGCCTGGACTCCGAAGGCACACTTTTTCGGGTTAAGTTTCATATTGTACTTCCGGAGTTGTGTAAACACTTCCTATCATGTCATTGATGCAGACCTCTAGCATCTTCCTCACTTAGTCTTCAAAAACCCTGTTGATCATTCGTTGGTAGTTAGCTCCTGCACTTTTCAAACCAAAGGGCATAACCCTGTAGCAGTAGCTTACCTTATCAGTGATGAAGGCGATTTTGTCTTGGTCTCCAAAATACTTTGGGATTCGGTTGTACTCGAAGTATGATCCATGAATGACAACAAACGAAAACCTGAGGAGCTATCCACCAGTTTATCCATGTTAGGAAGTGGATACAAATTTTTTAGGCAAACTTTGTTCAAGTATATGCAATCTACACACATTCTCAACTTCCCATTCGATTTCTTTACCAGAACTACATTGGAGAGCTATGTGGTATATGGTACTTCCTTGACAAAGCCAGCACTGAGCAACTCCTTGACTTGTTCATCAATAACTTACTGCCTTTCTGAGCTAACTTTTCTTTTCCTCTGGGCGACCGACCTAGCACCCTCCCTGATAGATAGGTGATGAAAAACGAAGGAGGGGTCAAGCCCAGGCATGTCTGAGGATGTCCAGGCGAAGAAGTCTCTATTTTTTAACAAGAGCTCAATCAACTAGCACATATCTTCTTCTTCTAATTATTCTAATCTTGGTGAGCTGATCTGGTTTGGTACCAAGTTAGATAGGTTGTAGTTCGCCTTCTGACTGGGATCTGGTATGCTGAATTTCCTCTCGAACATCTAACTCGGTCATAAGAATGTTGACTTGATCTAGGACCAGGCTTGATGTAGTGGCTTTTGCTTTCTTGGGAACCATGTAAATTCTAAGGCTCTCATTATAACATTTATGTGCTGCAATCTGGTCTCCCTTTACTGTGACAATTTCATCATTCTTGCTCTAAGAAACTTCATGACCAGTTAGGTAGTGGACACCACGACACCCAATGCATTCAGGGTAGGATGACCTCAGATGATGTTGTAAGTCGAAGGGCGATCTATAACCAAGAACTTTACCTTGAGTGTCCTAAAGAGTTTAGGGGACCTTAGGGTCAAGTGGGCTTCATAATATCCTATCGAGGTGATCTTCTCACCAGTGAAACCCATAAGCTCCCTGTCATATAGAGTTAGATCGATACAAAGAAGCTCTAACTTTTGATAAAGGTCCATGAACATAATATATGTCGAACTCCCTTGATCCACAAAAATACGTCGAACTTCAGCATTGGAAATTATTCCTGAGATGACTAGTGGGTTATTATGATCTGGGATGATTCTGCTATAGTACTCATAAAAAAAAGTAATGGTGGGCATCTTCAACCTTCTATCTTGTGACTTAGGTTCAGCTCAACACTGCCACCATGAGGGCTTTCTTCTGGGAACTATTGGATGAACCATCACTTGCGAATCAACCAGCAATTGTGTTGATGATTCTGTTCAGTTGGGCACGATGGTCGTCGTTGGCATTAGGTGGAGCGTCCCTGTTCCTATCCTACTGATCATTTGTATCACGGTGAAGTGGATTCTGGGATCTTCTCTTGGGGCTCCAAGTTCTTCTCCTTTGGCGTGGAGATGGGCTACATATTTCATCTCTATGCCTTTCGCGATGTTTATTGTCTTGAATCCAGATGACCTATTATTGTAGCCTTCTTGCTCTGATCAAGAACTTAATTGCATTGCAGAGTTGGCAACAATCCTTAATTTTATTGCCATAGCTTTTGTTCCATGTACAGTGTTTAGAATGATCCTTCTACTTCTTTTTCTTCAAAGAGGGTGGCCTTTTAATGTCCTGAAACTCTGTTTGCAATACTTCACTTAAGATTGTCATGTGTGAGGTGTTCAAAGCAGTGTAATTGGAGTACTTGCCCCGGGATGGACTTTCCTTGAAGTTTTGTGACTGTGAGGAATCATGGTGAGAGGGCTCACCTTTCTCCAACCTCCTCTGGTCCTTAGTTGCCTCTTCAAGGTTTGTATATTTCTGAGATCGTTGTTGAAATTTTTACATATTTTCTGACCTCTTCTTTACCAAAGATGAGAAGAACTCGGAACCGACTCTGAGGCCACTTCTAGCACAATGGAGGGCAATCCTATTATTGAAATTCTCCACATTAGAACATGTCGCATTGAATCTCTTAATGTACTCACGAAGGGGCTCGTCACGCCCTTGGTGAATTTTGGATAAAGATTCAATGAACTTAGGTTGTTCTTTGCTAGTGGTGTATTGAAGTAAGAAATGTTGTCTCAAGTCTAGCCAGTCAGTGACAATTCTCGTGGTAAAGCAACGAACCACCTGAGGGTTTCGTTCTTTAGGGAGAGGGGAAAAACATGACATAACAATTGTGAGGATCCCCCGTGGAAGCACATAGATTGGACATAGAGGTCTACGTGTTCTTGGGGGTCCATGGTCCCATCATAGAGCTCTACATTGGTTAGGAATTTGAAATTCTTGGGAACTCTGTATTCTAGGAGTTCAACAGAGAAGCGTTGATCCTGATTGCTAGGGCCCATATTGTTCTTAACAACATCAGACATGTTGGGGTCTGTGTGTGCCCCTCCCTGATTGTTATCCACTTTTTGTCTCTCGTTTTGACATTGCATTATGTGCTGACCTTTATGTGCAGTTCGTCTCATATCATCCAATCTATGGTACTACTCTTCTAACATTTGCATATGTTGTTGTAGCAAATCCTGGAACTGGTTTCTGGATATGTGGGATCAACTTGTGTGTTCTTGACGAGACGTACGATCATTAGCTTCATCGTTCGGGGTTCCTAAACGCTGATGCACGGGGATTCTAGATCCATGAGCTTCAGAGTTGACCCATCTCCTGGGGATGCTAAGTCTATCTCTTACAGGAGTCCTGCGTGTTAGGTGAGGAATTTTGATATGCGTAAAATACACTAAGAGCAAGTGTACTCTTTTACCAAGTAATATAGGACTTGAGTCCTAGTTGTCGATCCTACAAGGAATAAGTGGTAATTACTAGATTCGTAAAACTCTTTGTTATCCAGACAATTGAAAGTGCATGAAGAAATTCAAGATAAAATCAAAAAGCAAATAAAGAAAAACAATGAACAATCAAACAAAGAATAGAAAATTAATGATAGAAAAACTAGGGCGCAAGGTTCACTTGAACCCAATTATTCAGATTTTCTTTCATTTATGATGTAAGGTAATTCTTTTGTCAATATTCTCTTATTTGCTATTGAATCCCAATGGTCATGGATGAAACAATATTCTATTTCTAATTTAATTCACCTATTTGATCATTTAGTTGAATTAATCAAGAATGCATTAAACCCTAATTTAACAAATGAACTAACATACCATTATTTTCATTAGTAGAATAAATTGATATTTGGTCATTCACCAATCTAATCCTAGGCTTACCATATAGATCTACTCATTGAATACGGATGGTCACCAGTTAAATAATGAATTAACACATGCCAAAAGTGATCCAGTTATGACAAGAATGCAAGCAATATGATAGACCCAAAAAGAAATTACCTTAATCAAATTAGAAATCAAACCTAAATAATTAGGAAAATAAGATCCCCCATAGCCCTAGCTATAGGTTTAGCTACTTATGTTCAATATAAACAAACCCATATCACAATACAAATTCATGGAAAGATAACCCAAAGAAAGGCGAAAACTAGAGGGAAAGAGAAATCAAAACCCTTTTTTACGGTGATTATGATCTTCAAGCCTTCAAGAATTGAATCCTCCCTTCGAAGCCATCCTCTAAGGATTCGTGGCAATTCTCTCTTCTGATTTGCCTCTCAAAGTTTATTATCGCAAAAGTCTATCTCAGGTTTGAGGGTTTACTTCCATTTATAATGATTTTGGGTAAAATTGCCTATTTTCTGCTCCAGGAGGCCTCACACAACCGTGTCTCCCTTCGATATGGCCGTGTCCTTTGAAAACCATCTAACTGCACTTTAAGTGAGACAAAGTTGTGTGATTAAGAGACACGACCGTGTCTCCAAGTCAGAAGCTTCAATTAATTAAGACAGGGTCGTGTCTCCACAACTGCATAACTTCAACGTTAGAGGAGACACGACCGTGTGACCAAGAGACATAGTCATGTCTCAAAGTCAAAAGCTTTCTTCAAGTTAGGCAGGGTCGTGTCTAACTCCTAAATCACTTCTGAGTTGACACAAGGCCCTGTCTAAGCCAAAATATTCCTCTTTTGCTTTGAAAATGAGATATCTTCGCCTACTTTCACTCTAAATGTGTTAAATCTCTCTTAATCTACAAAAATGAAGATAATTGATTATGATCCATCTAAAATTCATCAATAATCATAAGAAATTTACCATAATTTATCTGGTATAAGACTATAAAGCACAAGATTTGTTCCGAAACAAATGAGTAGCAACTACAAGAAATAATAATAATAAAAATGAAAATAAAATATATGAAGAAGAAGCATATGTTGCCTCCTGTGAAGCGCGTGTTTAACGTCATTAGCTCGACGTTACCTCTTTTCAGGTAAATCAAGGTAGCTTAAAATAAGAGAAATATGATGACACCTTCTTCATTTCAAAGCAGTGTTTCCATCATTTGTCAACGGCCTTGGGAATGCTTCCAACGACATTTTGAACTTGATAAGAGCTTGGTTGTCCTAATTGCACATTGGCTCCACTAGGGCATGGTGGGTTCAATCAATCAATAGATGAAGGACCAATCTATAATGGAGCATGGACCATAGGGGGACCTTTCTCTAATTCAACAACTTGAGTTTCAGGAAGGTCAACTTCAGCATTATATGATAACAGGTGGTCTTTGATAGCTAAGACTTCCTACTTCTTAGCTTGAACGAAATTGATAGTGGCATGGACATTTGACTTTGAGGAAGATTTAGCATCCCTAAAGACATTGATGGTCATAGAATCTTCATCCACTCTATAAATAAGCTCACTCCGAGGTACATCAATCACAGCTTCTGAAGTTTCCAGAAATGGTCTTCCAAGAATGAGAGGAATAATAGTGTCATCCTCATCCATATCCAGCACCACAAAATCAACTAGGAAAATGAATTTGTCCACCTTCACCAAAACATCTTCCACCACACCGCGAGGGTAAGTAATGGATCTATTAGCCAACTGTAATGAAATGTTGGTGGGCTTTGGTTTCTACATTCCCAATTTCTTAAACACAGAGAAATGCATCAAATTAATACTAGCACCTAAATCATATAATACTTTTTCAAAATAAGAAGTACCGATAAAGCAAAGAATAGTAAAACTCCCCGGATCTTTTAATTTTAGGGGTAACTTCTTTGAGAGAATAGCGGAGCACTCCTCATTTAGACATATCATCTCAAAGTCCTCAAGCTTGCGTTTCTTCATAAGTATTTCCTTCAAAAATTTAGCATACTTGGACATTTGAGAGATGGCTTCAACAAATGGAATGTTGATTTGTAGCTTCTTGAAAATATCCAAGAATTTAGCAAATTGACTATCTTATTGATTGTTCTTGAGCTTCTGAGGGAATGAGATCTTGGCATATAGTGATGGTTCATATACTGCGTTCTGCTCATGATCCTTTTTTGCTCTCTGCCACTTTGGTTGATTTTTCTCAACCTCTCTTTCTTTATTGTCATCTTGAATTGAAACATCTTCAATAGAAGCATCATTTTTCTCAATTCTTGATGAGCTAGGTGCTTCGTTCACATGTCCTTCCAAAGTCTTGCCACTTCTCAGGGTAATTGTGCTACAATTCTCCTTTGGTATAGTCTCAATATTACTAGTCAATGTCCCTAGTGCCCATACTATCATCAAAGTAGCCAACTGACTAATCTGAGTCTCCATGCTCTTCATTCTGGCCTCTGAATTTTGCATGAACTTCATCACAAGATTTTCAAAATTTGGCATCTCCGCAAGTGCTTAGAAACCTAGGGGTGGTTGTGGAACTCTCTGCTGATTGCTCTGTTGATTTCTACATTTGAAACTAGGATGGTTGACATATGGATTGTACTATTACCAGTTGGAATTACCCACAAAATTTTCTACTTCGGGTTCGAGGAAAAATGACTACTAATTTGACAGTTTGAACTTGTATGACCCTGTTGAATTTGAGGTTAGGGTTATGAGAAATTTAGGGCTTTTTTTTCAATCTGGAGGAATTTTGGGTGTATGGAAGGTGGGTAATGGTGTTTAGTTTGATGGTTGTTGGGTTTTTGGCTTGGTTGGACGGTGGTTATGGTAGAAATAGGTGGAAGAGTGGTGTTCGTAAACTTTGGGTGTAGCTATGAAGGAAAGAGGAAGATGAGTGGTGGTTGCGAAATGGAGGGCGCAGGGGAGAGTGGGTGTGCATAGGGTGAAAGAGGAGATATGGTGGGGGTGATTAGCTTGGTTAGTGGAGGGAATGATGGTGTTTTGGTGAAGGAGAGGGAACTTGGGGTGGCGGCTATGGAGGAAAGAAGAAGATGGAGAAGAAGAGAATAATGGGATAAGTGGTCGTGCCACTTAAAAAAAAATTCTGGGCACGCTCCATGGCTGTGGCATGTTCCACGGTCTGGCCGTGGAGCTTGTTGTCTAGCCCCTTCTTTTTTTTATTTTTATTTTTGCTAAACTGGAACTGCAACATTCCACAGGTGTGGTACATACCATGGGAAGCCCGTGGAGCTTTCTGACTTTGACAACATTGCAATGCACAAAGGTCCCACGGGTGTGGCAGGTACCACAGGTTAACCATGGAGCTTGCTGACTTTGAGCCAATTTGTTATCCATTTACAGCGGAGATGGTCCACAGGCATGGCAGCTACCACAGGCAAACCGTGGAGCTTACTGCATAGCCCAACATTCAACTTTTGAAAGTTTAATGAAGTGCATTTGATTCTCAAGTTCAATTAGCTCAAGCCAAGCTTCGCTCCTCGTAATAATCCTATAGAAAGCAATGAAAGATCATCAATGAATGACTAAGGAAATGAAGAATTTGACAGAAATAAACTTGGGTTACCTCCCAAGAAGTGCTTATTTATGGTCTTAAGCTTGGTCCTTGCAATTCTCAAAAGCTTGATGGCCCAAAATGCCTTGTGTTCTAACTCAACTGGAAGATGACACAACTTATCATAAATCAACCAGAATGGAGTCATACCGATGGGAGTCTTGTAAGCTGTTCTATATGCCCATAAAACGTCATCAAGCTTCAAAGACCAGTCCTTTCTTGATCTTGACACGGTCTTTTCTAATATACTCTTGATTTCTCTATTAGAAATCTCTACTTGTCCGCTGGTTTAGGGATGGTATGGTGTAGCGACTTTGTGAGTCACACCATACTTTTTCAGGAGGTTTTCAAACTATTTTTCAATAAAATGTGAACCTCCATCACTTATAACTGCTCTTGGGACTCTAAACCTTAGAAATATGATCTTTTTGAATAGCTTCATCACAGTTTTGGCATCACTTATTAGGGATGGCACAACTCCACCTATTTTAAGATATAGTTAACCATCACAAGAATGTATTTATTGCTACAAGATGGTGGAAATGGTCCTATGTAATCAACTCCCCAAACATCACAAATCTCAACTTCTAAGATAGTGTTGAGAGGCATTTTATGTCTCTTGGATATATTTCCAGTTCTTTGACAACTGTCACAAGAAAGAACATACTTACGGGCATCCTTAAAAATGTTAGGCCAATAGAAACCAGCTTGTAAGACTTTTGCAGATGTCCTTGAATTACTAGCATGACCTCTATAACTAGAAGAGTGACAATGATAGAGTATGTTGTTAACTTCATCTTCCGGGATACACCTCCTATGCATTATATCAGCACATCTCCTATAAAGGAATGGTTCATCCCAAACATAGTTTATCACATTAGCAAAGAACTTTTTCTTTTGTTGATAGCTGAGTTCCGGTGGCAATACTCCACATACGAGAAAGTTCACAAAGTCCGCATACCAAGAACCATCGAGTTGGGCCATAACTATCAATTGTTCATCAGGGAATGAGTCATTAATGGGCAACTCCGCCTCTCCATCTACATGCAGCTCTTGATGCAACCTTGAAAGGTGATCTGCTACCACATTTTCAGCACCCTTCTTATCCTTGATCTCCAAATCAAACTCTTGCAAGATTAAAATCCATCGAATGAGTCGGGGTTTGGCTTCCTTTTTGCTAAGCAGATATTTGATAGCCGAATGGTCCGTGTAGACAATCACTTTAGGGCCCATAAGATAAGATCTGAATTTGTCAAAGGCATAAACAATAGCTAGTAGCTCCTTTTCAGTGGTGGCATAATTCACTTGAGCATCGTCCAAGGTTTTGCTGGCATAGTAAATAGCATGCATCTTCTTCTCCTTCCTTTGGCCCAACACGGCTCCTATTGCATAGTCACTTGCATCGCACATGATCTTGAAGAGAAAGCTCCAATTGGGTGTTTGCATTATAGGAGCTGAAATCAAAGCTTCCTTCAACCTGTGAAAAGCATCCAAACAAGCTTGATCAAAATCAAATTCAGCATCTTTAATAAGAAAGTTTGTTAAAGGTTTAGAGATTTTTGAAAAGTCCTTTATGAACTGCCAGTAAAAACCAGCATGTCCTAAGAAACTGCGCACTCCCTTCACATTGGTTGGTGGGGGTAATTTCTCAATCACTTCCACCTTAGCCTTATCAACCTCATTGCCCCGCTCGGACACCATGTGTCCTAACACTGTACCTTCTCTTACCATGAAGTGACATTTCTCCTAGTTTAGGACTAGATTTACCTCCTCACACCTCTGTAAAACTTTAGACAAGTTAAACAAGCAGTTATCAAAACTTGTTCCATACACAGAAAAGCCATCCATGAACATTTCCATTATATTTTCAATAAAATTAGAGAAAATAGTTGTCATGCAATGCTGAAAAGTAACAGGTGCATTACGAGGACCAAAAGGCATACACCTATAAGTAAAAGTGCTATATGGACATGTGAATGTGGTCTTTTCTTGATCGTTTGGATGCATGAGGATTTGATAAAAACTAGAATATCCATCCAAATAGTAGAAATATGAATGCTTAGCTAACCTTTCAAGCATTTGATCAATTAAGGGGAGGGGAAAATGATATTTTCTTGTTGCTTTGTTCAGCTTCCTATAGTCGATACACATTCTCCACCCTGTTACTGTCCTAGTAGGGATTAACTCATTATTTTCATTTTTAACCACAGTCATCCCTCCCTTTTTAGGGACTACTTGGACAGGACTTACCCATTCACTATCAGAGATTAGGTATATTACCCTTGCATCTAACAATTTAAGCATTTCTTTCTTGACCACCTCTTTCATGTTAGGATTTAATCTCCTTTGATGCTCAATAGAGGTTTTATGGTCATTTTCAAGCAAAATTTTGTGCATGCAAACTTAAGGGTTAATGCCCTTAATATCATCAATAGTATACCCAATGGCCTTCCTATGCAATCTGAGTTCCCTAAGAAATTTTTCGGTTTCAAATTCATTCAGATATGCATTGATAATCATAGGGTATGTAAAGTTGGGACCAAGAAATTCATACCTTAGGATTGAAGGAAAAGGTTTAAGTTCTACCTTTGGTGCATTTTCTTCCTCCCAATCTGTTGATTTTTGTTTGGGCTCTAACTTTTTAGTTTTGGTTTTCTGTAACTGTGGGCATGCGTCCAAGAGACGAGCATACTCACTAATCTCACCATCATCACTTGTTGAACCTTCGCCAATCAAGCATATTTCTAATGGATCGATAGAGGAACATTTAGGCTTTACCTCCTTTAGTTCCTGCTGTAACAAATCTATCCTACAACAAAGATCGTCAACAGAAGGTTGTTTTACAACATTAGACTAATCAAACTCAACTTTATCATTACCAACTGTTAAAGAAAGTTTGCCATTTTTGACATCAATTATGGATCTAGCAGTGGCTAGGAAAGGCCTTCCAAGAATGATGGGGATTTGAGAGTCCTCCTCCATCTCTAAAATCACAAAATCAGCCGGTATAAAGAAGTTACCGACTTTAATGGGAACGTCCTCCAAAATACCTATGGGGTATTTCACAGAACGATCCGCCAACTGCAATGAGATTGTTGTGGGCTTTAGTTCACCCATCTCTAGCTTTTTACAAACAGATAGGGGCATAAGACTGACACTAGCCCCAAGATCAGAAAGAGCTTTATCAAAGCTCATGTTGCCAATTAAGCATGGAATTGAGAAACTACCTAGATCTTTGAGCTTTGGAGGTAATTTATTTTGAATTAAAGCACTGCACTCCTTAGTCAAAGCTACAGTTTCATATTCTTCCAATTTTCTTTTATTTGACAAAATATCTTTCAAAAACTTAGCATAAGTAGGCATTTGTTGCAAAACTTCTGTGAAATGAATATTTATATACAATTTTTTCAAAACTTCTAAAAATCTACCAAATTGCTTGTCAAGCTTTGCCTTAGCTAACCTTTGAGGGAAAGGTACGAGTGGTCTATAAGGTGTGGCTAGAGGTGTATGACTAGGTTCCTCACCCTTTTCCTTGGTTTCTTCCTTATTCTCATTTTCCCTAGGTGATGGCCTAGTAACCTCAACTTCCTCACTACCATATTTCTTTTCACTCTTTTTCTTCCCTTAAGATTTTCTAATTGCTTACCATATCTCAAGGTAACAGCCTTGCATTAGTCACTCAGATTTGTTTCAGGCTGACCAGGAAACCTTCCTCGTGTTCTTGCAGAGGAACTAGCTTGTTGTGCTATTTGGGTCTCTAACATCTTATTATGGATAGCTAGACTATCAACCTTAGATGCTAGTTGCTTAATTGCCTCACCCATGACATGACCCTGCTGCCTAAATTCCTCATTTTGCTTAGATTGAGTCAAAATGAAATTTTCTATTAAGGTTTCCAAATCAAATTTTTGTACTTGTCGTTGAAATCCTAGAGATGGCCTCGCATTGTTTTGCCCAACTTAATTCTGATTAGTCTGAGAGGAGAAGTTGGGATAATTCCTCCAACCAGGGTTATAACTATTTAAGAATAGATCATTTTGCGCCCTCTAGTTGAAATTATTGATGGCATCAACTTGCTCCATCAGTGCATCTTGTATAAGAGTAATTCCAAGATGGACAATCTGCAGCTATATGCCCTGTTGTATCACATATCTCACAAAAGGCATTAGAAGCCCAAATAACATTGACATTAATTTTATCAAATTTTTTAGATAAAGCTTCTACCTTAGCTGCTATAAGATCCCAAGCATCTACCTCATACTTACCTATAACTCCTTTGGGATTACGTCTTTCGTTCACCCATTGGTGGTGGTTTAGAGCCACATTTTCAATTATCTCATAGGCCTCTTCCAAGTTTTTATTCATCAAAGCTCCTCCAGCTGCGGAGTCCAATGAGACCTTAGCTTGGTAGGTTATACCATTATAGAATGTGTGAAAGATCGACCACTTCTCAAGGCTATGATGAGGACATTGTTGCAACAACCCTTTAAATCTGTCCCAAGCTTCAAATAATGACTCACCATCTTTTTGAGCAAAATTAGTAATTTGATTCCTAAGATGAGCAGTCTTGCTTGGAGGGAAATATTTGTCAAGGAAACGTTGCTCCAGGTGAGCCCATGTTGTAATAGACCCCGCAGGAAGGGAATGTAACCATGCTCTAGCCTTGTCCCTTAAAGAGAAAGAGAACAACCTCAGCCGGATAGCATTTGCGAAAGCACCATTGAACTTCAAAGTCTTGCAGAACTCCAAAAACACCTCTAAGTGAAGATTAGGATCTTCTGCTGGCAATCCTCCAAATTGGTTCTGCTGAATCATTAAGAGAAGCGAAGGCTTCAACACAAAATTGTTGGCTTTAATAGGAGGTCTTGTGATACTAGAACGCAGGCCTCGCACGCTAGGCGTAGCATAGTCCTTCAGTGGCCTATTTTCATTTTCGATAGCCATGACTGGTGTAGGTTGTTTTTGGGCTGCTCTTCGTTGTCTTTGCAGTCTTCTTCTTGCTTAAAAGGTCCTTTCAATTTTTGGGTATACTTCCACAACTTTTCCAAAATTTCTAGACCTTCACATACAAGAATTACCTGCTCAGCTGCAAGGCTATAAATAGAAAATAAATTAAAATCAACAAAAATAAAAGTCCAGACTAACCAACATGCAAGTGAATTGATATTAACAAAATACAATCCCCAGTAACGACGCCAAAAACTTGTTAGTGTAAATTGCAAGTGCACGATTTTTTTTCAAATAATAAAATTATCGTTCCATTGAGACTGAGTTGATGATTATCAATTATACACAATTATGATTATCTAGATGAAACCAATGATGCAAAATCGTAGTGATAGAACAAGATCACAGAAAATAAAATCTGAAAAATAACAAAGAAGATCAACTTTGGAATTGATAAAGGAAGTAGTTTTAAAGACTCTAGGATTTGAGTTCACCACGGTGGTAATTAACAAATCTGTAATTTTTCCTCTCATATCAAACTAAAATGCTTTTGAAGGCGAATTATCCTAAAGAATTATTGTTTCCTTTCAAAATACAATAATATATCCAATCTAATCCAAATTCTTATTTTCACAATAATTGGATTAGAGAAGACCCTGTAAGAACAAGATAATTCAAAGAAAGCCTTAAGCGAATTAATCTACTTTCATGATTGAAAGCTCAAGTTCAGTTTCTAGAGTTCTGAAATCAAGGTTCACCTTTCAGTTCTTCCCCTAATATCAAAGAACCATGCAAACATATGGCCAAGCATACTCACAAACAGTTGGTGTGCTAAAAACTGAATCAAGAAAAACTAGCATTAAAGAGGTAAGAAATTCATACATCAAACATTATCAATACCCAATCGGGTTACTCCCAAATCCTAGAACAAAGAACTACTCAAACATGTTCGTCAAAATACAATCCATTAGAATGAACAAGAACATTTAGAAAACCAGATTGAAATGCAAAAAGAAGAAGAGAAAAAAAAATCTGATTAAGTCTTGTTGTTTCTTCTGATTTCTTCTTATTCAATTTCTCCTTCTTTTCTTCAATCCAATGGTTGTTTATATCCTCCTCTAATCTCCCATTTCAGATCCCCTTTTCGTCTTCCTTTTTTTTTTCAGTTCAGCTTGTTGTAAAGGAGCAATAATACAAATTTAAATGTGGTAACGCTCCACGATCCACAGCCATGGTAGGTGCCACGGGCTGGCCGTGGATCTTACTGTCTTCCTTTCAATCATGTGTAAAATGGTCAGAATACTCCACGGCCATGGCAGGTTCCACGGGCTAGCCGTGGAGCTTGCTATTTTGCTTGTTTCTCTCCAGCAACAGGTTCTACGGGTGTGGATCATTCCATGGCCAGGGTATGGTTCTTTCTGCACCTCCTCTTTTAGTTTAGCTCTTCATATTTTGGTGCTTCAAAGTGACAAATCCATTCACTATGAAATATAAAAACAAAAAGCAGTCATCTGAACTAAAGGAATAAAAACCTAAGATATATACTAAAAATCAACACAAAATATATAACAATTAAATGCTAACTAAGACAAAATTATATGCATGCTTCACACGCATCACATGCGAGTTGTTTTCTCAATTTCAAGATCAAATGTCAAATCAGGAAATTGAGATCGAGTAAGCATAAACAAAAAATATAAACAAGAGATGAAGTGACTAATTACAGTAAAAAATAAAAATAAAAATAAAATAATAAATAGAAAGAAAATAAAATAAAATAAAAGTGCATCTAAACTAACTAGAGCTTTTCGCTTCTAATATTACCAAACTTATTCCCCAACAACGGTGCCAAAAACTTGATATGCATAAAATACACTAAGAGCAAGTGTACTCTTTCGCCAAGTAATATAGGACTTAAGTCTCAATTGCGATCCCACGAGAAATAAGTGGTAGTTATTAGATTCGTAAAACTTTTTGTTATCCAAACAATCGAAAGTGTATGATGAAATTCAAGATAAAATCAGAAAGTAAATAAAGAAAAACAATGAACAATCAAACAAAGAATAGATAATCAATGAGAAAGGGTGCAAGGTTCACTTGAATCCAATTATTCAGATTTTCTTTCATTTATGATGTAAGGTAATTTTTTTGTCAATATTTTCTTATTTGCTATTGAATCCCAATGGTCATGGATGAAACAATATTCTATTCCTAGTTTAATTAACCTATTTGGTCATTTAGTTGAATTAATCAAGAATGCTTTAAGCCCCAATTCAAGAGATGAACTAATATACCGTTAATTTCATTAGTAGGATAAATTGATATTTAGTCATTCACCAATCTAATCCTAGGCTTACCATATAGATCTACTCATTGAATGTGGATGGTCACCAGTCAAACAATGAATTAACACATGCCAAAAATGATCAAGTTATGACAAGAATGTAAGCAATATGATAGACCCTAAAAGAAATTACCCTAATCAAATTAGAAATCAAACCCAAATAATTAGGAAAACAAGATGGCCCATAACCCTAGCTATGAGTTTAGCTACTCATGTTCAAACCTATATCACAATACAAATCCAAGGAAATAAAACCCAAAAAAAGGAGGAAAACTAGAGGGAAAGAGAAATCAAAATCCCTTTTATGGTGATTATGATCTTCAAGCCTTTAAGAATTGAATACTCCCTTCGAAGTCATCCTCCAAGGATTAGTGGCAATTCTCTCTTTTGATTTGCCTCTTAAAGTCTACTGTCATAAAAGTCTGTCTCAGGTTTGAGGGTTTGCTTCTATTTATAATTATTTGGGTTAAAACTGCCTATTTTTCACTCTAGGAGACCTCACATGGCATTGTCTCCCTTCGACACGGCCATGTCCTTTGAAAACCATTTAACTGCGCTTTAAGTGAGACATGACCGTGTGACCAAGAAACACAGTCGTGTCTTCAAGTCAGAAGCTTCAATTGATAAGACAGGGCTATGTTTCCAGAACTACGTAACTTTAACGTCGGAGGAGACACGACTGTGTGACCAAGAACCATGGTTGTGTCTCAAATTTAGAAGCTTTCTTCAAGTTACACAGGGTTTTGTCTAACTCCTAAATCGTTTTTGAGTTGACACAAGGCCCTGTCTAAGCCAAAATGGTCCTCTTTTGCTTTGAAAATGAGATATATTTGCCTGCTTTCACACTAAATGTGTTAAATCTCTCTTAATCTGTAAAAATGAAGATAATTGATAAGGATCCGTCTAAAATTCATTAATAATCATAAGCAATTCACCATAATTTATCTGGTATAAGACTATAAAATATAGCCTTATCAACTTTCATAAGAAAGAGAGATCTTATACCCATCGCGTTGATGTTCTTTGTCGGGTGCATGGGTTCCCATAACATAGGTTTCAGTAACTAGTGGTGGAGCACACTGAAGAGGACGCTGTGCCGCTGGTTCTTGCCTCTGAGTCGTAGAATTTCACAAAGCATCTTCTCTCCTCGAGCTGTGACTTGTATTCACCATATGGTCATGGGTTCGATTCTTATAGACTGTGTCAATGTTCTAAAATGAATTCAGAGGTGTACCTAAGATATGTATGTCACAATGGTTTCCTCCTTGCGCGACTGCAACAGAGCGTGTTGGACCAGGGGGTGGGTACTTGCAAAGGGACTCCAATGCTCAAGTCAAGTAGTGCACAAGTAGTATTCATACAATGAGATACTGATACCTGTTTAGGGTGACTTAGCCTGGTATTTATAAAGGTTGAATAGATACGTTCCCGTAATAGTAGCAGGAAGATTTATGTTCCTTATTTAGTTGTGGTGGATTCCTATTTTATCGGAATATAGATATTGCAATTATGGGCAGTTAGAGGGAATCACGGATGCTATTATTCTATAAGATCATGATTAACAATAACAGATACTATTAAGATCTATCCATTGCGCAGATCTTGTGGTAAAGTTGTTGCTACCCATTGTTGTGGTCCGATAGGCATAGAGCTGGGATCTTGTCCACATGTCATGAGCGAACTCCTGCTGAGGGTGTCGATGTTAGATTTTGACATACTATGCGTCGGGTTGACCCACGGGACATGACCCCATATTACGATCTAGAACAGTGCCAAATAATCCTTGGATGCTTGATCCTCCTTGAAGAATGATGGCTTCCACTTCCACTCCTTTTGTTGCTCTCAAAATGATGAAATGTGAACCCTCTTGTGTTTTCTTATTTTTCCCGCGTTCTTTTTTTCAAAAATCTGATGGAACAGTATTTATAGGTCAAAGTTTTCACTATCATGCCATAAAGTAGATCTCATTGCATCGTGGCGAGTGCTGAATTAGGTCACCACGCCACAACATTCATTCATTTGCACTGCGATGCTCAAGCCTCGAGTTTCAGTATGCAACTTTTTGAATGCACCATGATGTCGCATTAACATGCTTGTGCCGCGGCGTCAGATGCTGAAATTCATACTTGGTTGTCTCTTCCAATGTTGGTCCAAATTCTCCAAATTTCTGCTTGATTGAAGTCCTTCCTACAATAGAGAAATCATCAAGTTAATCACAATTGCGAATTCACATAATCACATGAAGAATTATACCAATTTCCTCAAGATCATATAGGAAGATATCACAATTGAATTCAAAGAATATAAGCCTAAAATCTTCGATAGATGCATGATAACAAGGACTAAGAAATCAATAGAGCACAAATATTGGGCATAAATAACTATATTTTATGGAGTTATCATACTCCCAAACCTAGGTTTTTGCTAGCCCTCGAGTAAAACAAAGTATGATTAAATAAACCTGTCTAACAACACATGTTTCAACATACATTCAACATTTATCATGAATTCCAATTTCACTGAAACCACAACTAGCATACAATGATTGATTAAGTCCTCAAAGAATGCTAATGCCACATAATTAACTCCACACATATACAATCTTCAGCATGCAAACATTAAAAATCTCTTTTCATGCAAATTATATCTGTAATTGGCTAGCTGACATGGACAATGATTTTGATGATAACAAACATTAAGATGATGAGAAGATCAAGTCCAAGGTTTTCAAGATTAGCTTTAGGACTTAAGGTCTTTGTAAGGAGACTCATTGGATATCTCATTGATTTTGGACACAAAGAAATATTTTCAAAATTGTTTTAAATTAAATATCACAAATCCAAATCATGGTTTTAAAAGCATTTAAAAGTGTTAAAAGCTTTTTTTCAACAGAGGTATTCGAATACCATTTAAAGGTATTCGAATAACATCCTAGTATCACGTTTTTACAAAGCTTTTTAATCAGAGGTATTCGAATACCTCTGATGGTATTTGAATACGGTATTCGAATACCTCCTGATGGTATTCGAATACCACAGGATTTCTGAAATAAAAAGAAACGGCTATAATTCAAATTTAAATGGATATTAATTGTTTAAACGACTCTTTTTCTCAAATGCTCTATAAATAGAGACCTTGGGTCTCTTCTAAAGGTTGCCCAACCACTTGAATTATTTTTGCTTGTGTCAAAAACGTGATTCACTATTTTCTCTTATTTTTTGTGCTCTTGTCGCCAAAATCTTGAGATATCCTTAGAGAGCTCCATAGTGCTTCAAGTTGTAATATTTGCTCTGAGTGAGAGTTTCTCTTCTTCATCTATTTCTCTCGATATATCAGTATTGTGAGGGTGAGGTATCCCTCAAGAAAAGGGTGAGGTATCCCTTGTTGTAAAGAAGGTGAGGTATCCTTCAAAGGGGTGAGGTATCCCTCTAAGGTTTGTGTAAGGGTGAGGTATCCTGCAGGCCGAGACTTTAGCACAAGGGTAGAGTTTCCCGTGTGTGAAAAGTGCTCTATTGTGTAAAGGTTGCAAGCACTGTTTTTAAGCTTGTATTGAATAGTGAAAAATCTCGAACCGTGTTTCGGGGGACTGGACGTAGGCCACAAGTGGTTGGTGGTCGAACCAGGATAAACATCGTGCTCGCTTTTCTTCTTTCCTTAATCTTTTGTCTTTCTGCACTTTATTTATTATATCTTGCAATTTAATTTCTAGTTGTTCTTCTTATCTTCATCTTATTCACGCCTTTTATTATTTAAATTCAGCATAGTTTATTTGTTTAAGGCTTTTGCGAAAAATTTTTAAATACTCAATTCACCCCCCCTCTTGAGTACTAAAGCCACTTGAGTAACAAGTGGTATCAGAGCTAGACTCTTGTATAAAGAGCTTAGCCGCTTCAAGAGTACATGGCTTCATCAAATGTTTTATCAGAAGCAACTTCCATAAATCGACCACCCTTTTTCAATGGGGATGGTTATGCATATTGGAAGTAAAGAATGAAAATCTTTATAGAGGCTATTGATCTAGATGTGTGGGATGCTGTCGAAAATGGCGCATTTATACCTACACGCGTTGTCAATGGTGTAAAAACTGAGACACCTAGAAGTGATTGGTCTAAAGATGATAAAAGAAAAGTTCAAAATAACTTAGTAGCCAAAAACATCATTACCTCAGCCTTGGGGCATGATGAACTTTTTAGAATTTCAAATTGCAAAACTGCTAAAGAAATGTGGGACACTTTACAAGTTACCCATGAGGGTACTAGTGAAGTTAAGAGGTCGAGAATCAATTCTCTAACTCGTGAATATGAATTATTTACTATGAACCAAGGAGAAAGCATTCAAGAAATGCAAAAAAGGTTCACCCACATTATAAATCATCTTGCATCTTTAGGAAAGAATTTTACTAACGAAGATTTGATTAACAAAGTGTTGAGATGTCTTAGCAGGATTTGGCAACCAAAAGTAACAACAATTTCAGAATCGAGGGACTTGTCAACAATGTCTCTGGCTACCCTCTTTGGAAAGCTTCATGAGCGCGAATTGGAACTAAACAGACTAAGTCAAAGTGAAGAAAATGACAAGAAGAAAAAGGGAATTGCACTCAAAGCCACCACCTCCACTATCAATAATAAAGATGAAGACGATAGAGATGACGTGGACAACATAGAATTAAATGAAGAAAACCTCAACCTTTTGGTAAGAAAATTTGGTAAATTTCTCAGGAAAAAGGGAACTCAAAGAAGACTGTCTGTTCCCCCAAAGAAATTGAAAAGAAATCCTCCAAGGAAAGAAGAGTCTACATAGCATGGGATGACAACGACATGGACTCCACTGATAGCTCAGATAGCGAAGAAGCCCATCTATGTTTTATGGCCAAAGGAGAAGAAAAAGAAGAAAGCGACAACGAGGTAAATTCTAACTCATCTCCTTCTTATGATGAATTACAAGATGCCTTTGAAGAATTGCATGACGAATCAATAAGGCTCACAAAATTGATTTCTTCATCTAAGAAAACTATTTCTTCTTTGGAAAATCAAATTCTAATTTTAAATAAAGAGATTGAAGAATTAAAAATTGAAAATGAAACTTTGGGAATTATTGATGCATTCTCATCTCATTCCTCACATGCTTCTACTTGTTTACCTTGTTCTTCATGTCATTTGCTTGAAAATGAAATTGAAGATTTAAAGAACACCCTTGCCAAATTCACATGCGGAAGAGATAATTTAAATATTTTATTAGGAAAATAAAGGGTTGTTTTTCAAAAGGCTGGAATAGGATATAACCCAAATAATCAACACAAATCCTATAAAAATTATTTTGTTAATTCTAGCATCTCATGTAGCCCATTTGTTAAATGTTTCTATTGTGGGAAGAAGGGTCATAGTGCTTCAACATGCAATATAAGGAAAAATATCAATACAAAAATTGGAACCAAAATGGTATGGGTTCCTAAGGGTACTATACCCAAAACTGACATTCAAGGACCCAAGAAAATTTGGGTACCAAAAACCAAAAATTGAATTGTGTTGCAGGTGTGCTTGATAGCCAAGAGCTAACTTCGGCATTCTTGAAAGTGGTTGCTGCAAGCACAAGACTATAATAAATTCCAAGCTCTCCTTCTTGTCTCTATCAGGCTTGGACTTGCATTCATATGAGTATTTCCATCAAAAGGTAAGCTTTCTTATCTTAAATATGCCTTCGGATGCAAAATATATGCTTTTATGTTTGAGTTATTCGAATACCTCCCCGTGGTATTCGAATACCATTGCATCGTACGTGAAAATTCATGTTTTTCTCGATAGGTCTATTCGAATACCCTCCCATGGTATTCGAATACCATGCATCAAGACTGAGTTCTTGTGGTTTTATTAGTGGGGCATTCGAATACCCAAATGTGTATTCGAATAACCTAAAAAATCTTCATCAAGTACTTGTTACATGTTATTCTGAGTATTCGAATACCTTACAAGGCATTCGAATACTTGCTCCTTCCTGGAGTTTATAAAATGTGATGGGTATTCGAATACAGTAAGAGGTATTCGAATACCACATGGCTGAAAGCAAGTTTTTCATCGTCCTCTCTATTTCGTTTCTGCTTCTATTCTTTTTTCTTGCATATGCAATGCAAATAACATGCTTTTAATCTTATTTCCTTCATTTATGCCTTATATGAAAATCACATGATGTTCTTAAATGCATATTTCTTAGCTTGTTCTTGCCCTTTTATTTTTTTCTAAAATATGCTCAATGTAATTGGCTATTGTTTTGATATACGAACAAGTGCAATAAGTGGTATATGAAATATTTAATATCTATGTTTTTATTGACATATGCCAGATTTATAAGAATTTGTTAACAAGTGGTAAATGCTTAGAACATCTTGACAAGTGATATCAAACAAGTGGTAAATGCTTTACATTTTGACAACAAGTGATATCAAAGTGGTATGAACATAATAACAAGTAATAACAAATGATAACAAATGATATCAAATAAGTGATTTCTTGGCCAAATTAATCGATAAATATATTTTTGCCCTTGAGAATCATTTCTTTGCTTTTGCCTCATTGTTTTAAATGCTTATTGGCTTATGAGTTTGACTAACCCTATGGATCCAACATTAATGGATACCAATGAAAGCACTCTGAATTTTGTTGTAGGAGAACACTACCTCAAGCATAAATTTAAATGGACAAAATTCATTCAACTTGAGGACATGCATATATTGTTTAATATGATAAAATGGGAGAGAAAAATACTTGCCTCATCTTTTTGATCATGACAAAAGGGGAGAATGGTATCAAATGTACAAAAGGGGGAGAACAAGTTTAAATGTCTTTGTTTGAGAAAAGTTAAGAAAAAAAAAAGTCAAAACAAAAATAGAAATTGATTCCAAAAGTAAGGGGGAGTCTTTTGCACATCTCTCGATATAAATCACCTCTTATGAAAAAGAGGGGAGTAAGTATCTCTAAACTAACTTTGTGAATTTCAATTTATATGAACTAATGCTTTTCTCAAATGTTAGTTTGTCATCATCAAAAAGGGGAGAATGTAATTGGCTAGTGACATGGACAATGATTTTGATGATAACAAATATTAAGATGATGAGAAGATCAAGTCCAAGGTTTTCAAGATTAGCTTTAGGACTTAAGGTCTTTGTAAGGAGACTCATTGGATATCTCATTGATTTTGGACACAAAGAAATATTTTCAAAATTGTTTTAAATTAAATATCACAAATCCAAATCATGGTTTTGAAAGCATTTAAAAGTGTTAAAAGCTTTTTTTCAACAGAGGTATTCGAATACCATTTAAAGGTATTCGAATAACATCCTAGTATCACGTTTTTACAAAGCTTTTTAATCAGAGGTATTCGAATACCTCTGATGGTATTCGAATACGGTATTCGAATACCTCTGATGGTATTCGAATACGGTATTCGAATACCTCCTGATGGTATTCGAATACGGTATTCGAATACCTCCTGATGGTATTCGAATATCACAGGATTTCTGAAATAGAAAGAAACGGCTATAATTCAAATTTAAATGGATATTAATTGTTTAAACGGCTCTTTTTCTCAAATGCTCTATAAATAGAGACCTTGGGTCTCTTCTAAAGGTTGCCCAACCACTTGAATTATTTTTGCTTGTGTCAAAAACGTGATTCACTATTTTCTCTTATTTTCTGTGCTCTTTTCACCAAAATCTTGAGATATCCTTAGAGAGCTCCATAGTGCTTCAAGTTGTAATATTTGCTCTGAGTGAGAGTTTCTCTTCTTCATCTATTTCTCTGATATACTTGTATTGTGAGGGTGAGGGTATCCCTCGGTAAAAGGGTGAGGTATCCCTTGTTGTAAAGAAGGTGAGGTATCCTTCAAAGGGGTGAGGTATCCCTCTAAGGTTTGTGTAAGGGTGAGGTATCCCTGCAGGCTGAGGCTTTAGCACAAGGGTAGAATTTCCCGTGTGTGAAAAGTGCTCTATTGTGTAAAGGTTGCAAGCACCTGTTTTTAAGCTTGTATTGAATAGTGAAAAATCTCGAACCGTATTTCTGGGATCGGACGTAGGCCACAAGTGGTTGGTGGTCGAACCAGGATAAACATCGTGCTCGCTTTTCTTCTTTCCTTAATCTTTTGTCTTTTCGCACTTTATTTATTATATCTTGTAATTTAATTTCTAGTTGTTCTTCTTATCTTCATCTTATTCACGCCTTTTATTATTTAAATTCAGCATAGTTTATTTGTTTAAGGCTTTTGCGAAAAAATTTTAAATACTCAATTCACCCCCCTCTTGAGTACTGAAGCCACTTGGGTAACAATATCTCCCACAAGCATACAAGTTAAACTTCTCCTAATCAAGTCACACTTATCTGGATAAGTTTATGAATATACATGCATGGGAATCAAATAATCCACAAGATTGTCTTTAAACTCTCTATCCACTAATGTAAATCACACACAATTAAGGATCAAAAGGGACTTCACTAGCTTGTAATATAAGGCCAATGGTATGGGATAAAGAATAAAGGGGAAGGATAAAATACAAACAATGAGAAGCATAAACATGCAATTTTAAGAGTTGAGCCACCAACTAATACAATTAGGGTATTCATTGTGAACTAATAAGATTCTCCGGAACTATCCTTTCATTGGTTTTGCCTTTTGGATTTTGGTTTCAGATTTTCTTTTTTTTTTTCTTTCTTTTCCTTTTTCTCTTTGTCTTTTCGTTTTCCTTAACCAAATTCTTTCACATCACATGGCTCCTTCAAATCACTTTTGTACTGACATAGACACTCATACCCTTCAATCACAGGACTCAAGTCAAGAAATAATATATTATGCACCAACAAAATATGATGGTAAGATGGAAATGTAATGTTTTCACATGCATTTAGAATGGTTACATAGTAAGGAATATATAGATGATGAAAAACATATAAGGCCAAACATATATCAAGCTTCAAAGGGGACCTTTGGATATGATCATGTAAAAGTAAGTTTTTCAGGTTCAATCGGTCCAAACAATGCCCTAATCATTTCCTGAATCATACACAATCTAGAATTTCGATTCAAGAGAGTTTAAACACAATTTCAAAGATAATCAAAACTTCAACATGCATTATTCATAAACATTATCTAGACAACACTCATATCATTTTCAAAGTTACACAGGCATACGAGTGAGATCTAAATCATGCATTAGAAAAGCGACTAGATTGTTAAACATGCTTCTTGATTGCATAAGGTTTCGCTTAAAAATTGACAAATCGGAAACACTAATATCATAGGACAATCAAAACCTCACTAGCAATTGGCACATGATATACATTAAAATCTTTCCAACATTTTTAATCATACATATAAACCATCATGTGCACAAAAGTGATATACATCTAACCCATAATGTGAAAGGGAACGACAATTATATCTTGAATGAGATTTTCACATTTATATGTTCCTTCATATGTTATCATAGCTAACTAACATTTAGCCCATTGTGATGCATTTTAATAGATTCGACTTTGAGATGAATATTCAAAACATGCATTCATTAGGCTATTAGGCATTAACATATAAAAACTATATACTCACAACATAATTAACCAAAACACTAAATATAAGCATAATAATATATACAATATCCACTAATCATTAAAAATTTCTAACATTATAACATGTTTTTTAACATTAAAAACATACAATTCCCAAAAGCATACAAACATGTTATAATGCCCTCCCCCAAACCTATGGGAAATAGTGTCCCCACTGTACACAAAGTAGAATAAAAATACGATGAAAAAAAATGCCCTGTATGGAATAGGGCTAGTCGTCCTCGTCCTCATTATCATCATCATCCTGATCAGCCTCCTGTGGATCCTGTTGCAGCTAGGGAAGGTTAGCTGTAACACTCTTTGATTTAATAACCACAACACAATCATCATTACACCACAGTTATTAAATCCAGGTGTGTCAAGCTCAAAAATAGTATTTTAAAAAATTTATTTCCATTATACATAAATAGAAAATATGAGCCCCGAATGAAACATATTTAGTACCCGACCATATACAATAAACCACTGCAGGAAAAACATATTTCATATATAATTTAATCGTCCTTAACACAAAACACTGATAACATGAAACATAGTACTTACATATTCAAATAAAAGATGACAAGTACAAAAGCACTAAAGGGGAAAAGTAGTAACCCTAGGATAGGTACTACTAGCAGACAAAGCCGTAACCCCATATATATATGTGACTGTCAGAGTCTTAGTTAACAAGACAGGCATCAATGCCCCCGTGAAGTTGCATCCGAACGTAACCGAAACTCTCGTCCAGACGCCATATCGAAAATAATGAATCGACCCAGTCCAATCAGTAAGGGTGTGGTCCCTTTTCATCTTCCTCACGATCTTTTACTAAATATGAATATAAAACAGAAATACAGGGATACAGGAAAGAGGTGAGATATGCTACTTACATTACCAATTATGACATTAAAGAAACATAACGGCGCAGTACACCCACATAGCAGAGCAACAACATTAAATAGTAATAATCACATACGATAAAAGAAACAGCAACAGAGTCTCAAGTAATGAATAATTAAAACATTTCAGATAATCATGACATCAATAACACAATACTATAATCATCATATAAATGAGTGCCAAATGATATGCCGACTCACAATGCCGACCCACAAAGCCGACTGACAATACATGTGTACTTGGTACCAAGATTTTCTATTCCATTTCAAAGATGAGCGTTCCAGGAGATATGTCCCCCTCAATGACAGTCTACGCCGGACCACGAAGAGAATAATGCTTGTCAGGCGCGTGATGCGTTGCAACGGTTTATCATGGCCAGGGGTATAATAAGGTGATAACATCATTACGAAATGAACCACTGCACCTCATGGTCCTCAATCAGATCCTTCCACTGGATCATACTATTCAATTCTCGCTCATTCACCACAAAAAGAATAGTGATTTGTCGGGCCCGTAATGCGTGCAATCAGCTTTCACCGCACCTTACGCCCCCATAGATCCATCACAGATCACACTATCAATTCTTATTCATTCACCGAGTAAAGAATAGTGATTTGTCGGGTCCGTAATACGTGCATAGATCCTTCCACTGGATGTATACACCGCGCCTTACGCATACACCGCGCCTTACGCCCCCCACCGGTTGTATACACCGCGCCTTAAGCCCCCCATAGATCCTTCCACTGGATCTCACTTATTCAATTCTCATTCATAGGCTTATACAGCCTTTTAACAGTCATCGACTGAGCAATTGTCCAATGCATGTTGACTCAATGTATAATCATGTATATCCAACAATGATGATACACTTTCCAAAATATGCCACAATTAGGCCAAGTTAAACATCAATAGAATTTTTTTTTTAGTCCCAAACACGGACCCACAATAGCATAGTATCAATGTCCTCAAGAGTGACAACATAATTTAATTAACATCTCTTATGAATTCACTTTCTAGAATGAGTCTCTTGAAGTCCTTGTTCAATCTTCATTACTTTAGATTAATCAAGTTCTTAATCTAGTCAATTATGCTCATTTAAAATTTACTCTAAGATTTTGCAAGTCTCACAAACTCTCTTATTCTTCCCTTATGTTCAAAATCATTCTAATCCACAAGATAAGGTCTTGTTCTTTGTTCTTCCCATTTTATGAACTCTTAACGAATCTAGAATTCCCTAATCATCTAAGTCCCCATTTTAGCACTACATTTCGTGGCATTATACCTTAAGAATCCGTGAGCCTCATTATAACAAAGTTTAACCCTTTTTCCTTCACCACAATGTTGAACACTTATCATTTAATCACTTAAGACCCAAGGTTGCACAAAGATCACAACTTAAACCAATAAATCTCCTAGAAGCTGTGAGCCTCCCTAGGTGAGAAGTCCCAAAATTGTTCCATTACAATCATCAATTTTTTAACACCTAATCATCTAAGCTCCAATGTCTCTAAAATCAAACTTAAATCCTCAAAATTTTGCCCTAAGGCCGTGACCCCCAAAATGGTAAGTAAACCCTACATTTCTCCACACATTAATCCAAACATTCCAACATACAATTCATAGTCATCAAAGCATGCAAAGACAACCAATACCTCATACAAGTCCAAATAAATACACAATCATGAAAACAACACAACTAAGAGAGCAATCCACACATGGATTCCTCATCAACAACATCAAAAATGTTTCCTCACCACCAAGATAGGTTGAAGAGGATTATCTCCCTCTTGCCTATTGAAGACAACACAAGAAAGCAAGCTTCTCGGTCTTCTCCTTGAAATTTCGTCCAAAGGCTCCAAGAACCCTAAAATGATCAAACTTTTAGGATCAACAACCAAGCTTTGAAAAGATGAATCCTTGGTCACAATGGTGGCCAAGGAACACAAAAATGAGAAAAGAGAGAAAGAAAGTTGAGAACTTTACCTTAAAACTTCAAGCTTTGTGGCTTGAAGAAGGATGATGAAGATGTGAGCTTTTGGAGATAACTCCAACTAGAAAAGTGTTTAGAATGTAATGGAGGTCAAGGAAATGGGATTGGATGAAGATTTTGCAATGGTGGAGGTGGTAAATGGTGTGAGGCCGTGGAGCATGGAGAGGGGAGGAAGAAGAGAAAAATGAGAGAAAAGTGAGGGAGAGGAAAACCTTTAAGTGTTATATAGAATCAAGGATCAAGATGAGTTTAGTAAGCTAATGAAGATGGCCTCCCATGGTAGTGATTGTCGTGGAAGAAGAAGAGAGAAGGAGGAGAAAATGATTGAGAGAAAAAAAGTGAGAGGAGAGAAATGGTAGAGAGAGAAAGTGATAGAAACTTTTGAGAGAAATGAAAATATGATGTGTGGTTGAGAGAAAAAATGACAAATGGTCATCTTTTCCTTCCTCCAACCGTAGCCATACAAAAGAGAGGAGAGAAGGATTGACTTCTCCAACAAGCCAAGAGGAAGGTGCTAGGAAGCTTCCTCCAAGCTTCTCCAACAAGCTAAGCGTCTACTTTTGAAAAATCAAAGTGATGTCATGATGATGATGTCACTAGTGTGATGTCATTAAAGTGTTCTCTAGAATATGACTAACACTGCATCGGATTTATTATCAGTGGACAGAAACTACAGTTAATAAAAATTGGTTTTTATTGTCTAACGAATAATAAAATAATTCTACGATTTTTATTTATCAGATAAAAATTTCAAAAAATATGAAATCTCGTAAACCGTGTCTGGCTTCGGGTTTAGTAAGATCCCCCGTCGACGTTTCCACAGTTCAAGGTTCTCGGGAAAAATATCTCATTTCCCGGCTCCGCTTAGCATGCATGTACAACGAGGAATAATATTAAAATATTTCGCGTTCTAAAAAAAATTCATAAAAATTCACAAAAATCACAAATATTATAAAATGACTATTTATAATAAAATTATTAATTTTCTTGGTGTTACAACTCTCCCCTTCAAATAGAAATTTCGTCCTCGAAATTTTCATTCCTTAGAATAAATATAGATACTGTTTCTTTATCTTATCTTCTAACTTCCACATCGCGCTTCTAGTTACGTCAATTCAGATCACCTTTACTAATATGATCTCCCTGCCTCCGTGTTGCTTTGCTCTCTTAACCTTGACCTTTACAGGAAGTATTCCATAGATCCAACCCTCTTTTAATTGTATTGTATCTAATTCGATGACATGGCTAGATCGGGGATATACTTTCGCAATTATGACATATGGAAGACATTATGGAGATTTAGAAAGAAAGGATGACAAAATCAGTTGACAGGTTACTAGACTAATCAGAAGAAGAATTTAATATAGTCTGAAGAATTTAGGAATGAGTTTGTTGGCAACTTAAACAAGATGACACACATTTGGCAACGTTTCTCTTCATTCCTTGCCACCAATATATACACCTTGGTCTTTCCAATGTGTATACTCAACTTACTCATGTGAGCTTCATTGAAAATTTACTCCTTAAGTTCCGACACATTGGGTATACGGACCTTACTTGTGAACATCAGGATTCCGTCGAATTCCTTCCTCATACTCTAATGTCATGCCTTGTTTCAATAGCTTCTTCTCGTCTGGTAGAAATTGGTCACTTTTTTACTTCTCTTGGATTTCTCCTAACAGATCATTCAAAATAGTAACCATACCTAGACATATCTCATCCAGTGTCATTTCCAATGACAACCACCTGCCCTTGAGTTACTCTATTAATTCCTTCTTCTCAACCATCATAATGAAGATATTAAGTAGTTTACGGTTCAAAGCGTTTGCCATGACGTTTGCCTTTCCAAGATGATACTAAAGCTAAAGGTCATACTCTTTCAAAATTTCTAGTCACCTTCTTTATCTCATGTTTAGTTCCTTTTTGTCGAACAGATACTTCAGTCTCTTGCGATTGCTAAAGGCATTGAACATTGTCCAATACAGAAAGTGTCTCCATATTCTCAGAGTAAATACAATTGCGGCTAACTCCAAGTTATGAGTTGTACATTTCTCCTCATGTATCCCCAACTACCTCGAGGCATAAGTCACACTTTCCCAACTGTGCATGAATACACATCCTAGACCATGATGTGAAGTATCACGAAACACTTCAAGTGGTTCCTTGGGATCAGGTAGAACTGAAACTGCTGAAGTATTCGAACATCTCTTCAATCCTTGAAATCTTTCTTCACATGTGTTGGTCCATAGAAAAGTATGATTCTTTTCTTGTAAGCTGAGTAAGGCGTTCTACTATCTTGGAGAATCCATCGACACTCCCTCGATAAAACCAACTAACCTTGCAAGTTACTAGGGTATTATGGTCTCTAGTCTTTCCCATTGTAAAACTACTTTAACTTTTGACGGACTCACAGAAATTCCCTTCCTTCGTAATTTCATGACCCAAGGTCTAACCTCCTCAACTAGCATTTGTACTTTGATAGTTTGGCGTATACTTCTTCTCCTTTAAAGTCTAGAAAACTATACTGAGATATCTAGCAATGTTTCTCCATATTTTCGAGAATAGATCAGAATATCATCATTAATGACAACAACAATTCTATTTTAGGTAAGGACGAAAAATCTGATTCATACAATCCATGAATACGACAAGAGCATTCGTTACTTCGAATGGCATCGCGAGATACCCATAATGCCCATAGTACGTTTGAAAGAAACTGTTTCGGGAACATCCTCAAATTCCCACGAATTTACGATGGCCAGTACGTACATCTATCTTGGAGAAAATAAGGACTCCCTTCTCGCTGATCCATCGAATCTTTTATCTTCTTTCGAGAATTCTCATCCTCTATCGTAATCTTGTTCAATTGGCAACAGTCCTCATCGCACCGAAAAGTTCTATTCTTCTCCTTAACTGACAGCATTGTAGCTCATCATGAGGAACTCATTGACTATAAGAGTGACATTCATATTCCCTTTGTTTTTGTCCTCCACAAAAGATAACATGTATCCTTGAATTCCTTTTCCTCGCAAAGCTTCAACTTAGTTGACCATTACGACTCAAAAGTCTTAGTTTTAGGAATCACTAAGGTTCTCATTGAAACGATCTAATAGGATATAGCTAGGAAAATAACCAATCTATTCCTAAAATCATGAACTCTAATAGGTGTGATTTTAGGTAAGCAAGACAAATCAACAAAAGATTCGATCTTTAGCAGAAATAGGATAGATTAAACAAACTTAAGCGTCAACGACAAGTCTTAGTAACAGAAGTGAAAACAACTAGGTCAAAGATAATTGAAGACACAGATGAATCTAAATGATTCATACGGTCATATGCCAAAAAGAAATGGGTTGCCCCCACAATTGTGCTGTACGATCAAGGGATCATCGTTTGTGGCACAATCCCCATTGTTTAGATCCTCAAATTTAGAGGCCTCAGCTCCACTCATGGTATAAACTCTGCCTCCTGCCTGCAGTTTCGCAGCTCTTGCAGCATTGACTAGCTCTGCCTTGGCTTGATTGCAGTCGCGAGAAACATGTCCCGGTTTCCCCCACCTAAAACAAATGATTCCTTCAAATGTGCAGTCCCTCATTGAGTGGTTCTTTCCACATTTCTTACATCTTGGTAAAGATGTCATAGTCCGGTTGGAACTATGGTCGCTAATGCTCTCTCCATAAGTTGGATATCGTTGTTGCTTCCTTAATAATCATGAATACGGTTTCCACTCAAACTGATTAACCTTTCTATTATTCCTCCTTTGGAATCTAGGCAGTCCAAGGTTGCCCTAAAATCGGCTTTCCTCCAACAGATTCTGGACTTCAACTTCCAATTCTCGCTGCTGTGCGGCCCTATGATCTTGGTGAGTTGTCACATCGGCTATCCTTTGCATTCCTTTTGCAGTCGCAGCCATACTTCCACCTTCTCGTCCTGCTCTTACATGCGTACGTCCACCACGAGCCATTGTCCTTGAATGTCTACTGTGAACCATTGACTTTCTTTGAAGACAGACAAAACATGACACAATAAAGCAAACATAATTATTTCAAATAGCATTGTCTTCTTTCGGAAACCAAACACAAAGAATCACGCAATTCAAACAAGATAAGTTTAATCCACGAATCCTAACAGTCTCCACTCGAGCTCCTTCATACTGCCTTCTATGGAGCATCCTCTTGCAAGTCTTCAACTTCCAAACAGCTTCTCAAACCAAGCTTACACCAGTTATTCTTTTCTCCAGAAGATCGGTTTTCCTAAAACCTCTTGATCTCCTTACTAAAAGAATTCCTATTCTCCTAATACAGTACACCTAGGTGAAGTCACAGTTTCTTGTACACACAGAACATTACATATTGAGTAGGCCAGTCCTCAATATCATGTAACTATATAATAGTATCTACTAACATTCAACCTACGGCAAGCCATGCATTCCTTTCCCATTATCTCAATCAAGAGACAAGGAAGTCCACAACATACAAAAGTTCTAATATACCTAAACATAGCAAGTCCATACCTCGGCTCAACAGGATGAGCTGCTCTGATACCACCTAATGTAACACACCTTGATTTAATAACCACAACACAATCGTCATTACACCACAATCACTAAATTCAGGCATGTCATAGTCTCAAAAATAGTATTTTCAAAATTTATTTCCATTATACATAAATAAAAAATATAAGCCTCGAATAAAACATATTTAGTACCCGACCATATACAATACAACCACTGCAAGAAAAACATATTTCATATATAATATATTCGTCCTTAACACAAAACACTGATAACACGAAACATAGTACTTACATATTCAAGTAAAAGATGAAGAGTACAAAAGCACTAAAGAGGAAAAGTAGTAACCACGGGATAGGTACTACTAGCAGATAAAGCCGCAACCCCATATATATATATATATATATATATATATATATATATATATATATATATATATATATATCGTGTGTGTGTGTGTGTGTGTGTGTGTGACGCTCAGAGTCTTAGTTGACAAGACAGGCATCAATGCCCCCGTGAAGTTGCATCCGTACGTAATTGAAAATCTCGTCCAGAAGCCATATCGAAAATAATGAAACGACCCAGTCCAATCAGCAAGGGTGTGGCCCCTTTTCATCTTCCTCACGATCTTTTACCAAATATGAATATAAAATAGAAATACAGGGATACAGGAAAGAGGTGAGATATCTTACTTACATTACTAATTATGGCAGTAAAGAAACATAACGACACAATACACCCACATAGCAGAGCAACAACATTAAATAGTAATAATCACATACGATAAAAGAAACAGCAACAGAGTCTTAGGTAATGAACAATTAAAACATTTCAGATAATCATGACATCAATAACATAATAGTATAATCATCATATAAATGAGTGTCAAATGATATGCCGACTCACAATGTCGACCCACAATACCGACTCACAATGCCAACTCACAATACATGTGCACTTGGTACCAAGATTTTCTATTCCATTTCAAAGATGAGAATTCTAGGAGATCTGTCCCCCTCAATGATATTCTACGTCGGACCATGAAGAGAATAATGCTTGTCAGGCATGTGATGCATTGCAACGGTTTATCATGGCCAGGGGTATAATAAGGTGATAACATCATCACGAAATGAACCACTGCGCCTCACGGTCCTCAATCAGATCCTTCTACTGGATCACACTATTCAATTCTTGCTCATTCACCACAAAAAGAATAGTGATTTGTCAGGCCCGTAATACGTGCAATCACTTTTCACCGCGCCTTACGCCCCCTATAGATCCATCACAAATCACACTATCAATTCTTATTCATTCACCGAGTAAAAAATAGTGATTTATCAGGCCCGTAATTGGTATACACCATGCCTTACGCCCCCCATAGATCCTTCCACTGGATCTCACTTATTCAATTCTCATCCATAGGCTCATACAGCCTTTTAACAGTCATCGACTGAGCAATTGTCCAATGCATGTTGACTCAATGCATAATCATGTATATCCAATAATGATGATACACTTTCCAAAATATGCCACAATTAGGCCAAGTTAAACATCAATAGATTTTTTTTTTTAGTCCCAAACACAGACCCACAATAGCATAGTATCAATGTCCTTAAGAGTGACAACACAATTTAATTAGCATCTTTTATGAATTCACTTTCTAGAAGGAGTCTCTTGAAGTCCTTGTTCAATCTTCATTATTTTAGATTAATCAAGTTCCTTAATCTAGTCAAATATGCTCATTTAAAATTTACTCTAAGGTTTTGCAAGTCTCACAAACTCTCTTGTTCTTCCCTTATGTTCAAAATCATTCTAACCCATAAGATAAGGTCTTGTTCTTTGTTCTTCCCATTTTATGAACTCTTAACGAATCTAGAATTCCCTAGTCATCTAAGTCCCTATTTTAGCATTACATTTCATGGCATTATGCCTTAAGAATCTGTGAGCCTCATTATAACAAAGTTTAACCCTTTTTCCTTCACCACAATGTTGAATAATTATCATTTAATCGCTCAAGACCCAAGGTTGCACACAGATCACAACTTAAACCAATAAATCTCCTAGAGGCCGTGAGCCTCCCTAGGTGAAGGTAAGAAGTCCCAAAATTGTTCCATTACAATCATCAATTCTTTAACACCTAATCACCTAAGCTCCAATGTCTCTAAAATCAAACTTAAATCCTCAAAATTTTGCCCTAAGGCCGTGACCCCCAAAATGGTAAGTAAACCCTACATTTCCCCACACATCAATCCAAACATTCCAACATACAATCCATAGTCATCAAAGCATGCAAAGACAACCAATACCTCATACAAGTCCAAATAAATACACAATCATGAAAATAACACAACCAAGGGAACAATCCACACATGGATTCCTTATCAACAACATCAAAAACGTTTCCTCACCACCAAGATAGGTTGAAGAGGATTATCTCCCTCTTACTTATTGAAGACAACACAAGATAGCAAGCTTCTCGGTCTTCTCCTTGAAATTTCGTCCAAAGGCTCTAAGAACCCTAAAATGATCAAACTTTTAGGATCAACAACCAAGCTTTGAAAAGATGATTCCTTGGTCACAATGGTGGCCAAGGAACACGAAAATGAGAAGAAAGAGAAAGAAAGTTGAGAACTTTACCTTAAAGCTTCAAGCTTTATGGCTTGAAGAAGGATGATGAGGATGTGAGCTTTTGGAGATAACTCCAACTAGAAAAGTGTTTAGAATGTAATGGAGGTCAAGGAAATGGGATTGGATGAAGATTTTGCAATGGTGGAGGTGGTAAATGGTGTGAGGCCGTGGAGCATGGAGAGAGGAGGAAGAAGAGAAAAATGAGAGAAAAGTGAGGGAGAGGAAAACCTTTAAGTGTTATATAGAATCAAGGATCAAGATGAGTTTAGTAAGCTAATGAAGATGGCCTCCCATGGTGGTGATTGTCATGGAAGAAGAAGAGAGAAGGAGGAGAAAATGGTTGAGAGAAAAAAAGTGAGAGGAGAGAAATGGTAGAGAGAGAAAGTGATAGAAACTTTTCAGTGAAATAAAAATGTGATGTGTGGTTGAGAGAAAAAATGACAAATGGTCATCTTCTCCTTCCTCCAACCGTAGCCATACAAAAGAGAGGAGAGAGGGATTGACTTCTCCAACAAGCCAAGAGGAAGGTGCTAGGAAGCTTCCTCCAAGTTTCTCCAACAAGCTAAGCTTCTACTTTTGAAAAATCAAAGTGATGTCATGATGATGATGTCACCATTGTGATGTCATTAAAGTGTTCTCTAGAATATGACTAACACTGCATCAGATTTATTATCAGTGAACAGAAACTACAGTTAATAAAAACTAGTATTTATTATCCAACGGATAATAAAATAATTCTACGATTTTTGTTTATCAGATAAAAATCTCGAAAAATATAAAATATCGTAAATCGTGTCTGGCCTCGGGTTTAGTAAGATCCCCTGTCGATGTTTTCACAGTTCAAGGTTCTCGGAAAAAATATCTTATTTCTTCAGCTCTGCTTAGCACACACGTAAAACGAGAAATAATATTAAAATATTCCTCATTCTCAGAAAAATCCAAAAAAAATCACAAAAATCACAAATATTATAATATAACTATTTATAATAAAATTATTAATTTTCGGGGTGTTATATTAGCTATAGCCTATGGTGGGAACTCGGGAACAGGGAAATCATCCATCGAAAGCCTCAACTGCTCCGCCATCCACCGGATAGTTTAAATAGTGTAGGTTTGCATGGCAGCCAACTGTGCCACCTGGGTCCGCAAGTCACCCACAACAAGCGGAGGAGCCACTCTGGGCTCTCTATGAGCCTGTTTATGTTTGGCAGGTGCCAAGGCTACAACTCCTCCCACCCTCTCAATAAAAGAATCGTTGAGAGGTTGTTTAACATTTGTGAGCTCTTCGTGAGGCCCCCACTCCATATGTTGTCTACTGTAAAGCATGTGGATTAGAGATGGGAAGAAGAGGCTCATCGGCTCCTGTATCGCCCTCTTGATTTGGTCAAATATAATCTGAGCGACATCAATGGACTGACACTCCAGGATGGTATAAATGGGAATGGCTCAGTCACGCACCACCTCTGATAAGTTGCTTGATAGCAAGATGAGGGTGCTGATGAAGTGGTACCAGACCCTAGCCTCCAGTGTCAAGCAAGCTCTGGGGAAGAATCGTGCTCTGTTTATCTAGACACTTATAGTCCAAAGCACTGGCTGAGACTCTGGTGTGCAGATTCTGGCTGTGACTATGGCGAGATCTATACTCTCCTATGGTTCCCACTAGTTGAATGCAGTGTACTCATAGATCTTTTAGGGCGCAAGTAGGCGTAATGCTGCTCTGATGGCAACTGTAGTATAAGGGACCTGACGCCCCTGAACTCTGACTATACTTGTGGCCTCACCAGAGAATGCTGCGTTCACGTAGAACTTGTGAACAATGGGGAGGATGCCGCCAATTTTGGGTGGCAGGCAAACTGGCTCCAATTGAGTTAGTTGAGGACACCTTCTATCTCCAGATGCATGGCCTGAGAGAAGGAGAATCCACACTCTGGGATGATTGGTTTGGTGACCAATATTGTGTAGCACTGGGTAGCAAGAGCTGAGATGAATTTCCTCTTGTCATACTTAGAAGGAGGAAGAGAAGGCTCCCTATTACCTCGACTGCCAGATCCTCTTAGCCATTTAGGACACATGGTCTCTGATATGTACCTAAATCTGCCAAAAGAAGCAAAATATGAGAATTGAGGATTAAAAAGTAAGAACACATGTAAAACAGTCATAGGAGGATTCATTCTTATCCTCTGCACGAGCCCTCGCTCGTAACTCGGTTACTCCGATGATGATTTCCTCTGACGAGGAAGACCCCGATAAGGATCCAGCCACGGTTCCTTCTCGTTAGTTTTAGGGGCTGATGTTGTTGATAGCTACTGATGGCTATCTGTAAATCTTTTTGGGGGGCCTAATATTTTGTCTTTTTGGTGGGCTGTATATGTGTAATCATTTTGGGGCATGTAAAGCTTTTGCTTTTTGTATATCTATTGATATAACTAAACAAGTATGGTAAAAGCATATATATATGTGATGCATGATTTACTCCATATATTAATTTCCGTTATAATTATGTTTCATCCTTTTCTTTTGAATGACAAGAAAAAAAAAAGAATTCACCAAATTAATTATACGTTTATAAATAAACAAGCTTACTAATATTAAAATGAATAGGGTCTTAGCTTATGTTTTGTTTTCCGCATTGTGGTCTTGGTGTGACGTTCCCTCCTCAAAAAGGGGCATTACACTAGTTTGGTATCACAGCCCCTGTTTTAGTTTTCTCTTGGGTCTTTGTGGTTAGGTCTATCTTATTTGTGCTGTATGATTCTTTGTGTTTGTTATTCTGAAAGGATACATCTAATTTTCCTTGTGTGTTGTTCAGTTTACTCTGAAAAAGTGTAATGGTACGCGGTGGAGGTATTGTTGCAGCTGTTGAATACATGCAACGAATGGCAGACGTTATCACACAACAAACTGAAAGAGCTGCTCAACAGCAGGAAACGGTTGCACAACAGTTGGAAGCATCTACTGATGCTCAAAATCTGTCGAAGTTTCGTCGTAACAACCCTCCACAGTTTAAAGGGGAATTTGATCCAGAGAAGGCTAGTCTTTGGATCAAGGAGCTGGAAAAAATTTTCGAGGGCATGAACTGTGCGGATGACAAGAAGGTAACCTATACTACTTTCATGCTGATCAGAGACGCGAAAGATTGGTGGAATGGAGCACAGAGACTACTACAAGCTGAAGGTCGAGTAATCACCTGGGAGGTATTCAAGGATAGATTCTTGGAGAAGTATTTCCCAGCGGGTGCAAGACATGCCAAAGAGATGGAGTTCCTCAGTTTGAGACAATGGACGATGACTGTTAGCGAGCATGCTGCGAGGTTCGAGAGCTTGTCCAAATTTTCAATGTATTTCCAAAATCAGTCGGACGAGGTGTGGAAGTGTCAGAAATTTGAGGAAGGATTAAGGCATGACGTGAAAAGGGCGGTCATAACTTTGAGGTTTAACTAATTTTCAGAGTTGTTGGACACACGTCGCCGAGTAGAAGATCTGGATCAGGAGCGGGACACGAGAAATCGTAACTTTGGACCTACTAGGTTCCAAAGAAGAAGTGGCAATAATACAAACCGCTTTCACAAGAAACCATATTCTCGACCACCGAAAAATCAGCAACAGTCACCTGGTGTAGGTCCCAGCAGAGGTTCTAGTGGAAATCAAACTGGTCAGAGTGTGGCGTCTACGCCAAAGTGTATGAAGTGCAGGAAGGATCACTTAACGAGGGATTGCACCATCAAAGGAATCATCTGTTTTCGATGCTAGAAATCTGGGCATATCTCTCGTGACTGCAACCAAGCCAAGGCAGAGCTATCGGTCAACACTGCAAGAGTTGCAATACCGCCAGCGGGAGGCCGAGTCTATACCATGAGTGGAGCGGAAGCCTCCGAATCTGAAGATCTTATACAAGGAGAGAGTACCATAAGAGGTAATCTTTTTACTGTACTATGTGACTTTGGGGCAACCCACTCTTTCATTTCTTATGACTGTGTACGACGACTTGGTTTACCTGTATCTTCCTTACCTTTTGATTTGACTATTTCTACCCCTACAGCTAAACTTGTTGTTACCACCAAAGTTTGTTTAGATTGTCCTTTAGTTATTGACGGTCGAATCTTTTCTGTTGATTTGATCTGTTTATCTCTTTCCCAATTAGACATAATTTTAGGAATGGATTAGTTGCCTTCTAACCATGTCCTATTAGACTGTTCTAGTAAGACCATATTTTTCCCTATGGATGAAGTTTCTAGATTTTCGACGGCCAACCAAGTTCAAGCTTTCTTAAAAGAAGGAGCTCAGGGATACATGCTGGTGTCTTCCTTAAAAGTTAAGGGTGAGGTCGATATGAATGCAATTCCAGTGGTTAACGAGTTTCCTGAAGTCTTTCCTGATGATGTACCTAGTCTACTGCCAGAGCGGGAGATAGAGTTCACCATTAATCTTGTGCCCGGATCTGGTCTTGTATCTATAGTGCCCTACAGGATGTCACCATCAGAGTTAGTTGAGTTCAAGAAATAGTTGGAAGAACTCTTGGAAAAGCAGTTTGTTAAACCCAGTGTATCACCATGGGGAGCACCAGTGTTGCTAGTCAAAAAGAAGGATGAGACTTCGCAATTGTGTGTGGACTATCGCCAGCTGAATAAGGTCACAATCAAGAATAAGTATCCACTTTTGAGGATAGACAACTTGATGGATCAACTGAAAGGAGCAGCAGTGTTCTCTACGATCGATCTATGATTAGGCTACCATCAAATTCGAGTAAAAGTAGAAGATATTCCCAAAATGACTTTTCGTACCTGTTATAGTCATTACGAATATCTTGTGATGTCGTTTGGTGTAACGAATGCCCCTACCATATTCATGGATTACATGAATAGAATCTTTCGTCCTTACCTGGACAGATTCGTTGTTGTCTTCATCGATGACATTCTAATCTACTCTAGAAATCGGGAGGATCATGCTGAACACCTCAGTATAATTCTCCAAATTCTGAAGGAGAAGAAATTGTATGTCAAGCTGTCGAAGTGTGAGTTATGGCTAGAAGATGTCAAGTTTTTAGGCCATGTAATCTCGAAGGAAGGAATTGCAGTAGATCCATCAAAAGTGGAAGTAATTCTGCAATGGGAAAGGCCGAAGACAGTGACAGAAATTCAGAGCTTTGTGGGATTAGCTGGATATTACCGGAGATTCATTGAGGGATTCTCTAAGATAGCAGGGCCTCTCACTCAGCTCACGAGAAAGAATCAAGCCTTTAAGTGGACTAATACTTGCGAAGAAAGTTTCCAATAATTGAAGAAATGGCTAACTACTTCATCAGTGTTAGTTCTACCTGATCTAAGCGAACCCTTCAAAGTGTATTGCGATGCTTCATACCAAGGATTAGGATGTGTGCTTATGCAAAACACAAAGGTGGTGGCTTACGCTTCGAGACAGTTGCGAGTGCATGAGAAGAACTACCCAACACATGACTTAGAGTTAGCAGTTGTGGCATTCACTTTGAAGATATAGAGACACTTTCTTTATGGGGCGACGTTCAACGTCTTTAGAAACCACAAGAGCTTGAAGTACTTGTATGACCAAAAGGAGCTGAATATGAGACAATGAAGGTGGTCGGAATTTTTGAAAGATTATGATTTTTAACTTCAGTATCACTCTGGAAAGGCAAACGTTGTGCCAGATGCTTTAAGTAGAAAAATGCTCAATATTTCTGCTATGATGGTCAAGGAAAAGGATTTGATAGAGCAATGCAGGGATGTATGGTCCTTTGTGGAATTGGCACCAGGGAAGATCTGTATGAACATGGTCACTATTTCAAATGACTTAGTGGAACACATTCGAGAAAAACGGAATGTAAGGTTTAGAGGCAGAGTTTGTGTACCCAAGGATCGAGAACTTAGGAAGTATATTCTCAAACACGCTCACATAAGCCAATTGAGTATACATCTGGGAATAACCAAGATGTACCATGACCTGAAACAGTTATTTCGGTGGCACATAATGAAGACTGATATTGCCAAATGTGTGTAGTCTTGTCTGGTTTGTCAGAAAGTAAAGGTTGAACACCAGAGACATTAGGATTAATTAATGCATGCACAACTTGTTCTTCATATGCCTCTACATCTTCATCTTGTTCTTCATGTCATATACTTGAAAAAGAAATTGAAGATTTAAAGAACATTCTTTCAAAATTCACTTTTGGAAGAGATAACTTAAATATTTTGTTAGGAAAACAAAAATTTATTTTTCAAAAGGCTGGGATAGGTTATAACCTGAAAAATTAGCAAAAATCTTACAAAAATTTCTTTGTTCATTCAAGTACCTCTAGTAGCCCATTTATTAAATTTTTTTATTGTGAGAAGAAAGGACACAATGCATTAACATGCAATGCAAGGAAAAATATTAACACGAAGAGTAGGATGAAAATGGTTTGGCTTCCTTAGGGTACTATACCCAAAACTGACATTCAAGGACTTAAGAAAATTTAGGTACCAAAAGTTAAAAACTAAATTTGTGTTGTAGGTGTGCTTGAAGGAAAATAGTTCAAATTAGTACCTTGATAGTGGATGCTCCAAGTACATGACCGGAGACGACTCCAAAGTTTCATTCTTTGTCCCCAAGACTCATGGACACGTAACATATGGAGACAACAACAAAGGAAAAATTCTTAGAGTCGGCAAAGTCAATAAGAATCCCAACTCCTCTATTGAAAATGTATTGCTTGTTGAAGGGTTGAAACATAACTTGCTTAGTATTATTCAATTATGTGATAAAGGAAATAATGCAATATTTGATTCAAATTGTTGCATAATTGAAGGAAAAGATGATAAGCATGTTACGCTTGTTGGTTATAGAGTTAATAATATTTACATGATTAGCCTTAATGATATATCTTCAAGTGATGCAAAATGCTTTTTAAGTAAGGAAGATGATTCATGGTTATGGCATAGAAGAATTGCACACATTCACATAGATCACTTGAAAAAGTTACTCTCTAAAGAGCTAGTAATTAGTCTACCCAAGCTCAACTTTAAAAAAGATAAATTATATGATGTAAAACACCCCAAAAATTACTAATTTCATGATAAATAGTCATTTTATAATATTTATAATTTTTGTGATTTTTTGTAGATTTTTCCGGAAGCGTTGAATATTTTAATATATTTTTCATTTTACGTGCGCAATGAGCGGAGCCGGGAAAATGAAATATTTTCCCTGAGGGTGGCAAACCTTGAATTGTGGAAACGTCGACGGGAGATCTTACTAAACCCGAGACCAGACACAATTTACGAGGTTTCTATTTTTTGAGATTTTTATCTGTTAAATAAAAATCGTTGTACAAATTATTATATGTTGGACAATAACTACTGATTTCTATTAACTGTAACAATTGTCCATTGGGTATTAGCTTGTAGTAAAAATTCTTGTCACCTTATCTAGAAATCTACTTTATGTCTAATTATGTTGACTTTTGCAAAATCTAACAAAGCTTCTCAAGTAAGCTTCCTACCAAGCTTCTCAAGGAAGCTTTACCAAGCTTCTAGAACACACTTTTCCCTCCTCTCTCTCTCCCACACTCCACGGCAAATGCCATTTTGGGGAGCCAAAATTATGCTTCTCACTTTATCACCTTTACTCCAAAAATTCAAAACCCAAAAGCTATTACTTCCTCTCTCTACCATTTCTTTCCTTTCATTTTTCTCTCAAGCTTTTCTCTTCCTCTTCTCTTCTCTCCACAGCACCAACACCATTGGAGATCATCTCCACTAGATTGCTAAAACTACTTCCATTTCATGTTTCCTCTCATCATCCTAAGGCTTTTCCCTTTGGTGATCATCTTCAAAAACTCAACATTTTCCCTTCTATTTTTCTCACCCCCCTCACGGCCAAAGGCCCCATTTTTGGGCCATCCAAGCTTTTCATTTAACCAACCTCATTTCCTACCTTTTCTCATCACCAAGAACATTTTCTCTTTTGTGACCATCACCAAAATCCACCATTTTCGTTTTCCTCCATCAAGCTTTAAAGTTGGAAACTTTAAGGGTTTCTTGGAGGTGGAGATCGAATTTACCAAAGAAAAAGGAGCTTGCTTTCCTTGTTATTTCTCTTGGTAAGAAGGTGACTATCCACTTCAACCTCGATTGGTAGTGGGAAGATTGTTGTGTGTTAATTTTGAGAAACCCATGCTAAGTAGGGGTGGGCATGGTTCGGTTCGGTATGAAAAATCGAACTGAACTGAACCGAACCGAACCGAACCGAACCTATAAAGAGGTTCAGTTCAAAAACCGAACTGGTTTCTTTTTGGATCTGAACCGGTTTTGGTTCGACGAACCGGTTTAGAACCGGTTAAGAACCAGTTTGGATTTAAAACCGGTTTCAAAACCAGTTTGGGTTTAAAACCAATTCAGAACCGGTTTGGAGAACCGGTTTGGATTTAAAAAACTAGTTCAGAACCGGTTTGGACTTAAAACCGGTTCAGAACCGGTTTGGACTTAGAAAACTAGTTCAAAACCGATTTGGGCTTAAGAATGAATAAATTAAAATGAAACCATCTAAAATCAAGTAATCAACTACATCTCCTAATTTTTAAACCTCTATCAGCAAGAAGACAACGGATAACTTTTTCTATGTGATCATTTTTATTTATTTATTTGGTTGGAAAAAGGCTTGCTTGGATTCTGGTTTTTTCTATGTTGTCAACTATATCTATATCTTGACTTGTATGATAGTTTGCTAAATCAAGGAGTTTGATTCCCCTGCAGAAATACCTGGCATCCAAGATCTCCAAGTCCCAAAATCCGCTCACCATCTGTTACAACAATAACTTGAATACTTCTCTCAGGCCAGTTTTTTAATACCTCAAGGATCTTCCCCCTGTAAAAGGCCAACAACTCTGTAACCCTACATCAAATATAGTCCAAAATTGCATACAAGCACAGGGGAAAAAGAAATTTATACTTCTCTTTCAAACTTATGTAAAGACCCTGCGGACGCCTGAAGATGCTCCCATATTTCTGGCAAGCCTCACCAACGGTAGGAGTATACACAATTGGGAGCAGTTCCTCAACATTATCAATGAGTAGTTTGTAGAACAGCCTTTCATTCCTCTCCTGTAGACCAGAATAACATGCTGTTTTACTTTTCAATTTTTACATCCACGATTTCTATAAGAGGCGCATGCCAATTTTCAGTAGTAGAGGAACAATATTTTTCATGTTCTCTTAACAAAATTCAAGGGCATCATTTGGTCCTTTTTTGTGAAGCTCATGAAGGAAAGAGTTCAAAGCACCACTAGGTGGAGAAAAGACCTTGAAACTAAGAAATATTATCATATATTTGCATTAATATCATATACTACTTCCATGCATCACATGTTAAACAGCAATCATATTTGCACATAAAAAAATCTACATCATTCTTACATCATTTCCTTTTTAGATAATAAAACAAGAAAAATATACATTCTAACACACTCTATACCTTTATTTTTTCCCAAACAAAATGAAGTGTAAAAATGATGTAAGGATTTTGACGTATAGATATCATTTTTGCAGGTTGAAAACTCAATAACATCATGAACAAGACAAACTTAAACCAGAAATAATCTAATGCTGTGTAAATGTAACCATGATGAGTTGAAAAGCCTGCCTGAAGATCCATCATAGCCATGTACTTTTGCAAGGGAACCTGATATTGTCGGATGTTGTTTATCTGCTTCTTCTCCTGTGAACAGTAGAAAGAAATAATCGAAAAGAGAGAAGAAAAGGAAAATAAAAGTAGCCAACTAATATATAATAGATAAAAATCATAGCTTATTTATCATTGAATGCAAACCTGAAGTTCTTTGGGAGATAATTGTAGGAGGTAGAAGTCCACGCAAATAGTGTGCATCCTCTCTTTCTCGGTGAAAGCAAGCCCTTTGTTGTACTTGTGGATCCCTTAACAAAGAGTATCCACGCAAAGCACAAAATCATACAGAAACTCAGACTACAATTTCATCTCACGAGATATTTACTCAAAGTCTAAAACCCATCCCTTCCCAAAATGGAAAATAATAATATTAAAAACATAATAATAATAACAAACAACTTAGCTAAGTAAGAATGAAAAAAGAAACAAAAACGAAGAAAAGGAAATCAAGCTGTTAGAAAGACTTAAAAATACTAATGATCAAAAATCAGCATTAGCAATCTCATATGCTACGTTTGGATAGGATTTACTTAGATTCACAAGTTCAAGGAAGTAACCAATATAAAAAGTCTCAAATATAGTCCATAACTAATTGAAGCCATGAAGATCAAAAAGCTGAGAAAGTATGCAAAATTTGAAACGTTAAACTGCTTGTGACTACTGACCTGGCAACTGAGAAAGTCCACGGGGTGACAAGTTGGTCCTCGGTGGCGCGATCCTCACCGTAGACGTCCTCACCGCCGCCACTGATGGTGGATCTTGGGCTGAGATCAAGCACTGACTCCCCATCTCTCAAGACCTTAAGTGTGCTCTCCATTCTTTCCAATTACTTGCTTCTTTTCCCCTTCAACTCACCACCACTGTCTGATATTTTCCTATTTGAAGTGTAAGTATTTTACATGACCACACGACAATGAAAGCATGAAGATAATAATAATCCAAGTCAAGCGAAGAAAAATTAGCAAGTGGTTGTGTCGTTTTCAATTTGAGAAAGAGAATATCAAACCATGTGAAATTGACAAACAATAACTGCAGTGGTTAACGTACTTCTACTTCATTACAGTGAATGGAGAAGTCAGCCTCCCAAAAAAGCACAAAAAATAGGTGTTTGCAGCAATTAACAACTAAGTAATAACAACTCAGTCCAATATACAATTATCCTAAGATATAAAATAGCAGTAAAACAAAAACAAGAAAATATATCCCCTTTAATCATCAAGAGAAATAGCAGAAGAACAAGGAACATCTTGTGGAGAAACCATCTCTGTAAAAAAGTAGAACAACATCTCATTACTTATGAAAACATAATATAATAAGCAATAAGTAATAACATAAATGTGGAACATTAATATTAACTTACCTCGCTCAAATCTCTCAAGCTGTTCAAAGTCATCTTTAGAAAGCAATGAGAAGGGTGTTCCTTTCAGCCAATCTTGTGTGCAAACAAGTGCTTCTACCATTTTAGGTGTTAGGGAACTACGATAAGGATCAAGCACCCTTCCTCCTGTACTAAATGCTGACTCAGAGGCTACGGTGGAAACAGGTATGGCTAGCAACTCCCGAGCGATGTTTGCAAGGATCGAAAATCGACTTGAATTTAGCCTCCACCAACTTAGAATATCCAAGTCTGGATTGGTCTCTAAATCTTCCTTCAAATACTTCTTTAGCTCAGATTTGGCATTGGATTTGCACCCGGTTGATTTTAAAAATTGATTCCAACAATAAGGATCATCATCATCAGTTTCAACAACTCGTGCTTCTTGTGTATCACTTTGAGACCCCCTCCTGACTATTATATTCCTCAAAAAGTGACTCCAAACAAGAATCCAACTTATCTTGTAATTTAACCCCCTCGTCCAAATCAAATATCTGATTAATTGACCAATTGACATATCCTTGTTTATACCTAGGATCAAATACAACAGCAATTAACAACAATAAGTTTAGATCATTGGGATTTCCCAATATTTGTCATATTTCTTCTTCATCCTTTCAGCCATCATACTTACACTTATATCCTCAGAGCCACAGGATTGGAGGATCCTCTTCCCAATTCCAAATACCTCTTGCATATATATATTGCTAGTAACATAAGAAGTACCAGAAATGCGCAAAGTAGCATCATAGAAGATCTTCAAAAATGGTAAAATTAAGCAAGCATAATCCCAATCTTCATATGTAGGCACACCCTTTCCCTTTTTCAACTCATCAACATATTTCTTGTCTAGCATCTCAAGCTCCTCAAATGCATTTCGGTGCTTCAAAGCTGCCTCCAACATAAGATAGGTCGAATTCCACCTAGTTTCAACATCTAAGCAAACTAGACCCTTATATTCAATCTTCTCCTGCTCAACACATGCCTTGAATTTATTTAATCTAGAAGGAGAAGATCTTATGTACTTCACTGCACCGCGGATTCTCAAAACAGAATCATCAATCTCTTTCAACCCCTCCTTCACAATCAAATTCAGAATATGCGCACAACAACGCATATGAATGTAATCTCCCTTCAGAACTAAGCTGTTCCACGATGCTAGCCTCCTTTTTAGGTGTTGAATCCCAACTTCATTTGATGAAGCATTATCAACTGTCAAACTAAAAACACGATTCAACTCCCAACGACTCAAGTGCACCTCAATAGTCTTGGCCATAACCTCTCCTGAATGATTTGTGACTTGGCAGAAATTCAGAATCTTCTTATGAAGCCCCCAATTATTATCAATGAAATGGGCAGTCAAACACATATAACTCATATTTTGACATGAAGTCCATGAGTCAGTAGTAAGGGAGACTTTTCGATAATGTTGCGAAAGAAACTTCTTTAAGTTCGTTCTTTCTGTATCCCATAGCGTGAAAATGTCACGCGCTAATGTAGTGCGTGAGGGGATACTGAATCTTGGTTGCAACATATTCGTGTACTTCTGAAAAGCTTCATTCTCCACAAATCGAAAAGGGAACTCAGCTGCCACGAACATCTTCACAAGTTCATTCCGACAGGCTTCTTGGTCAAATTTGGCATATAAAGAAGAACAAACAACATGCCCTTCTGTGGTTGCCGTTGAGGATGAAATCGATTTTTGCCTTTTGTTTTCGTCTTTATCTGGATTATTCTTGCATCTCTTCAAATGAGTACGCATAGCACTTGTTCCGTTATCATACTTTATCAAGATACCGCAATAGTTGCATCTAGCTCTCTTATCTAAACCGGACTCCGCAGAAAAATATTTCCAAGCCTCAGACCGATTTCTACGCCCATCAGGGTGAGGCGGTAACACACCAGCAGTGTCAGAGACAACTGGTGGAGTAGAAACCAGATGCTCTGTTGTATCCGAGACCGAAAAGTCATTCAGATCACTCATTGATGACATCTGTATATAAAATAAGAAATCAATTATTAACCTCAACATCAATTATTTCCAAAATCTCCATCTCCTTCTTAACAAAAAAAAAGGACAACATTTAAACAACTTCAACTGCAACTAACTAGTTTATACTGCTATGGCAGCCATCCATGTACCTACACAGTCTAAAGCTACAGCTAATTCCTAAGTAGAAGCCAATCGCACAAGCACTAACACTAAGTAGCTCCCCCCAAGTGACTCGATGAAGACATAGCAGAAGAAAATCAATGAAGAGTTGAAGACGTTGATCAACGCAGAGAGATGAACGCAGAATGGGAGATGAATGCAAAGAGAAGAACAATGAATAAAGCGCAATCCAGATCGGGAATAGATTATGAGGTGCGAACTGAATGGAGTGATGGTAAGGTTCTTCATAGATGGTAGAAACTAGATTATCAATTTGTTACCATATCTTATAATTTTATAATTCAATAGGATTCATGAAAAAATAAATAGCCTTCTGATTCTCAAGACATGATATATAACTCAAAGTGACAACTATGCTCAGGAGTCAGGAAAAGTGTGTCTAATAAAATGAAAAACTTGCTAAATCCAAGTTTAAAAATGAATATAAAGTGATTCTGATAAACAAAACAAATAAACTAAGTATGATAATTCAATGATGTGTCACCGAGGAGGAAAACAGCATTGATGGAGTGCATACAAACAATAAACTGCACATTGAAAAGTGCAAATGTTTTCAGATGAAAGAAAAAGGATCTTATGGGTAGCAAAAGACCCAACCTAATAATTAAGAGTTAAAATTTAACAATATTTACATTTATAAATCCATTCACCTATCTTCACCCTCATTTGCTTGATCATAATTAAGGTATCTCAAACAACATCCACCTATTAATCACATATTTCATGTGGTAGTTGATGTTTAGCAGATGCTGGCAAGCTAAAAAAATATGTTTTGATGTTGATTACATTTTCCAGATGAATATCATATAAATAAAACAGAATTACTACAAGCAAAATTTTAATAAAAAAAGAGAAAAAATTGATTACTGTTTTCTTAAATTTAAGGAAAAATGATACTGATTGCTTTCAAGGATATGAGTTGCAACATGGAGAACAGACCCAGTAGCAACAATGATGTTCAATGCAAATCTCAAATTGTTTTAGTTTTTCTACAAATATGAAACTATGTGGAAAGGTCAAACACTCTCCAACTTTTTTATCTTCGGATAATAGATGGACCAGGGACAATGTTGATCATACTTACAAAATCCAGGTTGTAATCTTTGGATGTCAGAAATGGATAAATGATGAACCAGAATACAGAGTCAGTGAGCACTACAACACTGCACAAGTCTATATATTCAAAAGAAAATGAAAAATAAAAAATAAAAAAAATCAATACATTGCCTCCGAGTTTGATGAAAAATATCTGACACTTATTAAAACCAGTTAATCACACAATGAAACCCAAAATGTATTACATTTAATCAAGTAATTGGGAAAGGTGCAAGATGCATATTATTGCATCAAAAGATATCTTAAAAACACATGACTGTAACAGAGACCGTATCATAGCATTTTGCAAACTTCTGATGGTTGTGGAAACATTCATCAGTTAACCCCAATTTAAAACATATAATAATCTTTATCTGTTATTAAATTGAACAAGCTCTTTATACAAAACTGAGATTTTTCAAAGAAGGTAACGACCAATTAGCTTTCTTGGTAAGGATAGCCTAATTGCTACTCCAATATAAGTATATAGCAGAAATGCTTTAAGCTAAAATAATTTGCCTACAAAAGAAGTTTCTCGACCATGACCAGATGTCTGCCAGTGTAAGTGTTGTGAATAAATGTGAACAAAATCTCTATGGCATCTTGGAAAAGCCAATCAAGAGAAGTTATTTGGCAACCCAGACTTTCAAATAGTATAAATAATGGCAACCCTTCATCCCAAATAGTTAAACTTGTTCAAGCTAAACATTTGACAACTATGAAGTGCCTAAAGCACTTTCTATTTCACATATACAGAAAACTCAAGAAACTTCAAAAAACTAACATCATATTCATCTAGCACCAAGCATAATCATAAACCTAGTAATGCATGAAGTCTTACCTAGGTTAGGAAATTGAACCCAACTGAGAAAACCCACAATCTAGCAAGTAGCAATAACCTGGTAGCAGGACAAAAAACACTTTAGCAACTGGAATTCGAGGGAAGCATAAGGAGAATCTAAGAGAACCTTACCAAAACGTTGCACACACAGACCATAGAGAAACGAACGATGGGGCTAATTCAACGAGAGTGAGAGACTAAAAAGCCACACACGATCTTCAAACGAAATCAGCGAACGAGAAGCCACACGAGAACGAGAATCTGCAATGGTGAACAAGAACCCACAATCGCGCAAATATTATAGGGTTCGTTTGGTGGCAGAAATTAGGGGTTAGGGTTCATCACGAAAGGGAATGGATTTTGCTATTTTGATTCTCTGAAAGAAGATTTCAGAACCAATTTGATATGGTTATTTCAGAACCAAACTTTTTTGTTTTATCAGATAACGAACCATTTATAAAAGTAAAATTTGGTTCAGTTATATGAACCAGTTTTATTAAAATGGATTTTACAATCCGGTTCGGTTCAGTTTATGATACAATTTGGTTCATTTGGTTTTTTTGCACACCCCTAATGCTAAGGTTGCTCTCTTGATTTTATGGATTTTCTAATGATCATTGTATTGATTTTCTCCTATGTGGTTTTATTGGTTGTATTTGCCTATGTTGATGATCTTGGATTGATTGTGTTGGATTGGAAATATGAATTTGAAGCAAAAGTTCCTAGCTTTTCCTATTAAGGCTCAAGACCATAACCCCTTTAATAGGGTGTTAATGGTTAAAATTTTGGTAAAGAGTTAGAAAGATAACAAATCGAGTGAATAATAATCAATGGAGAAATAAAAATCTAGAACCCCTAAATTCTTTGAGGCTGACGGCCTCTTAAGGTGAAAATGTCAAAAATATAATTTTAAAGTGGAGACTTAGTTAATTTGGGGATTAGAGATTTATTATAAGTTCATAAAATGAGAAGAATGAAGAATAAGACTTTATCTTAGAACTTATAACAATTTTAGACTTAAGAAAAGAACAAGAGTGTTTGTGAGATTTGGAGAACCTTGGAATAATTTTCTATATAAGTATGATTTAAATTAAATAAAGAACATGCCAAATTAAGAGAAATAAAGATTGAATGAGAATTTCAAGAGAATTCCTCTAGAGAGAGGTTTTATAAGAAATGTTAAGTTAAAGTGAAATTTCATAATAAACCTTAAAAAGTGTATTGTCATATTTGAGAATTTGATAATATATTATTGTGGGCCCATGTGTAGGACCAAAATTCTGTTGATGTTTAACTTGGCCAAAGTGTGGCATGTTATGAGAAAGTATATTGTTGTTAAATATACATGGATATGCATTGAGTCGTCATGCATCGTGAAAGTCCGGTGGACTCTGTTCTAAGGTTGTATGCCAAGGAGATTGAATTACATCTTAGTGCAGGTGCGAGTGTCTCATGAATGGATAGTTGGTAGCTCCTCTGGAACATAGGATAGACCGATGCAAACGCACCGACGATCTGGACTAAGACACTGTCCTATATCGCGATCCTGTGAGAATGTCGCTGTATAAAGCCTTGTTGCGCAAATGATTCATTTTTCTAGAAAGCGCTTTATTTTTTTGGCTGACGAGATACTGTCATGTCTCCTTGATCATTCTCTCCGATGTTTGTGTCTAGCTCAATGGAGTAGGATTTGTAGTACCGAATGTTGAATTTTGGTACCATGTGCACGTGCATAATGAGTCAACATATTATTTGGCATTTATTCATATGATGATGGAACTGATGTTTATTTATGTATAACTGCCTGGATTTGTTAATTTATTTATTATGTGAATCTTGATGTTGATTATTATTTCTGATATGCTATGTGGACGTCCTGCGCGGTTCTGTTTCTTTACTGCCATAATTGGTACTAAATGTAGGATGTCTCACCTCTTTCCTGTAATTATGTCATTCTATATATTTAGGTGTTTCTCTGAAGACGTTGGTGAAGAAGGGGAAATGCACAAATTTCCCAGCTTTTAGCCTGACTTGGATTAGTACCTGTTTTGAACATGACGTCCCATCCACGTGGCTTTTTGGGGTATGTTCGGTTGACATTTCATGGAGGTCCGAACTGCTGGCATATCAACCTGAGTATGGATCGCTGTATCTACTACGGAGATGTGACGGTGTCTCTAGCATGGGGTTGTCATGATCCGCCTGTTTTTACTACTAATGCGCATTTGTATTTAGAGTTTTACTTGCCCATACATGATATGTGGGGTGAACGTTACTACTCCCCACAGGAGGATTCATTCTTATCCTCTACACGAGCCCCCACTCGTAACTCGATTACTCCGATGATGATTTCCTCTGATGAGGAGGACCCCAAGGAGGATCCAGCCACGGTTCCTTCTCGTTAGTTTTAGGGACTGATGTTGTTGATAGCTACCGATGGCTATCTGTAAATCTTTTTGGGAGGTGATAATCACATATTTTATTCATTAAGAAACCCTTATGTTTAGTCATTTACACTCTCTATATTCTTAATTGATTGAGTTTGGTATGATTTTGTGAGTTTGAGCTCAAATTGGTCCTAATTGAATATTTTCAGCATTATTGAGATTTGACACTATTTCTGTATTTTGGCCATAACTTGAGTTCCTGATATCTGATAATCATGAATTTTACCTTGTAGGAAATCTAGGAGGAAGCTCTACAACTTTGATGAAGAGCTCGAAGTCCTAAATAGATGTCTAAGGGACCTAAGTTTACATGGAAATCAGAATACGGGTTCTGTCACTAGAATCCGAACAGTGTGCACTCATAAAATCATATCTCAAGCTGTAATAAGGGAGACGGGCTGAAATTTGGATAGTTGATAGTTAAGATCCAAATAAACAACTTTCATGAAGAACACTTTTTGAAAAAATGAAGTCTAATGGGTCAGTTTGAGCTTGCAAGTCGGAACAGAGGTGCTGAAGTTAGGTTTGAGCAACCTGCGGTATTTGGGTCATATCTTGGGCTATAGGAAGCCAAATTGGACGATCCAGATATGCATGTTATAGCCAAGACAAAGATCTACAACTTTCATGAAGAGTACTTTTCATGGATCTGAAGTATAGTTAGTCGTTTTTGGCTTCCAAGTCAGACAAGAAATTTTCGTCCTCAACCACTCCACTCACCAACCCACTCAACCACTCCACTCACCAACCCACTCAACCACCCCACTCAACCACTCCACTCACCAACCCACTCAACCACTCCACTCAACCACTTCACTCAACCACCCCACTCATCCACCCACTCCCCTTTGTCATTTTGTTACCCTAGACTTCTGTAAAAGGCACCATTGGTTATCATGAATAACAAGTTGTATTCTCCTTCAATTCTCTCATAGTTTCTTCATAGTTTCTCATAGCTTTTGTATATTTTGATGCTCCCCTTCATGGTAATGGAGGGCTAAGCTACTTTCGGTCAATTTAGAACTCTTGAAGAGATTGTGGTTTGGATTCTTGAGACCTTGGTTATGTATTGTATTTGATTTGTAATTGAATTCCTCTTTTCTTCTTCTTTTTTCTTCTTCTTGATCTTGAATGCATGAATGGTGATTCTATTTATGTTGATCTGATTTGATCTTGGTTTAAGATTGAGATTTGTGATGAAACTTAGAACTGATTGATCTAAACTAATCACATAAATGAAGATTGAGATTTGTGATGAAACTTAGAACTGATTAATCTAAATTAATCACGTAATTGAAGAGGTTAGGTTACTGATTGGTGCCTAGGTTAATTGAATTCGGTGCTTAAATTGACATATATCTACATGAATGGTGTGATTGCAGATTTATGTTTATCACTTATCAATTGAATTATGGACGATCGTCTAGTATGAATTCTGGATCTGATGCAGAGATCCCGGTTAGATCCAAGTTAACCATTCAATGTGTTTCAAGTATTTGTTGAAAGGTTTATGATTGAATCCACCCAATCTCGGATAGATTTCTGAATTGACTGTTCTTCTAATTGTTATTTCTTTTTAAATCTTGTCACTGTGATCCTTGAACCATCAAAACCCCCTTTTCTAACTTAATTTGATTAAATTACATTTACGATCCTTGAGGAGACGATCCGGTGTTGTTCACTATACTGCAAATTTAGGTAATAACTTCGATTATAATTTTGACTGAGTTCGGTGCTCGTCAGGAGGCCTAATGTTTTGTCTGTTTGGTGGGCTGTATATGTGTAATTATTTTGGGACAGGTAAAGCTTTTACTTTTTGTATATCTATTGATGTAACTAAACAAGTATGGTAAAAGCATATATATATGTGATGTATGATTTACTCCTTATATTAATTTTCGTTATAGTTATGTTTCATCTTTTTCTTTTGAATGATAAGAAAAAAAAAGAATTCGTCAAATTAATTATACATTTATAAATAAACAAGCTTACTTATATTAAAATGAACCGGGTCTTAGCTTATGTTTCGTTTTCCGCATTGTGCTCTTGGTGTGACATTCCCTAAAAAGGAGTATTACACTAGTTTGGTATCAGAGCCTCAGTTTAAGTTTTCTTTTGGGTCTTTGTGGTTAGGTCTGTCTTGTTTATGCTGTGTGATTCTTTGTGTTTGATATTCCAAAAAGATACATCTAATTTTCCTTGCGTTTTGTTCAGTTTACTCTGAAAAAGCATAATGGCACACGGTGGAAGTATTGCTGCATCTGTTGAAGCCATACAACGAATGGTGGACGTTATCGCACAACAAACTAAAAGAGCTGCTCAATAGTAGGAAAGGGTTGCACAACAGTTGGAAGTATCTATTGATGCTCAAAATCTGTCGAAGTTCCGTCGTAACAACCCTCCACAGTTTAAGGGGGAATTAGATCCAGAGAAGGCTAGTCTTTGGATTAAAGAGCTGGAAAAAATTTTCAAGGTCATAAACTGTGCGGATGATAAGAAGGTAACCTATGCTGCTTTCGTGCTGATCGGAGACGCGGAAGATTAATGAAACGGAGCACAGAGACTACTACAAGCTGAAGGTCGAGTAATCACCTGGGAGGTATTCAAGGATAGATTCTTAGAGAAGTATTTCCCAGCGAGTGCAAGACATGCCAAAGAGATGGAGTTCCTTAGTTTGAGACAAGGGAACAAGACTGTCAGCGAGTATGCTGTGAGGTTCAAGCTTGTCCAAATTTTTAACGTATTTCCAACATCAGCCGAACGAGGTGTGGAAGTGTCAAAAATTTGAGGAAGGATTGAGGCATGATGTGAAAAGGGCGGTCATAACTTCGAGGTTTAACTACTTTTTAGAGTTGTTGGACACATGTCGCCGAGTGGAAGATCTGGATTAGGAGCAGGACACGAGAAATCGTAACTTTAGACCTACTAGGTTCCAAAGAGGAAGTGGCAACAATGCAAACCGCTTTCAAAAGAAACCATATTCCTGACCACTGGGAAATCAGCAATAGTCACCTAGTGTAGGTACTAGTAGAGGTTCTGGTGGAAATCGAACTGGTCAGAGTATGGCATCTATGCCAAAGTGTTTGAAGTGCAGGAAAGATTACTTAACGAGGGATTGCACCATCAAAGGAATCACCTATTTTCGATGAGAGAAATCTGGGCATATCTCTCGTGACTACAACCAAGCCAAGGCAGAGCCTTCGGTCAACACTGCAAGTACTGCAAAATTGCCAGCGGGAGGCCGAGTCTATACCATGAGTGGAGCGAAAACCTCCGAATCTGAAGATCTGATACAAGGATAGGGTACCATAGGAGGTAATCTTTTGACTGTACTGTATGACTCTGGGGTAACCCACTCTTTCGTTTCTTATGACTGTATGCGACGACTTAGTTTACCTGTGTTTTCTTTACCTTTTGATTTGACTGTTTCTACCCCTACAGCTAAACTTGTTGTTACCACCAAAGTTTGTTTAGATTGTCCTTTAGTTATTGAAGGTTGAATCTTTTCTGTTGATTTGATCTGTTTATCTCTTTCCCAATTAGACATAATTTTAGGAATGGATTGGTTGCCTTCTAACCATGTCCTATTAGACTGTTCTAGTAAGACCATATTTTTCCCTATGGATGAAGTTTCTAGATTTTCGACGGCCAACCAAGTTCAAGCTTTCTTAAAAGAAGGAGCTCAGGGATACATGCTGGTGTCTTCCTTAAAAGTTAAGGGTGAGGTCGATATGAATGCAATTCCAGTGGTTAACGAGTTTCCTGAAGTCTTCCCTGATGATGTACCTGGTCTACCGCCGGAGCGGGAAATAGAGTTCATCATTGATCTTGTGCTTGGATCTGGTCCTGTATCTATAGCACCCTACAAGATGTCACCATCACAATTAGTTAAGCTCAAGAAACAGTTGGAAGAACTCTTGGAAAAGTAGTTTGTTAGACCCAGTGTATCACTATGGGGAGCACCAATGTTGCTAGTCAAAAAGAAGGTTGGGACTTCACGATTGTGTGTGGACTATCGCCAGCTGAATAAGGTCACAATCAAGAATAAGTATCCACTTCTGAGAATAGAAGACTTGATGGATCAACTGAAAGGAGCAGCGGTGTTCTCTACGATCGATCTATGATCGGGCTACCATCAGATTCGAGTAAAGGTGGAAGATATTCCCAAAATGACTTTTCGTACTCGTTATGGTCATTACGAATACCTTGTGATGTCGTTTGGTGTAATGAATGCCCCTACCATATTCATGGAATACATGAATAGAATCTTTCGTCCTTACCTGGACAGATTCGTTGTTGTCTTCATCGATGACATTCTAATCTACTCTAGAAATCGGGAGGATCATGCTGAACACCTCAGTATAGTTCTCCAGATTTTGAAGGAGAAGAAGTTGTACACTAAGCAGTCAAAGTATGAGTTATGGCTAGAAGAGGTCAAGTGTTTAGGCCATGTAATCTCGAAGGAAGGAATTGTAGTAGATTCATCCAAAGTGGAAGCAATTCTGCAATGGGAAAGGCCGAAGACAGTGACAGAAATTCGGAGCTTTATGGGATTAGCTGGATATTATCGGAGATTCATTGAAGGATTCTCTAAGATAGCAGGGTCTCTCACTCAACTCACGAGAAAGAATCAAGCCTTTGAGTGGACTAATGCTTGCGAAGAAAGTTTCCAAGAATTGAAGAAATGGCTAACTACTTCACCAGTGTTAGTTCTACCTGATCCAAGCGAACCCTTCGAAGTGTATTGCGATGCTTCATACCAAGGATTAGGATGTGTGCTTATGCAAAACACAAAGATAGTGGCTTACGCTTCGAGACAGTTGCGAGTGCATGAGAAGAACTACCCAACACATGACTTGGAGTTAGCAGTTGTGGTATTCGCTTTGAAGATATGGAAGCACTTTCTTTATAGGGCGACATTCAATGTCTTTAGCGACTACAAGAGCTTGAAGTACCTGTATGACCAAAAGGAGCAGAATATGAGATAATAAAGGTGATTGGAATTTTTGAAAGATTATGATTTTCAACTTCAGTATCACCCTAGAAAGGCAAACGTCGTGGTAGATGCTTTAAGTAGAAACATGTCAATATTTCTGCTATGATGGTCAAGCAAAAGGATTTGATAGAGCAATTCAGGGATGTATGGTCTTTTGTGGAATTGGCATTGGGGAAGATCTATATGAACATGGTCACTATTTCAAATGACTTAATGGAAGATATTCGAGAGAAATAAAAAGTTGACAAGTTTTTGCAAGAAGAATGAGAGCTAATGAAGCAAGGTAGTGTGACAACATTAGAGGAAGGAACTGATGGAATTCTATGGTTCAGAGGCAGAGTTTGTGTACCCAAGGATCGAGAACTTAGGAAGTATATTCTCAAACACGCTCACACGAGCCAATTGAGTTTACATCTGGGAATAACCAAGATGTACCATGACTTGAAACAGTTATTTTGGTGGCACGGAATGAAGACTGATATTGCCAAATGTGTGTAGTCTTATCTGGTTTGTCAGAAAGCAAAGGTTGAACACCAGAGACATTAGGATTAATTAATGCATGCACAACTTGTTCTTCATATGCCTTTACATCTTCATCTTGTTCTTCATGTCATATACTTGAAAAAGAAATTGAAGATTTAAAGAACATCCTTTCAAAATTCACTTTTGGAAGAGATAACTTAAATATTTTGTTAGGAAAACAAAAAGTTATTTTTCAAAAGGCCGGGATAGGTTATAACCCGAAAAATCAGCAAAAATCTTACAAAAATTTATTTGTTCATTCAAGTACCTCTAGTAGCCCATTTATTAAATTTTTTTATTGTGAGAAGAAAGGACACAATGCATTAACATGCAATGCAAGGAAAAATATTAACACGAAGAGTAGGATGAAAATGGTTTGGGTTCCTAAGGGTACTATACCAAAAACTGACATTCAAGGACTTAAGAAAATTTAGGTACCAAAAGTTAAAAACTAAATTTGTGTTGTAGGTGTGCTTGAAGGAAAATAGTTCAAATTAGTATCTTGATAGTGGATGCTCCAAGTACATGATCAGAGACGACTCCAAAGTTTCATTCTTTGTCCCCAAGACTCACAGATACGTAACATATGGAGACAACAACAAAGGAAAAATTCTTGGAGTTGGCCAAGTCGATAAGAATCCCAACTCCTCTATTGAAAATGTATTGCTTGTTGAAGGGTTGAAACATAACTTGCTTAGTATTAGTTAATTATGTGATAAAGGAAATAAAGTAATATTTGATTCAAATTGTTGCATAATTGAAGGAAAAGATAATAAGCATGTTACGCTTGTTGGTTATAGAGTTAATAATATTTACATGATTAGCCTTAATGATATATCTTCAAGTGATACAAAATACTTTTTAAGTAAGGAAGATGATTCATGGTTATGACATAGAAGAATTGCACACATTCACATGGATCACTTGAAAAAGTTAGTCTCTAAAGAGCTAGTAATTGGTTTACCCAAACTCAACTTTGAAAAAGATAAATTGTGTGATATGTAACACGCAGAAAATTGCTAATTTCATGATAAATAGTCATTTTATAATATTTGTAATTTTTGTGAATTTTTGTGAATTTTTCCGGAAGCGTTGAATATTTTAATATATTCCTCTTTTTACGTGCACACTGAGCGGAGCTGAGAAAATGAAATATTTTCCCTAAGGCTGGTAAACCTTAAACTGTGAAAACGTTGACGAGGGATCTTACTAAACCCAAGGACGGGCACAATTTACGAGATTTACGTTTTTCGAGATTTTTATTTGTTAAATAAATATACAAATTATTATCCGTTGGACAATAACTACTGATTTCTATTAACTGTAATAATTATCCATTGGGTAATAGCTTGTAGTAAAAATCCATATCACCTTATCTAGAAATCTACTTTATATCTAATCAAATTGACTTTTGCAAAATCTAATAAAGCTTCTCAAGTAAGCTTCCTAAGTAAGCTTCCTACTAAGCTTCTAGAACACACTTTTCCCTCTTCTCTCTCTCCCACACTCCACAACAATGGCCATTTTGGGGAGCCAAAATTATGCTTCTCACTTTATCACCTTTAGTCCAAAAATTCAAAACATAAAAGCTATTACTTTCTCTCTCTACCATTTCTCTCCTCTCATTTTTCTCTCAAGCTCTTCTCTTCCTCTTCTCTTCTCCTCTCCATGGCACCAACAACATTGGAGATCATCTCCACTAGCTTGCTAAAACTAGTTCCATTTCTTGTTTCCTCTCATCATCCTAAGGTTTTTCCCTTTGGTGATCATCTTCAAAAACTCAACATTTTCCCCTCCATTTTTCTCACCTCACCTCATGGCCAAAGACCCCATTTTTGGGCCATCCAAGCTTTTCATTTGACCAACCTCATTTCCTACCTTTTCTCATCACCAAGAACATTTTCTCTTTTGTGACGATCACCAAAATCCACCATTTTCATTTTCCTCCATCAAGCTTTAAAGTTGGAAACTTTAATCATTTCTTGGAGGTGAAGGACGAATTTCCCAAAGAAAAAGGAGCTTGCTTTCCTTGTTGTTTCTCTTAGTAAGAGGGAGACTATCCACTTCAACCTCTATTGGTAGTGGGAAGCTTGTTGTGTGTTGATTTTGAGAAACCCATGTTAGGGTTGCTATCTTGATTTTATGGATTTTCTAATGATCATTGTATTGATTTTCTCCTATGTGGTTTTATTGGTTATATTTGCCTATGTTGATGATCTTGGATTGATTGTGTTGGATTGGAAATATGAATTTGAAGCAAAAGTTTCTAGCTTTTCCTATCAAGGCTCACAGCCATAACCCCTTTAATAGGGTGTTCATGGTTAAAATTTTGGTAAAGAGTTGGGAAGATAATTAATGGAGTGAATAATAATCAATGGAGAAATAAAAATCTAGAACTCCTAAATTCTTTGAGGCTCACGGCCTTTTAAGGTGGAAATGCCAAAAATGTAATTTTAAAGTGGAGACTTAGTTAATTAGGGGATTAAAGATTTATTATAAATTCATAAAATGAGAAGAATGAAGAATAAGACTTTATCCTAGAACTTAGAACAATTTTAGACTTAAGAAAAGAACAAGAGTGTTTGTAAGATTTGGAGAACCTTAGAATAATTTTCTAAGCATGATTTATATTAAATAAAGAACTTGCCTAATTAAGAGAAATAAAGATTGAATGAGAATTTCAAGAGAATTCCTCTAGAGAGAGATTTTATAAGAAATGTTAAGTTAAAGTGAAATTCCATAATAAACCTTAAAAAGTGTATTGTCATATTTGAGAATTTGATAATATATTATTGTGGGTCCATGTGTGGGACCAAAATTCTGTTGATGTTTAACTTGGCCAAAGTGTGGCATGTTATGAGAAAGTATATTGTTGTTAAATATACATGGATATGCATTGAGTCGTCATGCATCGTGAAAGTCTGGTGGACTCTGTTCTAAGGCTGTATGCCTAGGAGATTGAATTACATCTTAGTGCAGGTGCGTATAGACTAAGTGTAGGTTATATCGTTGACCTTGGGGGCGTCGGGGTGCGAGTGTCTCAGGAACGGACAGTTGGTAGCTCCTTTGGGCCGTGGGATAGACCGATGCAAACGCACTGACAGTCCGGACCAAGACACTATTCTATATCGTGATCTTGTGAGAATGCCGTTGTATAAAGCCTTGTTGCGCAAATGATTGATTTTTCTAGAAAGTACTTTATTTTTATGGCTGACGAAATACTGGCATATCTCCTTGATCATTCTCTCGTATGTTTGTGTCTAGCTCCATGGAGTAGGATTTGTAGTACCGAATGTTGGATTTTAGTACCATGTGCACGTGCATAGTGAGTCAACCTATTATTTGGCATTTATTCATATGATGATGGAACTGTTGTTTATGTATCTATAACTGCCTGGATTTGTTAATTTATTTATTATGTGAATCTTGATGCTGATTATTATTCCTGCTATGCTATGTGGGCGTCCTACGCAGTTCTGTTTCTTTACTGCCATAATTGGTACTGAATGTAAGATGTCTCACCTCTTTTCTATATTTCTATCATTCTGTTTATTTAGGTGTTTCTCTAAAGACGTTGGTGAAGAAGAGGAAGTGCACGAATTTCTCAACTTTTGGCCTGACTTCGATTAGTACCTGTTTGGAACATGACGTCCCATCCACGTGGCTTTTTGGGGTACGTTCGGCCGACATTTCATGGAGGTCCGGACTACTGGCACATCAACCTGAGTACGGATCGCTATATCTACCACTGAGACGTGACGATGTCTCTAGCATGGGGTCGTCATGATCTGTCTGTTTTTACTACTAATGCGCATTTGTATTTAGAGTTTTACTTACCCATACATGATATGTGGGGTGAACGTTACTACTCCCCCCAGGATGATTCATTCTTATCCTCTGCACGAGCCCCTACTCGTAACTTTGTTGCTCCGATGATGATTTCCTCTGACGAGGAAGATCTCGAGGAGGATCCAGCCACAGTTCCTTCTCATTAGTTTTAGGGGTTGATGTTGTTGATAGCTACTGATGGCTATCTGTAATTCTTTTTGGGGGGCCTAATGTTTTGTCTTTTTGGTGGGCTGTATATGTGTAATCATTTTGGAGTATGTAAAGCTTTTGCTTTTTGTATATCTATTGATGTAACTAAACAAGTATGGTAAAAGCTATATATATATGTGATGTATGATTTACTCCTTATATTAATTTTCGTTATAATTATATTTCATCTTTTTCTTTTGAACGATAAGAAAAAAAAAAAGAATTCACCAAATTAATTATACGTTTATAAATAAATAAGCTTTCCTATATTAAAATGAATCAGGTCTTAATTTATGTTTCGTTTTCATTATCCATAGTTAAAACAACATTTTATTAAAAAACTTCTCTGACTTTATCAACCACCAACTTAAAAAGGATTCTCGTGATGATATTTTTCAAAAGCATTTTAAAAACATTTTGAGATATCCTAAAGTGCTTCTCTCATAAAGACCCTAAGTCCTATAAATTATAACATTTGAGCTTTCTTTAGACTTAATCTTTTGACTTGACTTTGTTATCATCAAAACTTTCATGAAATAAGCATTTACATTATCTCCTATTTTGATGATGACAAACCAAAAGAGTAGCATTTATAATAATAATCAGAGATAAAAGCGCAACTCTCCCCCTTAAGCCATGCATGAGGTTCAAGCAGAGAAGATTAAGCAGGGTTCTATGAGAGATAGTTTGTCATACAATTCTCCCTCTTACTCATGTAATCCATACTCTCCCCCTTTTGGCATTATTAAAAAAAATATAAAGAAATAAGCATTTAATAATATACCAACAACATGCCAAAAATATTAGACTAACAACATTCAACAAATCAACTCATAGATATAACCAAGAGTCATAAACCATAACATTGCTGTAGATGACTCCAAAAAATGAATAACATGGAACCTGATTTGTCATGTAGCATAGCAATAATACTGATGTTGTCAATGAAGTTCACATCAAAGCTTGGTTAAATGAAGCATGTGACTCGCATGTGACCTTCTAGAAGATCTTCGATTACATGTTGTTAACTGCCCATGATGGAGAAGCTAACTCCATTACATCCATTCAGATGCATGAAGCTACACACATACACATCACATAGAGTAGTGTGCTAATGGAGAAAGAGGAGTAATCACCAGGGACACATGGCATAATCTTAAGAAGCATCAAGTTTCTGCAAAATCATTGAATGTTGAGAGTGGTTACCATATTTTATCTATAAATAGGGAGGTTGGGTAACATTCCAAAAAGTCCTAAGTACTCTATAATCCTCACCCTCAACAGGAAGACGAGTTATCAATGACTACCCTTTATCATTTTTCCTTTTCTAGATAGTAATTTTGTCTTTACTTTTAGGAATAGAAGTAACTTATATCATATTCAACAACTTGTCCTAGGAATAACTATAAGTTTTTCCAATTCAATCTAGTTATCATTTGTTTCATTACTTGTTATTGAATGACATGCCCAATATTTTTCTTTGATGTTCGATTCATGTTCAACACAATCACACGCTTAATGTTTTGAATATCTAATCTATTTTTGCAAGCACATAGTCTGGAACTTTTATTTACACGAAATAAAGCAAAGATGAAAGCTAGATCCCTCTTTCCTCTTGAGCATAAAAGGGTCGACATTCAAAGTTTAAGTTGTGATTTGATTGCGCAAGCCATAGTAAACCAAGAATAGTTTCCCAGGAAATAGACCCAATAGCTGAAAGTGCAAATTACGTGCAGTTGAAACCTTGGATTTTAGAATTTGATTGTTCTAGAACGCAAAAGGGGTTGGGGCAGGAATAATCATCCCCAGTCTTTTTGGAAAAATAAGAAAGTTCATGTTCTAGCTAGATTCTAATTGTTCTAATAATCAAGCTGAACACGAGACTTTGTTAGTTAGGTTAAAATTTCTTATTTCCATGAAGGTTAAGTTCAAACAGAACTTAGGTGATTTCTTACTAGTTATTAGACAGTTAACTGAGGAATATGTGTCACAATCCCAATCAAAATAACATGAAACAACTAAGTACTTGCTATAATAGTTTGTTGACGTGGTAATCATGCACATTCCTAGAGAAGAAAATGAGATTGCTAAAGGCTTGGCACAATAATATCTGGATATAAATAGTCGATTGACAATCTCCATCATGTATGTGTATTATTGGCCTACAATTATAGCTGGTTATTTCCAATATACGAAATGTGTGAACCATGTCAATTCCATGAACCAATTTAAAGGGTACCTATTGAGGAACCCCATCCAATCATCAAGCCTTGGCCTTTCTGAGGGTGGGCAATGGATCTTATTAGTAAAATTTATCCCGTCTTCAAAGAGGCATGCCTTTATCATTGTTGCTACTGATTATTTTACTAAATAAGTTGAGGTTATGCCCATGGTAAATGTGTCTCAAGCCGATGTAATAAGATTTATTCAACAACAGATTATTTACTGGTTTGGCATACCCCAAACCATAATAATCGATCATGGGACGATGTTTACTGGAGACAAGGTGGTGGACTTCGATCAAGAATTTGAAATTAGAATGATACATTCCACACTATATTATACATAAGAAAACGGGCAAGCTAAGGTTACTAATAAAATTTTTATTAACATCATAAAATAGGCTATTTAAGATAAGTAGAGAAGATGACATGAAATTCTGTCAAAATTACTTCGGGCATATTAAAACTCTAAGTGCACTGCTACTAGTTTAACCCCATATCAGCAAAATTTTGGTCAAGATGTTGTTCTATCTTTAAAAATAACTGTTAGGTCACTTAGAGTGGAAAAACAAAACAATCTTAAGGCTGAAGAGTATTTGCAGGCCCTGTTTATGCTGTTAGAATCAGTTGATGAAGATCAGCTAATGGCACTTAAGAATATTCAGCTAAACAAAGCGAAAGTTACTCAACGTTATAACAAGAAATTAAAAGCCAAAAAGTTTGCCAAGGGGGACTTAGTTTGGAGACGTATTTTTCCTATTGGAACTAAAGATCCTTAGAATGACAAATGGTTGCCAAAGTGGGAAGGCCTTTACCTTGTTAGTCAAATTATCCTTGGGAGTGCATATCAACTAGTCAAATTGGAAAGGAAAGAATTATCAAGAAGTATAAACGAAAAATTCCTAAATCCCTACTATTTATCCATGTGGAAAATAATTCAAGTAGATTAAAGAGAAATTCATGTAGCTACAAGCCAGCTACTTAGCCAAAAACAACAAGAAGAACAACAAAAGGTAAAATCCTAACAATGGCTCAACAAAAAACAACTACTTCTTAATATAAGTCTACCAAATTCAAAAATCCAATACTAAAAGTTCAAAGAATGTTGGTGGATTTCTACTGATTAAAGGGCGGAATAGGTAGAGTTTGATTGACAACAATTGAAGCAAGTTTTGTTGCAGCAGTTGTTGGAATAGACATAGAAGCGAATACTTGGCTAGGTAGGGTGATGACCACTTTCGAGCTCAGCACAAATTCTTTTTGCTTGGCTTCAACCAGAATGTCATTAAGTTCATTCCAGGACTTCAAGGCTTCAACTAACCCAGTTTCACCGAATGTCATGTCTTGTTCAAGCATTTGTTTATACTGTAATAGATAAGCTATTTTAGCATCCAAGCCAGTCGAATGAGTGTACAACTAGATTCTAGCATTGGTACCAAACTTCACATTAGCTGTTATAGTGGTTACTTGAGGCTGAATAACGTCTATTTTAGCTTTGATACGACTCAGTTCCTTATTTAGCTTGTCCAACCGATTGTTCAAGTGAGCCTGCTCCATAAGGTTCTGTTGTCTTTCTTTCTCTACTAACTCATACTGGGTCTAGAAAGTGGACTTTTGGGCTTGAAGAGCTGTTAACTTATCCAAGTCTTTTTGACTGGTGTCCCTACAAGTTTTATGCATATGATAGTTAATGGTGATATTGGCTAGTAGGAGTGCAATTTCATTGTAGGTTTCTTTAAGTCCTAAAGACAAGGATGAATTGAGGGATTTAGTGATCTTTTCCAGAGAAAGCTTCAAAGAAGATAAAATCTTCGGATTAGCAAGAAAATCCTTATGCAATTGATTCTTCACAAATTCAATTTGCATTAAGAGAGGTGAGGTTTGACCAGCAGGGGGGCTTGAAAATAAAGATTTAAAGTACTGGTTGAGCACTTCATCAGAAACCTTGGGAGAAGCATTTGATTATGCTTCATTTGAGATTTGAACAGTTAAGGGCTTATAGGTCTTCAACACAATTTGAGTCTTGGGTTTTTCTGTCAGATGGAATCCAAAGATTAGTATAGCCGAAGGCAGTTGTGCAAATAGAAGAAAAAAAAATAAAAGTGTAGTTTCCTTCATAGAGGTGTCAACTTCTTCTAGCGATCTTTCGAATTTTGCTGTGAAAGCAGGAGTTGCCATAGTGGGAGCAGTCGATTGGTAGGTAAGACGACGAATAGAACCAACAGAGATGTCTCCAAGAGAAGGTTGGTGGGTCTCTACATCGATTATAAACATTGCAGCTTTGCCTACATCAAAATTCAGGGATGTATGATTAGTTCACCAATTGATCAAAGGGGAAATATATGAGATCAGTAAGCCAATTACCTTTAGCCAAGGTTGTGGTGCCTTGAGATTTTATAAGGGAAGCTTTGGAATTTTTTTTCTTTGGATCTTCCGTTGAAGGCTTCGAGCTTTGGTAAATCAATTTAAACAAATAACTTGAAGGAGGTAGCGGGTAAAGGGCGTTGAAAACAGTTGTCCACCAATTAGAGTAATCTGCAGTCTTGCTTGGATGGATGACAAATATGAAGAATTGAAAGTTGTTCAGCTTCAAATAGTTGGTTTGCTAAAGGGACTTGATTTTAGCATCATTAAGAACAAGTCTGGAGAAGGGATCAACTAAAGATTCAAAGGGAGTAGGGACCCCTTAAACTAAACCTAGTTGCTTGGCAAAACACTGGAGGTTATAGGGTTCAGCCGAAGTTTTATTATGCCAAGATATTGATTTAACTCCACAAAGAATGTCTTTGGCTAATAGGACTTTACTCCAGCTAAGAACCAAGTCAAACAGTTGATGAGTTTCATGATTTCCCAGGTGATCAACCTCATCCAATTAGAACCATAGTCCCTTCGGAGATATAGATACAAGTCAAGCAAACTAAGAGTTTCGATGCTAAACAACAGCCTTTATGTCCTCACCACCCGTCAGCGGATCTACCATAAAAAACAAGCTTTTGTATAAAAGTGATGAAAAAAAAAGGGGCCAAAGACAATACTCTTCCAAAAGTGATTAAAAAAATAACATAAGAAAATTCAAAGACTATAGCAACTGAGTTGGTGCAAACAAAGTACTTATAGAACCAATGCAATAGGAAGGCCTTATGTTCCTCATCCTTCACTAGCTTCTTGTCTTTTAGATTGGTAGCTAGAAAGTTGGTGTAAGAGGAACCTTTATTGGAAACTTGACCTTCAGATCACTATAAAAAATGTTATGCAAGGCCGAAACTTCGTCTCCATCGATGTTAAGCCCTAGGATAGCCGGAACATCAAGTGTGGAGCTTACATCGACGAATAAGAACACAAACCCATTGATAATAGTAGACCAAAAGCCGAGGAAAGCGTAAACAAGGTTGATGTCCATCAAGATGTCATGCTGAGAAAGCATGATCATGTCGTAGGTATCCCATTTTTTCCAATCGGCTACTTTCTCCTTTTCTATATGCTTTAGCCAATCAAGGTATTAAGGGAAAGTTGAGGTCTTAGGCCAAACCCTAAATTCGACTTGACATTTTGATAAGTCGAACCATTCACAGGTAATGGGATGGGTGAAACCTTTTGGGCTGAAGAAGTGGTCAATGATCAGTTTCCATTCTGAAGGGTCATTTGAAACTGGTCCCAGAACATAGGAATATTGTTTTGGAACGTAAGGAATTAAGCTGGAAGATTTGGAAGATGACATTTGTGATGGTAAATCACTCTATTTAGAGAGAGCAATGTTGAAAATGGAGTCATCATCCTCACCTCTTTGTGAGTAACCAGGGTTTTGGGAATCTGCAGAAGATGACATTTTCTAGTTTTTCTTAGAAGAATATAAGAGGTGCAAAAGAGGGGAGATGTGGAAAATGTTGAGTAGCAAAAAATGAGTGGTTGGGGGATGATTATCGCACTATTTTAGGGAAGATTTTAGGGATTTGAAATTTGAAAACTAAGATTAGGTAGGTATGCACATGATCATTATCGTTACCTAACTAAATCTAGTTTAAAATTTAATTCTTTCAAACCAGAAATGATAAAGAAGCTAAGCATGCACACATAATCCTAAAAAAATGTGGGAATTTTTTTAAAAAAAAAACTGAGTGCATCTCTCACAGTTCTTCGTATTGGCTCATCAGTTAAAGGATGCAGGAGGCAAAGTGTTAATACCCAAAAATAATAGGTTAGCTAGATTAGCTAATACAGAATAATCTGTCGAGAAAGCGAGACGGATTTGGCTAAAAGAAAATAGCAGGCTGCTAACAAGAAAAATGATTCAATCTTGATTGGAGGTCGCAAATCAGGTTAGTTGACAATTGTTGACTAAGTCAACTGAAGTCCCTCAAAAATAGTAGTGCTGACCTCATGAACGTTGTGGGCTACTTGGAGTTGGTGACAAAGGATTGGTAACATCCATCTAGAGTAATTATAGGATAGTAGGATAAGACCCTTGGCTAAAGTATTCATTGTATCTAGACAAATTCAATACAAAAATTTAGGGGTGTAAGTGGGTGGTTTGGTTCAGATTTTGGGAAAAAATAAATTCAAACCAATCAAAATCAATTGGTTTGGTTTGGTTCAGTTTTCTTGTTTTTTGATAGCCAAATCCAAACCAAACCGAACCAAACATCTATGGTTTGGTTTGGTTCAGGTGATCGGGTTGGCCATTATTTTTTTTAGTACAAAAATTAGCTAAACAACTATACATGTAATATATAAAAGTACACATAATGTATCCAAAATTCCAAATAATATTAGAACATAGCCTAACCTTTGCTCTTCCATCAAGCAATGAATATTCAATTTCAAGTTGAGTCACACGATCATTGGTCTTTGAGATTTTCTATTTATATCAAACCCAAAATGCTAAAATGGTTAGAAAAGAAAACTTCCTTAAGTATCAAAATTGTACATAATATCCCTTGTGCTGCTATATATCTTAAAAAAAATTGAGTTGACTCAACATTGGTTTGAACTTGATCTGCTTTATAAGAATTATTTAAAATCTGTAAGTGAACCTACCTACAGTTGCAGCACATCCACAACACCATGGTCTTGCAGGGAAACAAAAAGAATTCAACTTCTAGAACTTGAATAATTATGATACAAACAACTGGAAGAGAAAGATAAAATACTATTATGTATACTTATCCAGGAAACCCATTAATGCTGGCAGCCTAACCAAAATGCGTGATACATGTGAAGTGTCTCGAAAAACTATAATAGCAACAAACATATGCCAGAGCAATCTACCATTCAACGAATTCGACTAGCTTTGCAATATAAATGACCTCCGAATTTTGCTTCCTAAGTTCTCTAAACTTTTCTAAATGTATGTAGACTCAAATATGGGAGGCGTTGCTAAAGACAATCAAACATTAGGTAATATAAAAGAATCAGATTATGTCAGACAAAATCCAACTGATGACGAGAAGAATGATTTGTGTTTAAGTTGATATGTTGAAAAAAATTCTATAAATGACAATCACCATTAAAACTTGTTACAGGATGAAGGAAAAAAGCTGCGTGTGTGAGGAAACCAATCAAAAGTCGTAACAATTAGAAAGAGATAATGAAAATAGCAGGGTTCAAAATTTTCAGTATTACTATGTACACCACTTCTCTGGTTGAGGAAAAGTAGAGGTAGTAGAATGTCAAAGAATCCAATTTTCATCCTCCTCTTCCACACCAGCAGTTGACCAAGTAACCTTGTGTTATGTATAAAACCCTTTCATTTCCTCCAATGTGTATTAACCTGTTGTAAATCTTCAATCTGCAATCACTGAATGACAGCAAGTGCGTTGTCTACAGCTTGTTGGACCACAGGACCACATTGCTGTAAATGAATACCAATGCAAATGACAGTAGGGTATTCTCAGTTCTCTCCTAAGTCCCAACACTTTCCTTGCAGTTCTTGACTCTCAGCTCAGCTCTACCATTTGTAATTTCATCATTTTGCACACGCACTTCAAATTTTTAAATAAGGTACAACAGAACAGAACAAACTATGATTTGAGATAAATCCCATGGACCATTAATTATTCAATTTGAGATTTGATTAAACAAAGAGCTTTAAGATCATCCTCAAACAAGCACAAAAGAATCAACAGTACTAGTATATGTTCAGATAGGAACTAAACACAAAGAATCTCCAAGTCAAGTACTTATCAAGGTAGGGATTGCATTCTTTGGAATAGAAATTGTTCTTCTCTATCAAAGCATGAGTAAAATTTGGATTGTTGGGGCCAACGGTGGGAGTGGGAGAATCATTAGGGGATTCCAACACTTTGGGACGCGAAAAGCAAAACTTGCATCCACTTCTACTAGTTCTAATATCATCACCACGAATAATCATCTTAGTCTTACCTGAAACAAGAGCAGTTGCATTTTGAGAAGATGATGATGATGGAAAAAGAGCCTTTTTGCTTTTGCTTCTGATTCTGCGGAGTTGCTTCTTGGCTTTGTTCTCCCCTTCACTCGTCGAGATCAGTTTCTGTGAGACCTGAAACAACGACTACCCCATCGTGAACCTCACCCATGCATCCTGCCCAGCAACCTCACCCATGCATCCTGCCCAGCAACCTCACCCACTGTCAGCGTCGAACAAGGCTCAGCGTTGAGCAGGGCGCAGCGTCGAGGGCGAGCGGCGAGGGGAACCGGGTTAGGGTTGGATTTGGGGAAAAATTGAAAGGGATTCAAGTGATTTGGTAATATTGAACTGATTTAGGGAACGTCTTCACAAGTTTAGCAACACAAAAAAATTAGTTTGGTTTCCTTCAGTTCAGTACACGTGTTTGAAATTCTAAACCTGTGAACCAAACTAAATAAGTTTCAATTAATTCGAATTTTATCTGAACTTTTAAGTATAACCGAACCAATCCAAACATCGAGTTGATCGAATTACTTGAACCAAATTACACCCCTAAAAAAAGAGTAGTAGAGGACAGGTTAGTTGGTTTGTATGTTATTAGCCACTAAGCTTAGACGTGGATTATGATAGGAGAACGTGGCAGATAGTGTAGAGCCACTAACGGTACAATTTTGATCTTTAAATTGCGTTGATAATTTGATTGTAAAGTATGATACAACACTCAAACTAATAGATCAATACGTAAATTATTTCTCCATTCTCTTGCCTTCTGCCTTTGCTCTTCGGCTTGCAACATTATTGTCCCCTCATTTATTGCTTTATCGTTGTTTTATGCTTAACACTTTTCCTTGCTATTTTATTGCCTTTAAACTTTACCAAACCATTTGTTATTAGCCAATTGAGTAAAAGCTATTTTGCTACTTTCCATTTAAGAGAGCTTTCTCTAGTCGTCCTAAAAACATAAAGTCGAGGAATAAAGTTTCTTTCCCGAAGTTAATCACTTGATTGTTAAGAATCAAGAGTTACAAGTTAACTGAGTCACTTAGCTAATCAACTAGGTAACATTTTATTTATTTTGTGAATATAACACATTTTTAATAAATTTACACGGTCATATTTAAATGCTCATTAATGTTTCATTCATGACAGTTATAAAATGTGTTGAAAACTAAATGAAAATAATAAAAATTCAAGATAGATAGGGTCAACGGATTGAAGAAGCGCACAAAATTTTAATTCAAAAAATATGGACTCAGTATAATTTGGCAATTGAAAGCAGGAAAAAGTATCGTGTATATGTGATCTACATATCCAATGTAACAACAGAGGGAACTCAAGCCAAAGGTCTAAGAAAATGCTTATAAAAAAAAAAAAGGTCTACGAAAGTAATTCTCTATCAAGCAAAATTCCAAAAAGATGTCATTCTTTTAAATATTAACAATGGTAATACCCTATAGAGCCTGCATTTCCAAATCAGTATGCTTATTGTTGTTAGCCGAAGAGGCTTCAGGATTTTCCTTGTCATCGGTAGATTTCATCTCTTGCATGGGAGGTGGATTTACAATGGTCATTTCTGAGACAATACTGTCAGAGAGCCGTCCCTTCATCTCCCTGTGCTCCTGACACAAGGCACACCAGTGCATGCAGCAGTGTACACAACATGGGTCACAAGGCGAATTCTGCAATTATCAAAAGAATAAATAAGAAAATCTTAAAACAAATCAAGGTTTATAACTTTATATACTATGTAAACCATAAAAGCCACGGGAAATAATCATCAAATCTTGTAAAAGTAAATGTTGCTAGGAAACACAAGTAAAACCAATGCTTTGTATATACAGAATTTGACCCCTCCATGAAATTCTAGCGCAGCCATTAGGCCTTTGGCCTTGTGGGGACCTTGAATAGAGCAGGGTTCTTCCCCTATGTTAAGTGTTTGAACCCAAATCCCTACTCCTTTTGGGGGTAAATAACCTCTAGCAAAGAATAGATGGTCTTCTTCTCACAAACTGATGTGGATTACGGAGTTGACTACACAGTTAGACTATCAAGGATTATATTTTAAATAAATAAATTAAAAAAAATAGCAACTTCCAGTGACACTAGCTAAGAGTAACAACAAGAAGCTAAACAATGCAGTGTAGTCAAAGGCACCAGAAGGTGTGCCTAAGGAGAGGCGAGGTGCTAGAAGGGGCCAGCACCTCTTCGGGCCTCCACCTATCCGGTTTAGTCCAGTACACCTCTAGTGTCTTATGATAACAGTAAAAATTCTCTTAAAACCCAGCCATCTAAATCGCTAAACGTGATGCTAAAGAAGGTAAATGGTCAGAGCAATAGACGAATAACTAGTTGTCGGTCTTTGGGACTCTTAGCAGCAGTATGCAGCTTAGGGTTTTGTATATTGAACATTATAATATTTTATTTATACTACAAATGAAATGCTGGAGTAGTTAATTTATATGGAAAATCAATGCAAAATAGTCAAATATTATTCTGTTTTCTTTTCTAATGCTAACGTCTGTTTTTAGTAAGGCGTGCCCCTTTTGGCACCTCTCACCTCAAGGCATTAAAACCACCTGCGTCTAAAGGGTCCCTTTCCTTTGACTACCTTTAAACAATAATAGCATTAGCTTCTCTTTCCCCTCTCTTCTGTATTGGTATTCAAAAAGTGATGACAAGACCAAAGTTCAAAGAATTTTGATAAGTTTTAACAGAATACTTATTGTGTATTATTGCTTCAAGCTAAAGGTCCTTTCCTAATAAGAAAAAACATTCTAGAAATTTTTTTCTTCTCTTCACAGTTACAGAAAAAGTAATCATAGGCTGGTACATAAATATAACCTTATAATTTAAAAGAGTCACAATTTTGGTTGTAATTTACCAATCACTAAAAAACTATCTTGTAAGAAAACATCATTTCTCAAACTGCATGGTTGGCTCAATGATTGTTGAAACCAGACTTGCTGAAAGTCAGCATTACAATTCACCAAGAATAACACCAGAATCATGTCCACACAGGCATTTATCAGGTTTTCATGGTTAGAATTCAGAACAGCAAGTAAAACCTTGTTTCCTTTCCAATTTAGTAGTTCAAAATGTGCATGTATTGTTCCTAGTAAAAAAAATCTTATCATCTCATAATTTTGTTCACTTAAGAAAATACATGCCAGGCTTGATAATAAAACAGGCCCCTACAGAAGGGGCATGGTTTTTAACATCTAATGAATTCTGCATTACACATCTGCAACGAGCAGAAGCAATATTTCTCAGTAGTAGGATATTTGATATATGCCATTCCATCTTTAAAGGTGGAAATGAAATTCAACATGTACCTTTAAGTGATATTTCTTCTGCAAGGATTGCCGAACCTGACCAGTGTAAATGCCACACATCCACCACGTAAAAAATAAACCCTCAAAAATGAGAAATGATGTCCCTGGGTCAATCATACCATGAAAGATTGCAGTTGCTGTTGCCAGAGCAATGCCACCTTCAACAAAAATGGCATGACAAATACATGGTCTGGTCCAAGGAATGTCTTCCTTCAAGCTTTCTACATTGCGCCCAAATAATACACAAGGACAAAACAGTCCTGTCAAGCCTGCAAAGAAGGAGGAATAGTATAAAAAGCAAGCAATTTTCTGCTTAGTCATTGCAACAATGAAAACTGCTAACATAACCATACAAATAAATCCTTCATATTCCAGTGAACGGCATGGTCCAACCAAAATTTAGCATATAAAGTATGAAGAGATTTTGATAGTAAGGATTATTAATCAAAGGAAATATATAAAGTAAGATGTTATTACTCCCGAGACTCAATTGACTAGTCCAAAATAGATAAGAGATAACACCCTGACTCTAGTAAAATTTGACAGCTTAATCATGCATTAACTTACAATTTTCCCTATCTTCAGCACATCCAAAGATCCCAGTCATCCAAGGTTCATCAGCAGGAGGTGCATAGCTTTCAGGTAACGGCTGCCCACATTCAATGCACTTGTGAACAGCCAACTGCAAAGTATTAAAAACCATAAGCAAATATCTGTCAACCAACTTAAATTAAAACTCACCCAAAAGAAGCACATGCACAATTTTTAAAAGTTTCATTTTGCTTTCTCTCACAATGTCATAAAAGATTCAACAAAGTTGTACATTGGCTGCCAACTTCCAAACACAACCCTTCTAGTTTATCCAGGCTTGGGACCGACCCCACTTACTAGGATAAGGCTTGGTTGTTGTTGTTGTATTTCTTTGTCTCACAAATCAAGAGATATTTATTGAATTCTTTTTTGTCAAAACAGAAATATTATAATAACTAATTCCTCTAAGTTATAATGTATAAAGTATTCAAGTGTGCTTGGATGAGGAGTAATGAGGGGGATCGAAGGGAAAAAGGATGGAAAAGGAATAATTATCCTTGTTTGGAAGTACACAAATTTACAAATGGAAGGGCAATTTGAGGGGAACCATTCCCCCTCAACTTCTCAATTTTGTTCCCCTCCATATTGAGGGGAAATGAGGGAGAATAGCTTTGCTTTTAATTTAAAAACTTGTTATTCAAAATATTTTAACCCATAAATTGAGTAACTTAAAAAAGCTCATACAGTTTTCTGCTATGCATCTTTCCAATTCCAATTATGTTTCTTCCTCATCCACGCAACTTTTGAACCAGCTCTTCTGGCTGTGCATCATTTCAGCTGTCATTGCTGAGTTATTTTCCAACAGTGCTCATCTTGCATCTTGCCTCTCCTCAACATCTCCAGCACCCCTAAGTTGTCTTTCTAGCTATGGTTTAAGGAGCCTACGTTAGTTTTTAGGATTATTTTCTTTTAGTATGTTTATACGTAACAAGCTTAAAGTTTAGTAAGCTTTAGCTTGAGGGAGAGTGTTAAAATATATCAAAATATCTTCAGAGTATTTTAGAATATCTTAACATATCTTCAAAAGATCTTTAGAATATATTATGGAATCAATTAGTTCTCTAATTGAGGAAGCAATCTTAGGAGTAAATTAGACAAAAACCCAGCAATCAAAGTAAATTATTAATCAAATTCAAGAGAAAGCAAGGTTAAAAGAGATTAACAACAACTGTGACTGACTTAAACAATCGAATCGAATCCAAACCTGGGGAACCTCAATTGGCTGATTCAGTTCACCGGGCTTGATATCTTCGAGAGGGACTTTATCTTTAGTCAGCTTCACGTAACGCGATTGATTCCTTTCCTCCATCTAATCTCACAAACCAAACCCAGAATGAAAATCAACGATGAATCACAGGAAAAGCTTGTGGTTGGTTTGGATGCTGAGAAAAGGGTAAGAAAAATAGTGAAAAACCCAAACAGAACTGTACAGTTTAAGATCAAAAGAATATTGGTTTGTGGGTCGCCTGCTTTGGATGATTCTTGTTGAAAATTTCGAAGTGCCGTATACTCCGAACCCAATATAAGGAAATTGGGACTACGTGCTGTGTTTGCTAGGAGGAATCAACCGGTATAACAAATGTTTCTTTGCCTTCAGCGACGGTACAATTGAAAATGAAAGAATAGGGCTGTTTGATTTAATATTTTCAAAAACTGGATACAATGAAAATACGTTTGGTTTACGGCGTTTACCCATTTTCAGTAAATTTATTGAATGCAGTCTATTGCATATTGTATGGAAAAAAAAATATACGGCGTTTACCCACTTTAAGTAAATTGAAACCATGCTGCAGTCTATTATTATTAAAAGAAACCCCTTCCTAGACACGTGTCACATGATATGGAAAACAATTTTCCTGCCAAAACGTTGTCTTTTATTTTTTCTATTTATATTTTTTTTTACATATTTCCATGTAAAAATTTATTTACATATTTTCATTTTCATATAAAAATGTCAACAAAAGTAGGGTAAATAGCGTTTCTCACGTTCTCATCACGGACACATCCCTATGAGATAAGGTGATTAGTTATGAATATTCATAAATATTTAATAATTTAATATAATATTATAAAAATTGTTAAAAAAATACAAATAAAATAAATTTTAACATTCACATAATCCTCCTTCCTAACACGTGTCACTCTAAGGAAAAAATTTCTTGCCAAATTGTTTTCTTTTGTTTTTCTATCTATATTTTTTTTCATATTTTCATATAGAATTTTTTTACATATTCTCGTATAGAAATGTCAACAAAGTGGGGACAAGTATAAGTGTTTCTCTTGTTCCTATTACATGTACTCATTTATAATTCTTGCGAGAGAAGCGATTACTTATGAATATTCACGAATATTTCATAATTTAATATAAAGCTTTAAACATCACAAAAAAAACATAAATAAATAAGTTTTAACATCCACCGAATTTGTTAAAATCAAATTCTATCTACTAAAGATAGTTTCTATTGCTAAAAACTCAATGAATATAAAATATTATTAGTTACATTACTAATTCTATTCTTAATTTTATTTTTTTATCTACATTATTTACATGTTCCTAGATAAGAAAGTCAATGAGGTAGGTCTAAGGCGGTTAATGCTTCCATTGTCCCCATCACAGGTATCTATTTATGACTCCAAATGGGACACAGGTACTCATGGATATTCACAGATATTAATAATTCAATATAAAATTTTAAAATTTAGTAAAAGAAAACAAAATAATAAAATAAATGAGGGAAGATCAACTTACATCAGTATAAATCTTTTTTTACTTACACTCATTTTCAACCCTTAGATCCACTTTCATCTAATGGTTACTTTTAATAAAATAATCTCAACTATTAGATGAAAGTGAATCTAATGGTTGAAAATGAGTGTAAGTTAAAAAAGACTTACACTGGTGTAAACCGATCTCCCCTTAAAATAAATTTTAACATCTAATAAATTTGTTGAAGATGAAGCCAAATTCTATCCACCAAAGATAGTTTATTTTATTGAAAACTTAATAAATAAATTTTTTTATTAATTACATTGTTAATCTCATTTTTTTTATCTTCATATCTACATTATTTACATGTTCTGATATAGGAAAGTCAATGGGGTGAGGCGGGTAGTGTTTCCCGTGTTTCTATTGTGGGTACCGATTTATGATCATCGCAGGAGTGGCAAGAACCTATGGGTATCTGTGAATATTTAATAATTTAATATAAAAATTTTAAATTCACCAAAAGAAAACATAACAATAAAATAAATTTTAACTTCCACCAAATTTGTTGAAGTCAAATTCTATCCACTAAAGAAGTTTCTTTTGCTAAAAATTTAATGAATAAAAAATTTTATTAACTACAATGTTAATCTTATTCTTCTTTATATTTTCTATCTACATTGTTTACATTTTCCTAGATGCGAATGTCAACGGGGAGGGAGCGAGGGCGGAGGTAGGTAGTGCTTTCCTGTCCACATTGTATGTATCTATTTATGATTCTCGTAATGGAGGTACCCATGAGTATCCACAAATATTTAATAACTTAATATAGAATTTTAAAAAGCACCAAAAGAAAATTGAAATATTTGTTGTACATTTGATATGTTTTGTTATTTGAGTTTAATTTTGAAGCATTGTTAGTATAGAATTGTTTACACTATCAATCAATTATATATTATCACATATATGACTTTTGAAATAATTATTCTGAGAGTCAAACATTTTTAATTATGTGACAATATATAATTAGTTAATGATATAAAAAAAACTTTTACACTAACAAGTATATATAAATTAAATTCTTTTTTTTATGCTATTATCTTTTTGCAATTATTGGTGTACTTTTAATTACTTTATCATTCTAATTACTTACTTATTAAATAAATCAATATGTTAGATTAGTATTTATTTTAGATGAGTAAATTATTATTAAAATAATTGAAGCAAAGAGTAACACATGCAATCGCACGGTTATTATGCTAGTAAACCTACTAAAAGTTGTTCTGGTCCTAATGTATGACTAATCAGGTACAACCCTTATATTCTTACATCAAATAGTATATATATGTATTTTCACACTTCATCTAATATTATTCATTATACATACTTTTTTTATCACTTTCTCTCACTCAATCACATTCATTAAAAAGGGTGTGAATAGTATCTACACTCCTTTTAAGAGTGTAGGATGATCTTTATTCTATTGTATTGGACACTTTTATTTCCTTCTATGTATGATACCACTTGAAAAGCAATGATGAGCAATAGATATATACCCATATGAAAATAAAATTTTATTTTCTACAGTTCATTTGACTTTTACAATTTTAAATGAAAAGAAATCATCTAAAGAGACTTCTTATTTTTCATAATTTGATTGATTTATGGAAGTGTGACTTTATGCTATGAAGCACAGTTGGTAACATCTTAAACCAAAGTTTTCTCTAAGAATAAACAAAAATGGATACCATTTGGTATTAAATGTAACATCCTCCCTTCTACCATGTTTATAAAGTTAATAAGATACAAATTGCCTTTTGACATATTTATATGGTTTTACATGTATATTGTAACATTCTAATACTAGTACTAATAATTATCCAGAATTATGTATTAGTAATTAGAATTAAGTATGTCACGTATAATTAATTTGATAATTTTTTAAAATAAATATAAAAGATATACAAAATATGAGCCTTATTGAGGTTTTTTTTTTTACATAATGTGCGTATTATTTAAATAGGAAGCATATACAAGGATACACTTTATATTACAGTACTCAATAATTACATTACGTAATACAGAACTTTAAATATACATCTCAAAGTTTCAAAATGATGTTAGATCCTAATCTACATCTGATTTCCTTGCCTGCTTGCTGTAGTACACATCCCTGAAAATATTATGAAAATTAAATAATAAAACATAGGTGAGAATTCTAAGAATTTTTAGTAATACTATTTAAAAATACGTGTCATCATAATACTTTCAGCTGCTTCAGGGAAAAACACATTTTAAAACTCATTTTACAACGTAAGAAGGTAGCAAAAGCCAAATTCAGTCATTCATCTTCCCGAAACAGAATTTCATTTAATCATTTAATGAAATCCAATTTATCATTCAATAAAAATTAATCATTTATATAATCATATAACACATATCATTCACCATACATCAAAGTTTATCAAATATTATTGTTCTTTAAACTCAAATATCATTATCAATCAATTCTTATTATTAATCATCATCAAAGGGTAGTGAGGGGACATCATTCCTTATGTTACCATAGTAATGAGATAATCATCCTTCCTCATTTAATATACCTCTATTCAAGATTAATGAGGGAATCATCCTTCCTCATTTAATCAATTCAATATCATTGAGGGAATCATCATTCCTCATTTAATATATCTCAATTCAATATAATTGAGGGAATCATCCTTTCTCATTTAATCATCTAGGGTAAAGAGAGAACTATCCTTCCTCATATTACCCTTTATCCAAGATAGGGAAGGAATCATCCTTCTTCACACTATCAATTCCATTCAAGAACAAACGTCCACAATTAACATAAATAATTCAAATTAAATTCTCATAAGCACTGATATTTAAATCACACATTCTAGCTCAACTTTAATGAATTAACGAAGCAATACAATTTCTTCGCTCAACTTGATTTGTCAAGGAGAAATATAACTTTAATTCTACATCAAGTATCCAACAATACAAATGCTCAATTCAAGAGTTCAAATACTATGAATTCTTCATGATTTCTCAATATCACAAACTCAACACAATAACTAATAAGAAAGGATGAGCAAATTTAACCATAGAAAATTAAAGTGTGAACTCATAGAAAATACAAAGAAAACATAATCTCTCCTGTTTAGTTAAAGCTTGGTCGTGCAGACCTTTACAAGAATCAAAGTCATAAAATCAATATTACAAAATATGAACAAATGTGAATATATAGACATAATTGAAACACATACACACACAGTTACTCACCACTTCCATTAAATTCAAGACAAAGTCAAAGTCATTGCATTAGCCATGTACAATAAAACAAGACACAAAAATAAACATATTTAAAAGTCTATAAGGGTAGAAAACCCTTGCTTGTCCATAAGCTTCAATGGCACAAATGCAAAGTCATGGTCAATCTTTAATAACAAAGTGTACACACGGTTCAACTACTACAGGTGTGAGCACATACAAAAATCAACAATTTTCTTCTTCACATAATTTGACTGTGCACCTCAAGACTTATAAGTCAATAAGGAAGCATGAAAGAAATTCAAATAAGAAAGCACACAGTTCTGTTTTAGACAAACAACTGTGATAGTCTCATTCAAAAACAATAAGAATTTCATTTAACAATATCACAATTTCTACTCAAAAGTCAATGGAAAAAGCAATAACAACTTAAAGTCAATAACCAACCATAAGTTTTCTGTTTTAAACCGTGACCTTCATGGGAAAAAAAATAGGAGAGAATGAAGATTAAAGAGTGAAAAAACAACCCCTCCCTTTCCTCCTTGCTTCTCTACTCTTGGTTCTTTGTATTTTCTTCAATTTTCCTTCACCTTTTTCTTCCTTTTTCCTTCACTTTCTTTTCCTTTCTTTCTTTCCTTTCTCTTGGCTGTATCATCCCCTGTTTCTAACTGTTGTTATACGTGTGAGTTGAAGACCAATTGAAGAGAAAGAAAAATCAAAAGATAGATAAAAGTGAAGAATGAAGAAGTGTGTGAAAATGAATAGAGTTATGGCTGTGTGATTGGTTTTTGGTTTCTTCTCTATTTTATGGCTGCTATACGTGAGAGAAAGTGAGCCAAAAGAGTCAAGAAAAAATAAAGAAACTTGTAGAAAAACCGGTGAAAGATAGGCTGGGAAAAGATTAAGAAAATAACTATATGTTGGAATTTTTGTATCTTTTAGGAATATTTTAATTTTTCAAAGTTAAGTTTTCAAGTTATCATAAGTGTTATGAAAAATCTTAGAACTCATCTTAGTTGTCAGATCCATTTGTTTTCATAATTTTTCATATACTACTATTCATCAGTTAAGCTTCATTATTCGGTTCTGAATTGAATTAAACCAAGAGATTATATAATAAATTTACTGATACTTATCTTAGTTAATATTTATACCAAAATATTCTCTATATCTTATTTATCATCTCCATGAAATTTCATAATTTTTTGAACTATTTACCTATTCATAACTGTTCTGGCTATTTTTCAGCAATATCCTTAAAAATACCAAACTTGCCTGTTGATTTTCTAAAATTTTCTATAACTCTTATCAATAGTTCTTAGTTAGGAAATAAATTTTTTATATTTATTTCCATCATATCAACTAATTCTGCAGATACCTTAATTATTCTCTTGTACTTAGTATTACCGAATTACACTCAAATTGATTCAAAAAATTACCCGAATTAACAGATAACTCTTACCAGTATTACTGAGCTACTATAACACTAATTAGGACTATTATGTTAGAGAGGATGTTTTACATGTCCATGTTGTACGTGTTTATAAATGATAACATAACAAGTAAATTAGCTCTTAAGGTTAAATAAAATAATTTCAATATATTATTAAATTTTTGAAATTATATTTATAATTTAGAATTTTCATATTTAAGTTATAAAAATTAAGTAGAATAAGTATAAATGAATTAAGTGTAATTAATATAGTGAAAATCAGTTTTTATAAATAAAAAAAACTAAATAAATTGATTTATGAGTTAATTAGTGATTTATTAGTAAATAAGCTCATTTAATTAAGTAAATAATTACTATAAATAAATAAAACATTTTTATGATAATATATTATAGCAAATATATAAAATTAGAATAGTTAATGATTAAATTAGATAATATATCATTATTAAATGGAAAAGTAATTATTACTAATTAACCAAAGAAATTACATGCAAGAGTAAGGAAGCACTTAGCTTAATTCCCATTGGCTTGAGGTTTTTGAGTGGTAATGATTAGATTTAGGGTTGATTTGACTCTAACCCTATAAAATTACATGTAATAGGAAGAGCATGGAACTCTATGGTGCAATTTTAGTGGTTATGGTTAATTAACCATGGTTATAGGGTTTGCATAAGGTTTTAGAGAATCCTAATGTGATTTAGGATATGTATGAGTCATAATGACATACCCTAGAATGGCTAAACACTCCTAAATTCTTACCTCTTACCCTATACTACTCAATAACCCCTTGAACTCATATTATGCACTGACAACTTAACTTCTAAGCTACCTAATATACCTCACCACTCTAATTCACTCCACTACATGGTGCAATCACTCACCTAAGCTATATTCACCGCCACTCACATCTCAAACACTTAAACACACACACTAACATCCTCACTTACACGCGCACACAGAGAGCTAGAGAGAAAAGAAGAGAAAGTGAAGGAGAAGAAGCTAAAGAGAAGGAGGAGCACCACTGTGAGCTTGGAGCCTTACATGGTAGAGGAGACGATGGCGGTTCACCTAGGCCAAGAAGGATAAAAGGTTCCTTATCTCGTTCTCTTCAAATTCGACTTATTAGAATTCTCATCCTTTCACCCTTACCATGAACCACCACTAAGTAGGGGTCCTTCCACCTTTCCTTTTTCCTTTTTATAGTTATGGTTGTTTTATGAGGTTGGTTGGTTGATTGTGGTAGCTAGAGGCCATGGAAACTAGCCTTTGGAGCCTCAGTCATAGTGGCTCCTTGGCCAAGGCTTAGCCTAAGCTTGAGGAGGAGGAGAGGGCTAGTTGAGGTTTTGAGGTGTTGACTAAAACCCTAGGCGGCCAACCTTAGAGGAATTAGGTGGTGGTGGCCGTGGGATGGCCATCACTTGCACTTGAGGATTAGGGTTTAGTGTAAGAAGTGGTTACCACCACTTTGGATGGCCATAAGAGGCACGGTCTTATGAAAGTGGCCATGGATTGCCATGTAAATAGGAGCCACAAATTGGTGTCCATGGTGGTGGTGGTGGTGGCTGCGATTAGCCACCACATGATTGAGAGGTTAAGGTTTGGATTAGTGTTTATGGTTGCTACCACCATAGGTGGCAAAGGGAGGAGGCAATCCTATGGTGATGGTCGCGAGTTGTCATGGTGATAGGGTGGCCCAAGTTGCACCCCAAGTGCCTTGGTTGGCCATGACCTTAGGAAGAGAAATTGAGATTCTTTAAATGTTAATTACATGATTAGAGACTAATTGTATAACTAAAAGATTAAATGCATGTTACTGGAACTAATATTGTTGGAGATTGGGTGATGAATTGATTCATGAGGTTATGACCTCATAAGGTTAAATGGAACTGGCAATATGATTCTTATGAATTAAGGTTGATAATACCATGTTGCTTGGTTGCCAAGTTAACTCAATAGGTCTTGAGTATGTGCATGGGCTTGCAAGTTAGTAAGTATAGCTTATTGAATGCATATGTATATTCTATGCCGGCTATTGAGCTTTAAGAATATGAATTTTGAATTGTTGATAATGTTGATATGTGCTTTGAGAAGCTATGATTGATTGTAAACTTTGATTTCATTCTGCATTATAAGCTGCTCTTGTAAATGTATACTTTCCTAAAATGTTAAATAAGGATTGCCTTACAATAAAGCGAGGAAATGAATTCACCTTGCTAGGGATAGTTTCTATGTAGCAATATATGACTATTAAGAGTGAGTTAGTTCATGTCTGACAAGCAGACTTTTTTTGTTGAGGCAAGACATTCCTCATTAATGTTTAATGAAGGATAAAGTAACTCCCTCAAAATGAAAAAAAGGGGAATAAGCATAAAACTGAGAATTGAAGGGAGAGACTCATAAGAATTGCATTCATATGTGCACTATCACTGTTTTATTACTGGTTTTCTGTTACTTATTATTTTTTGAGAAAAATTAGCTAAAATGAACCTTGCTTCGTGATAAGTAACTATATGCATTTAAACTTTTATTTGTTAACTTGTTTTAAGTTCGAGGCAGTTGGAACTATCATGATAATATTGTTTTATGATTAATTTATTGTGAATTCCTAAAATTCTCACCCTAGTACTTTCCATGATATTCTAGACCTTGATCAACATTCCACTCATTAGCTTCTACTTTGAGATAGTTGAGGGAGGTTGGATCTATTCCTTGGAGACCAACACTTACTCTTTCTATGGAATTCTACAAGTGCATGTAATGTACACACCCAGTGTAGGAAGCAATGGTTCTGGAGGGTTTATGATGCAGTTGTAGGACTTTGAGATAGGTAGAGCCTCCATTTGCATGTATATAGTTTTGAGATTGTAATGTTATATCTAGGTGTAGATGTTTGTCTTATTTGGACTTGTATATAGTATTGCTGAAATAAACTGACTGTAGACGAACTATGCCCATAAGTATTGATGCTTATAGGTTAACTAGGCTTTTATTTTTCTGTTTGCATGTACAATATTATGACAATATAAATGAAGGCCCAGAGGGTCATTATGCTTAATGATTTGTTATAATTATATAATATGTTGACAGAGTTAGAGTTCTGACTTGAGAACTCACTATAAGTCTTTACGCTCATAAGTAACTAATATCCATTGCACATATTTCAAGGGCTTTCGGCCCAACTCACCATGAGAACTAAAGAACTTTAATGCAAAGATAAAATGAATGCTTAAACGCTAAGGGAATTGATTAGACTGTGTAAAGGAACAAATAAATATGAAATAAAAGATGGTTAAAATAAGTGAGGCACTTCAGTAAACTAGTAAAGGAGATGTAATGGTTGCTAGTGATGAACTTTATTCTATTTGGTTCACCTTGATGAGCGTAGGGTAGACTGTATAGGGTAGGGGCGTCACATTGAAATCTTTGGCTTGTAAAGAATTAATTTCTAAAATCTAGAATCAAGCTCTCATAACCTGTATAGCAGTTAATTGGGCCAATATAATCTCATATTTTGCAATTTGAACTAAACTAGAAAAGAAATTTATCTAGTATAAACTTTTAGGTGTAAAAGTTGAATGAAGTCTGTAAGCTTAGGTACTTAGACAAATATAAGTTGGGCATGTTGATTTGTCTTGTCGGATAAACATTTCATTGCTATTTTTTTTATCTGACATTTGATTACTATTATTATTTTATTAGAAACAAATCTAGCACACCACACACTCACTCTCACCAAAATTGTTTGTTATTTGTTGAGAAATCTACACCTCCACAGGTTTCAATAGTCATTACAAGATGAAAGTGTTAAAAGTTGAAATTCACAATGGGTTGGATAAATCCTCCCCCTCCACTTCGGCACTTCCCGCTTGGGTGAACCTCCTACAAATCATAGGTTAGGAATTTGACAAAAATACAAAGGAGGTCAAATGCAAAATCAAAAGGGGAAAATCATGATTGAATACCTTCATATTTTTTAGGTACTTAAAAAAAGACCAAAGAACTAGAAAAAATAGATCATACCTAATATCACTTGAGTAAAGTGTAAAAGTAAGAGGAACATCAAGAAGCTACTGGGAGGATGCAACATGAGTAGAAAGATGCAAGCAATAGAAAGACATAGTAGTAGGCTATGAAATAAAGGGCATGACGTCAAGTTAGTGTAGAAAAAAAAAAAAAAGAAAGATATTGATATAAGTTGTAAGTAGGGGTGGCAAAATGGGCTAACCCGCCCGCCCCCGCCGCATTCAACCCGCAAAAATGCGGGGCGGGGCGGGTTAGCCCGCTTTAGAAAATGGGTTAAAAGAGTCAACCCACCCCGCTTTAGTGCGGGTTAGCGGGTTAGCGGGTTGACCCGCATAAAAAAAAAATGAAAAAAAATAAGTGAGTTGATCCTAAAAAACAAAACAAAATATATAAAAAATAAAAAAAATCATAAAAAATTAAAAATAAAAAAAAATTATAATTTATAGAGATTAAAAAAATAAAATAAATAAAATAAATTTAGTATCATACCCATAAAAATATCACAAACATAAATAATAAGACTAATTTGTAACACTTTTTTAAAAAAACTCAACCCGACGGGCCAACCCGCACCCGCATCGCTTAACCCGCGGGTTATGCGGGGCGGGTTATGCGGGTTAGAAATAAAAAATGGGTTAAAATCTTGAACCCAATCCGCAAAAAAATAACGGGTTGACGGGCTAACCCAACGGGTTGAATCCATTTTACCACCTCTAGTTGTAAGCTATTTAAGGGAATGCCACCACGTTTTCGTGTTTGCTTGTTTCCAAAATTTTGAGAAGGAAACACTAAATATATCTTTTTATTATTTTCAATTTTGGGTCAACTTTAAGAAATGTTTTCAAGAAATATTTTCTTTAAAACTCAACTAAACATATTTCCAAGCTCATTTTCAGTTTTTATTGAAAATGAGAACATGAAATAAGTATATAAAATAGGCCATGGTTGTATTTGTTTTGCGTGTTTCTTATTTTCATTTCTAGTAAAAACAAAAAATACAATTAGAAATGTGTTTGGTTGAATTTAACTGAAAATGTTCTCGGGAAACATTTCTTAAAATGAGTTAAAATTTGAAAACAACACAGAGACGTTTTTGGCATTTCCTTTTCAGAAGTTTGGAACTAGAAAATGGATATTGAAAACGTGGTGGCATTATTGAATTTATTTGAAAGTTTTTCTTTCTTATCTTACTACATTCTCTTCCCAGTTGTTCTCTTCTTCAAGATATAACTTCTTCAATTCTTTTATGCAGTTTTCGTTCTGCATCTTCTTCTTCTTTTTGCAATTACAAAGATAGATAAAGATTCAGGGACACATCACACAAGCAGAAACTACGAGTGAGACGCAGAGAGTTTGAGAGTGTCAGAGTTAAGAGAGAGGCACAAGAGTTTAAGAGCAGACACAGAGAGATCAAGCAAGGTGTGGAGGTTTTGTTTGAGGCAGAGAAGATGCAAAAATGCCCAAGAATGAAGCGGCAAAGCCAGCAACCACCGACCCTCTTTCATCTTCGTGTAATTTCTGGCTGAAATTCACAAACCCCCTCCCTCCTGAATCTTTCTGGGTTCTGTAATAATTTTATTTTACGCTTGATTTATGGTTGATGTTGTACGGATTCACGCCTTGGTTTTGTGTAATTGATTTGCATACTCAGTGAATTCCAGGGTGCTAGTTATCTTCTTTATTTGCTTTGAATTTGTAGATGCGGCTATGGGTTCCTTTTTCTCTCTGAAATTTTGCATTCCATTTAGTTTCATTGAATAATAATGGCTAGACCACTTTGTCTTAGCTTGGTTGTTGATCTATCTAACAAGGTTTGCATAGTCCATTGGATGTTGGTTTCTGATTATCGAATAAATTCTATGGGTGCCTACAATCCTGCTTTATTTACTCTATTTGATAACACATATGGTGATTGATTAAATTTCAAACTCATTCTACTAGGGATTTTGGGGGTATGTGCCAAATATATTTTCATTGTTTTCATTTCTTGAAAATAGGAAATAGTAAACCGAAGCAAACATGTTTCTTAAATTTGAAAATGGAAATTATTTTCAATAAATAGAAACAAGAAATGAAAATAGAAAACATTTCCTTAAACCAAATGTAACATAAATCGCTAAATTAGTCATGAAAGATATAGTGTTGGACATATTAGTTTTTGAATGATGAAAATTACTTTCGAAATCTTTGAATGTGCATTCCATCATTCAAATTAATTGCTTAATGTCTATACGTTAACTAGCGTTATGGGCTAATTTGAATGACAAAATGCACATTTTAAAGATCTTGAAAGTAATTTTCATAATTCAAAAACTAATATTAACGATACTATATCTTTTTATTTTTTTGGTAAGGCTTAGGACTTATGTGGGCCTAGCAGAGAGGTCCCTAAATGGCTTCCTAATGGAGCCCAGTAGGAGGGGTGAGGAATAGGAGAAGGAAAATTGAGATGGAGACTATTTGTAGAGATTGAACCACACTACTCTCCATGCGTGTTCCAAACTCTTACCAACTGAGTTACAAATATGAAACAACAACATTGTATCTTTCAAGGACAAATTTGGTCATTTACTCTAAAATGAAAACTCATCCATAGTTCACAACAATCGAAAAAAAAACAAAGAAAATAAAAATAAAAACAAAACATAACAAAATAAAAAAGAGTAAAAATCACCAAATTGGTCGAAAAAATGTAACTTCACATTAGTATTAGAGAGATTAAAATTCAGTTCGAGGTCCATGAGAGATGTTTCCGTTAGTCAAGTTGGTCCTATTGTTAAGTTTCCTCTGTTTGTGTTACCATAAGTGATGACTAAGCACATTAAGTGCCAATTTGGCGAGAAATTTTAAAATATTCTCAAAGTATTATTATGTAAAGTTTTATAACCACTTATTTTTAATTTTATATATTTTATTTTTTGATCCACCGACATATATGGTTATAGTGTCATATGTTACAAATTGAGTGGAGTAGTGTAATACTCCTACTGTATGTAAGAACCTCTCCAATTTAGCTACATCAAATGTTGACGTAGCATGGTATGATCCATGTGAGTACCTGAATTTCTTAAAATAATCAACCCCCATTAATCATACTTAATCCTAACTATCCAATTCAATTTTGTCCCTAATTTGCAAGACAAATGGCTAAAACATCTTATAAGGAAATATGTACCTAAAAAACTCCTCTTCTTCCATTTTCCCTCCAACGTTTACCCCTAAATCTTAGAAACCAAAAACCTAAACCTATTCCCAACCCTATTGTGTGAAATCACCACTCCTTACCAAGTGAGTTGAAGTTTGTTGCAATATGGGTATGTGATACGTTCACGTGACAAGCAACATCTACATATTAATTAATTTATATAATTAATTGTAATTAGATAAGTTCTAATTTAAAAGGGATAAATTAGAGTGATATTATTTGAAAGGGTTATGCTATAGGATTTTCTAACCAACTGAATTTTGATTAGAATGGTTCTATCAAATTTAGATGATAAGGTTAGTTCTTGAAAATATGTGTTCTATTTGAGCTCTAAGCCTCCTGGAATCCTCTACAAATAAAAGGTCTCTAAAGAATTGAGATATGTAGAATCTCTTCCATCCTTAAACACTCTCTCTCTCTAGTAATTCACTTGACACACCATCATTAGGCCTTGGGGGGTTTGGGACATATATAATGGAGGGCTCTAGTAGCCGCTCCACTATAATGAGAAGGAATTTTTTTGACCTATTTATTATTGAGATCGTGACCGACATGAAAGGCATATGTTGATTCATAAAGTATGCACTTTTCTTGGGCCAAGTCTATCTATATTTATTTTTTAAGAGTGGTATTAGATCTTGTTTGCTTACTTTCATCCATTAAACGTATCCTTAATGTGTTAACATGTTGATTAGGGAATACTATTGCAAAAGAAAGCCCTTTAAAAGCATATTTCAAAATACAATGTTTTACCGCATAAAAAGCATCTTTATAATTCTTATAATGTCACAAACTTGCAACCAAAATTTGGTTGGAAATTAATGCATTTAAAATGAGATATGGAATTTTTTTCTTTCAAAATTATGCATGATAAAATGCATTTTTCGAACTCATTTTTTAATGTTGAAATGTACCTTAAAGCATAAAATAATTATTGGGTTTTGTTCCTTGCCATGAGAGCTTTAAAATGAACTATCATATGAATGAATTAGAGCTAAAACGATTGAGACTTAAGGTTTGAAAATTGGCATGATGGTCATGCCCACACTGGTGTTGGTGTGGAAAAGGTTAAGTTAGCTTCTGCAATACACCAAGAGCGAAACTCCACATGTCCATTGTTATTCCATGTTAGAGTGAGTTGGTGACTCACTATCCACATAGAGTTTCTGTTATTAGAAGTTAGTTACTTGTCAAAAGTTTGTTACAAAGTCAGTTAATCATTTCTGTTATTAATTGTAGCTATTGAGTTTGTATAAAGTTTGATTTCGTACATCACACACACATAATGAAATCCCCATTAAATTGTTTTGAATCTTCTCTTCACTTCTATTTTTCTCTCCCTTTCTCACTTTTTCTATCACTTGAAGATGGCTCTTTGCATATGAAAGCAGGTTGAATTATGTATCTTTTAAATTTTCTGAACCCCCATCTGAAACTTAAACAAGTCTTTTCAAATATAGTGACTTGTATAATGTATTCATGGAGTTAGTATAGATGCTCAGAAAGCTTGACCAAACTTAACATAAAAAAATACAAGTATCATAAACCTGATACTATAAAGTTCAGAAAACTAGCATAATGCTTTTAAGTTCTTCTCTTTTAAGTTTGAAAAACTTTTACTTACTTTTTAAGTTCAAAAATTATTTTTCAGAAACAGTTCTCTTTACTTAAAAGAACTTAGGCTATGTTTGGATATTAATAATTGATGTAATAGAATGGAATGAGATGAGATGGAATATAAAGGGATAAAAGTATCATTCCATTGTTTGGATATTTTAAGATAGAATAGAGTAAAATTACCATTCCATTATTTGGGAAGTGGATGGAATGGTAAGAGTTATAACTTTATTTTTCCTAAATTACCCTTATTGCAAACACACCAATTTTAGGGTATGAGGTTAATGTAGTAAAATTCTAATTATAATAATAATAAAAAGATGATTCTATTTCATACCCTACAAATTAGGGGAGAATAAAATTGATGGTTTTTGGTGGGATGGGATGGAATCCTTACCACCCACTTCCATCTCATCCCATCCTTTTTTAACATAACCAAACAATAGAACATATCTCTATTTCATTCTATTCCCCTTCATTCCACTCAATCTCACTAATCCATTTCATTCTATTTCATAAAATGAGAAACCAAAAAGCAAAGAAAAAGGTAAGAGAGAGCTTTATACATAGGATTTTTATACTGGTCCGGCTAAACCACTTGCCTCCTTCTAGTCCTTAGCACCCAACCAAGATTTTTATATATTGAGTAGTCTTTTTTTCACCATAGCTTCTCCAAGCTAGATTACAAGCATTATTATCACACATAGCCTCTTCAGGCTCACTCAGAAACTTCACTGACCATTATTGGGTCAAGGTTACAATCAGATAAAGTGTTTGTGTTTGTGTTTAAATGCCTATACACTCACTAAGAGGATTACAAAACTTAAGATCAGAACAAACTCTATTACAAGAGATATACAAAGAATGTGCAAGTAGAGTGTGCTTTCAAGTATCAGAAAGCAAATTTGTAATAGAACTAAACTATCAGAAAGTTTTCAACAAAAAAAAGTTAGAGCTTTGCAACAACAATAATGGTGTCACCAACCAAAAGTTTTAGCGATAAATGAGCTTTAACAACTTCATTTTATAGGCTTCAAGCAACTATAGTCGTTGGTGTGCATTCAATGTAGTTGTACCTTGCTTTGAGAGTTGTCAGAGAAAGTTAGCATTGTTTTGTCTTCTAGTAGCAGCTTTTGCTGCTTTCTCACAACTGTCATAGCAACTTCTATACTTGTATTAGGAGAATTTCGTTGATAGTTGACTTTATGATTGGCATCCAAATTACTTCAAAGCTTCCAAGTTGGACTTCCTTGAAGGTAGCTTTCTAAACAAGAGTTTTATGAATCAATAACTTCATGAGTAACTATTTGATCATGACTTTGATTAAAGCTAAGTGTTTCTTTTGACATATGACTTTTGAGTCCTAAACACACTTCATTAGATAGTTAGAACACATCACACAATTCAGAATATCATAAGCTCAAATTCAATTTCAACATGTGAGGTGTAGAGAACATTAGACATATGAGTTTTTTTATGTAATGATCAATAGCCATACTTGAAGAAATGTGTTTGTTAGCCATCATCACTTAAGAATTCGATAAAGATTAAGACATATACAGGGGTTCTAAGACTTTGGAGCTTACAATCTCTCCACTTTTGATGATGACAAACCAGTTTTTACCATAGATTTCTGAATATGGAGATTTCTTATTAGTTTGCAGATTTCGATTGCTCCCCCTCAACTTAATCATTAATAAACATTAGTCTTAAAAGAAAAGATTATATAGGGATCAAAGCAAGAATGTTAGAGCACATTTAAACAAATATCAGAGCAAGAATTTTAGAAAAAAAATATAAAATACTCATCAGAAAACTGCATAAACTTCTAAATGGATATTCATTTTATGTATTAGAAAATTGGATAAACTTTAATACATATATGATTAAGGGTTTTAGGAGGGAATTTTAACCATTCTTTTCCTTACTTTCTCCTCCTCATCAATTAGGATCAAGTTTTTCCATCTGCTCATGAGATCATTTGCCATCACACATATCACCAAAGCCTCCTACCACTAGAAACCTCACTCACCTCTCACCACTTTGATTGAATGGAAAAGACACACTCATATAGGTGAGACGAACACCTACATGGTTTCACAAGGTTTTGAAAGCCCTAACAGCCATCAGAAGGATTTTTTTTTATAAAAATAGTAATTTTATTATTATTATTATTATTATTATTATTATTATTATTATTATTATTACTATTATTATTATTATTATTATTGCTAAAAAAATTATCTAATCTAAAATTGTAAGGTACACCTCCAAACAGCTATCGGTTAAAAAAATCTACAAAACTATAAAAAAAATATATGAGGCATTTAATTTAGTAATTGAACAATACACCTAATCAACTCCAATCATCATAACCTTGAATTGATGACACAAACTAAATAAAGGAGAATGATATATGGAGGATAAAGAAACTGATAATGAAAAGATGAACTGAATAGATTTCTCTGTATATTATTGTGTTTTGGTACAATTCATATACATTGGTTATATAGGAAAATGGCTAGTCTAAGAAAGGTAAATTTACAAACAAACACCTAAACTTTAGGACCTAATTACAATAATTACAATTTGATTTATTTATTGAGCTTTGATCCACAAATCAAGCTTTGATTAATGTTAACTATGATTTCCAACATGCTTCCTCAAGCTGGAACATGGATGTCCAAAGTTCCTAGCTTGCGAAGAAGAGTATGAAATAATGAGTTACCAAGTGGTTTAGTGAATATATCTGCTATTTGTTGAGTTGAAGAAACATAAACTGTCTTGATTAAGCCCGATTGTATTCTCTCACGCATAATGTGGCAGTCAATTTCAATGGGTTTCGTGCATTCATGGAACACGGGATTGGCTGCAATGTGTAGAGCAGACTAGTTGACGCAATATGAGAGGGCTGGTTGTAAGTGTCTTACCTGCAAGTCTTGCAAAAGGTATTTGAGCCACACTAATTCACAAGTAAAAGATGTCATGGATCTGTATTCTGATTCTACCAAGGAGCATGAGACGGTCGATTGTTTCTTGCTTTTCCAAGATATGAGTGCTCTTCCAAGGAAGACACAAAATCCAGTAACTAATCATCTGGTTGTCGGGCAACTTGCCTAATCAACGTCACAGTATCCTTTCAATTACAGCTTACCGTGTGATAGGAATAAAACACCTTGGCCTGATGCTTTATTCAAGTATCATAGGACACGGTATGCTGCCTCAAGGTGCGGTTTCCTTGGTTGTTGCATAAATTGGCTGAGAACATGAACAGAGAAGGTGATGTCCGGCCTTGTGATGGTGAGGTATATAAGGAGACCAATGAGGTGTCTATATTGTGATAGGTCTTTGAGTAGTTCACCATCTGAAGGTGCAATCCTTTGATTTTGTTCCATTGGGAATGTAGCTGGTTTTGCCCAAATCATACATGCATCCTCAAGTATATCCAGAGTATATTTACGCTAGGAAATAACAATACCTTTCTTTGAGTAGGCAACTTCAACTCCAAGGAAATATTTGAGGTGACCTAAGTCCTTGATTCGAAAATTGTGTGTAAGAATCTCTTAAGCTCTTCAATTGTTATGTTGTCATTTCCTGTGATGATCATATCATCGACATAAAGTAACACTGTTGTGAAAGAAACACCTCGTACCTTAGTAAATAAGGAATAGTCTGTTTTAGATTGTTGAAATCTAGCTCTTTTGATGCCAGTTGAGAATTTTGAGAACCAATTGCATGATGCTTGCTTTAAACCATATAGTGACTTCTGAAGTCGACACACCATACTCGCCCCATGTCGACGAAGGCCAGGAGGAGGCTGCATATAAACCTCTTCCTCTAAATCGCCGTGGAGGAAGGCATTTTGGACGTCAAGTTGATGCAAGGACCAATGTTGAACAACAGTGACAACAAGTAAGCATTTGAGGGTGACCAATTTGGCTACGAGTGAAAATGTTTCGATATAGTCATGACCTTCCATTTGTGTGTATCCTTTGGCGACAAGGTGGACTTTGTATCTTTCAATCGTGCCATCAGATCAATATTTAATCTTATATACCCATTTGCTCCCAATGGCTCGTTTTCCAGGTGGTAAGGGGCATAAAGTCCATGTTTTGTTTTGTTTAAGAGCTGTCAATTCGGCTTGCATAGCCTCCCTCCATCTCGGATCAGCATCAGCCTGTACAAAGGATGTTGGTTTGCTATCGAAAGAGAGACTAATGAAAAAACAATGGTGAGAGGGAGATAAATGATCATAAGAAACAAAATTAGATAAAGGGTGATGAGTACCTTGACGAGGACGACCCGGGAGGAAGCATGATGGTGTTGGAGCAATGGTAATCTCGAAGGTGTGGTGGTGGGTGGCGTTCACGGTGACTATGTCAGGGAATGACACGTGGGATGTTTACTGTTGATGGCATGAGTGTCTCGATTGTATAATGTATGGGTTCAGGAGGTGGTGGTTGCGGAAAGGGTGACGAAGATGAAGTAGTAGGATCGGGCCGAGTGTGGTATAATGTTGTAACAGTTGAGGATAAAAGTATAGATGTTGGGTCAGCCCATTCATTTAACATGTTTGAGGGAGTGGTGAGTGTGGGTTGATATATGACATCGGGTAAAGGCAAAGGTAGGACTGAGGGGTCTAGGTAGTCAAGTTGCGTGTCTTGGGGTTGAGTGGAAAATAAGAATATTGTTTTATGGAATATGACATCTCAGATGGAAAAGAAAGTTTTGGTAAAGAGATCATATAGGCGATATGCCTTTTGGCCAAGAGGGTAACCCACAAAAATACATTTGTGTGCCCTGGAGTCAAACTTGTGTGAGGGTTTAGTGTTGGTGGCATAACATAAACAACCAAAAACTTTCATATGATTGTAATGAGGTGTGGTATTGTAGAGCTTTTCATATGGCATGCTTTTGGAAAGAACAGATGTGGGTAATCTATTTATTATGTAGGCAGCAATAAGGACGCTTTCCCCCCAAAAAGTAAGTGGTAGATGAGCTTGGAATCATAGAGCATGAGCAACATTTAAGAGATGTCGATGTTTACGCTCTACGACTCCATTTTGTTGTGGCGTTGCTGGGCAAGAAAGTTGAAGAAGAATTCCCAAATCATTAAAAAAAAGGTCGCATTGAAAGAAACTCACCCCCATTATCTGCCCTAACTTGTTTAACATTTCATTGGAATTATGTTTGGACAAAGGCGATGAAGGATTTTAGTAAACCTTGTGTTTCCGATTTAAATGTCATAAGATGTATCAAAGTGTAGTGTGAGAAATCATCTACAATAGTTAAAATGTAACGGGCACCAAAATGTGAATGAGTACGATAGGGACCCAAATGTCGCAATGCATAAGATCAAAAGGCACACATGATGAAATTGAACTTAAATTGAAAGGCAATCAAGTTTATTTTTCCATGGGGCAAATTTCACAATGCTTATTAGGATGAAAAGAAATGTTGGGAACTGTCTTGGATAAAAATCGTAATGGTGCAGTAAAAGGATGTTCTAGGCGACAGTGCCATAAATCTGGAATGGTAGAGATGGTGTTGGCTTGAATTTCTGGTGGTGGCTTGATGGCTGTGTGTTTGGACAAGTAGTAGAGACCATTATGCTCCTTCCTCAGACCAATCATCTTCATCGTTTTCAGGTCCTGTAAGATACAAAAGTTAAGATGGAAAATGATGATACAACCCTAATCACAAGTAATTTTACTGACTGAAAGTAAATTTACTTGAAAGGAAGGTACATGAAGGACATTTTTTACGGATAAATTTGGATTGAGTTGTACTGAACCAACATATAAGATATCTATGTGTGAGCCATTGGGTAAATGAACAGTATCATGGTAAGGTGTTTTATGCAAAAAATGAGAGGAGGAAGATATATGATCACTTGCACCACTATCAATGATCCAAGCCATAGAACATTTAGGATTGAGTTTACTTGTCACATTGCCATAGAACTGGGTTTTACCAAGTAAGGCTCTTATCTTATTGTACTCTTCCTCTGTGAGTTGAGGAAAGTTCTGATGTGCATTCTCTGTAGTGGTAGGTTTGGTCCTATCGTGAGCATTATTGGTTGTAAAATGCTGGTTCCTATTTGGTGGCTTAACTGCTTTGCCATGGAACTTATGTCCTAGTTGAAAGCCAATGATGTAGTAGCAGTGATCAACTGTATGTGTATCGCCCTCACAGTGTATGCAATACCAGTATTTCCCTTTGTTGTCTTGTGATTTTGCATGCTGGTTCTTCTCTGTGTTTTGTGTGCTCTTCTTCATATTCATGGCATGAATAGTGTCGTTACGAGCATCAGCAAATTGTTATTGTTTTTCTTCTTGGAGTAGAAATTAGTAGATTTTTCTGAAGTTGGGAAGTGGCTGCATCAAAAGGATTTGTCCACGAATGGCAAAGTATGTGTCATTCAACCTCATAAGGAATTGGAGGATCTGCTCCTGCTTTTCCCTTTCAGTAATCTGCTTCAAACGTGCACAGTTACATGAAGGTGGATCATTGTACGATCCCAGCTCGTCCCAAAAAGACTTGAACGTTGTATAGTATGCTATGATGGACTGTTGTTATTGATAGTGCTCAACGATCCCTCGTTTGAGGTCAAAAATACGAGAAAGATTCCCTTATGAGAATCGTTCGTTAAGATCTGCCCAGATGTTAGTGACTGTGTTGGAGAATATCACAATATTGGTTGGCCTAATCGAATTGAGGATCCATGACTTCATGATTTAATTGCATCTTCTCTAAGCTCCATATTTGGGTTCCTTCTCTGATGATGTTTTGATTGTGCCGTCAATGAAGCCAAGTTTGCTCTTGCCTTCCAAAGACATCATCTTGGCACGGCTCCATGTTGCGTAGTTGTCACCCTAGGGGTCATTGAAATCCATAACATCTGTTGAATTCTTCTCTGATGAAGTTTCAGTCATGGTGGTGAATGATGTTGGTGGAAGCAAAAGTGAGTGATATCAGACACCAGGATGATTCTCGGATACCATAAAGAAACTGATAATGAAAAGATGAACTGAATGGATTTCTCTGTATATTATTGTGTTTTGGTACAATTCATATACATTGGTTATATAGGAAAATGGCTAGTCTAAGAAAAGTAAATTTACTGACAAACACCTAAACTTTAGGACCTAATTACAGCAATTACAATTTGATTTATTTACTGAGATTTGATTCACAAATCAAGCTTTGATTGACATTAACTATGATTTCCAACAGAGGAGACTATCCGAAGACTAGGGGTGAAAATAAGTTAGGTCATTTCGTCAAAAAATACATGGGCTTTTACTTGAGGCCTAAACGCATTACTTAAACAAATTGAATCAAGACTTTTTTAAAAGCTCATTTAACTAAAAATGTCATCTCTTATGTCATCTAATAAGTCTTTAAGTTCGATGAAGTAACTTGACCTGTTTAATTATATATACTATAATATATATTATTATTATAATAATAGTAATTATTATTAATTTATTATAATATATTAATATATATTTTAATTAAATTTTAATAAAAGTCAATAATTAAAACCTAATTTAATAAATTATAATAAAAATAACATATTAGAATTATATTATAACTTAATACTCTTTTTATTTTTATATATGTTCACCACTTTCTTATAAGTATTTAGTTGATGTGAGACTTAGAAATATATCAAATTATAAATTATTAGAGACATATAATTACAAAATATGAAAATCTAACTTACACTACCCTAATTGCAAGAGTCAGCAAACTACAAACGTCATACCAGAGACAGAATACGACTATAACACACATATGGGGTTCATGCAGAACGAAAATCCTGGGAAATTTGGATTAACTTCAACTATATTTTACCTTCATTGTTGATGGAATATACTATAGCCGCAAAAATCACAAATAATCTCTCATTGCCTGTGTATTTGTAATCGTGCCAAACTAGTCAAGTCAAATTCAATTGTCATAACAACTAAAGAGCACAAGAAGAAAAAATATATTAATAATTAATGAAGCTAGTGCCTCATCACGTGTCCGATTTTCTCAAGTTATATATGTTAAATTTTAATTCAAATATATCTGTTATGTGGATTAACATTAATTAATAATTAAAATATTATTAAAATTATTAATATATTATTAAAATTATTAATATATTAATTATAGAATTATGTTTATAATATAACACTTGGTCAGTTCATGAATATTGTATTTGGGCTTTTATTGTGAATAGCCCATGATGGGTTTGGGCTGTTCATTTTAGTAGTTCGTTGAGAAGTTCTTACTCTCATCTGGTAAGTTATAAACTGCTTTCTCATTAGGCAATTTTTAATACATATAGAAAACCTACCAGGATTGAGGACAATTTTTCTCACACAAGCGAATTCTCTTGATTTCTTCACTGAACAATAATGGATTGCGGAATCATGTCAAGTAGACATTCTTAATCTATCTCTTGAATACAATATGTATAATATGCTATAATCTTGTATCTATAATTGATCTAGGTTTATAGAATTAAATTTAAATCCTTCAATTGGTATCAAAGACTAATATATACAGATTATAGATATTTTCTTTTTTATAATTAAATCAGAAATTCATATACCCTAATTTATGAACCCTAAATGTGAAAATTGAAATTTTAATTATGTTTTTGTTGTGATGAAAATTATGATATTTTACATGATATTTTTTTCGCTGCATTACATAATACTATTGTATATGCAATTGAACTCGAAGGAGAAAGATTTTGCTTCGATACTTGCGTTTGATTGAGAATTTTATTCATGATTTTCTGCTGTAACACGTTTCCATCACGTATTAAAGAATCTGATTGTTTTTAATGAAACAATTGAATATGTAAAAGTTTCTTTGCTTAATTCCTTTAAAAGAATCAGTTTCTTGATTGAAAGTGGTCAACATCACTTTGTCTTATATGAGAGTTAATGGACATGTTTTGTCTTATATGAAGGTGATTGTTTTTCGTAATGTCAATTGATTGAATATATACTTTTATGTGCAATATTTAATGTCCATCAAGTATTTGTAGTATATGGACAATTGAATTTGAAATTCGTTCTTTTACTGGAACGACTTTTATGTGCTTATGGCTTAGCACATACTAGAGAAAGCATATAATGGTGCTATTCATCATGTGTTTTTTTTTTTTTTGGTATATGATATTCTCCTTGTTAATGTGTTATAGTTATGGAATTAATTTTTTAGTTTATATGTGAATTGAATTTTTTTATTATTACACATAATATGAGTTTATCATATTCTATTAAGCATAATTGCTGATAATTTGTATAACTGTGAGTTCACCTATCGTGGGTACAATTGTGCAAATTTTATGAGTTGAATGATTAATTTTTTAATCATCATTTTTTTATTGCATTAATAGTAATTGCACCCTATCGGTGTGTTGTTATTAATGTAATTTGTTATTGTACAATATGCTGTTAGATTTATGCTTATGTCAATTATCTTTCGAGTACCCTATCAGTATTATAAATTTTGGTGATATAAGATTTGTGTATTGTATTATTATATTTCTTATTTATTATGGTTCGGGACCCTTAGGCGAGACTATGATAAATAAGAAATTTTCTAAAGGGTTTGTTTGGCTGTGCATACGGAACCATTTAATTCTCTTGTTGCATGATAACATCGTGCATATTAACTGTTTCCTTTTGTTGTTTTAATGCCAGCCTCTTTGCCTATGCAATTGACTTCTGTCAAGACTTTAAATGGGAATAACTTTGAGGATTGGAAAGAATCTCTGGATCTCTATTTGGCTATCACTAATATGGACTTGGCTTTGAGAGAAGAAGAGTCTGTTACTCTTACTACTGAGTCCACTGCTGCCGAAAAGGCTTCTCGTAAAAAATGGGAGCACTCAAATAGGGTGTGTCTTAAGGTGATGAAATATACTATGGAGAAGTCAATTAGACAGGGCATTCCAGACAGCGAGAAGGCTAAGGAATTTCTGAAATCTGTTAGTGAGAAATTCACGACTTTTGATAAAGCTCAGAAGGGTCAACATCTTTCTTTGATTGAGAAGACTAAATATGATGGTGTTAGTGGAGTTCGTGAGCACATCATGAAGTTAGTGCACTATTTTAATAAACTGAAGTCTCTCAAGGTTGATCTCGGTGAGAGTTATCTGATCTGGCAGGTTCTAGAGTCGCTTCCTTCTCAATTTGATGTTCTGAAGACCTCTTATAATACTCAAAAAGATGAGTGAATAGTTGATGAAATGACTGCTATTGTCTCTCAAGAAGAGGAATCTATAAGAAAAGGGAAATCACACAGTGTTTAGTTTGTTACTTCTACTTCTAGTACTAAAAATGAGACAAAGAAAGGTTACAAGGACAAGTTTCAACATGATAAGAAGAAAGGAGGGAAGATATCTCAACACTGAGAGCCTAAGAAGAATTTCTTCAAGGGAAACTGCAAGTATTGCAAGAAGTATGGCCATAAAGTGGATAATTGTTACATTCTCAAGAAGAAACTTGAGAAGCAAGGTACACACCTAGCTCTAGCTTGTTTTGAATCAAATGTGATTGATGTTGCTCCCAATACTTGGTGGTGTGACTCAGGTGTAACTATTCACGTTGTGAATTCTTTACAGGGGTTCACAAGCCTGAGGAAGCCAAGTAATACTGAATCCAAGATCATTGTGGGAGATGGAGCTAGAGTACCAGTGGAAAAAATAGGAGTAATTACCTTATATTTACCTTCTGGACATACTTTATTATTGAAAGTTGCTGTTTATGTACCTTTGATGAGAAGGAATTTGATTTCAGTTTCAGCTTTGGATAAATGTGGCTACACTTTTGAATTTGGTAATGGAAAAGTTATTGTTTGTTTTAATTCTGCTGCCGTTGGTTCAGGAGTTTTGTGTGATGGGCTATATATGCTAAATTTGAATGATATATCTGTTAACTCCGTTGTTAGAAGTAAGCGTAGTAGGACTGATGAGAGTTCTTCTATGCTATGACATAGACACTTGGGGCACATCTCTAGGGCCTGAATTGAAAGACTGATTAGGGAAGGTATTCTTCATAACCTTGACTTATCTGATTTTGATACTTGCGTTGATTGTTTAAAGGCAAGTTCACTGCCAAAACTAGGAATAAAGGAGTAAATAGGTGTAATGATGTGCTACAATTGATTCACACAGACATGTGTGGACCTGATAATCACATATTTTATTCATTAAGAAACCCTTATGTTTAGTTATTTACACTATTCATGTACTTAATTGACTGAATTTGATTATGTTTTGTAAGTTTGAACTCGAATCGGACTTAATTGATTTTTTCAGTATTATTCGGGTCTTACACTGTTTCTGTATTTTAGCCATATCTTGAGTTCTAAATGTCTGATAATTATGAATTTTACCTTGTAGGAAAGATAAGAGAGAGCTCTACAACTTTGATGAAGAGCTCAAAGTCAATTTCAGACATCTAGTGGAGCTAATTGGGCATGGAAATCAGAATACGGGATTTGTGACTGGAACCCGAACAGTGTGTAGTAACCAGAACATAATTCGAGTTTGGGCATATAAAATGGGCTGAAAATTTGTAATATGAAAGTTAAGACCCATATGTACAACTTTCATGTCAAGCACAAAACTTGATTCGGGCTCCTTGATGGAGATATTGGGTCTGAAAGTCAAAACAGAGGTGCTGAAACTGGTCCTGAACAGTCTGTAGTAATTGGGTCATATCTTGGGCTGTAGGACGAATTTTTGGGTGCTTCCAGAGCCATTGGAAAGCTTAGACAATTTTCTAGAACTTTCATGAAGACCACTTGGCTCAGAAATGACGAAATCAATAAGTTCAGCAATGAATACTTTCGGAGACAAGGAAGCTCACCTACCAAGCTCACCTACCAAGCTCACCTACCAATCTCACCTACTAATTCCACCTACTAATCTCATCTACCCATCTACTACTACTCTGAATCCTCTATAAAAGGAAGCATGTGGAGAGCTCTAAACACAACACACACTTAGTGTTAGAAATAGCTTTTCATAGTTCTTGTATATTTTTCCTTCATTGTAATGGAGAGCTAAGTCACTTCTAGTCAATTCGGGACTCTTGAAGAGATTGTGGCTTGGATTCGTGAGACCTTGGTTATGTAATGTATTTGATTTATATTTGAATTCCTCTTCTCTTCTTCTTCTGTTCTCTTGATCTTGAATGCATGAATGGTGATTCTGTTTATGTTTGATCTGATTTGATCTTGGTTTAAGATTAAGTATTGTGTTGAAATTTAGAACTGATTGATCTAAACTAATCACGTAATTGAAGAGGTTAGGTTACTGATTTGTGCCTAGGTTAATTGAATTCGGTGCTTAAATTGACATATATTTACATGAATGGTGCGATTTGCGATTTGTGTTTATCACTTGTCAATTGAATTACGGGACGATTGTCTAGTATGAATTCGGATCGATGCAGAGATCTCGGTTAGATCCAAGTTAACCATTCAAATGTATTTCAGGTGTTTGTTGAAAGGTCTATGATTGAATCCACCCAATCTCGGATAGATTTGAATTGATTTGTTCTTTTAATTGTTATTTCTCTTTAAATCCATCATCGCGATCCTTGAACCATCAAAACCCCCTTTTTCTAACTTTCACTTGATTTGATCAAATTGCATCTACGATCCTTGAGGAGACGATCCGGTGTTGTTCACTATACTACAAGTTTAGGTAATAACTTCGGTTATAATTTTATTTGAGTTCGGCGCTCGTCAAAATTTTGGCGTGTAGATTCTTAGGGGACCTCGTAGGTGTAATCTTTTCATTTTGAGTAACCTTACTAATTTTTGTTCTTTCTTACCTATTCTAACAGTTATTTTTCATTTACTAACATTGTTCATACCATACTAACGTTTTTATCTTAGCTTTTGAATTTTTTCGATTTAGGAAAGACGGAAAACAGTGATTACGGGTAACTATTGCAATTTTCGAACTGAAACATGCCCAGAATGAGCTGAAACTTGGTCGGTTGAAGGAAAACAGCCTGATAAACAAGACTCACAGTAAACTGTGAGGTCACCCCTGGTTTTTCGAAATTCTATCATTTAGACCACTTTTTCAATTTTTTAATTTTTTTTATTGCATTTTCTAGTTTCATTTTTATGTAGATTTTGTTCGTGTTGATTCCATAATTTTTAAAAATGTTTAGACATATTAACTAGATTTATTTTTGCATATTTTGAGTGTTGATCCCATACTAACTCTTTCTTTTTAATTTTTTCTTTTTCTTTCATTATCATTTTGTTGCATTTACGTTGCATTTTAAGGATACAATGGACTATGCATAATGGAGTCAAAACTTGAGGAGTTGACTTCTTTGGTAAGACATATAGTAGTGAGACAACAATCACTGTGCGAGGAAGCTACACTTGTGTGTAACATTTGTTTTTGTTCATCTCACCCTACATATGCATGCCCTACACTTCAGTATGGTAGTTCTGTTTTTCCAGATCAACTTGTTACAAGAAATTTGGTTATTTTCCGATGAACCACAGTTCCAACAAGAAGAACGAGTTATGACCCCTTCTTCAACACATACAACCCTAGTGGGAATACTATCCGGATCTGGGATATGGCAATACGGCATCACTACAAAGCAACAATCATTTCAATATGAGCACCATTCCAATGAGATAACAAGTCCATCAACCACAAAACTTGAGCCTTCATGGGAGGACTTGATGAAAACCCAAATTGAGTTCCAGAGAATTTCACGCCACTATTCAGGATTTAACAACCCAAATTGACCGGTTGACAACCACTTTGTTAATGAACCGAGATGTCAAGAGTCGAGCCAACTCTTTCCCCAAACAATTCCCAACTCCCTACATTCTAATTGTTATATTGATTTACATGCGGACTTAGTTGAGGAAACTCATGATGAGTTGTGTCTTTGAATTTCACGATTTAATTGGTTTTGATGATTCTATCAATTGCAACTCATGTCTTTGATCATGATGGTGATATAAAATGTGTTGTGTGTCTTTGAAATTTCTGCATATTTGAAAACTAATGATTCTGTTTACGCGAGGATCTAATGATATAGAAGGGTCTATCAACAATGTAGTTGCGAGAATCTGGAACATATAGGGAGGTGGAGTTGAAGGCCATTGAGGAATTTTCAAAGAAAAAGGAAAGTCAGCAGATGCTAGTAACTATTGAAGTGGATTTTGTTTTTAGGCCATGGTCCAACATTATCAATGAAAGCAAGATTGCAAAATTACATGTATTGCATGCCATTGGTGAAGTCAAGGAAGACCAATGGGACCCCAATGTGAACCCTCATGCTTCAAGCTTCTTGGGTTGTTACACTTCAACCAATGGGACCGTAGTGGAAGCTATCATGTTATGTCAACAATAACCTGGTCATCACGTTTCAACCAATGGGATCCTGGTGGAGTCTTTTCACCAACCTCACTTAATAAGACCAATGGACACCGCCTTAAACAGTATCATGAACTTCCAGAGAATGCAGAAGTGGAGGTGATGAACCTTCTCCATCCGCATTATGAATAAGAAAAAAAAAAAAAAAAAAAAAAAAAAAAAAAAAGAAAAGAAAAGAAAAGAAAAAAAAAAACAGTTGTGTGCCCGACAATGAGGTAGGTAGTGTCACTCAGAAGCATGTGGAGGTCATTTTTTTTTCTTGGCGACAACAAGCTGCGAAAATCTTGCGGTATGGATTTTATTGGCCTACTTTATTAAAGGTCACATGTTACACCTTTTGCAAAAGCTGCGGAAATTGGTCAAAAAGTTACGCTTTGAGATTATCGTCTGCACCTACTACGGGGACGTAGATATTGAGGATCCTAGGAATGGTCTGCGCTTAAGTTAATGGACAAAGACTCAACCATTCCTGGAAAACCAAGTTCTTGAGTTCTTTGTGTTCTTAGGTTAAATGGCGGATACGGTACTCGTGACTCTTGAGTCGGTTTATTCTTCGATTTCCCAAAATAAGCCTGAACCCTTCTTCTCCTTCAAAATGGATGTCATTCTTTCAAACACGAGAAAACATTTTCCTTCTCTTCCTCAAAATGCTCGAGAAAAATCTACAAAGTTCGATGTGAGAGATTGAGAATGTTAATGCACAAGGGTATGCCGAGAAGATGTCGTTGGATAATTGAAGCGAAGGTCCGATTAGCGGTGAGTCCTCAATTTCATTTGACTCATATATGCCCGGTCTTGGAAGAAGTTCATATTCTAAAAGGAGAAGAGCAAAAAGGTTACAAGTCTGTCACAAATGTGGACGATGGGCGTAACAAGCGATGTCGTACTAAGGGGATGGTTTCCGCAAATAGAGAAGATAAAATTTTCTTCATTAAGAATGGTGAGTAAGGAGTCATTAGATGATATCTTATTGACTCTTGAGACGCATTCTTGTGGATTGGTGCATCGTGAAATTCTTAAATTGTGGAATCTCTTCAAGGATGAAGAACAACGCTACGATCTTGGGAATCGACTCTAAAAGACCCTGTTTGCCAATTTATAAGAAAATTGGATGGGAAGCTTATCCTCGACTCATAGAAGACGTTTAAGCGTTCTTGGACGTTAAACCAGAGGCAGATGTGAGCCATATCCACAAACAATCTGTACATATCATCTTCTTCTTCTTCTTCATGTCATTTTTCAAAAAAAAAAAAAAAAAAACAAAAAAAAAAAAAAAAAACAAAAAAAAAAAAAAAAACAAAAAAAATGAAAAAAAAAAATGTCTACTTCTTAGGGTTGGCTTTGGTAACACAAACCGTGAATGGGGAAATGCATGCATCCTGATCCAGCCTTCTTAATTGAAAAACAAAGAAGGTAGATTGTATCCCACATGTGAGGCAGCCAGTCGTATTATGGCCACTTGTCCCTTTTGGGAGCCCTATGTTCTTATTTGGTCTTGAATGGGTCGAATACTGGTCAACAATGCTTTGGCACAAAGCCGAAAGAGCAGACTACCTCCATCCCAATCTTAATATAAAGATACGCCATGGAGACTGTACATACAGGTATGTCATCATTTTCTATTTCTTTTATCTTTGTATCATTTTGTTGTATTTTGATTTTTGTACAGACGATCCTTTGAACAGGGTCCTTCAGGGGTTTCTAGACTTCTTTACCTTGATGGTTTTCTTGAAGTCAAAAAAAAAAAAAAAAAAAAAAATTCTCGTGTCTCTTAATTTCAACCTTTTTCGACAATGACCAACCTACCCTCATAGGTGCAATTATTCCCTTTCCATTCTTTTTCCTATTTAAACACCCCATTTTCTCCATTTTCCTTCAAACTCGAAACACTCGGGGAGGAAGAGTATAGAATGGGGCCTTCTATTCGTAACCTAAAAAATGTCGTGTTTTTTGTGGGTCGAGTTATGGGAAGGGATTAGAGTTTGTAAACGCTGCTAGCACTCTTGGTCGATCACTTGCTGCGAGGAATATTCATCTTGTATATGGGGGAGGTTGTCGTGGGTTAATGGGGGCTGTATCACTTTCTTTGCCTTTTAGGAGGCAATCGGGTTTTAGGTGTTATTCCTAAATCTTTAGCCGAAAATAACATCTTTGGAAGGACAGTTGGAGAAGAAATTGGGTAACATCTATGCATGGCCGAATGAAAACAATGGTTGACAATTCGATGCATTTCTTGTCTTACCCGGTGGTTTTGGTACTTTGGAAGATATTTTTCAAATTGTCTCTTGGGCCGAACTGAACATCCACCATAGACCCATTGGTTTGTTGAATGTTAATAATTTCTTTGATCTTTTGTTATCTTTTCTTGACAAAGTGTGGAACAGTAAATTTATCACTCCTTCTAAGAAGACAACTTCTTATCTCTGCCTCCACTATTGATGAGCTCATTGATAAATTAGAAGCTTTTGAGTATGTACACGATCAATGTATTAGCTCGGATAGATTGGTCAACAGAAGCGGCGAAGGAAGTAACAAGAAACAAAAGCGGATCTGCGACTTCATCTTTAATGGGTTTGATTTTGTTGTATTTTGTTTCGTTTAAATTTGTGTCGACTTTCTCTAACAGGTAATATCTTCTATCCTTTACTCATCTATATTTTAACATTGAGGACAATGTTGTGATCTAGTTGGGGGGAAGGATAGTTAACCCAAAAAAAAAATAAAAAAAATAAAAAAATATAAAAAAATAAAATATAAAAAAAATAAAAAAATATAATAAATTTGTTGTTTTGTTTAAGTATGATATGATTGTCATGTACTTATTAAATCAATTAGCGATGACAGAGTAAGGAGTAATTTTACTCTTGAGACGCATCTTAATTGGTGGCAGAGTAAGGAGTTTTTTAGGTAGTAACTAATTAGTACTAAAGTTTTTGATTTCTTTTCAGGGTCTGATGCGGTACTGACAGTGTGTTTCTTTTCTTCTTGGCGTTGATTCACTTCTTATCAGATTGTGTTGCTCTTTTCTATATCTCTCTTTCACTTTGAAGGCAATGTTATATTAAGCGTGGGGGAGAGATTTCAGTATGTTTTTTTAAAAAAAAAAATCAAAAAAAAAAATCGAAAAAAAAGAGGTTCATTGCATGATTGAATAACTTTTCTCCCTTCTTGAACTGATATGCTTGGTGATGGATGATTGAATTGATGAATTGGGTTTGATGGATGCATACCTTGTGAGATTTTGAGCCTAATGGATGGATTCAACATTTATGCCATTCTCTTCTTTCTTGTGTGATTTTCACTCATGTTAATGACCACTCTAGAACTTGCTTTGATTCTTTTTGAGGCTACATTTCACTTGCATGCATGAACATGATTGAGGCCCTCTTTCTTAGCTAGTTTAACCAAATAGCCAACCTTGTTTTCAATATGATATCAAGCACTCTTTTGACCTCTCGAAAATTCTCTGATTCCTGCCAACCTTGTATATTTACCTTTGCTTAACCCCTTTGAGCTTATTTGACCATTCCTTGTTTCTAGCTCATTATGTGCCTTAAATGAAAAATCGTGTTCTTACTTTACCTTAGGGAATAAAAGAACATTAGCCTGGTTAATGGATGAGTTTTTGAACAAGTGTGGGGGTGTGTGTACAAAATGGTTGTTGAAAAAAAAAAGAAAAAGAAAAGAAAGAGTGCCTAAAAAAAAAAAAAAGAAAAGAAAAATGTATGTATATAGTTATGTTCATATATATATATATAAAAAAAAAAAAGAAGAGAGAGAGAAAAGGATTGGGAAATGAATATGTAAAGGGATATACATTAGAGTTGAGATGAACTTTTATGCTCGTTATTTGAACTCATTTCTCATTTGCTTTTATTCTCTTTGGTATTTATCTTCTCATATCCATTTTATCCTCTTGTTACCTTGACCTCACTACAACCTTGAATAAAGTCCTCATGATTTGTGTGTGCATGTGTTTTGAGTAGTGGAGAAGTAGAAGATAAGCAAGCTTATGGTAGTGCAATTTTCATGGGTTGAATTGAGTGAAATACCTACCTTTTAAACACTTGAGAGATTGAGAGGGAATCTTGTGAAGATCCATCATTCTTAATTCATTCTTTTCAACGGAAGTTTCCTTGCTTGTTGGTTTGAGATGTGAAGAAATGTTACCTCATTTATGCTTTGATCCCTTGAATTTCTTGTTGCTCTTCTTGCTTCATTGAGTCCTTTAGAGTTTTTAACTTTTAAGTTTGTGTCGTTTGTCTTTGTCTTCTAACTTTAGTTTTATATGTTTTGCCCAGGAGTGCAAAAAGCTAAGTGTGGGGAATTTGATAATCACATATTTTATTCATTAAGAAACCCTTATGTTTAGTTATTTACACTCTTCATGTACTTAATTGACTGAATTTGATTATGTTTTGTAAGTTTGAACTCGAATCGGACTTAATTGATTTTTTCAGTATTATTCGGGTCTTACACTGTTTCTGTATTTTAGCCATATCTTGAGTTCTAAATGTCTGATAATTATGAATTTTACCTTGTAGGAAAGATAAGAGAGAGCTCTACAACTTTGATGAAGAGCTCAAAGTCAATTTCAGACATCTAGTGGAGCTAATTGGGCATGGAAATCAGAATACGGGATTTGTGACTAGAACCCGAACAGTGTGTAGTAACCAGAACATAATTCGAGTTTGGGCATATAAAATGGGCTGAAAATTTGTAATATGAAAGTTAAGACCCATATGTACAACTTTCATGTCAAGCACAAAACTTGATTCGGGCTCCTTGATGGAGATATTGGGTCTGAAAGTCAAAACAGAGGTGCTGAAACTGGTCCTGAACAGTCTGTAGTAATTGGGTCATATCTTGGGCTGTAGGACGAATTTTTGGGTGCTTCCAGAGCCATTGGAAATCTTAGACAATTTTCTACAACTTTCATGAAGACCACTTGGCTCAGAAATGACGAAATCAATAAGTTCAGCAATGAATACTTTCGGAGACAAGGAAGCTCACCTACCAAGCTCACCTACCAAGCTCACCTACCAATCTCACCTACTAATTCCACCTACTAATCTCATCTACCCATCTACTACTACTCTGAATCCTCTATAAAAGGAAGCATGTGGAGAGCTCTAAACACAACACACACTTAGTGTTAGAAATAGCTTTTCATAGTTCTTGTATATTTTTCCTTCATTGTAATGGAGAGCTAAGTCACTTCTAGTCAATTCGGGACTCTTGAAGAGATTGTGGCTTGGATTCGTGAGACCTTGGTTATGTAATGTATTTGATTTATATTTGAATTCCTCTTCTCTTCTTCTTCTGTTCTCTTGATCTTGAATGCATGAATGGTGATTCTGTTTATGTTTGATCTGATTTGATCTTGGTTTAAGATTAAGTATTGTGTTGAAATTTAGAACTGATTGATCTAAACTAATCACGTAATTGAAGAGGTTAGGTTACTGATTTGTGCCTAGGTTAATTGAATTCGGTGCTTAAATTGACATATATTTACATGAATGGTGCGATTGCAGATTTGTGTTTATCACTTGTCAATTGAATTCTGGACGATTGTCTAGTATGAATTCTAGATCGATGCGAGAGATCTCGGTTAGATCCAAGTTAACCATTCAAATGTATTTCAGGTGTTTGTTGAAAGGTCTATGATTGAATCCACCCAATCTCGGATAGATTTGAATTGATTTGTTCTTTTAATTGTTATTTCTCTTTAAATCCTGTCACTTGCGATCCTTGAACCATCAAAACCCCCTTTTTCTAACTTTCACTTGATTTGATCAAATTGCATCTACGATCCTTGAGGAGACGATCCGGTGTTGTTCACTATACTACAAGTTTAGGTAATAACTTCGGTTATAATTTTGACTGAGTTCGGCGCTCGTCAAAATTTTGGCCTTGAATTCTTTGGGGAACTCGTAGGTGTAATCTTTTCATTTTGAGTAACCTTACTAATTTTTGTTCTTTCTTACCTATTCTAACAGTTATTTTTCATTTACTAACATTGTTCATACCATACTAACGTTTTTATCTTAGCTTTTGAATTTTTCTGATTTAGGAAAGACGGAAAACAGGTGATTACGGGTAACTATTGCAATTTTCGAACTGAAACATGCCCAGAATGAGCTGAAACTTGGTCGGTTGAAGGAAAACAGCCTGATAAACAAGACTCACAGTAAACTGTGAGGTCACCCCTGGTTTTTCGAAATTCTATCATTTAGACCACTTTTTCAATTTTTTAATATTTTTTATTGCATTTTCTAGTTTCATTTTTATGTAGATTTTGTTCTGTGTTGATTCCATAATTTTTAAAAATGTTTAGACATATTAACTAGATTTATTTTTGCATATTTTGAGTGTTGATCCCATACTAACTCTTTCTTTTTAATTTTTTCTTTTTCTTTCATTATCATTTTGTTGCATTCATTTGCATTTTAAGGATACAATGGACCATGCATAATGGAGTCAAAACTTGAGGAGTTGACTTCTTTGGTAAGACATATAGTAGTGAGACAACAATCACTGTGCGGAAGCTACACTTGTGTGTAACATTTGTTTTTGTTCATCTCACCCTACATATGCATGCCCTACACTTCAAGTATGGTAGTTCTGTTTTCCGGATCAACTTGTTACAAGCTGTGGTGGTTATTTTCCTGATGAACCACAGTTCCAGCAGCAGCAACAGAGTTATGACCCCTTCTTCAACACATACAACCCTAGCTGGGAATACTATCCGGATCTGGGATATGGCAATACGGCATCACTACAGCAACAATCATTTCAATATGAGCAGCCATTCCAGCAGATAACAAGTCCATCAACCACAAAACTTGAGCCTTCATGGGAGGACTTGATGAAAACCCAAATTGAGTTCCAGCAGAATTTCACTGCCACTATTCAGGATTTAACAACCCAAATTGACCAGTTGACAACCACTGTTAATGAACTGAGATGTCAAGAGTCAGGCCAACTCTTTCCCCAAACAATTCCCAACTCCCTACATTCTAATTGTTATATTGATTTACATGCAGACTTAGTTGAGGAAACTCATGATGAGTTGTGTACTGAATTTCCTGATTTAATTGGTTTTGATGATTCTATCAATTGCAACTCATGTGTTGATCATGATGGTGATATAAAATGTGTTGTGTGTGCTGAAATTTCTGCATATTTGAAAACTAATGATTCATGTTTACGCAGGATCTAATGATATAGAAGGGTCTATCAACAATGTAGTTGCGAGAATCTAACGGAACATATAGGGAGGTGGAGTTGAAGGCCATTGAGGAATTTTCAAAGAAAAAGGAAAGTCAGCAGATGCTAGTAACTATTGAAGTGGATTTTGTTTTTAGGCCATGGTCCAACATTATCAATGAAAGCAAGATTGCAAAATTACATGTATTGCATGCCATTGGTGAAGTCAAGGAAGACCAATGGGACCCCAATGTGAACCCTCATGCTTCAAGCTTCACTGGGTTGTTACACTTCAACCAATGGGACCGTAGTGGAAGCTATCATGTTATGTCAACAATAACCTGGTCATCACGTTTCAACCAATGGGATCCTGGTGGAGTCTTTTCACCAACCTCACTTAATAAGACCAATGGACACCGCCTTAAACAGTATCATGAACTTCCAGAGAATGCAGAAGTGGAGGTGATGAACCTTCTCCATCCGCATTATGAATAAGAAAAAAAAAAAAAAAAAAAAAAAAAAAAAAGAAAAGAAAAGAAAAGAAAAAAAAAAAAAAAGCAGTTGTGTGCCGACAATGAGGTAGGTAGTGTCACTCGAAGCATGTGGAGGTCATTTTTTTTCTTCGGCGACAACAAACTGCGAAAATCTTGCGGTATGGATTTTATTGGCCTACTTTATTAAAGGTCTGTTACACCTTTTGCAAAAGCTGCGGAAATTGGTCAAAAAGTTACGCTTTGAGATTATCGTCTGCACCTACTCGGGGACGTAGATATTGAGGATCCTAGGAATGGTACTGCGCTTAAGTTAATGGACAAAGACTCAACCATTCTGGAAAACCAAGTTCTTGAGTTCTTTGTGTTGCCGGTTAAATGGCGGATACGGTACTCGTGACTCTTGAGTCGGTTTATTCTTCGATTTCCCAAAATAACCGAACCCTTCTTCTCCTTCAAAATGGATGTCATTCTTTCAAACCACGAGAAAACATTTTCCTTCTCTTCCTCAAAATGCTCGAGAAAAATCTACAAAGTTCGATGTGAGAGATTGAGAATGTTAATGCACAAGGGTATGCGAGAAGATGTACTGTTGGATAATTGAAGCGAAGGTCCGATTAGCGGTGAGTCCTCAATTTCATTTGACTCATATATGCCCGGTCTTGGAAGAAGTTCATATTCTAAAAGGAGAAGAGCAAAAAGGTTACAAGTCCTGTCACAAATGTGGACGATGGAAGCTGTAACAAGCGATGTCGTACTAAGGGGATGGTTTCCGCAAATAGAGAAGATAAAATTTTCTTCATTAAGAATGGATGAGTAAGGAGTCATTAGATGATATCTTATTGACTCTTGAGACGCATTCTTGTGGATTGGTGCATCGTGAAATTCTTAAATTGTGGAATCTCTTCAAGGATGAAGAACAACGCTACAGTCTTGGGAATCTGACTCTAAAAGACCCTGTTTGCCAATTTATAAGAAAATTGGATGGGAAGCTTATCCTCGACTCATAGAAGACGTTTAAGCCGTTACTGGACGTTAAACCAGAGGCAGATGTGAGCCATATCCACAAACAATCTGTACATATCATCTTCTTCTTCTTCTTCATGTCATTTTTCAAAAAAAAAAAAAAAAAACAAAAAAAAAAAAAAAACAAAAAAACAAAAAAAAACAAAAAAAATGAAAAAAAAAAATGTCTACTTCTTAGGGTTGGCTTTGGTAACACAAACCGTGAATGGGGAAATGCATGCATCTGATCCAGCCTTCTTAATTGAAAAACAAAGAAGGTAGATTGTATCCACATGTGAGGCGGCCGGTCGTATTATGGCCACTTGTCCCTTTTGGGAGCCCTATGTTGCTTATTTGGTCTTGAATGGGTCGAATCTTGGTCAACAATGCTTTGGCACAAAGCCGAAAGAAGCAGAACTACCTCCATCCCAATCTTAATATAAAGATACGCCATGGAGACCGTACATACTGGTATGTCATCATTTTCTATTTCTTTTATCTTTGTATCATTTTGTTGTATTTTGATTTTTGTACGAGACGATCCTTTGAACAGGGTCCTTCGGGGGTTTCTAGACTTCTTTACCTTGATGGTTTTCTTGAAGTCAAAAAAAAAAAAAAAATTTCGTGTCTCTTAATTTCAACCTTTTCGACAACACCAACCTACCCTCATAGGTGCAATTATTCCCTTTCCATTCTTTTTCCTATTTAAACACCCCATTTTCTCCATTTTCCTTCAAACTCGAAACACTCAAGGGGAGGAAGAGTATAGAATGGGGCCTTCTATTCGTAACCTAAAAAATGTCTGTGTTTTTGTGGGTCGAGTTATGGGAAGGGATTAGAGTTTGTAAACGCAGCTAGCACTCTTGGTCGATCACTTGTCTGCGAGGAATATTCATCTTGTATATGGGGGAGGTTGTCGTGGGTTAATGGGGGCTGTATCACTCTTTGCCTTTTTAGGAGGCAGTCAGGTTTTAGGTGTTATTCCTAAATCTTTAGCTGAAAATAACATCACTGGAAGGACAGTTGGAGAAGAAATTCAGGTAACATCTATGCATGGCCGAATGAAAACAATGGTTGACAATTCTGATGCATTTCTTGTCTTACCTGGTGGTTTTGGTACTTTGGAAGATATTTTTCAAATTGTCTCTTGGGCCGAACTGAACATCCACCATAGACCCATTGGTTTGTTGAATGTTAATAATTTCTTTGATCTTTTGTTATCTTTTTCTTGACAAAGTTTGTGGAACAGAAATTTATCACTCCTTCGGCAAGACAACTTCTTATCTCTGCCTCCACTATTGATGAGCTCATTGATAAATTAGAAGCTTTTGAGTATGTACCTGATCAGGTATTAGCTCGGATAGATTGGTCAACAGGAAGCAGCGAAGGAAGTAACAAGAAACAAAAGCCAGATCTGCGACTTCATCTTTAATGGGTTTGATTTTGTTGTACTTTGTTTCTGTTTAAATTTGTGTCAGCTTTCTCTAACAGGTAATATCTTCTATCCTTTACTCATCTATATTTTAACATTGAGGACAATGTTGTGATCTAGTTGGGGGGGAAGGATAGTTAACCCAAAAAAAAAAAAAAAAAAAAATATAAAAAAATATAAAAAAATAAAATATAAAAAAAATAAAAAAATATAATAAATTTGTTGTTTTGTTTAAGTATGATATGATTGTCATGTACTTATTAAATCAATTAGCGATGACAGAGTAAGGAGTAATTTTACTCTTGAGACGCATCTTAATTGGTGGCAGAGTAAGGAGTTTTTTAGGTAGTAACTAATTAGTACTAAAGTTTTTGATTTCTTTTCAGGGTCTGATGCGGTACTGACAGTGTGTTTCTTTTCTTCTTGGCGTTGATTCACTTCTTATCAGATTGTGTTGCTCTTTTCTATATCTCTCTTTCACTTTGAAGGCAATGTTATATTAAGCGTGGGGGAGAGATTTCAGTATGTTTTTTTAAAAAAAAAAAATCAAAAAAAAAAATCAAAAAAAAAGAGGTTCATTGTATGATTGAATAACTTTTCTCCCTTCTTGAACTGATATGCTTGGTGATGGATGATTGAATTGATGAATTGGGTTTGATGGATGCATACCTTGTGAGATTTTGAGCCTAATGGATGGATTCAACATTTATGCCATTCTCTTCTTTCTTGTGTGATTTTCACTCATGTTAATGACCACTCTAGAACTTGCTTTGATTCTTTTTGAGGCTACATTTCACTTGCATGCATGAACATGATTGAGGCCCTCTTTCTTAGCTAGTTTAACCAAATAGCCAACCTTGTTTTCAATATGATATCAAGCACTCTTTTGACCTCTCGAAAATTCTCGATTCGATTCCTGCCAACCTTGTATATTTACCTTTGCTTAACCCCTTTGAGCTTATTTGACCATTCCTTGTTTCTAGCTCATTATGTGCCTTAAATGAAAAATCGTGTTCTTACTTTACCTTAGGGAATAAAAGAACATTAGCCTGGTTAATGGATGAGTTTTTGAACAAGTGTGGGGGTGTGTGTACAAAATGGTTGTTGAAAAAAAAAAGAAAAAAAAAGAAAAGAAAGAGTGCCTAAAAAAAAAAAAAAAAGAAAAGAAAAATGTATGTATATAGTTATGTTCATATATATATATATAAAAAAAAAAAAGAAGAGAGAGAGAAAAGGATTGGGAAATGAATATGTAAAGGGATATACATTAGAGTTGAGATGAACTTTTATGCTCGTTATTTGAACTCAATTTCTCATTTGCTTTTATTCTCTTTGGTATTTATCTTCTCATATCCATTTTATCCTCTCTGTTACCTTGACCTCACTACAACCTTGAATAAAGTCCTCATGATTTGTGTGTGCATGTGTTTTGAGTAGTGGAGAAGTAGAAGATAAGCAAGCTTATGGTAGTGCAATTTTCATGGGTTGAATTGAGTGAAATACCTACCTTTTAAACACTTAAGAGATTGAGAGGGAATCTTGTGAAGATCCATCATTCTTAATTCATTCTTTTCAACGGAAGTTTCCTTGCTTGTTGGTTTGAGATGTGAAGAAATGTTACCTCATTTATGCTTTGATCCCTTGAATTTCTTGTTGCTCTTCTTGCTTCATTGAGTCCTTTAGAGTTTTTAACTTTTAAGTTTGTGTCGTTTGTCTTTGTCTTCTAACTTTAGTTTTATATGTTTTGCCCAGGAGTGCAAAAAGCTAAGTGTGGGGAATTTGATAATCACATATTTTATTCATTAAGAAACCCTTATGTTTAGTTATTTACACTCTTCATGTACTTAATTGACTGAATTTGATTATGTTTTGTAAGTTTGAACTCGAATCGGACTTAATTGATTTTTTCAAGTATTATTCTAGTCTTACACTGTTTCTGTATTTTAGCCATATCTTGAGTTCTAAATGTCTGATAATTATGAATTTTACCTTGTAGGAAAGATAAGAGAGAGCTCTACAACTTTGATGAAGAGCTCAAAGTCAATTTCAGACATCTAGTGGAGCTAATTGGGCATGGAAATCAGAATACGGGATTTGTGACTAGAACCCGAACAGTGTGTAGTAACCAGAACATAATTCGAGTTTGGGCATATAAAATGGGCTGAAAATTTGTAATATGAAAGTTAAGACCCATATGTACAACTTTCATGTCAAGCACAAAACTTGATTCGGGCTCCTTGATGGAGATATTGGGTCTGAAAGTCAAAACAGAGGTGCTGAAACTGGTCCTGAACAGTCTGTAGTAATTGGGTCATATCTTGGGCTGTAGGACGAATTTTTGGGTGCTTCCAGAGCCATTGGAAATCTTAGACAATTTTCTACAACTTTCATGAAGACCACTTGGCTCAGAAATGACGAAATCAATAAGTTCAGCAATGAATACTTTCGGAGACAAGGAAGCTCACCTACCAAGCTCACCTACCAAGCTCACCTACCAATCTCACCTACTAATTCCACCTACTAATCTCATCTACCCATCTACTACTACTCTGAATCCTCTATAAAAGGAAGCATGTGGAGAGCTCTAAACACAACACACACTTAGTGTTAGAAATAGCTTTTCATAGTTCTTGTATATTTTTCCTTCATTGTAATGGAGAGCTAAGTCACTTCTAGTCAATTCGGGACTCTTGAAGAGATTGTGGCTTGGATTCGTGAGACCTTGGTTATGTAATGTATTTGATTTATATTTGAATTCCTCTTCTCTTCTTCTTTGTTCTCTTGATCTTGAATGCATGAATGGTGATTCTGTTTATGTTTGATCCGATTTGATCTTGGTTTAAGATTAAGTATTGTGTTGAAATTTAGAGCTGATTGATCTAAACTAATCACGTAATTGAAGAGGTTAGGTTACTGATTTGTGCCTAGGTTAATTGAATTCGGTGCTTAAATTGACATATATTTACATGAATGGTGCGATTGCAGATTTGTGTTTATCACTTGTCAATTGAATTCGGACGATTGTCTAGTATGAATTTCTGGATCGATGCGAGAGATCTCGGTTAGATCCAAGTTAACCATTCAAATGTATTTCGGTGTTTGTTGAAAGGTCTATGATTGAATCCACCCAATCTCGGATAGATTTCGAATTGATTTGTTCTTTTAATTGTTATTTCTCTTTAAATCCCGTCACATGCGATCCTTGAACCATCAAAAACCCCCTTTTTCTAACTTTCACTTGATTTGATCAAATTGCATCTACGATCCTTGAGGAGACGATCCGGTGTTGTTCACTATACTACAAGTTTAGGTAATAACTTCGGTTATAATTTTGACCGAGTTCGGCGCTCGTCAAAATTTTGCGTAGTCGTTAGGGGACCTCGTAGGTGTAATCTTTTCATTTTGAGTAACCTTACTAATTTTTGTTCTTTCTTACCTATTCTAACAGTTATTTTTCATTTACTAACATTGTTCATACCATACTAACGTTTTTATCTTAGCTTTTGAATTTTTCGATTTAGGAAAGACGGAAAAAACGGTGATTACGGTAACTATTGCAATTTTCGAACTGAAACATGCCCAGAATGAGCTGAAACTTGGTCGGTTGAAGGAAAACAGCCTGATAAACAAGACTCACAGTAAACTGTGAGGTCACCCCTGGTTTTTCGAAATTCTATCATTTAGACCACTTTTTCAATTTTTTAATTTTTTTATTGCATTTTCTAGTTTCATTTTTATGTAGATTTTGTTCTGTGTTGATTCCATAATTTTTAAAAATGTTTAGACATATTAACTAGATTTATTTTTGCATATTTTGAGTGTTGATCCCATACTAACTCTTTCTTTTTAATTTTTTCTTTTTCTTTCATTATCATTTTGTTGCATTCTGTTGCATTTTAAGGATACAATGGACCATGCATAATGGAGTCAAAACTTGAGGAGTTGACTTCTTTGGTAAGACATATAGTAGTGAGACAACAATCACACAGTGCAGAAGCTACACTTGTGTGTAACATTTGTTTTTGTTCATCTCACCCTACATATGCATGCCCTACACTTCGGTATGGTAGTTCTGTTTTTCCAGATCAACTTGTTACAAAGAAATGGTTATTTTCCGATGAACCACAGTCCAACAAAGAAAGAACAGAGTTATGACCCCTTCTTCAACACATACAACCCTAGCTGGGAATACTATCCGGATCTGGGATATGGCAATACAAGCATCACTACAAAGAACAATCATTTCAATATGAGCACCATTCCAGCAGATAACAAGTCCATCAACCACAAAACTTGAGCCTTCATGGGAGGACTTGATGAAAACCCAAATTGAGTTCAGTAATTTCACCGCCACTATTCAGATTTAACAACCCAAATTGACCAGGTTGACAACCATTGTTAATGAACTGAGATGTCAAGAGTCATGCCAACTCTTTCCCCAAACAATTCCCAACTCCCTACATTCTAATTGTTATATTGATTTACATGCAGACTTAGTTGAGGAAACTCATGATGAGTTGTGTCTTTGAATTTCCGATTTAATTGGTTTTGATGATTCTATCAATTGCAACTCATGTCTTTGATCATGATGGTGATATAAAATGTGTTGTGTGTGCTGAAATTTCTGCATATTTGAAAACTAATGATTCTGTTTACGCACGCAGGATCTAATGATATAGAAGGGTCTATCAACAATGTAGTTGTTGAGAATCTGGAACATATAGGGAGGTGGAGTTGAAGGCCATTGAGGAATTTTCAAAGAAAAAGGAAAGTCAGCAGATGCTAGTAACTACTGAAGTGGATTTTGTTTTTAGGCCATGGTCCAACATTATCAATGAAAGCAAGATTGCAAAATTACATGTATTGCATGCCATTGGTGAAGTCAAGGAAGACCAATGGGACCCCAATGTGAACCCTCATGCTTCAAGCTTCACTGGGTTGTTACACTTCAACCAATGGGACCGTAGTGGAAGCTATCATGTTATGTCAACAATAACCTGGTCATCACGTTTCAACCAATGGGATCCTGGTGGAGTCTTTTCACCAACCTCACTTAATAAGACCAATGGACACCGCCTTAAACAGTATCATGAACTTCCAGAGAATGCAGAAGTGGAGGTGATGAACCTTCTCCATCCGCATTATGAATAAGAAAAAAAAAAAAAAAAAAAAAAAAAAAAAAAAAAGAAAAGAAAAGAAAAGAAAAGAAAAAAAAAACAGGTTGTGTGCCCGACAATGAGGTAGGTAGTGTCACTCGAAGCATGTGGAGGTCATTTTTTTCTTCACGACAACAACTGCGAAAATCTTGCAGATGGATTTTATTGGCCTACTTTATTAAAGGTCCGTTACACCTTTTGCAAAAGCTGCGGAAATTGGTCAAAAAGTTCGCTTTGAGATTATCGTCCGCACCTACTCGGGGACGTAGATATTGAGGATCCTAGGAATGGTACTGCGCTTAAGTTAATGGACAAAGACTCAACCATTCCTGGAAAACCAAGTTCTTGAGTTCTTTGTGTTGCCGGTTAAATGGCGGATACGGTGACTCGTGACTCTTGAGTCGGTTTATTCTTCGAGTTTCCCAAAATAACCGAACCCTTCTTCTCCTTCAAAATGGATGTCATTCTTTCAAACCCGAGAAAACATTTTCCTTCTCTTCCTCAAAATGCTCGAGAAAAATCTACAAAGTTCGATGTGAGAGATTGAGAATGTTAATGCACAAGGGTATGCCGAGAAGATGTACGCTGTTGGATAATTGAAGCGAAGGTCCGATTAGCAGTGAGTCCTCAATTTCATTTGACTCATATATGCCGGGCCTTGGAAGAAGTTCATATTCTAAAAGGAGAAGAGCAAAAAGGTTACAAGTCCTGTCACAAATGTGGACGATGGAACTGTAACAAGCGATGTCGTACTAAGGGGATGGTTTCCGCAAATAGAGAAGATAAAATTTTCTTCATTAAGAATGGATCGAGTAAGGAGTCATTAGATGATATCTTATTGACTCTTGAGACGCATTCTTGTGGATTGGTGCATCGTGAAATTCTTAAATTGTGGAATCTCTTCAAGGATGAAGAACAACGCTACGATCTTGGGAATCGACTCTAAAAGACTCGTTTGCCAATTTATAAGAAAATTGGATGGGAAGCTTATCCTCGACTCATAGAAGACGTTTAAGCCGTTCATCGGACGTTAAACCAGAGGAGATGTGAGCCATATCCACAAACAATCTGTACATATCATCTTCTTCTTCTTCTTCATGTCATTTTTCAAAAAAAAAAAAAAAAAACCAAAAACAAAAAAAAAAAAAAAAAAAAAAAAAAACAAAAAAAATGAAAAAAAAAAAAATGTCTACTTCTTAGGGTTGGCTTTGGTAACACAAACCGTGAATGGGGAAATGCATGCATCCTGATCCAGCCTTCTTAATTGAAAAACAAAGAAGGTAGATTGTATCCCACATGTGAGGCAGCCAGTCGTATTATGGCCACTTGTCCCTTTTGGGAGCCCTATGTTGCGCTGGTCTTGAATGAGTCGAATACTGGTCAACAATGCTTTGGCACAAAGCCGAAAGAGCAGACTACCTCCATCCCAATCTTAATATAAAGATACGCCATGGAGACTGTACATACAGGTATGTCATCATTTTCTATTTCTTTTATCTTTGTATCATTTTGTTGTATTTTGATTTTTGTACGACGATCCTTTGAACAGGGTCCTTCGGGGGTTTCTAGACTTCTTTACCTTGATGGTTTTCTTGAAGTCAAAAAAAAAAAAAAAAAAAATTCTCGTGTCTCTTAATTTCAACCTTTTTCGACAAATGTAACCCAACCTACCCTCATAGGTGCAATTATTCCCCTTTCCATTCTTTTTCCTATTTAAACACCCCATTTTCTCCCTTTTCCTTCAAACTCAGAAACACTCAAGGGGAGGAAGAGTATAGAATGGGGCCTTCTATTCGTAACCTAAAAAATGTCCGTGTTTTTTGTGGGTCGAGTTATGGGAAGGATTAGAGTTTGTAAACGCAGACTAGCACTCTTGGTCGATCACTTGCTGCGAGGAATATTCATCTTGTATATGGGGAGGTTGTCGTGGGTTAATGGGGGCTGTATCACTTCACTTGCCTTTTTAGGAGGCAATCGGGTTTTAGGTGTTATTCCTAAACCTTTAGCCGAAAATAACATCACCTTTGGAAGGACAGCTTGGAGAAGAAATTGTGTAACATCTATGCATGGCCGAATGAAAACAATGGTTGATAATTCGATGCATTTCTTGTCTTACCCGGTGGTTTTGGTACTTTGGAAGATATTTTTCAAATTGTCTCTTGGTCGAACCGAACATCCACCATAGACCCATTGGTTTGTTGAATGTTAATAATTTCTTTGATCTTTTGTTATCTTTTCTTGACAAAGTCAGTGGAACGTAAATTTATCACTCCTTCTAAGAAGACAACTTCTTATCTCTCGCCTCCACTATTGATGAGCTCATTGATAAATTAGAAGCTTTTGAGTATGTACCGATCGTATTAGCTCGAGATAGATTGGTCAACAGAAGCGGCCGAAGGAAGTAACAAGAAACAAAAGCCGACTCTGCGACTTCATCTTTAATGGGTTTGATTTTGTTGTACTTTGTTTCTGTTTAAATTTGTGTCAGCTTTCTCTAACAGGTAATATCTTCTATCCTTTACTCATCTATATTTTAACATTGAGGACAATGTTGTGATCTAGTTGGGGGGGAAGGATAGTTGACCCAAAAAAAAAATAAAAAAAAATATAAAAAATAAAATATAAAAAAATAAAAAAATATAATAAATTTGTTGTTTTGTTTAAGTATGATATGATTGTCATGTACTTATTAAATCAATTAGCGATGGCGTAGTAAGGAGTAATTTTACTCTTGAGACGCATCTTAATTGGTGGCGAGTAAGGAGTTTTTTAGGTAGTAACTAATTAGTACTAAAGTTTTTGATTTCTTTTCTGGGTCTGCGATCGCAGATCGACAAAGTGTGTTTCTTTTCTTCTTGGCGTTGATTCACTTCTTATCGATTGTGTTGCTCTTTTCTATATCTCTTTCACTTTGAAGGCAATGTTATATTAAGCGTGGGGAGAGATTTCAAAGATGTTTTTTTTAAAAAAAAAATCAAAAAAAAATCAAAAAAAGAGGTTCATTGCATGATTGAATAACTTTTCTCCCTTCTTGAACCGATATGCTTGGTGATGGATGATTGAATTGATGAATTGGGTTTGATGGATGCATACCTTGTGAGATTTTGAGCCTAATGGATGGATTCAACATTTATGCCATTCTCTTCTTTCTTGTGTGATTTTCACTCATGTTAATGACCACTCTAGAACTTGCTTTGATTCTTTTTGAGGCTACATTTCACTTGCATGCATGAACATGATTGAGGCCCTCTTTCTTAGCTAGTTTAACCAAATAGCCAACCTTGTTTTCAATATGATATCAAGCACTCTTTTGACCTCTCGAAAATTCTCGATTCCTGCCAACCTTGTATATTTACCTTTGCTTAACCCCTTTGAGCTTATTTGACCATTCCTTGTTTCTAGCTCATTATGTGCCTTAAATGAAAAATCGTGTTCTTACTTTACCTTAGGGAATAAAAGAACATTAGCCTGGTTAATGGATGAGTTTTTGAACAAGTGTGGGGGTGTGTGTACAAAATGGTTGTTGAAAAAAAAAAAAAAAAAGAAAAGAAAGAGTGCCTAAAAAAAAAAAAAAAAAAAGAAAAGAAAAATGTATGTATATAGTTATGTTCATATATATATATATAAAAAAAAAAAGAAGAGAGAGAGAAAAGGATTGGGAAATGAATATGTAAAGGGATATACATTAGAGTTGAGATGAACTTTTATGCTCGTTATTTGAACTCAGCTCTCATTTGCTTTTATTCTCTTTGGTATTTATCTTCTCATATCCATTTTATCCTCTTCTGTTACCTTGACCTCACTACAACCTTGAATAAAGTCCTCATGATTTGTGTGTGCATGTGTTTTGAGTAGTGGAGAAGTAGAAGATAAGCAAGCTTATGGTAGTGCAATTTTCATGGGTTGAATTGAGTGAAATACCTACCTTTTAAACACTTGAGAGATTGAGAGGAATCTTGTGAAGATCCATCATTCTTAATTCATTCTTTTCAACGGAAGTTTCCTTGCTTGTTGGTTTGAGATGTGAAGAAATGTTACCTCATTTATGCTTTGATCCCTTGAATTTCTTGTTGCTCTTCTTGCTTCATTGAGTCCTTTAGAGTTTTTAACTTTTAAGTTTGTGTCGTTTGTCTTTGTCTTCTAACTTTAGTTTTATATGTTTTGCCCAGGAGTGCAAAAAGCTAAGTGTGGGGAATTTGATAATCACATATTTTATTCATTAAGAAACCCTTATGTTTAGTTATTTACACTCTTCATGTACTTAATTGATCTGAATTTGATTATGTTTTGTAAGTTTGAACTCGAATCGGACTTAATTGATTTTTTCAGTATTATTCGGGTCTTACACTGTTTCTGTATTTTAGCCATATCTTGAGTTCTAAATGTCTGATAATTATGAATTTTACCTTGTAGGAAAGATAAGAGAGAGCTCTACAACTTTGATGAAGAGCTCAAAGTCAATTTCAGACATCTAGTGGAGCTAATTGGGCATGGAAATCAGAATACGGGATTTGTGACTGGAACCCGAACAGTGTGTAGTAACCAGAACATAATTCGAGTTTGGGCATATAAAATGGGCTGAAAATTTGTAATATGAAAGTTAAGACCCATATGTACAACTTTCATGTCAAGCACAAAACTTGATTCGGGCTCCTTGATGGAGATATTGGGTCTGAAAGTCAAAACAGAGGTGCTGAAACTGGTCCTGAACAGTCTGTAGTAATTGGGTCATATCTTGGGCTGTAGGACGAATTTTTGGGTGCTTCCAGAGCCATTGGAAAGCTTAGACAATTTTCTAGAACTTTCATGAAGACCACTTGGCTCAGAAATGACGAAATCAATAAGTTCAGCAATGAATACTTTCGGAGACAAGGAAGCTCACCTACCAAGCTCACCTACCAAGCTCACCTACCAATCTCACCTACTAATTCCACCTACTAATCTCATCTACCCATCTACTACTACTCTGAATCCTCTATAAAAGGAAGCATGTGGAGAGCTCTAAACACAACACACACTTAGTGTTAGAAATAGCTTTTCATAGTTCTTGTATATTTTTCCTTCATTGTAATGGAGAGCTAAGTCACTTCTAGTCAATTCGGGACTCTTGAAGAGATTGTGGCTTGGATTCGTGAGACCTTGGTTATGTAATGTATTTGATTTATATTTGAATTCCTCTTCTCTTCTTCTTCTCGTTCTCTTGATCTTGAATGCATGAATGGTGATTCTGTTTATGTTTGATCTGATTTGATCTTGGTTTAAGATTAAGTATTGTGTTGAAATTTAGAACTGATTGATCTAAACTAATCACGTAATTGAAGAGGTTAGGTTACTGATTTGTGCCTAGGTTAATTGAATTCGGTGCTTAAATTGACATATATTTACATGAATGGTGCGATTGCAGATTTGTATTTATCACTTGTCAATTGAATTTGACGATTGTCTAGTATGAATTTGGATCGATGCAGAGATCTCTGTTAGATCCAAGTTAACCATTCAAATGTATTTCAGGTGTTTGTTGAAAGGTCTATGATTGAATCCACCCAATCTCGGATAGATTTCTGAATTGACTGTTCTTTTAATTGTTATTTCTCTTTAAATCCTCCATCGCGATCCTTGAACCATCAAAACCCCCTTTTTCTAACTTTCACTTGATTTGATCAAATTGCATCTACGATCCTTGAGGAGACGATCCGGTGTTGTTCACTATACTACAAGTTTAGGTAATAACTTTGCGGTTATAATTTTGATCGAGTTCTAGCGCTCGTCAAAATTTTGGCGCTGTCATTTGGGACCTCGTAGGTGTAATCTTTTCATTTTGAGTAACCTTACTAATTTTTGTTCTTTCTTACCTATTCTAACAGTTATTTTTCATTTACTAACATTGTTCATACCATACTAACGTTTTTATCTTAGCTTTTGAATTTTTCTGATTTAGGAAAGACGGAAAACAGTGATTACGGGTAACTATTGCAATTTTCGAACTGAAACATGCCCAGAATGAGCTGAAACTTGGTCGGTTGAAGGAAAACAGCCTGATAAACAAGACTCACAGTAAACTGTGAGGTCACCCCTGGTTTTTCGAAATTCTATCATTTAGACCACTTTTTCAATTTTTTAATTTTTTTATTGCATTTTCTAGTTTCATTTTTATGTAGATTTTGTTCTGTGTTGATTCCATAATTTTTAAAAATGTTTAGACATATTAACTAGATTTATTTTTGCATATTTTGAGTGTTGATCCCATACTAACTCTTTCTTTTTAATTTTTTCTTTTTCTTTCATTATCATTTTGTTGCATTCTCGTTGCATTTTAAGGATACAATGGACCATGCATAATGGAGTCAAAACTTGAGGAGTTGACTTCTTTGGTAAGACATATAGTAGTGAGACAACAATCACTCTGGCAGAAGCTACACTTGTGTGTAACATTTGTTTTTGTTCATCTCACCCTACATATGCATGCCCTACACTTCAAGTATGGTAGTTCGTTTTTCCAGATCAACTTGTTACAGAAAACCTGGTTATTTTCCCGATGAACCACAGTTCCAACAAGAAGAACAGAGTTATGACCCCTTCTTCAACACATACAACCCTAGCTGGGAATACTATCCGGATCCTGGGATATGGCAATACAAGATCACTACAAAGAACAATCATTTCAATATGAGTACCATTCCAAACAGATAACAAGTCCATCAACCACAAAACTTGAGCCTTCATGGGAGGACTTGATGAAAACCCAAATTGAGTTCCAAAGCAGAATTTCACTGCCACTATTCAGATTTAACAACCCAAATTGACCAGTTGACAACCACTGTTAATGAACTGAGATGTCAAGAGTCAGGCCAACTCTTTCCCCAAACAATTCCCAACTCCCTACATTCTAATTGTTATATTGATTTACATGCAGACTTAGTTGAGGAAACTCATGATGAGTTGTGTGCTGAATTTCCTGATTTAATTGGTTTTGATGATTCTATCAATTGCAACTCATGTGCTTGATCATGATGGTGATATAAAATGTGTTGTGTGTGCTGAAATTTCTCGCATATTTGAAAACTAATGATTCTGTTTACGCAGGATCTAATGATATAGAAGGGTCTATCAACAATGTAGTTGCGTAATCTGGAACATATAGGGAGGTGGAGTTGAAGGCCATTGAGGAATTTTCAAAGAAAAAGGAAAGTCAGCAGATGCTAGTAACTACTGAAGTGGATTTTGTTTTTAGGCCATGGTCCAACATTATCAATGAAAGCAAGATTGCAAAATTACATGTATTGCATGCCATTGGTGAAGTCAAGGAAGACCAATGGGACCCCAATGTGAACCCTCATGCTTCAAGCTTCACTGGGTTGTTACACTTCAACCAATGGGACCGTAGTGGAAGCTATCATGTTATGTCAACAATAACCTGGTCATCACGTTTCAACCAATGGGATCCTGGTGGAGTCTTTTCACCAACCTCACTTAATAAGACCAATGGACACCGCCTTAAACAGTATCATGAACTTCCAGAGAATGCAGAAGTGGAGGTGATGAACCTTCTCCATCCGCATTATGAATAAGAAAAAAAAAAAAGAAAAAAAAAAAAAAAAAAAAAAGAAAAGAAAAGAAAAGAAAAAAAAAAAAAAAATGGGGTTGTGTGCCCGACAATGAGGTAGGTAGTGTCACTCGAAGCATGTGGAGGTCATTTTTTTCTTCAACGACAACAACTCGCGAAAATCTTGCAAGATGGATTTTATTGGCCTACTTTATTAAAGGTCTGTTACACCTTTTGCAAAAAGCATGCGGAAATTGGTCAAAAAGTTACGCTTTGAGATTATCGTCTGCACCTACTCGGGGACGTAGATATTGAGGATCCTAGGAATGGTACTGCGCTTAAGTTAATGGACAAAGACTCAACCATTCCCGGAAAACCAAGTTCTTGAGTTCTTTGTGTTGCCGGTTAAATGGCGGATACTTGTACTCGTGACTCTTGAGTCGGTTTATTCTTCGATTTCCCAAAATAACCGAACCCTTCTTCTCCTTCAAAATGGATGTCATTCTTTCAAACCCGAGAAAACATTTTCCTTCTCTTCCTCAAAATGCTCGAGAAAAATCTACAAAGTTCGATGTGAGAGATTGAGAATGTTAATGCACAAGGGTATGCCGAAGATGTACGCTGGATAATTGAAGCGAAGGTCCGATTAGCAGTGAGTCCTCAATTTCATTTGACTCATATATGCCCGGTCTTGGAAGAAGTTCATATTCTAAAAGGAGAAGAGCAAAAAGGTTACAAGTCCGTCACAAATGTGGACGATGGAATCAGTAACAAGCGATGTCGTACTAAGGGGATGGTTTCCGCAAATAGAGAAGATAAAATTTTCTTCATTAAGAATGGATGAGTAAGGAGTCATTAGATGATATCTTATTGACTCTTGAGACGCATTCTTGTGGATTGGTGCATCGTGAAATTCTTAAATTGTGGAATCTCTTCAAGGATGAAGAACAACGCTACGATCTTGGGAATCGACTCTAAAAGACCTCGTTTGCCAATTTATAAGAAAATTGGATGGGAAGCTTATCCTCGACTCATAGAAGACGTTTAAGCGGATTCTTCGGACGTTAAACCAGAGGCAGATGTGAGCCATATCCACAAACAATCTGTACATATCATCTTCTTCTTCTTCTTCTTCATGTCATTTTTCAAAAAAAAATAAAAAAAAACCAAAAACAAAAAAAAAACAAAAAAACAAAAAAAAAACAAAAAAAAAATGAAAAAAAAAATGTCTACTTCTTAGGGTTGGCTTTGGTAACACAAACCGTGAATGGGGAAATGCATGCATCCTGATCCAGCCTTCTTAATTGAAAAACAAAGAAGGTAGATTGTATCCCACATGTGAGGCAGCCAGTCGTATTATGGCCACTTGTCCCTTTTGGGAGCCCTATGTTGCGCTGGTCTTGAATGAGTCGAATACTGGTCAACAATGCTTTGGCACAAAGCCGAAAGAGCAGACTACCTCCATCCCAATCTTAATATAAAGATACGCCATGGAGACTGTACATACAGGTATGTCATCATTTTCTATTTCTTTTATCTTTGTATCATTTTGTTGTATTTTGATTTTTGTACAGACGATCCTTTGAACAGGGTCCTTCAGGGGTTTCTAGACTTCTTTACCTTGATGGTTTTCTTGAAGTCAAAAAAAAAAAAAAAAAAATTCTGTGTCTCTTAATTTCAACCTTTTCTGACAACAGCCAACCTACCCTCATAGGTGCAATTATTCCCCTTTCCATTCTTTTTCCTATTTAAACACCCCATTTTCTCCATTTTCCTTCAAACTCAGAAACACTCAAGGGGAGGAAGAGTATAGAATGGGGCCTTCTATTCGTAACCTAAAAAATGTCTGTGTTTTTTGTGGGTCGAGTTATGGGAAGGGATTAGAGTTTGTAAACGCAGCTAGCACTCTTGGTCGATCACTTGCTGCGAGGAATATTCATCTTGTATATGGGGGAGGTTGTCGTGGGTTAATGGGGGCTGTATCACTTGCTGCCTTTTTAGGAGGCAGTCAGGTTTTAGGTGTTATTCCTAAACCTTTAGCTGAAAATAACATCACTGGAAGGACAGTTGGAGAAGAAATTCAGGTAACATCTATGCATGGCCGAATGAAAACAATGGTTGATAATTCGATGCATTTCTTGTCTTACCGGTGGTTTTGGTACTTTGGAAGATATTTTTCAAATTGTCTCTTGGTCGAACCGAACATCCACCATAGACCCATTGGTTTGTTGAATGTTAATAATTTCTTTGATCTTTTGTTATCTTTTCTTGACAAAGCTGTGGAACAGAAATTTATCACTCCTTCGGCAAGACAACTTCTTATCTCTCGCCTCCACTATTGATGAGCTCATTGATAAATTAGAAGCTTTTGAGTATGTACTGATCGGTATTAGCTCGATAGATTGGTCAACAGAAGCGGCGAAGGAAGTAACAAGAAACAAAAGCCGATCTGCGACTTCATCTTTAATGGGTTTGATTTTGTTGTACTTTGTTTCTGTTTAAAACTTTCTCTAACAGGTAATATCTTCTATCCTTTACTCATCTATATTTTAACATTGAGGACAATGTTGTGATCTAGTTGGGGGGAAGGATAGTTAACCCAAAAAAAAAAAAAAATATATAAAAAAATAAAATATAAAAAAAATAAAAAAATATAATAAATTTGTTGTTTTGTTTAAGTATGATATGATTGTCATGTACTTATTAAATCAATTAGCGATGGCAGAGTAAGGAGTAATTTTACTCTTGAGACGCATCTTAATTGGTGGCAGAGTAAGGAGTTTTTTAGGTAGTAACTAATTAGTACTAAAGTTTTTGATTTCTTTTCAGGGTCTGATGCGGTACTGACAGTGTGTTTCTTTTCTTCTTGGCGTTGATTCACTTCTTATCAGGTTGTGTTGCTCTTTTCTATATCTCTCTTTCACTTTGAAGGCAATGTTATATTAAGCGTGGGGGAGAGATTTCAAGTATGTTTTTTTAAAAAAAAAAAAAAAAAAAAAAAAAAAAATCAAAAAAGAGGTTCATTGCATGATTGAATAACTTTTCTCCCTTCTTGAACCGATATGCTTGGTGATGGATGATTGAATTGATGAATTGGGTTTGATGGATGCATACCTTGTGAGATTTTGAGCCTAATGGATGGATTCAACATTTATGCCATTCTCTTCTTTCTTGTGTGATTTTCACTCATGTTAATGACCACTCTAGAACTTGCTTTGATTCTTTTTGAGGCTACATTTCACTTGCATGCATGAACATGATTGAGGCCCTCTTTCTTAGCTAGTTTAACCAAATAGCCAACCTTGTTTTCAATATGATATCAAGCACTCTTTTGACCTCTCGAAAATTCTCTGATTCCTGCCAACCTTGTATATTTACCTTTGCTTAACCCCTTTGAGCTTATTTGACCATTCCTTGTTTCTAGCTCATTATGTGCCTTAAATGAAAAATCGTGTTCTTACTTTACCTTAGGGAATAAAAGAACATTAGCCTGGTTAATGGATGAGTTTTTGAACAAGTGTGGGGTGTGTGTACAAAATGGTTGTTGAAAAAAAAAAAAGAAAAAGAAAAGAAAGAGTGCCTAAAAAAAAAAAAAAAAAAGAAAAGAAAAATGTATGTATATAGTTATGTTCATATATATATATATAAAAAAAAAAAAAAGAAGAGAGAGAGAAAAGGATTGGGAAATGAATATGTAAAGGGATATACATTAGAGTTGAGATGAACTTTTATGCTTTCGTTATTTGAACTCATTTCTCATTTGCTTTTATTCTCTTTGGTATTTATCTTCTCATATCCATTTTATCCTCTTCGTTACCTTGACCTCACTACAACCTTGAATAAAGTCCTCATGATTTGTGTGTGCATGTGTTTTGAGTAGTGGAGAAGTAGAAGATAAGCAAGCTTATGGTAGTGCAATTTTCATGGGTTGAATTGAGTGAAATACCTACCTTTTAAACACTTAAGAGATTGAGAGGGAATCTTGTGAAGATCCATCATTCTTAATTAATTCTTTTCAACGGAAGTTTCCTTGCTTGTTGGTTTGAGATGTGAAGAAATGTTACCTCATTTATGCTTTGATCCCTTGAATTTCTTGTTGCTCTTCTTGCTTCATTGAGTCATTTAGAGTTTTTAACTTTTAAGTTTGTGTCGTTTGTCTTTGTCTTCTAACTTTAGTTTTATATGTTTTGCCCAGGAGTGCAAAAAGCTAAGTGTGGGGAATTTGATAATCACATATTTTATTCATTAAGAAACCCTTATGTTTAGTTATTTACACTCTTCATGTACTTAATTGTGAATTTGATTATGTTTTGTAAGTTTGAACTCGAATCGGACTTAATTGATTTTTTCAAGATTATTCGGGTCTTACACTGTTTCTGTATTTTAGCCATATCTTGAGTTCTAAATGTCTGATAATTATGAATTTTACCTTGTAGGAAAGATAAGAGAGAGCTCTACAACTTTGATGAAGAGCTCAAAGTCAATTTCAGACATCTAGTGGAGCTAATTGGGCATGGAAATCAGAATACGGGATTTGTGACTGGAACCCGAACAGTGTGTAGTAACCAGAACATAATTCGAGTTTGGGCATATAAAATGGGCTGAAAATTTGTAATATGAAAGTTAAGACCCATATGTACAACTTTCATGTCAAGCACAAAACTTGATTCGGGCTCCTTGATGGAGATATTGGGTCTGAAAGTCAAAACAGAGGTGCTGAAACTGGTCCTGAACAGTCTGTAGTAATTGGGTCATATCTTGGGCTGTAGGACGAATTTTTGGGTGCTTCCAGAGCCATTGGAAAGCTTAGACAATTTTCTAGAACTTTCATGAAGACCACTTGGCTCAGAAATGACGAAATCAATAAGTTCAGCAATGAATACTTTCGGAGACAAGGAAGCTCACCTACCAAGCTCACCTACCAAGCTCACCTACCAATCTCACCTACTAATTCCACCTACTAATCTCATCTACCCATCTACTACTACTCTGAATCCTCTATAAAAGGAAGCATGTGGAGAGCTCTAAACACAACACACACTTAGTGTTAGAAATAGCTTTTCATAGTTCTTGTATATTTTTCCTTCATTGTAATGGAGAGCTAAGTCACTTCTAGTCAATTCGGGACTCTTGAAGAGATTGTGGCTTGGATTCGTGAGACCTTGGTTATGTAATGTATTTGATTTATATTTGAATTCTCTTCTCTTCTTCTTCTGTTCTCTTGATCTTGAATGCATGAATGGTGATTCTGTTTATGTTTGATCTGATTTGATCTTGGTTTAAGATTAAGTATTGTGTTGAAATTTAGAACTGATTGATCTAAACTAATCACGTAATTGAAGAGGTTAGGTTACTGATTTGTGCCTAGGTTAATTGAATTCGGTGCTTAAATTGACATATATTTACATGAATGGTGCGATTGCAGATTTGTATTTATCACTTGTCAATTGAATTCTGGACGATTGTCTAGTATGAATTCGGATCGATGCAGAGATCTCGGTTAGATCCAAGTTAACCATTCAAATGTATTTCAGGTGTTTGTTGAAAGGTCTATGATTGAATCCACCCAATCTCGGATAGATTTTGAATTGACTGTTCTTTTAATTGTTATTTCTCTTTAAATCCTGTCATCGCGATCCTTGAACCATCAAAACCCCCTTTTTCTAACTTTCACTTGATTTGATCAAATTGCATCTACGATCCTTGAGGAGACGATCCGGTGTTGTTCACTATACTACAAGTTTAGGTAATAACTTCGGTTATAATTTTGATCGAGTTCGGCGCTCGTCAAAATTTTGGCGCCATTTTTGGGACCTCGTAGGTGTAATCTTTTCATTTTGAGTAACCTTACTAATTTTTGTTCTTTCTTACCTATTCTAACAGTTATTTTTCATTTACTAACATTGTTCATACCATACTAACGTTTTTATCTTAGCTTTTGAATTTTTCTGATTTAGGAAAGACGGAAAACGGTGATTACGGGTAACTATTGCAATTTTCGAACTGAAACATGCCCAGAATGAGCTGAAACTTGGTCGGTTGAAGGAAAACAGCCTGATAAACAAGACTCACAGTAAACTGTGAGGTCACCCCTGGTTTTTCGAAATTCTATCATTTAGACCACTTTTTCAATTTTTTAATTTTTTATTGCATTTTCTAGTTTCATTTTTATGTAGATTTTGTCTCGTGTTGATTCCATAATTTTTAAAAATGTTTAGACATATTAACTAGATTTATTTTTGCATATTTTGAGTGTTGATCCCATACTAACTCTTTCTTTTAATTTTTTCTTTTTCTTTCATTATCATTTTGTTGCATTCTGTTGCATTTTAAGGATACAATGGACCATGCATAATGGAGTCAAAACTTGAGGAGTTGACTTCTTTGGTAAGACATATAGTAGTGAGACAACAATCACCGTGCAGGCAGAAGCTACACTTGTGTGTAACATTTGTTTTTGTTCATCTCACCCTACATATGCATGCCCTACACTTCAAGATATGGTAGTTCTGTTTTTCCAGATCAACTTGTTACAAAGAAATGGTTATTTTCCGATGAACCACAGTTCCAAAGAAGAAGAGAAGAGTTATGACCCCTTCTTCAACACATACAACCCTAGTGGGAATACTATCCGGATCCGGGATATGGCAATACCAAGATCACTACAAAGAACAATCATTTCAATATGAGCACCATTCCAAACAGATAACAAGTCCATCAACCACAAAACTTGAGCCTTCATGGGAGGACTTGATGAAAACCCAAATTGAGTTCCAGAGAATTTCACCGCCACTATTCAGATTTAACAACCCAAATTGACCAGTTGACAACCACCGTTAATGAACTGAGATGTCAAGAGTCAGGCCAACTCTTTCCCAAACAATTCCCAACTCCCTACATTCTAATTGTTATATTGATTTACATGCAGACTTAGTTGAGGAAACTCATGATGAGTTGTGTGTTGAATTTCCTGATTTAATTGGTTTTGATGATTCTATCAATTGCAACTCATGTGCTGATCATGATGGTGATATAAAATGTGTTGTGTGTGCTGAAATTTCTCGCATATTTGAAAACTAATGATTTTGTTTACGCAGGATCTAATGATATAGAAGGGTCTATCAACAATGTAGTTTGCAGTTATCTGGAACATATAGGGAGGTGGAGTTGAAGGCCATTGAGGAATTTTCAAAGAAAAGGAAAGTCAGCAGATGCTAGTAACTACTGAAGTGGATTTTGTTTTTAGGCCATGGTCCAACATTATCAATGAAAGCAAGATTGCAAAATTACATGTATTGCATGCCATTGGTGAAGTCAAGGAAGACCAATGGGACCCCAATGTGAACCCTCATGCTTCAAGCTTCACTGGGTTGTTACACTTCAACCAATGGGACCGTAGTGGAAGCTATCATGTTATGTCAACAATAACCTGGTCATCACGTTTCAACCAATGGGATCCTGGTGGAGTCTTTTCACCAACCTCACTTAATAAGACCAATGGACACCGCCTTAAACAGTATCATGAACTTCCAGAGAATGCAGAAGTGGAGGTGATGAACCTTCTCCATCCGCATTATGAATAAGAAAAAAAAAAAAAAAAAAAAAAGAAAAAAAAAAAAGAAAAGAAAAGAAAAGAAAAAAAAAAACAGTTGTGTGCCCGACAATGAGGTAGGTAGTGTCACTCGAAGCATGTGGAGGTCATTTTTTTCTTCACGACAACAATCTGCGAAAATCTTGCAAGATGGATTTTATTGGCCTACTTTATTAAAGGTCTGTTACACCTTTTGCAAAAAAAGTGCGGAAATTGGTCAAAAAGTTCGCTTTGAGATTATCGTCCGCACCTACTCGGGGACGTAGATATTGAGGATCCTAGGAATGGTACTGCGCTTGTTAATGGACAAAGACTCAACCATTCCTGGAAAACCAAGTTCTTGAGTTCTTTGTGTTGCCGGTTAAATGGCGGATACGGTACTCCGTGACTCTTGAGTCGGTTTATTCTTCAGTTTCCCAAAATAACTGAACCCTTCTTCTCCTTCAAAATGGATGTCATTCTTTCAAACCTGAGAAAACATTTTCCTTCTCTTCCTCAAAATGCTCTGAGAAAAATCTACAAAGTTCGATGTGAGAGATTGAGAATGTTAATGCACAAGGGTATGCCAGAAGATGTACGCTGGATAATTGAAGCGAAGGTCCGATTAGCAGGTGAGTCCTCAATTTCATTTGACTCATATATGCCCGGTCTTGGAAGAAGTTCATATTCTAAAAGGAGAAGAGCAAAAAGGTTACAAGTCTGTCACAAATGTGGACGATGGAACCGTAACAAGCGATGTCGTACTAAGGGGATGGTTTCCGCAAATAGAGAAGATAAAATTTTCTTCATTAAGAATGGATTGAGTAAGGAGTCATTAGATGATATCTTATTGACTCTTGAGACGCATTCTTGTGGATTGGTGCATCGTGAAATTCTTAAATTGTGGAATCTCTTCAAGGATGAAGAACAACGCTACAGTCTTGGGAATCTGACTCTAAAAGACTTCGTTTGCCAATTTATAAGAAAATTGGATGGGAAGCTTATCCTCGACTCATAGAAGACGTTTAAGCGTTCGGACGTTAAACCGAGGCAGATGTGAGCCATATCCACAAACAATCTGTACATATCATCTTCTTCTTCTTCTTCATGTCATTTTTCAAAAAAAAAAAAAAAAAACCAAAAAAAAAAAAAAAAAAAAAAAAAACAAAAAAAAAAAAAAAAAAAAAAAAAAAAATGTCTACTTCTTAGGGTTGGCTTTGGTAACACAAACCGTGAATGGGGAAATGCATGCATCCGATCCAGCCTTCTTAATTGAAAAACAAAGAAGGTAGATTGTATCCCACATGTGAGGCAACATGGGTCGTATTATGGCCACTTGTCCCTTTTGGGAGCCCTATGTTGCCTGGTCTTGAATGAGTCGAATACTTGGTCAACAATGCTTTGGCACAAAGCCGAAAGAGCAGACTACCTCCATCCCAATCTTAATATAAAGATACGCCAATTTCAAAAAAAAAAAAAAAAAAAGGACGTGAGACCGTACATACAAAGTATGTCATCATTTTCTATTTCTTTTATCTTTGTATCATTTTGTTGTATTTTGATTTTTGTACGTACGATCCTTTGAGCAGGGGTCCTTCGGGGGTTTCTAGACTTCTTTACCTTGATGGTTTTCTTGAAGTCAAAAAAAAAAAAAAAAAAAAAAATTCTCGTGTCTCTTAATTTCAACCTTTTCTCGACAAACAACCAACCTACCCTCATAGGTGCAATTATTCCCTTTCCATTCTTTTTCCTATTTAAACACCCATTTTCTCCCTTTTCCTTCAAACTCGAAACACTCAAGGGGAGGAAGAGTATAGAATGGGGCCTTCTATTCGTAACCTAAAAAATGTCCGTGTTTTTGTGGGTCGAGTTATGGGAAGGGATTAGAGTTTGTAAACGCAGCCTAGCACTCTTGGTCGATCACTTGTCGCGAGGAATATTCATCTTGTATATGGGGAGGTTGTCGTGGGTTAATGGGGGCTGTATCACTTGTCGCCTTTTTAGGAGGCGATCAGTTTTAGGTGTTATTCCTAAACCTTTAGCTGAAAATAACATCACTGGAAGGACAGTTGGAGAAGAAATTCAGGTAACATCTATGCATGGCCGAATGAAAACAATGGTTGATAATTCTGATGCATTTCTTGTCTTACCTGGTGGTTTTGGTACTTTGGAAGATATTTTTCAAATTGTCTCTTGGGCCGAACTGAACATCCACCATAGACCCATTGGTTTGTTGAATGTTAATAATTTCTTTGATCTTTTGTTATCTTTTCTTGACAAAGTGTGGAACATAAATTTATCACTCCTTCTAAGAAGACAACTTCTTATCTCTCGCCTCCACTATTGATGAGCTCATTGATAAATTAGAAGCTTTTGAGTATGTACTGATCGTATTAGCTCGATAGATTGGTCAACAGAAGAAGCAAGGAAGGAAGTAACAAGAAACAAAAGCCGATCTGCGACTTCATCTTTAATGGGTTTGATTTTGTTGTACTTTGTTTTGTTTAAATTTGTGTCACTTTCTCTAAAGGTAATATCTTCTATCCTTTACTCATCTATATTTTAACATTGAGGACAATGTTGTGATCTAGTTGGGGGGGAAGGATAGTTAACCCAAAAAAAAATAAAAAAAAATATAAAAAAATAAAATATAAAAAAAATAAAAAAATATAATAAATTTGTTGTTTTGTTTAAGTATGATATGATTGTCATGTACTTATTAAATCAATTAGCGATGGCAGAGTAAGGAGTAATTTTACTCTTGAGACGCATCTTAATTGGTGGCAGAGTAAGGAGTTTTTTAGGTAGTAACTAATTAGTACTAAAGTTTTTGATTTCTTTTCAGGGTCTGATGCGGTACTGACAGTGTGTTTCTTTTCTTCTTGGCGTTGATTCACTTCTTATCAGATTGTGTTGCTCTTTTCTATATCTCTCTTTCACTTTGAAGGCAATGTTATATTAAGCGTGGGGGAGAGATTTCAGTATGTTTTTTTTAAAAAAAAAATCAAAAAAAAAATCAAAAAAAAAGAGGTTCATTGCATGATTGAATAACTTTTCTCCCTTCTTGAACTGATATGCTTGGTGATGGATGATTGAATTGATGAATTGGGTTTGATGGATGCATACCTTGTGAGATTTTGAGCCTAATGGATGGATTCAACATTTATGCCATTCTCTTCTTTCTTGTGTGATTTTCACTCATGTTAATGACCACTCTAGAACTTGCTTTGATTCTTTTTGAGGCTACATTTCACTTGCATGCATGAACATGATTGAGGCCCTCTTTCTTAGCTAGTTTAACCAAATAGCCAACCTTGTTTTCAATATGATATCAAGCACTCTTTTGACCTCTCGAAAATTCTCTGATTCCTGCCAACCTTGTATATTTACCTTTGCTTAACCCCTTTGAGCTTATTTGACCATTCCTTGTTTCTAGCTCATTATGTGCCTTAAATGAAAAATCGTGTTCTTACTTTACCTTAGGGAATAAAAGAACATTAGCCTGGTTAATGGATGAGTTTTTGAACAAGTGTGGGGGTGTGTGTACAAAATGGTTGTTGAAAAAAAAAAAAAGAAAAAGAAAAGAAAAGAGTGCCTAAAAAAAAAAAAAGAAAAGAAAAAATGTATGTATATAGTTATGTTCATATATATATATATAAAAAAAAAAAAAAAAGAGAGAGAGAAAAGGATTGGGAAATGAATATGTAAAGGGATATACATTAGAGTTGAGATGAACTTTTATGCTCGTTATTTGAACTCGCCTCTCATTTCTTTTATTCTCTTTGGTATTTATCTTCTCATATCCATTTTATCCTCTTCGTTACCTTGACCTCACTACAACCTTGAATAAAGTCCTCATGATTTGTGTGTGCATGTGTTTTGAGTAGTGGAGAAGTAGAAGATAAGCAAGCTTATGGTAGTGCAATTTTCATGGGTTGAATTGAGTGAAATACCTACCTTTTAAACACTTGAGAGATTGAGAGGGAATCTTGTGAAGATCCATCATTCTTAATTCATTCTTTTCAACGGAAGTTTCCTTGCTTGTTGGTTTGAGATGTGAAGAAATGTTACCTCATTTATGCTTTGATCCCTTGAATTTCTTGTTGCTCTTCTTGCTTCATTGAGTCCTTTAGAGTTTTTAACTTTTAAGTTTGTGTCGTTTGTCTTTGTCTTCTAACTTTAGTTTTATATGTTTTGCCCAGGAGTGCAAAAAGCTAAGTGTGGGGAATTTGATAATCACATATTTTATTCATTAAGAAACCCTTATGTTTAGTTATTTACACTCTTCATGTACTTAATTGACTGAATTTGATTATGTTTTGTAAGTTTGAACTCGAATCGGACTTAATTGATTTTTTCAGTATTATTCGGGTCTTACACTGTTTCTGTATTTTAGCCATATCTTGAGTTCTAAATGTCTGATAATTATGAATTTTACCTTGTAGGAAAGATAAGAGAGAGCTCTACAACTTTGATGAAGAGCTCAAAGTCAATTTCAGACATCTAGTGGAGCTAATTGGGCATGGAAATCAGAATACGGGATTTGTGACTGGAACCCGAACAGTGTGTAGTAACCAGAACATAATTCGAGTTTGGGCATATAAAATGGGCTGAAAATTTGTAATATGAAAGTTAAGACCCATATGTACAACTTTCATGTCAAGCACAAAACTTGATTCGGGCTCCTTGATGGAGATATTGGGTCTGAAAGTCAAAACAGAGGTGCTGAAACTGGTCCTGAACAGTCTGTAGTAATTGGGTCATATCTTGGGCTGTAGGACGAATTTTTGGGTGCTTCCAGAGCCATTGGAAAGCTTAGACAATTTTCTAGAACTTTCATGAAGACCACTTGGCTCAGAAATGACGAAATCAATAAGTTCAGCAATGAATACTTTCGGAGACAAGGAAGCTCACCTACCAAGCTCACCTACCAAGCTCACCTACCAATCTCACCTACTAATTCCACCTACTAATCTCATCTACCCATCTACTACTACTCTGAATCCTCTATAAAAGGAAGCATGTGGAGAGCTCTAAACACAACACACACTTAGTGTTAGAAATAGCTTTTCATAGTTCTTGTATATTTTTCCTTCATTGTAATGGAGAGCTAAGTCACTTCTAGTCAATTCGGGACTCTTGAAGAGATTGTGGCTTGGATTCGTGAGACCTTGGTTATGTAATGTATTTGATTTATATTTGAATTCCTCTTCTCTTCTTCTTCTGTTCTCTTGATCTTGAATGCATGAATGGTGATTCTGTTTATGTTTGATCGATTTGATCTTGGTTTAAGATTAAGTATTGTGTTGAAATTTAGAACTGATTGATCTAAACTAATCACGTAATTGAAGAGGTTAGGTTACTGATTTGTGCCTAGGTTAATTGAATTCGGTGCTTAAATTGACATATATTTACATGAATGGTGCGATTGCAGATTTGTGTTTATCACTTGTCAATTGAATTACGGACGATTGTCTAGTATGAATTCGGATCGATGCGAGAGATCTCGGTTAGATCCAAGTTAACCATTCAAATGTATTTCAGGTGTTTGTTGAAAGGTCTATGATTGAATCCACCCAATCTCGGATAGATTTCTGAATTGATTGTTTCTTTTAATTGTTATTTCTCTTTAAATCCCGTCATCGCGATCCTTGAACCATCAAAACCCCCTTTTTCTAACTTTCACTTGATTTGATCAAATTGCATCTACGATCCTTGAGGAGACGATCCGGTGTTGTTCACTATACTACAAGTTTAGGTAATAACTTCGGTTATAATTTTGATCGAGTTCGGCGCTCGTCAAAATTTTGCGCCATGATTCAGGGGACCTCGTAGGTGTAATCTTTTCATTTTGAGTAACCTTACTAATTTTTGTTCTTTCTTACCTATTCTAACAGTTATTTTTCATTTACTAACATTGTTCATACCATACTAACGTTTTTATCTTAGCTTTTGAATTTTTCTGATTTAGGAAAGACGGAAAACATGTGATTACGGGTAACTATTGCAATTTTCGAACTGAAACATGCCCAGAATGAGCTGAAACTTGGTCGGTTGAAGGAAAACAGCCTGATAAACAAGACTCACAGTAAACTGTGAGGTCACCCCTGGTTTTTCGAAATTCTATCATTTAGACCACTTTTTCAATTTTTTAATTTTTTTTATTGCATTTTCTAGATTCATTTTTATGTAGATTTTGTTCTGTGTTGATTCCATAATTTTTAAAAATGTTTAGACATATTAACTAGATTTATTTTTGCATATTTTGAGTGTTGATCCCATACTAACTCTTTCTTTTTAATTTTTTCTTTTTCTTTCATTATCATTTTGTTGCATTCTGTTGCATTTTAAGGATACAATGGACCATGCATAATGGAGTCAAAACTTGAGGAGTTGACTTCTTTGGTAAGACATATAGTAGTGAGACAACAATCACCTGTGCAGGAAGCTACACTTGTGTGTAACATTTGTTTTTGTTCATCTCACCCTACATATGCATGCCCTACACTTCAGTATGGTAGTTCTGTTTTTCCAAATCAATTTGTTACAGCAGATGGTTATTTTCCGATGAACCACAGTTCAAATGAAGAAGAATGAGTTATGACCCCTTCTTCAACACATACAACCCTAGTGGGAATACTATCCAGGATCTGGGATATGGCAATACGGCATCACTACAAAGAACAATCATTTCAATATGAGTACCATTCCGGCAGATAACAAGTCCATCAACCACAAAACTTGAGCCTTCATGGGAGGACTTGATGAAAACCCAAATTGAGTTCCAGCAGAATTTCACTGCCACTATTCAGGATTTAACAACCCAAATTGACCAGTTGACAACCACTGTTAATGAACTGAGATGTCAAGAGTCAGGCCAACTCTTTCCCCAAACAATTCCCAACTCCCTACATTCTAATTGTTATATTGATTTACATGCAGACTTAGTTGAGGAAACTCATGATGAGTTGTGTGCTGAATTTCCTGATTTAATTGGTTTTGATGATTCTATCAATTGCAACTCATGTGCTGATCATGATGGTGATATAAAATGTGTTGTGTGTGCTGAAATTTCTGCATATTTGAAAACTAATGATTCTGTTTACGCAGGATCTAATGATATAGAAGGGTCTATCAACAATGTAGTTGCAGAATCTGGAACATATAGGGAGGTGGAGTTGAAGGCCATTGAGGAATTTTCAAAGAAAAAGGAAAGTCAGCAGATGCTAGTAACTACTGAAGTGGATTTTGTTTTTAGGCCATGGTCCAACATTATCAATGAAAGCAAGATTGCAAAATTACATGTATTGCATGCCATTGGTGAAGTCAAGGAAGACCAATGGGACCCCAATGTGAACCCTCATGCTTCAAGCTTCACTGGGTTGTTACACTTCAACCAATGGGACCGTAGTGGAAGCTATCATGTTATGTCAACAATAACCTGGTCATCACGTTTCAACCAATGGGATCCTGGTGGAGTCTTTTCACCAACCTCACTTAATAAGACCAATGGACACCGCCTTAAACAGTATCATGAACTTCCAGAGAATGCAGAAGTGGAGGTGATGAACCTTCTCCATCCGCATTATGAATAAGAAAAAAAAAAAAAAAAAAAAAAAAAAAAAAAAAAAAGAAAAGAAAAGAAAAGAAAAGAAAAAAAAAAACAGTTGTGTGCCCGACAATGAGGTAGGTAGTGTCACTCGAAGCATGTGGAGGTCATTTTTTTCTTCACGACAACAACTCGCGAAAATCTTGCAAGTATGGATTTTATTGGCCTACTTTATTAAAAGGTCTGTTACACCTTTTGCAAAAGCTGCGGAAATTGGTCAAAAAGTTCTCGCTTTGAGATTATCGTCTGCACCTACTCGGGGACGTAGATATTGAGGATCCTAGGAATGGTACTGCGCTTAAGTTAATGGACAAAGACTCAACCATTCCTGGAAAACCAAGTTCTTGAGTTCTTTGTGTTGCTTAGGTTAAATGGCGGATACGGTACTCGTGACTCTTGAGTCGGTTTATTCTTGATTTCCCAAAATAACCGAACCCTTCTTCTCCTTCAAAATGGATGTCATTCTTTCAAACCTGAGAAAACATTTTCCTTCTCTTCCTCAAAATGCTCTGAGAAAAATCTACAAAGTTCGATGTGAGAGATTGAGAATGTTAATGCACAAGGGTATGCCGAGAAGATGTACGCTGGATAATTGAAGCGAAGGTCCGATTAGCAGGTGAGTCCTCAATTTCATTTGACTCATATATGCCCGGTCTTGGAAGAAGTTCATATTCTAAAAGGAGAAGAGCAAAAAGGTTACAAGTCTGTCACAAATGTGGACGATGGAAGCGTAACAAGCGATGTCGTACTAAGGGGATGGTTTCCGCAAATAGAGAAGATAAAATTTTCTTCATTAAGAATGGATGAGTAAGGAGTCATTAGATGATATCTTATTGACTCTTGAGACGCATTCTTGTGGATTGGTGCATCGTGAAATTCTTAAATTGTGGAATCTCTTCAAGGATGAAGAACAACGCTACGATCTTGGGAATCGACTCTAAAAGACCCTGTTTGCCAATTTATAAGAAAATTGGATGGGAAGCTTATCCTCGACTCATAGAAGACGTTTAAGCCGTTCATCGGACGTTAAACCAGAGGCGATGTGAGCCATATCCACAAACAATCTGTACATATCATCTTCTTCTTCTTCTTCATGTCATTTTTCAAAAAAAAATCAAAAAAAAAAAAAAAAAAAAAAAAAAAAAAACAAAAAACAAAAAAAAAACAAAAAAAATGAAAAAAAAAAAAAATGTCTACTTCTTAGGGTTGGCTTTGGTAACACAAACCGTGAATGGGGAAATGCATGCATCCGATCCAAGCCTTCTTCTTAATTGAAAAACAAAGAAGGTAGATTGTATCCCACATGTGAGGCAGCCAGTCGTATTATGGCCACTTGTCCCTTTTGGGAGCCCTATGTTGCGCTGGTCTTGAATGAGTCGAATACTGGTCAACAATGCTTTGGCACAAAGCCGAAAGAGCAGACTACCTCCATCCCAATCTTAATATAAAGATACGCCATGGAGACTGTACATACAGGTATGTCATCATTTTCTATTTCTTTTATCTTTGTATCATTTTGTTGTATTTTGATTTTTGTACAGACGATCCTTTGAACAGGGTCCTTCAGGGGTTTCTAGACTTCTTTACCTTGATGGTTTTCTTGAAGTCAAAAAAAAAAAAAATTCTGTGTCTCTTAATTTCAACCTTTTCTGACAACAGCCAACCTACCCTCATAGGTGCAATTATTCCCCTTTCCATTCTTTTTCCTATTTAAACACCCCATTTTCTCCCTTTTCCTTCAAACTCAGAAACACTCAAGGGGAGGAAGAGTATAGAATGGGGCCTTCTATTCGTAACCTAAAAAATGTCTGTGTTTTTTGTGGGTCGAGTTATGGGAAGGGATTAGAGTTTGTAAACGCAGCTAGCACTCTTGGTCGATCACTTGCTGCGAGGAATATTCATCTTGTATATGGGGGAGGTTGTCGTGGGTTAATGGGGGCTGTATCACTTGTCTGCCTTTTTAGGAGGCATCAGTTTTAGGTGTTATTCCTAAACCTTTAGTGAAAATAACATCACTGGAAGGACAGTTGGAGAAGAAATTCAGGTAACATCTATGCATGGCCGAATGAAAACAATGGTTGATAATTCTGATGCATTTCTTGTCTTACCTGGTGGTTTTGGTACTTTGGAAGATATTTTTCAAATTGTCTCTTGGTCGAATGAACATCCACCATAGACCCATTGGTTTGTTGAATGTTAATAATTTCTTTGATCTTTTGTTATCTTTTCTTGACAAAGTCGTGGAACGTAAATTTATCACTCCTTCTAAGAAGACAACTTCTTATCTCTCGCCTCCACTATTGATGAGCTCATTGATAAATTAGAAGCTTTTGAGTATGTACTGATCGTATTAGCTCGATAGATTGGTCAACAGGAAGCGGCGAAGGAAGTAACAAGAAACAAAAGCAGATCTGCGACTTCATCTTTAATGGGTTTGATTTTGTTGTACTTTGTTTCTGTTTAAATTTTGTGTCACTTTCTCTAACAGGTAATATCTTCTATCCTTTACTCATCTATATTTTAACATTGAGGACAATGTTGTGATCTAGTTGGGGGGAAGGATAGTTAACCCCAAAAAAAAAAAAAAAAAAAAAATATAAAAAAATATAAAAAATAAAATATAAAAAAATAAAAAAATATAATAAATTTGTTGTTTTGTTTAAGTATGATATGATTGTCATGTACTTATTAAATCAATTAGCGATGGCGAGTAAGGAGTAATTTTACTCTTGAGACGCATCTTAATTGGTGGCGAGTAAGGAGTTTTTAGGTAGTAACTAATTAGTACTAAAGTTTTTGATTTCTTTTCGTGGTCGATGCGTCAGATCGACAAGTGTGTTTCTTTTCTTCTTGGCGTTGATTCACTTCTTATCGATTGTGTTGCTCTTTTCTATATCTCTCTTTCACTTTGAAGGCAATGTTATATTAAGCGTGGGGGAGAGATTTCAAGATGTTTTTTTAAAAAAAAATCAAAAAAAAAAAAATCAAAAAAAAAGAGGTTCATTGCATGATTGAATAACTTTTCTCCCTTCTTGAACCGATATGCTTGGTGATGGATGATTGAATTGATGAATTGGGTTTGATGGATGCATACCTTGTGAGATTTTGAGCCTAATGGATGGATTCAACATTTATGCCATTCTCTTCTTTCTTGTGTGATTTTCACTCATGTTAATGACCACTCTAGAACTTGCTTTGATTCTTTTGAGGCTACATTTCACTTGCATGCATGAACATGATTGAGGCCCTCTTTCTTAGCTAGTTTAACCAAATAGCCAACCTTGTTTTCAATATGATATCAAGCACTCTTTTGACCTCTCGAAAATTCTCTGATTCCTGCCAACCTTGTATATTTACCTTTGCTTAACCCCTTTGAGCTTATTTGACCATTCCTTGTTTCTAGCTCATTATGTGCCTTAAATGAAAAATCGTGTTCTTACTTTACCTTAGGGAATAAAAGAACATTAGCCTGGTTAATGGATGAGTTTTTGAACAAGTGTGGGGGTGTGTGTACAAAATGGTTGTTGAAAAAAAAAAAAGAAAAAGAAAAGAAAGAGTGCCTAAAAAAAAAAAAAAAGAAAAGAAAAATGTATGTATATAGTTATGTTCATATATATATATATAAAAAAAAAAAAAAAAAGAGAGAGAGAAAAGGATTGGGAAATGAATATGTAAAGGGATATACATTAGAGTTGAGATGAACTTTTATGCTCGTTATTTGAACTCATTTCTCATTTGCTTTTATTCTCTTTGGTATTTATCTTCTCATATCCATTTTATCCTCTTGTTACCTTGACCTCACTACAACCTTGAATAAAGTCCTCATGATTTGTGTGTGCATGTGTTTTGAGTAGTGGAGAAGTAGAAGATAAGCAAGCTTATGGTAGTGCAATTTTCATGGGTTGAATTGAGTGAAATACCTACCTTTTAAACACTTGAGAGATTGAGAGGGAATCTTGTGAAGATCCATCATTCTTAATTCATTCTTTTCAACGGAAGTTTCCTTGCTTGTTGGTTTGAGATGTGAAGAAATGTTACCTCATTTATGCTTTGATCCCTTGAATTTCTTGTTGCTCTTCTTGCTTCATTGAGTCCTTTAGAGTTTTTAACTTTTAAGTTTGTGTCGTTTGTCTTTGTCTTCTAACTTTAGTTTTATATGTTTTGCCCAAGAGTGCAAAAAGCTAAGTGTGGGGAATTTGATAATCACATATTTTATTCATTAAGAAACCCTTATGTTTAGTTATTTACACTCTTCATGTACTTAATTGATGAATTTGATTATGTTTTGTAAGTTTGAACTCGAATCGGACTTAATTGATTTTTTCAGTATTATTCGGGTCTTACACTGTTTCTGTATTTTAGCCATATCTTGAGTTCTAAATGTCTGATAATTATGAATTTTACCTTGTAGGAAAGATAAGAGAGAGCTCTACAACTTTGATGAAGAGCTCAAAGTCAATTTCAGACATCTAGTGGAGCTAATTGGGCATGGAAATCAGAATACGGGATTTGTGACTGGAACCCGAACAGTGTGTAGTAACCAGAACATAATTCGAGTTTGGGCATATAAAATGGGCTGAAAATTTGTAATATGAAAGTTAAGACCCATATGTACAACTTTCATGTCAAGCACAAAACTTGATTCGGGCTCCTTGATGGAGATATTGGGTCTGAAAGTCAAAACAGAGGTGCTGAAACTGGTCCTGAACAGTCTGTAGTAATTGGGTCATATCTTGGGCTGTAGGACGAATTTTTGGGTGCTTCCAGAGCCATTGGAAAGCTTAGACAATTTTCTAGAACTTTCATGAAGACCACTTGGCTCAGAAATGACGAAATCAATAAGTTCAGCAATGAATACTTTCGGAGACAAGGAAGCTCACCTACCAAGCTCACCTACCAAGCTCACCTACCAATCTCACCTACTAATTCCACCTACTAATCTCATCTACCCATCTACTACTACTCTGAATCCTCTATAAAAGGAAGCATGTGGAGAGCTCTAAACACAACACACACTTAGTGTTAGAAATAGCTTTTCATAGTTCTTGTATATTTTTCCTTCATTGTAATGGAGAGCTAAGTCACTTCTAGTCAATTCGGGACTCTTGAAGAGATTGTGGCTTGGATTCGTGAGACCTTGGTTATGTAATGTATTTGATTTATATTTGAATTCCTCTTCTTCTTCTTCTTCTCGTTCTCTTGATCTTGAATGCATGAATGGTGATTCTGTTTATGTTTAATCGATTTGATCTTGGTTTAAGATTAAGTATTGTGTTGAAATTTAGAACCTGATTGATCTAAACTAATCACGTAATTGAAGAGGTTAGGTTCTTGATTTGTGCCTAGGTTAAATTCGGTGCTTAAATTGACATATATTTACATGAATGGTGCGATTGCAGATTTGTGTTTATCACTTGTCAATTGAATTACGGACGATTGTCTAGTATGAATTCTCGGATCGATCATGCAGAGATCTCGGTTAGATCCAAGTTAACCATTCAAATGTATTTCGGTGTTTGTTGAAAGGTCTATGATTGAATCCACCCAATCTCGGATAGATTTGAATTGACTGTTCTTTTAATTGTTATTTCTCTTTAAATCACATCCATCTGCGATCCTTGAACCATCAAAACCCCCCTTTTTCTAACTTTCACTTGATTTGATCAAATTGCATCTACGATCCTTGAGGAGACGATCCGGTGTTGTTCACTATACTACAAGTTTAGGTAATAACTTCGGTTATAATTTTGACTGAGTTCGGCGCTCGTCAGGACCCATTACACCCACTGCCATGGGTGGATACATGTATTTTATTACCTTCATAGATGACTTCTCCAGATTCAGTTGGATAGATCTTCTCCAGGAAAAATCTGGTTCTTTTGATGCCTTCAGATCCTTCAAGGCTGCTGTTGAATTGAAGACAAGAAAGAAGATCAAATGTGTGAGTCTGATAGAGGAAGTGGGTATTACGGCAGATATGATGAAATTGGAAGAAATCCAGGACCGTTTGCAAGATTTCTGGATGAATGTGGAATTGAAGCTCAATATACTATGCCTGGTACTCCTGAGCAGAATGGAGTTGTAGAGAGACGTAACCGCACGCTTATAGATATGGTGAGATGCATGTTGAACCATTCATCATTACCAGTTTTTCTTTAGGGAGATGCTTTGAAGACTATTGTGTACATTCTTAATCAAGTACCCAGCAAGTCTGTACCAAAAACTCCCTATGAGCTGATGAGTGAAAGGAAGCCGAGTTTGAAACACTTTCATGTGTGGGGTTGTAGGGCAGAAGTTAGACCTTATAATCCTCAGCAGAAGAAGCTTGATCTTAAGACTGTTAGCAGCTTCTTCATTGGCTATTGTGTGGGCTCTAGAGGCTGTAGATTCTATTGTCCTTCTCATTCTATGCAAGTCATCGAGTCTGACCGAGTGATATTCTTTGAGGATGATTTGGATAGTGGGAGTCATACATCACGACCAATCACTCTTAAAGAAGATTGTACCGTAGTTCCTGTACCGGTTATTTCACTTCTTGTAGACATCATGGTTCCAGTCAATCATAATGATGATCAGGCTCTTCGAGGAGAAGATGATGCAGTGGCACCACTAGCTGATGAACAGGAACCAGATGACATTCCTGAAGTAGTCTCATTAAGACGATCTCAGAGAGTACGAAGGCCTTCTATATCGGATGACTATGTAGTGTATCTTCAGGAGCACGAGTTTGATCTCCATGGTGACGACGATCCTATAACCTTTAAGGAAGCAATCTCTAGCTCTCATGCTTCCGATTGGCTGAATGCTATGCATGATGAATTGTCTTCTATGTCTCATAATGTTGTTTGGGATCTCATGGAATTTCCAGTTAGTTGTAAACCCGTTGGGTGCAAATGAGTTTTCAAAACCAAGCGTAGTCCAAATGGTAGAGTTGAGAAGTACAAAGCTAGACTAGTAGCAAAAGGCTATAGTCAAAGAGAAGGCATTGATTATAAGGAGACTTTCTCACCGGTCTCTACAAAAGATGCATTTCGAGTTGTTATGGCTTTGGTAGCTCACTTTAATTTAGAACTTTACCAGATGGATGTGAAGACGACTTTTCTGAATAGAGATCAAGCCGAGGATGTTTATATGGTTCAGCCTGATGGTTTTGTTGAAACACGTAAGGTGCATTTGGTTTGCAGACTTAAAAAGTCCATTTATGGACTGAAACAGGCATCCAGGCAATGGTATTTGAAATATGATTAGGTTGTCACTTCTTTTGGCTTCAAAGAAAATGTCTCAGATCAGTGCATTTATTTGAAGACAAGTGGGAGCAATTTTATAATTCTTATTCTATATGTCGATGATATTCTTCTTGCTAGCAGTTGCGTTAAACTTTTGACTGAAACAAAACTGATGTTGAGTAACCACTTTGATATGAAGGACCTTGGTGATGCTTCAGTTGTTTTAGGCATCCAGATTTACCGTGATAGGTCACGTGGCATTCTTGGATTGTCTCAGAGAGGATATATTGAAAAGATCCTCAAGCGGTTTAACATGCATTCTTGCTCCCCATGTGCTGCACCTGTTCAAAAAGGTGATAAACTCTCTAAATCCCAATGTCCTCAAAATGATATAGAGATAGTTGAAATGAAAAAGGTCCCATATGCTTCCGTTGTTGGCAGTTTAATGTATGCTCAAGTTTGTACTCGTCCCAATATTGCTTTTGCAGTTAATGCTTTAGGGAGAGACTTGAGCAACCCAGGTTTGGGTCATTGGAAAGCCGTGAAAAAGGCCATGAGATATTTGCAGGGAACCAAGGATTATTTGTTGGCCTATAAGAAGTCTGATCAACTTCAGGTCATTGGTTATTCTGATTCTGATTTCGTAGGTTGCCCTGACGACCGAAAGTCTACTTCCGGCTCTATTTTTATGATGGCAGGAGGAAATATCTCTTGGAAGAGTGTCAAACAGACTCTTACAGCTACTTCTACCATGGAGGCAGAGTATGTCGCTTGTTATGAGGCTACTTGTCAAGCCATGTGGCTAAAAAACTTAATCTCTGGCTTTCATATTGTTGAAAGCATATCTAGGCCACTTGTGATATATTGCGACAATACTGCTGCTGTGCATTTCTCTCAAAACAACAGAAGCTCTTCTCGCTCAAAGCATTTTGATATTAAATATCTGTTTGTTAGAGAGAAAATTCTGGAGTTTCAGACTCGAATTGAGCATCTTGCTACAGAGAACATGTTAGCAGATCCACTAACTAAAGGCTTAACTGTTGAAGCTTTTTAGAATCACATAGCTCATATGGGTTTAGTTAAGTCTTTTAATGTTTTGGGTTAATAGGAGTCTGAAATTTTATATTTACTTATTGTTATTCTTATGATATATGTATGAGATGACGTCATTTTTATTATCATATCTCTTATAACATTTTCAGATGCTTAGACTATTCTTGGATTGCATATTTCTCTTAATTAATTATGTTTTTCTATATTCATTATTCTTTATGTGAAATATGAGTATTTAATATGTATGATCTACTTTCCCTATCGGATACTATTTCTGCAGCGTTAAAGCTTATATTTCTAAGACTGTTGGTTAACACGTGCTTTAACCATATATAGTTAGTATTCTAGTGTTAATGATTCTTGTATTTTAATGATTGACTAATACTATCCAAGTGGGAGAATTGTTAAATTTTAATTCAAATATATATGTTATGTGGATTAGCACTAATCAATAATTAAAATATTGTTTAAATCATTAATATATTAATTATGGAATTAGGTTTATAATATAGCACTTGGTCAGTTCATGAATATTGTATTTAGGCTTTTATTATGAGTAGCCCATGATGGGTTTGGACTGTTCATTTTAGTAGCTCGTTGAGAAGTCTCTACTCTCATCTGGTAAGTATAAACTGCTTTCCCATTAGGCAGGTTTTAGTACGCATAGAAAATCTACTAGGATTGACGGCAGTTTTTTTCACACAAGCGAATTCTCTTGATTTCTTCACTGAACAACAATGAATTGCGGAATTATGTTAGGTACACATTCTTAATCTATCTCTTGAATACAATATGTATAATATGCTATAATCTTATATCTATAATTGATCTAAGTTTATAGAATTAAATTTAAATCCTTCGTATGGAGAAAAACCAAGTTAGTTGGCCAAGTTCATTGAATGTTAGGTTGATCCATCCTATTGAAGCCATATGAAAACGAGTCAATGGCTTGAAAATCTAGCCCTCTTTTCCGTCCAGGTGCACCCCTTTTAAGGGAGGAGATATCTAACATGATCCTGCTCAGCCAAATACAAAGTCAGCACTTAATCTCACCCTTGGTTGCTATATAAGTAATTGTGTTTCAGAATGCTTACCAAGTTCTTTGATTCCTTTTCTAGTCCTGAAGAAATGCAGTTTATGATGATTTTGTCATCAATTTTTGACACTGAATGATCCATTGATAGATTGATCTCTCTTGGTGCCTGATTCACAAATTAAACACACAATTAAACTTTATGGTTTTAACATTTTTGAAACTAGGATCAAATTTATCTACTTTAGGGAAACTCTTACCTGACTTGAGTGGAGGAGTGACAAAACCATCAAGTCCCAATAATTTTCTACACCAATTGATATTTTATATCAGGATACTTTAAGACTCTCATAACACTCCTCAAGTTTGTCTTTGTATAAGATAAAATAAAAAATGCCTTATGACTTCCCTTGCTTAATCTCATCCTGAGCATTTCGTAATCGCTTCAGGGCCTGTTCTTCTGTCTCTGTCCCTCTTCTCAAAACATAGTGGTATGGAGTCTCTAGATCAACATTGTAGGGGATTTGACAGTTAAACAGGCATGACTAAAGCAGACATTACTCACCTGTCACGAAGACGCTTCTCTAGCTCTTCCATTGATGGGGGATAGATAAAGATGAATATGGCTTCAACAGAACTAGCCCTCATGGATCTTGCCGCTCGAACATCAATATCAAGAATACATCTCTGAATTAAAAAAAAAATCATTATTATAGATCAGAAAAAGTCAAAAACTCATATCTGAAGGAAGGTAATGCTCACATACAATATTTAACAAACTCATCTTCCAATTAGAGGATATGTTCGATCTTTATGTTTTGTAAATATATATATTTTTAATAATTTTGTAACTTAGTATATTTTTAAGTTATATATCGATCAAAGACTAAACCAAAAAAGTGATGAACATTTATAAATGTAAAAGTGAGTATTAGATTATAACAAAAGTACACTAGTATTTTGATTGCACGGAATAATTTTTTTTATTTTAAACATCTTTATTATCAAAGTAAAATTAAAAATATAACTAACTCTTAAATTATTTGCAATCTGATATAAAACTAATAATGTGAATAATAATTATAACAACAAATGTTAAGTATAAATAAAAGAAAACATAATAGATAATCGTATAATAAAGTTTGAGGTCAACTTATACTACTTATTATTAGTACTTTATTAACAAAAATAATCAAGTCTGATACCGAAAGCAATAAACATAAAGGATAAATAACAATAATTAAAAAAAATGAAATGTAATCTTCATAATAGTAATGAACAAAAACATCAAAATATAATTTTTATGTCTGACCCTGCATATAACAAAAAGACAATAATTGAGAAAAAACAAACAAAACATACTAAAATCTTACCATTTTATATTTTTATTTTTATTTTAAATTCTATATGCAAAATAAAACTATTATCAATTGAGTATGACTTGAAAAAAAAAACAATTAATTGAATATTTAAAATTATATAATTTAAATAAAAATAACTGAAATTTGAACCAAAAAACAAATGATTAAAAATAAAGAATTAACTCAGTTAAATATTTTGAAACACCTTTTTTTAAACAATATTTTTTGCTATATTACATAGATTGCCATTTTCATCCAAAATAAAGATCTTCAAACTGTTTCTTGATTTTCTCTACTTGGATCTGTTATACTTGCCCTCCATTCAATATTTGTGATGCTCCCCCCCCCCCAATTCTTGAATTGACCATTTATGTGATACTGAAGATCTTGATTTGTCCAATAATAGAGAAAATAGATGAGACACTAGTAAGTGAATATGAGAACAATATAAAGTGCTTTTCCTTATGCTTATTTTCTACACAATAATTTGGTCTTGAAAATATTATTAACTCATTAACTCTCTAATAATACAAATTAACTCACTTGCGAGAAAAAAAAGACTTTGAATTGAGTCTCAGAAATCATAAAAGATCCACAATAAAGATCTTTTTTTTTTAAGTGATAAACTATAGAAATTTCGCTATGAGAAAAAAATATAATTTTTATGAATATACAAATTTAATCAATGTTAACAATAGATAAGTAGAAAGTCAGTTGGACAACTAGTTCCTCAAAGAATAAATAATAAAATAATATTTGTCGATTATGAAAACAGGAGTAGAAAAGCGATCACTGTTGAGAGATCACTAAAGAGCTTTCTATTCATTTGTGCACTTGATGATACAATGGAGAACACAATCAAGGATCAAAGGTACCTAGTATGATTAACCAAATATCAAAATATGCTTAGCAACATACTATCAAAGACTTTGTAAATAATCAAATCTATATTTATTTACGTTAGGAACTTTGTTAATCCAAATTCTGATATAAAGTCCTGAGCGTAATTAACATTCCATCATAGAGAATTTGTAATAATTTACTTTTAGTAATAAGACTAACCAATATCAAGTGTACATTGTTAATTTATAATATGGAGTTAAAAAATATGGTCAAAATCTTCTTTATGTTGTTAGAAAATTTATTTGCACTTCAAACATAGCAGATGTAATTTAAAATACCAAAAATGACTTAAGAGCAAACGATCTTCCAAAAGAATTGACATAAAAAAATAACTAAGTTCATATGTGTTTGTATTTTATTTGAAGAAATCTTCTTTGCCAAATTTTAAAAAACCTCATCTTTACCTGAAGATATAAAAGAGATTTATTCTGGTGAAAAATTAATTTTGTTTAAGCTACAAATTTTTGGCAAGAGTGAAGATGTAGAACTTAAAGAAAAAAATTAAAAACAACTGAGTTAGGGTTCCCAAACAGTAAGGTTACTTCCTCCCTCAAACACAACTCACAAAATTATTTAATTGGAGGTAAACATCTATGCAGCTAGATTTAGACTACTTCGAAGGTATCGTGAATTAGACTCAATATCCACTAAAGAAATGAAACCATGATATTAAACAATCCACATCATTTTGTGTATCTGAATGATAGGTTATCAAAATCAGTATATACAAATCTTAATAGCTTAGTACAGTATAAAAAAGTATATAATGATAAGCTGAATTACATATAACACTAAAGTAGATTAACATGCTTTAGCAGTCAGGGGACTTTATACAACAACATATTTAATTTGCTTTTCTCAAAGTGTATAGATGGTCTAGCAGTTTTTCTTAACATTACAAATATCAAGTTCAGTTTTTGTGCCAAAATATCAGTGAAAATATTATATTAACTACAATCTAAATGAAAATCATAAACCTTTCAATAGAAGAAATTAAAATTATACCAAACTTTGACTAACAAATTCTTCATTAAAAGTTCCTCATATTCAATTACCAACACTCTAGTTTGATAAGGTTTAAAATTTGAAAGAATATATGAAAGTTGGTGATGTAACAGAGAAACAATTGTTTCCCACATATGGCGCACTACCCTTTTTCCTATAGTTACCATTGTAGTTAAGAATATATGAGGTGGAATTAAAAAAAAAAGAAGCAAACAACATAACAATTTAATCACTCAACATTTACAGTTCTCTTGACAAAGCATATTCCCTTGTCACTCCTATCAACAACAAAACTACAAAAAAAATTGTGATCCATCTTAAGTTCTACTCTTAATCGATCTTATAACAAATATAAAGAGGAAAAAACTCAACTAAAGAGTTCCATCAATGAGAGAAAGGCAACACTTATGACATCAACAAAACTGCACAGATAAAAGAAGATCTTAAAGAGCAAGCAATAAATATGGGTTTGAGACTATTCATCCTGTACAGAGAGTCTTGCCCGCCTCTTGTAAAAGCCAATTACATCTATTGACCCAAGGATGAAAACCTGGAAGCAACATAAAGGTTAGAGCATGTAAACATTAATTAACGAACATTACTTGAAAGAAAGAAAAACAAAATACAAAGAACTTATCAAGTAGGATGACAGGTATTAACGTTTGTGATCACATTGACCACAAAATAATTTCTTATCCAATTTTTGACCCTTTAGGACCCACAATGGAATATGCTACATCAAAGGATTGACACTGATTATAATATCTAGTTCATAATCCATTTGCCCCACCACTACCTCCTTGAAAATGAGACAATGCAATACTATTAAAAAAACCACTTAATTTCATTAATATAATAGAAGCCTTATCAAGTCAGAACATATACTTTTCCTGCAATTTTGTGAAATATATAAATACCAAGTAATAAATAGAAAAATATATGAAATTAGGCAACACCTTTCAGAATAGGATAGTCGTAATAACCAAAACAACTCAACCTTGAAATTTTCTTTCTTAAAATAGGCAACACCTTTCACAATTTTCATGACATGCTTAAATCACATAAAAAATTACTAAATTAATTAAAATTACTGAAATAAGAGTTAGAAATTACAGGAACCAAAAAGAGGGAGAAAGGATTTTAGGGTAACCTTGTTACTGCAAAATCTATATTCAAAAGGCCTGTGAAGAAATATGGATATAGAGAAAAGAGAAACCCAACTTTCTATAGCTAGTACCAATGCAATGTATCATTTGCTATTCTTTGAGAACCTCTATGAAAAAGAGAGGTTTCTATAGTCAGTACCAATGTGAAAAAAAAACATAGGATATTTGAAAATATAACCTCCCTATCATTCAAAACTAAAAAACCAAAATAAAAAGCAATACACATGAAAGTTGAAAGATAATATAATGCCAACAATTAATTGAGATAATTAAAACATTTAAATTCTTTAATAAAATTAGAACCTGAGTATGCTGGAAATGCAGTCTTATTCAATGCTTAAGCAACACCCTACAGAGATCTAAGCAACTGTTGTACAGTATATGAAAAGAACCATTACCAACAATAGAGGTTTTTTGCTAAAAGAAACCCATATTATTGGTTTATTCCCACATAAACAATCCTTCTAATAATCTCTTCTCTTTTCTCCATCTCTCTTTTATAAATCACTCTTCATTTCCCCTTATTATAGTCATTCTTCCTTTGCAATATGTTATTAAGCTTAATGAAACTGTAAGCCAAAAATAAAATCTTTATGCTAGTAACATAGTTTTAGAATGAAACAAAAATACACCATGAATCATAACTCTTTTGCAAAAATTCAAAGAGCCTAATTATCCTTGATTTAAACTCAACTAGATAAACAAAAATCTATCAAATGGAAACAAAAAATTAGAACTACCATTTTTTTTAACAATTAGTAATCAAATGAACTCATTTTTTGTCCAAATATTAAACCGACTATTAATCTTACCTCTTTGTGATTTGAATATAATTCCAGCTGCCTAATCTTTCAGAACCTACATCAATGTCTGTAAATGTAATTATTTGATTGAAAAGGTCATAAAGAACACTCTGAATCACATGAATGAGAAAAGCAATGAACAAAGCAATTAAATCATCCACAAACGAATAACACATTTGGTTTCTTTACCAATATCCCTTGGTTGGCTGAGAATCGATTCATATAGTTGTTCGAAGTTAGAGGGAAATTGAATAGAACCAACCAAGCCATATTTAGAATATAATCTTTTTACAAAATCAACTTTCTCTTTTTGAAAGAAAAATGAATTTCAGAGCTAGATGTTGAATACTTTAAAAATATATATATAAAAAAAACATATTCATTTATAAAGACAATGATACTAACATTTCGTATGCATGCCCTCCCCTGTTTAATGAGCAATTAAAGCAAAAATTCTATTAAAAGTTTGAACAAAAACTGCTTGACAAAATGCCTAAAAGTAACACCAAAGAAGAAAAATGTTATAGATATGAGTACATTTGAGGGGTTGGGAGAAGAGCGAAATGGAAAACAGTATGCAAGGATTTCTCATTGGGAACAAGGACTTTCACTGCAAATCAAGCCAATGTCTCAGTTCAGAAACAAAAAAGCCCCAATTTTGTCATAGTCGAACCACACAAACCTTCACCGCTGACACTCCCTTACTAGAGTAATTTTGTCCAAACCATTGATATGTAAAGCCATAAAACATAGAAAACAGAAACGAATAAGAGAAAAGAATATTATGAAATATACTATAAAATTATGAAGGAAAGAACACATAACCTTAAGAAACTGCAAACCACTTGCATTCATAAATCCATTTACAGCCAGAAAATTATTGGCAGAAAGTTAGGGTTTCAAACCTATTGGTATGGATAGCTGCCATCCCTAAACCCTAACTAACACAAATATGGAAATCATAACCAATGAACTGGAACACCATCAAATAGCCTGCAAATAACATACGCATGTTATTAGTGATTAAGTGAAGGAAACACAGAGCCATCATGATAGGAAAAAGAAAGACATAATCGGGGAAAGGGAAAAAGAAAATAGAAGAAAGAGTTAAGTAATTGAAGTTGAGCATCTTCACGCATGCTATTGATTTGAGAGAAGAAGGTGCACAGACGCATGGAAGAGAGAATATAGAGAGAGAAATTGATAGTTTGGGTGAAGAGAAAAAAAAAACAAAAGTTTAAAAAATGGATGTATGAATTGTTTTTCCTTTGTCTGCTAAAACACATATCTTACTCACTAATTATGAAGCTATTATTTATTGCTATAGTTGTGTCATAATTGATATTTTGAAAAATGCTTGCATTTGTTATTGAAGAAAACATGTTCAACACACAATATTTAAGACTAATATCACGTTCCCATGAAATCTATTTCTTGTACAACTGTATCTAATAAAGACAAAAATAAAAATTTAAGAATTAATTCAACTAAGACATGATTTTAAGCTTCCTTGAGAAGCTATTCTTTGTGATGGAGTCCAGTTGTATAGCAAAAGTGATAATTAGTTAAGAATTTAAATGTAACAAATAATTTATATTTTTATTTAAAAAAGTTACTAAGAATAGAAATGTGTAATTTTTGGTGGGAAAAAAGCTATCAAGAGTTGACATTTGACAATACTTTCCTTAAAACTACCTCTGAAATATATATAGTATAGATATTGACTTATTCGACTTATGTTATTAAATTATAATATTAGATTTTTAATGTAATATTTTAAAAATTATATACTTACTGACTTATTTAAATGTCTAAGTCTGTTGACCTGTTTCAAGACTTAGGCTTGTTAGATTATGTAAATGCTTGTTAACTTATTTAAAGATAGACTTGTTAGTTTATGTAAAAGCCTGTTGGCCTATTTAAAGATATGATAGGTTTGTCAGCTTATTTAAAGGTTTGTTGGCCTATTTAAAAGTAGGTCTGTTAGTCTATTTAAATGCTTTATTGCAAAGTAAGCCTTTAAATAGACTTTCAGACTAGACCAAATTTTTAAAAAGATAAAATCAAGCTTTTAAAAAAGTCAAGTCATACCTTAAAAATCGAATTATTTCAGACTCACGAATTAGACTCAGACTTTATAATTGAAATATAAATTAAACTTGTTTAAGGCAAAGTCTGACCTGACATAACCTGACCAATTTTTACGCTGATTGAAGACGGACAATGTCAACAATTCAATTTAATGCTATAATAAGCCGTCCAAGAAAAAACAGGTTGGAGTGTCATTTGGTGCTAGACTTTGAATGGTCACTACTTCCAAAACCTCCTGTTTTTCTTGTGTGTTTTCTAGTGGACACTCCGAATAGTGTACTCTTTGGAATTTCCAAAATATATATACCTTCCTTTGGCCTGCTTGAAGTTCAAGTCTTGCACTGCTAATACCCATTTCTTTCAATATGTCTACACCAGCAGAGTACTCTCTCTCTCCCTCTTTCTCTCCCTCTCAACACACAGATGAAGAAAATTGGCTATTGAGCATACAATGGAATTTACTTTCAGTTGAATGCATATATACATGGTCAACTGTTGTACTTTTTATTGAACTATTATTCAGATACTCAAAATTTCATCATAATCATCTTAATTACGCATGGGTTTTGCTTCCCATATCCCATACTTAATGATTTCTTATCCATGATGGTTATGTGCTGGGTTTTGGGTGGCTGCAACTGTCTTCTCAGGCTGAGCTAGAAGTTTTGAGCTTAGTTCTAAATTCTAATGTTATCATTGCTACAAAATATTTCTGAGTAACTGAGTTTCTCTAAGTTTACTTAGACAAATTGAATTCTCTCTACTGTTTCAGATACTACCGGTCTCTACCACCAGTGAGCAAGACCTATGGAGTGGCCTGTTTGATGACCACTGCTGCATATTATCTGCAACTATATGATGCAAGGGACATAGCACTGAATTATGGCCTAATATTTAAGCGCCTTCAGGTTTGTCATCCAAAAACTGTTCTGATCTGTAGCCATAGATATTTAAGCATTAATTCATACCATTTTCATTCTTCTTTCTTTGACCAACCACTTCATACTTATACTGAAATTCTTGTACTTCTTCATTCACCATTCAATTTTGTGTTTATATCTGTTGCAGGTTTGGAGGCTTTTCTCAAATTTCTTCTTTCTTGGACCGTTTTCATTACCATTTGCAATTCGTCTGATAATGATGTAAGTAGCTTATGTAACTTACATCTCATTCTGGTGCGCTTTAAGAATTAATGATCAGAACCATATTATATCCTTTTGAATCCTTGATGAGAGTATTATATTCACATTGAAAGATAGTCTTCAATTTTCCTGTTATTTATAATTGTTTGAATATTGAATTGCACAGAGCAAAATATGGTGTTTCATTGGAAAGAGGGCCCTTTGACAAACGAACTGCAGATTATGTTTGGATGTTCATATTTGGTGCACTCTCACTTCTGGTACGTGGAAACAGATACTGTTTATTTAACTTTTCATCTGTTGATTTTTAGTTGGAGAAATGAAACATACATTTCTTTTGCTTGCATTTGCTTAACATAATCTGTTTGTTCCTCTTCTTTCAGCAAAAATCACTTTCACTATCCTGTTAGCGAGATTGATTATGATTGATCACGATTAATCATGATTGAGATTATGATTGATCACGATTAGTTTTAGGGATGATTGTAATTGATTTAGTACATTATTATACTTTATTATTTTCCTTTCCTATACAACAGTCTTCTTGTATAAATAGAGATTAATCATGCTGTATACATTCATTTAGAATTATACACAAATTTATCAATATTTGTCTCTCTGTTTCTGTTTATAACCTGGTATCAGAGAGTCTTGATTCTTGGTCCAATCCCAGATTCCAGACTCCATCATAGATTTCAAACTTCGTTTCAGATTCCGTCCTAGATTCCAAACTTAGTTTCAGACACCGTTCCAGATCTCCATTAGACATTGCTCTAGACTTCCGTTCAGACACCGTTCCAGACCTCCAAACATCGTTTCAAATCTCCACTCAGACACTGTTCTAGATACCTGAAATACCTCACTGCTGCCATTTCTGGTTCACCTCTCCTCGGACCTCCGTTTTTTACACTGCTGGCACCATTGCAACCACCGTCTACCGATCTACCGGCCACCAAAATTTCACCCTCAATTGCTGCCACACGGGCCACCTTCTCCTTCTTCATATGTGTCTCACACGCTAGATCCAGCATAAGTGATATGTTGACTCGCGACCCGATTCTGTTGACCCGCGACCCACTAACGTGGCGAAGGCGCTGACGTGGCCTGTTGAACTGGTTCATCTGGCTGACGTGTCATCCAACATGTTGACGTGGCAGTGTTGACATGGCACTAGATCCTTCTTAAGGTTTTCTGGTGAGATCTTTCCAGTTTTTAGGTTCTTTTTTGTCAATTCAGCACCGAAAGGTTAGTTTTTGTGTTCTTCCTAGGTATAATGGAGAAACTAGACATTGCTCAGTCTCCTTCAATTATGCTCACTGCCCCCAGATGTTGTAGATATTGTAAAGACTCAAGACACTTGATTGAGAATTGTCCCACATGTCCTCAAAGGTCTGATCAGAACAGGTTTTAACCTACCTTGTCCCAGTTCTTCTAAGTCTATGCTTATTGCTATTGTTGCTAATGGATCCCCAGGTTCTTTAACCACACCCTAGGCTACTTTTTTTACTAATGATCTTGTGTCCCTCCTTAAGCGTTTACTATCCAATTCTGGTAATACCTCTTCTGCTTTATCAACCACACTAGGTAATACTAGATGATACTTTGACTATGCTTGCTGTAATCATATGACGTCTGCATCTCACTCCTTTTCATCTTTATCTGTTAATGATATTGCACATTCTATACATACTGTCAATGGATCTCTTATGAATGTTAGTCATAAGGGTCCTATCTCTCTGTCCACTCTTAGCATACTTGGTGCATATCTCATTCTCAAATTAAACTTCAATCTCATTTCTATTGGTCAACTATATGACCTTGGTTATGAAGTCATATTTTCTTCTTCTGGTTATCGTGTGTAGGATCCACGGACAGGACAAGTCATAGGAACTGGATATAAAGTCTGAAGGTTGTATGAGCTCATCAACCTTCATGTTCCTCCTACCTCAAATCTTTATGTAGCATCCACCTCGGCCTCCATTCAACTGTGGCACTAATGTCTTACTCATAGTTTTCTAGGGAAGCTGTGTCCCCTCTTATCTCAAGGGACTCTAGTTTCGGTTAATAATGAGTCTTTTCACTGCATTTCTTGTCAAACTACTAAACAATCTACATCTTCCTTTAATAAAAGTACCTCTATGTCTAAATCTCCTTTTGACCTTACGCATTCTGATGTTTGGGGGCCTGCCCCCACACCAACTATGTGAGATAATCGATATTTTATAATATTTATTGATGATTTTTTTTGTTTTACTTAGATATATTTAATGAAAAATCGTTCAGAGCTTCTTCAAATTTACATTAATTTTGCTACTATGATCAAAACTCATTTCTCAAAAATAATTAAAGTTTTTCGTCTTGATAATGCTTCTAAATATCATGATTCAAAATTTCTCACCTTTCTTGCTAAACAGGGTATAATCTCTGAGTTTTCTTATCCTGGTACATCTCAGCAAAATGGTCGTGCTGAAAGAAAACACCGTCATATCCTTGACTCTGTGTGAGCTATGCTCATCTCCTCCTCTTGTCCTGAACGTGCTCTGTTCTCACCATTGTCTATGTCATCAACCGTCTTCCTTCTTCTGTTCTGGGTAATGTATCTCCCTTTGAACGTCTCTATTATACTTCTCCATATTATAACTCAAAGTTTTTGGTTGTGCTTGATTTGTTCTCCTTCAACCCCATGAGTACACTAAACTTGAGCTCCGAGCACGTCTCAGTTGTTTTTTTGGTTATGGGACTGAACATAAGGGCTATCGTTGTTATGATCCAATCTCTCAACGCATTTGTATCTCCCGTCATGTCGTCTTCTAGAAAGACACCACGTTCTCCTCACTCTCGAAGTTCAAGTCCTTCCTTTCCACTTTGACTCCTCTTTTCGCTAACCTTTTTGCTGATCTCTTTCCTAGTGATTCTGATGTAGGTTCCTCCCCTAGTGAGCTTCCAGTTACTTTCGATGTTCCAACCACTCCTGATGATGCCATTCTAGACATAGATCATGAACCTGTCATTACACCATCTCTTCCTTCTGAGCGTCCAACTAGGGTAAGAACTCAGCCTACCTATCTTCGTGATTATTATTGTTTTTCTACCATGCTTCACTTACATGAACCTCACTCATATCAAGAAGCCTCCACAGATCCTCATTAGTAGCATGCTATGCAAGAAGAGTTACAGACTTTGGAGAATAGTAATACTTGGGACCTTGTTGATTCTCCTTCTGGAAAGGCACTCGTGGGATGTAAATGAGTGTTCAAGATCAAGATTCGTTCTGATGGCTCTATTGAGTGCTATAAGGCTCGTTTGGTTGCCAAAGGTTTCACTCAAGAATATGACATTGATTATGATGAGACCTTTGCACCTGTTGCTCGCATCACTTCATTTCGTACTCTTCTTACTGTTGCAGCTACTCAGAAATGGACTCTAAATCAGATAGATGTGAAGAATGTCTTTCTTAATGGTGATTTGGAAGAAGAAGTTTATATGTATCCACCTCCTAGTTACACTTGTCTACCAAATAAGGTTTGCCATCTTCAAAAAGCTTTATATGGTCTCAAACAAGCACCTTAAGCCTAGTTTGCCAAGTTTCACAACACTATCAGTCAGTTTGATTTTTCCTCCAGTACCTATGATTTTTCTTTGTTTACTCGCAAAACTGATAGAGGTACTATTATGTTGCTTCTCTATTTTGATGATATGATTATTACTAGTGATGATACTACTGAGCTTAAACAGTTCTTGAGTTAGTATTTTGAGATGAAAGATCTTGGACCTCTTAGTTACTTTCTAGGTCTTGAAATCATTTCTTCTGTTGATGACATTTCTCTGTCTCAAGCTAAATATGTATTGAATCTTATCTCTCGAGTCGGTCTCACTGACAGTCGCACTGAGTCCACTCCTTTAGAGCCTAATGTCAGGTTTCCACCTCTAGATGGTACTATACTTGATGATCCTACTCTTTATCGGCAGTTGGTTGGCAGTTTGATTTATCTTACTATTACTCGTCTAGACATTTCATATGTTGTTCATTTAGTTAATCAGTTTATGTTAGCTTCGCGTACTACTCATTATGTTGTTGTTCTTTGTATTATTCGGTATATAAAAGGAACTTTATTTCATGGGCTTCATTTCTCAGCCAACTCCTCCTTGGTCCTTCAGGCTTATTTTGATGCTAATTGGGGTGACGATCCTACTGATCGCCGATCTAGCATTGGTTATTGTATTTATCTTGGTGATACACTTATTTTATGGCAAAGCAAGAAACAAACTTTAACTGCACACTCCAGTACTGAAGTAGAGTATCTGGCACTTGTTGACACCACATCTGAAATATTTTGGTTACATTGGTTTCTTGAAGATTTAGGTATTTCTCAGTCCTCTCCCATTACTCTTTACTGTGATAATAGGAGTGCTATTCAGATTGCTCATAATGATGTTTTTCATGAGTGCACCAAGCATATTGAGATCGACTGTCACTTCATTCGTCAACATATTCTTCGTGGTGCTCTTCGTCTCATTTTCATTGGCACTCTTAACCACCCAACTAATCTGTTCACCAAAACTCATCATCTTGAATGGTTCCGCACTCTAGTTTCCAAACTCAAGTTAGCTTCTTTTATAGCCACTTGAGTTTGAGAGGAGATGTTAGCATGATTGATTATGATTGATCACGATTGATCATGATTGATATTATGATTGATCACAATTATTTTTAAGAATGATAGTAATTGATTTAGTACATTATTATAATTTATTATTTTCCTTTCTTGTACAATAACCTTTTTGTATAAATAGATGTTAATCCTTTTATATACATTCATTCAGAAATATACACAAATTTATCAATATTTGTCTCCCTATTTCTGTTTCTAACTTACCCAATGAATGGTTGAACATAAACCTAAAATATGCATAAATTTCTTCTGACTTCAATGGTAGAAATGACTCTGAATGTTACTTAGGCTCACTGTTAACACAAGGAACTAGAAGTTGTCCAGGTTAACAAGTGTTGGTTGGCAAAATGGAAGCACTTAGTCTTACTGAAAAAACAACTCAAACTAGTTTTAAGATAGAAGAATAAGCCCTATTTTCTTCCTAAGTGTGGAACATAAAATGAATGGAGGTTTAGGTCCAAACAAGTGTTAATTTTTTTCTGCCATACCAACTGAAAAGGAAAAAGGAGGAATAAAGAAATGAAAGAAGATTTATGGGAAACACAGCCAATAAAAATGTACATTTCTATGTAGGGATAACATAAAACTTGGAAATTCATAATACAAAGGCTCTATCATGACTGTTTTGATCCTCTATCTCCTCACAAAGTTTATTTCTGTTTCTTCACTAACAATTGATGATATATTTAGCTTTAAACAAAACAATTAATCACAAGTGTACCCTGAAAAACATACAATTAAGCATAAATTGACATTAATTTTGGGGAGTTAATGAACCACATTACCTAGAACAGTCTACTAGTTAAGCATGTTTAGGGACTGACAGTTTCATCCTCATATTAGGTGATGGCTGCTGTGCCATTTTTGTGGTCTCCATTCATGGGAATTTCTTTAGTTTTCATGATCGCCTACATTTGGGGCCGTGAGTTTCCAAATGCACGAATCAACATTTATGGCGTCGTATCATTGAAGGTATAAATTTCCAATGATTTTTCTTTGCTAATACTGCATCTTTATTTTGACAATGACATCACAAAACTGATAGATCAGGTTACCGGCCTATTTGTTTTCCAACTTAATTCCGTTTTAGAACATAAAGCATTTTTGTTTTTAAGGCCTAAGACCCAACTTATGGACCTGTGGAAGGACTTGCTAATGAGACTCTTAAATGACTCCTAAAAGAACATGAAAAACTACATATGATTAATAAACTTAGACCAACCATTAAATCCTATCTTTCTCTTTTAATGAACTTATGCTCTATATTTTGCACTAATTATCAACTTCAGTGCACACCTTAGGATAATAAGGAGTATATTTTATTGAAGGGAGTTACCTTTTGTTTGGTTTGAATAACTTTTTATGTTATAAAAAATGTTATTTTTTAGAAACACCAAAATCTAACTAGAAAACAAAAAAAAGAGTCTTTTTTAGTGTGTTTTCTTTTTTTGAAAGGAACTCATCCAAACATGGTAAAAAATGCCAAAAATATATTTAATAATTTTTTTTAATCAAAATAAGCACATCCAATCTACCTCATACACATCTATTAATTTTATTTTATTTTATTAGTTCATCTATATCTCATTTTTATATATTATATAATATGTGTGAGCAACCGTGCGTATATGTCTATATAAATTTCTTTTAGTTTTTTTATGCTGAAGATATATTAGCTATGTGTTTTCTTGTTAACTTTTGGTTAATTCAGTCTTTGGTTTTCTTTATGTTAGTATGCATATCAAACTGAGAATATCAAAGAGAAAAGAGTTCAATGTCTCTGTTTTTCCTCTGTCTTCAATTCTCTCTAGTCTCTATTTCTCCCCTCCCTCAGGCTCCAAAGAAGAGGAAAGAAAAACGAAATTCCTGGGAAAATTAACTCTATCAATTCTTACTACGTATAAGGAAAAATTATTTTACACATGACTTTTTAGTTTGGCTCCACCAAATCTTCCCGTTGCCAAGGTCGATAAAATAAAACTAAAGCAGCAATGGAGGTTTAAACAAGAATTGTTTCTCATGTAAGTTAAGATAAGAAAACAGCTTATGTTAATGCATTTAATATATTAATACTCGTGCGATTTCAATTACTGTGGTAAGTAAAGTCAGTCATATTATGAATACTTTGTGTTAGAATTAATATACTTCAACCTTTCATAAATGGAATTATCCAGCTTTTATTAATCTTGTGTGTTCTGCAGGGTTTTTACCTTCCATGGGCTTTGCTAGCTCTGGATTTAATATTTGGAAATCCTATAAAGCCAGACATTCTAGGGATGCTTGCAGGGCACCTATATTACTTCTTATCAGTGCTTCATCCTCTTTCTGGTGGAAAGTTAAAGTTCAAGACTCCTCTCTGGGTGTATCCTTTCTTTAATCAGTTCCCTATGGTCACTATGATTATATTAAATTGCTCTCATTTTTTTTAACCATTACCATATTCCATTTCAAAATGCCACTCTGATAATTTAGAAAGCAACTCACTTTCAACACCCTGACCCATGAAAATATATCACTCAAAACACATTTTTTGTAGCAATGATCACATGATCTACATTGCCTCCATGTTCAAAGTTTTGTAATCTAATGAAGAAAAGAACTTAAAAATCTAATCTCCCCTTCACCAAGAATATAAGATAGAGTTTATATTAATGAGTCCCCCTTTCGTTATTAGTTATAACCCAGAGATTTATTGCAGCATAATCCAGAAGTATAGTGAGGGAGGGAGAAAAAGAGCATAGCTGGTGCAAATTGGATATCATTCAATATACAAAGTTTTTTTTTTTTTTTTGGGTACATATCATTTACTATTGTTTATTCTAGATTGATACATTCTTATAATCCTTAATTATGTATAACACCAGTCACAAAATAGTGGCATATTGGGGAGAGGGTACCCAAATAAATGCCCCAGTGCAATCTAATCCATCAGCTGGAATTGTATTCAGAGGAAGAAGCCACCGTCTTGGTGGGACTCAAACAACAAGAAGAAGCACTGCTGAGCAAACTGAAGGGAATGCTTCCTCCCCTCAGCAGCAGAATCAGGGTGATGGGATTGCTTTTCGTGGTAGAGGTTATCGCTTAAATGGATGAGTATGGTAACATGATCTGTTTATATGCACCTCTTATTTATAATTTATAATTAATTAATTGCTATGTTATGCGATCAAAACCACAAACAGTAAATGTTTTGATACAGTGAATCATTTAACAGAAGGTGAGGAGCTTCCTATGTACTTTACCTCTCTTAATTTTTATAATAAAACATTTTAAGAAGTGCATATAGTACATTCATCACCTCCCCACTTTTTCAACAACTGTAAAAGGTTCTGTTACTCTTTATTCAAATTTCGAATTATCTACAATATTTCTTACGGTGCACCTACGTGATGCCAATGTCACGTGCCACTCATGAGTTTTTTTCTTTCAAATTCTTACTACTTTGATAGAGCTTTATCATCAATTAAGCGATCGCATTTTTCGTGCCTTTTATTTTACAAGTTCTTTTATTTTTATTTGTTTTATCTCACCTATTCAAATTTCAAATAATTTTTATTTGATTTCATTTAAGTGTATCAATTTGAACAAATTATTGATTTTGATTTAAACTTACTTGCAAATTGAATTGTAAGAAAATTCCAAGTGCTAGGATGTGAACCTATCCAACTAATTAGTGGTAATTCTACTTAATTCACACTATTACTCTATGGTTTCAAAAGATATTGATTAAGAGGAAGGTATATGCTCTTGAAAATCCAAACAAAGCACTGGTCCCTTTGGATGTTGAAATTAAAATTGAGATATAGGGTTTTAATTTTAATTTCAATTCTTTTAGAATTAGAATTTGTTCAAAATTTTAAATTTTAAATTTATGTTTGTTAAAGAATTTGAATACAAAATTGTAGTTCTAAATTTAATTTTGATTTTATTATTTAAATGTATGATCTAAATTTCAAAAACTATTCAAAAAATTAAAAATTAATAAAAATAATAATACAATAACAATTTTTATAGTATAAGATTAATATTTTTATCATAAATAATTACTTTTTGAAATTTATTTTAGAAAAAAATAAAAAACATTGGAGTATAGGAAATTTTTAATATTATAATTATTTTCTTTAAAAATATCAAATTTCAATAAATATGATTACTCTTAAATAAATGATAGTGAAAGAGAGTTAAAAAAAATTGTTATGGTTAAAGTTAAAAATATCAAACTATTATAATTATTAACTTTAAAAACTAAAGCTAATAAAAAGTATTTTCAAAATGCAAAAGTTTGACTATAAATAAATACAAAAATTATAATTTTTGTATATAAAAGAATAAATTTAATATATATACAAAAATTAAAATTGTTATGGTTAAAGTTAAAAAATACCAAACTGTTATAATTATTAACTTTAAAAACTAAAGCTAATATATTTTCAAAATGCAAAAGTTTGACTATAAATAAATACAAAAATTATAATTTTGTATATAAAAGAATAAATTTAATATATATATATAATTTTAATAAATATTTATTTAAAAAACTAAATTATTAAAAATATTAGTAAGATAATAATACTTTATAATGTAACTATTACATTCATTTTCATAAAAATTATTTTGATCACAAAGTAAATTATATTAATCTTATTTTCATAAAATATAAATTAAAGAGAGAGAGAGAGAGAAGTTTACTAAATTTTGAAGTTTTAGATTTGGTAATCCTTAGGGTATGAGTTAAGAATTCCTTTCATCTTTAATTGCTTTAATACATTCATGCTTGCTATTGTATTCTTGAATTCATTTGTGCATTAATGATCATGAGTGGCTAAATTTATTTTCCTATGGTGTAACTCTTTTACTTTAATGTAATGATTATTTGACTTACTCTTTATTAATTAGTAATTAAATGTTCTTGATTCATTTATTGTGTTCTTAATGTTTATGATATATTGCGCGTCATATTTTCACGATCGTAGGTAATAGGTGAAGGATTGAGTGATGAAGTCTAATACTGGAAAATCTTAAGATTGAACTTAAGAATTCTGACTTTGAAATATGCATAATCCTTCGAGGAGTCAATAGATATCATGGAACTTAATGAGTTTTGATTAACATAGTAACAATGATAATCATATTATTTTAATCTTAATATGATTCTTTCGCCTTGAGAAAGGGCCGAATAATTCACCTTAAAAAATGTAATTAATAATTAATAAAGTGAAGCTAACTTGAATAGGTAGTTGTAGTGAAACACTAGTCCTACGACCTTAATGATTTATTGAACCCTTAGTACTTTCACTTGCTCACATTTTAGGTTACATCACTTTCACTTTTACTATTGTCTTCCTTCGCCTAAATTATTGAAATTATCGTACATTTGGTAATCACACAATTTATTGGTTTCAAATATTATGCCCCAGCAACAAGTCAAGAACTAAGAGTATGTCGTTGCGTAGAAACCAATCAACGATTAAACCTTACTAAAGTGTAGTATAGAAGAGTAGTTTAGTGTAGTGATGAGTAAGGGTTATTCCTGCAGAAGATCAACTTTGTTATTTTCTATTGCCAAATCTAATAATGAAATGGGGGTTTGTGAATAGTAAATTCAAATACTTAAATTAATAGCAATAATAAAAGTAAAATGTAGAAACATAAATAACAGTCAACAAACTATAATTCAAACGAAAGCAATGACGTCAAGACTGGTCAAAGGATCATTCTTCACCTCTAGACTTGGACAGGGTATGATATACCACTTAGAATCTTTGAGGTTCAATATTATGTTTCATATTCTAATTGATATTACAAACAGTAGATAGCTTAAGACATTCACAACTACCCCAATCTTTCCTTAGTTAGTCATGGAGGAGGTACAAAGCCTTCCTACCTTAAATCTCTACCTATGTATCCTTTCTATCAAGAATCCAAAAATTGCACGCCTTCATGTCCCAATAAAACATCCAAATAAATGCATTAAGTTGAAAAAGATAGGTCAATCTAAGTAACAATCGCACACCAACGGAGATTATTTAACCTATGTTATGTTTTCCATCATAATTAATGAAAAGACCACCTAATCGTTATAGAAGTTTTTGTGCCTTCCTAAACTAGCATTAGAATATTATCTAGATCTATCTAGTTGGCCACCTAAACAAATAAAGATAACATCATAAACAGTTCTTATAGAAAAACACAATCAATCTCAGTTAAAACTTGAAACAATAATATCTACATCATAATATTCTAATCATGTCTAGGGCTTTGAATTACCCTTCAACCAAGAGAATGATCCACCCTAACATAGGGTTTAAATCCATGAATGCATGTAATAATAACATCATAAAGCGTTCAAGGGATAGAAAGATAGAATGGGTATAGATGTGATCCTCTTGGATCTCTTAATCTTCTCTTCTAAGCCTTGTTTTCACTCTTTCCTTCTCCTCTAATCTTCTTCTCCTATTTCTCGTATGTTCATCTCCTCCAAGTGTGTAATTCTTCTACTTGACAACTCCTCTTATCTATTTATACTTAGGTTTGGTCATAGGGTCCTTGTTGCAATTTCTATCAAGGTTGGAGGACTCATTAATTGCATTGTGTTCCTTTTTAGCATCAATCCATGTTCTAATATGTGCTAATCATAATCCTAATTAACTCAGGTCCCTCTTCACCTCAAAATTTAACCACCATAGATGCCTCTCCAAATTAGTTCATTAGCTAACTCTCATCCTCTACATCATTTTTGTCTTCACTTATGGAACCAAAATCTCATTCTAAAAGGACATGTGCTCATCTTTCTCTCTCTCTCTCTCTATGGTCAGGAGGTTTCTAATGGAGGTTTTGAGAAAAATGAAGAAGAAGAAGAAAAAGTAAAGAAGAAGAAGATGAGAGAAAGAAAGAGATAGTGGAGAAAAAAGAAAGCTTAGTGGAAGGAGGGGGTTTAGTTACTTAGTGGGGAAGAAGAGATGAGGTGTTTAATTTGTTTTCTCTCCTGCTAAGTTTACACTCTCAAACATAACTTTCACTTAATTATAAGACTAAAATCCTATTTAGGTCCCTAACATTTGATTTCATTATCACTTTAGTCCTTGACATTTTTTTTCACTATAATCCTTGACATTTATGAACTCACTTCAATTTAGTCCCCTTGTCTATATATTCATTACCTAATAAATGGATATGTTGATACGTTACCATTAGAAATTATGTGATACTATTATTTGCTAATGTGGCAATTTGACATAAGATAATTGTATGAATATATTTGAAATTACGTCATTTCATTCTTCAATTTCATTTGAAGAAAAAAAAATCATCCTGAGTTTGAAATGACTAGTGAAGAATGAAACGACTTTGCTTTAGATGTATTCATCTAGTCATTTTTCTGTCAAATTATCACGTTGACAGATAATGATGCCACGTCATCTCTATTGGTGACATAATAACATTGATATTTATTAGATAATAGGTATATAGACAAAGTAACTAAATTAAAGTGGTTGGATTCATAACTGTCAGGGACTAAAGTAAGGAAAACGAAATGTTAAGGACTAAAGTGAGAATAAAAGTAAATGTTAGGGACCAAAATAGGGTTTTATATCATTATAATTAACCTCTAACAACTAATGTTATCTTATTATAATATGAAGTGTCTTATGATTTTTAAGAACCAATGATTTTCAACTAATTAGAGGTAAATCCATGTCATCACTCCACTAACTTGTTCTCTATGCTTCATATTAACTTGTGATTAAACTTTCATCCTCTTTTTATTTTTTTAATTAACTCCTACTTAAATTTAATTTCTCATATTTATTTTCTTTTCTAAAAACCCCTAATCATTTTTATAATGTCTAGCCATGCTTATTTTCTAATCTCTATATTTATTATTTTTCTAAGATAACACAAAATATATGGAACTCATATATACTCGTAAGCACATGTAATAATATGCATATGAATGAATAAAAATTGAAAGGTAACATAACCTTATAAGATTAATTAGTTCTAAAGTATAAAGAAAGTTATTCATAGGATGTTACAACTCTTACCCTCTTTTAGGGATTTTGTCCCCGAAATTCAATTACCTACTTTAAAGAATGCTAGATATGATTCTTTCATTTCTTTCTCAATTTTCCATGCAGCTTCTTCTGGAATTAATCCCTTTCATTGATTAAGGGAATGTTTTTGCCTCTCAGTTGCTTGATCTTGATATCTATTATAACTTCTTCCATGGAATAGGTTAACTTATCTTGTAAATGCACTAGCTCAAACTCAAGAATGTGGGAAGCGTCTATTTAGTAGTTTTTGAGTTGGGATACATGAAAAGTATTATAAAGTTGATAAATATTGGGCAGTAAAGCAAGTTTATAGGCAAATGATCCTAATTTATCTAAACCATGAAAAAAGTCCAACGTATCTAGAGCTCAATTTTCTGGCCTTTAGGAATCTATCAACACCAGTAACTAGAGAAACCCTTAGAAAGACATGTTCTCCTACTTCAAATTGTTTTCTTGTTTTATTTGCATAATTTTTTTGCCTACTTTGGACTACAACTAGTATATCCTTTATTAGCTAAATTTTCCTAGTTTTTTGTTGAATAACATCAGGTCCTAACTGAAGCCTTTCTACTACCTCGGTTCATTATGATAATGTCTACATCTCCTACCATGCAAAGCTTCATAAGATGTCATCTGTAAACTAGAATGAGAACTATTCGTATAAGAAAATTTTGTCAAAGGTAGATGTGCATCCTAGTTTCCTTTCATATCTAGTGCACACGCCCTAAGCAAGTCTTCTAAGGCATGAATTGTTCTTTCGATTGCACCATCTATTTGAGGATGACAAGCTGAACAAAAGCTAAGCCTAGTGCCTAATGTCTTATATAAGGCTCTTCAAAATTCAGAGGTGAATCTAAGGTCTCTATAAGAAATAACACTAGATGGTACTCCATGCAATCTCACTATTTCCTTTGATGTATATATGAGTTAACTTCTCTAGGGTGGAGGCAGACTTAATTGGCAAGAAATGGACAAATTTGGTTAGTCTATCGACAATTACCCACATAACATCAAAACAAGAGGTAGTTCTAGGTAAGCCTATTACAAAATCTATTGATATATCATCCCATTTCTATTTTGGTATCTCTAGGGGTTGTAACACTATTGTAGGTTTTTTTTTGTTTTATTTTGAATCAATGGCACAATAGACTCTTAGCAACATATTTATAAATAGGCTTAATTAACTTTTTAGTCCTTATAAATATACTCATTTCCAGTTTTGGTTCCTATAAAAATTTTGAGCCCATTTTGATCTCTTTAAATTTCAAGACAAGTGAAATTAGTCCTGTCGTACACCCTTTTTAAGGATTAATTTCACCTATCTCAAAATTTAAAGGAACTAAAATGGGGTCAAAAATTTTATAGGGACCAAAACTTGAAATGAGTATATTTACAAGGATTAAAAAGTTAATTAAACCTTATAAATATCAACTTTCATACTAACTCACTAGAAATTTTTTCTAAGATCCCAATACATTTTTGTTGATCCTAGATGAATAGTTTGTATGCTTGATCTAGTATGGTTTCCCTTAATTCCTTACTATTTGGTACACAAATCCTCCCTTGGCATAACACTACCCCATCCTCCATAAGGCTAAAGTCCTTAACTTCTCTTTGTAGTATGTTAGCCTTATTACCTCTCAGATACTCATAAGAACCTTGGGCCTCCCTGATTTGATTTCTCAACTTAAGGTGAATCCTAAGCTTATTCACACACAAATTATTTGATTGTAAGGTTATCTCAAGGTTCAAGTTCCTAAAGTTTTTTAATGTTCTAGGATCATCATTGATCACATATGTAATGATTTCTTACTTAAGGCATTAGCAATTGCAATGACTTTACCTATATGATATTTTAACTCAAAGTCCTAATCCTTAAGAAACTCTATATTGGCTTACAACTTTCATTCTAGTTTGGAATTATTATTATTTTTTTATGAACTTGGACTCGATGGTCAACATTTTAGACTTTGCTAAGTCTCTTTTACAATGGCATTGATTATACTTTTAAGTTATGATTCTAATAATTACATGATTTATGCTAGTTGTTATTCTTGAGAATTACATTACGATGGTTTTGAATTTTATTTTAGAAATTGAGATTTGAAAATTGCTAATTTTGATGGATTAGATTTGATTATTGTATTTTAAACTTATTTTGTATTTTAAATATCCATGATGGATTTTGTGTTAGAACACTGCTTGCCATTAGCATAAATCTAACGACTTACATGCACATAATAGATTTAATTAAGGTATTGGATGAAAGGACCCTTAGCATTATATGTTGGCTATTAGCCAAGAGGACCTTTAGCCCCTTTACATGGTTTTAAGGTAAGCGAAACTTAGCCATGAGATTGTGTCAGGTGAGGCAAGGCTTTTGCTTAAGATGGTTGTATGGTGACAAGACCCTAGCCCTGAGATTATGCTAGTTGAGGCACGACCCTAAGTCCTGAGATTATGTCGATTAAGGCAACGTCCCTAGCTTGAGATGGTTGTAGGGTGAACGGACACTAACCATGAGATGAGTATGATATGTGACTTGTTGGGTGGAGTTGACTCCTAAAATTGTATATAGTTCTTTCAAGTGTAACCCATATGGATTACTTTATATATGACTACTATTTTTTTTAATTCATTTATAATTATGAACAATTTTAAACAGGAAAGCTTTTGACAAATTGACATTATTTATAAACTTTATTCCTTTAGTTATTATGTTTTGGAGTTATTTTTAAAGTTTAAAGATTTGTGTTATTATTTGTTTCTTCTTCTAGTTCACTTGTTTATTTTACCCTTATTGAGCCTGTGTTACTCACCCTATTTTTTTTCTTCCTTTAGATTTGCAGGCTTTTAAGTAGTATGTTTTTGGGACTTGTTATTCTACCAAGGAGTAACAGTCTTTTTGGAAGATCTCCATTACTATTGGTGACTAGTGTCATATCTCGGCTCTATTATTTTGCAGCTATAAGAGATAACGTTGAATTTCTTTTTTATGTGTATATGACAATAGAAGCCTTGACATGTTCCTTTATATAGCTTAATCTATTAGTACTTGTGACTGGTGCATGAGCGATACTCATGCTTGCTATATGGTATGCAATGTTTCTTTCAAGTTAAGTAAAATGTTAGTTTGCTAAGCTTTTTAGGGAAATTTTGTCAGATTTATTATAGCCTCATGCTAAGCTTTTAAGATATTTTTATTAGTTTTCTATCGTTAGGCTCACTAGGCTAGATGAGTGTTGAATTAGATTTACCTTGTACACTAGTCACGGTGTAAGATTAGTTCATGGCAAGAATGTGAGTATGAAGTAGGTAGCTTGGATTCTTGCTTAAACTGTAGTATCTGCTCTCTAGTATTCGAACCAAACACCAAATAGGTAAGAAGGGAAGAATAATGTCATAAACACAAAAATGATGGAGAATAACAGAAGATCGGTAGGTAGAAGATATGGGTTATGAAGGGAAGAAAAGATAGATAAAAACGACAGAGAGAGGTTGAAGTGGGAGTACTAGACAAGCTTGGTTGGAAATATCTTAGGTTGACTTACGTAACACAATACTTATCTACATTTTTCATTTAATGTCCATTAACTTTAAAACATAAATATAAATAAGAAAATATCTCCTATTTCAAGTGAAGTAAAATATAAAAAAAAATATAATAAAATCCTTAAAGATAAAAGTCAAAACTTATATTTTAGTTCAAAATGATTAATTCTACAACTTTAAAAATCTCCCTCTTTAAAACAAATGGGCTAAAAGGTCTTAATAATTCATTAAAGATTATTTTGTAACTCAATGACATCCAAGGATCAATTATCACCAATTTTGGTTTTAAGAAAATGTATGTTTTGTATAACCCTCCATATAGGTGTTACTTTTTGGACCTACAAAAATTTCAAAACCCTTAATGGTAAATAGTCACAAATTGTGCCCAAATGACTTCAAAAAAGTTTTGGCAAGGTAAGTTTAAAACAAATAAGCTTACGACTAAGACAAAGTGGCTTGCAAGATCAATCTTAAAAGCTCAAACTGACAAAGAGAATAAGGTGATCATGGGACAACTTGGGTTGGTTTTGACTTATCCTGAATCCGATATGATATTTTGATTAAACTAATTTTTTAGACTAGGTTAACTAATATTTAGAAAATTATACAAATTTGGATACTATGTATAACTAAGTCATAAGATTTTAGAAGTAAAAAACTAAAACTAAGGAATGTTCTACAATATATATCAAAGCAGATTTTATCAATATAAATTAAGAAGTTATATTTGTTATCACTAATTGTAAAAATCAAATTGTAAGTTTTAAAGTATTATGTGACATTAGGTTGGATGGAGGCAACATGAAGTATGACCCGCACCTAATATGAAAATATACCGAGTCTAATTTTTAGAACTCAAACTCATCCTAATTAGTTATAGGTCAAGACAAGATATCAAGTTGGGCCATGTTTTGAACACTCCTAACAAAGAATACCGCATGTAACATGGAAATCCTATACAAGACTAGGACATTATACATGTCATGATATGTTGTGCAATCAAAATGCTAATGAAGGGGGGGCAATGAAAATTATGCAAATGTGTAAAGTAGTTTGAGAGATGTGCATATATACGAATGAAATTAGCAACATTTATAAAAGGTGTTGTTTTATATCTTGATTAGTTTGCAAAAAAACATGTGTATCAAGTGTAATTTGTTAACTTTGGTGTCATTTAGCGCATGAAATTAGGCTTAAAATTGAACCTTGGAATTAGACCTCCCAATTTCAATTATCTTGTTTGGTGTGCACATTAGAATTGGAATTCTAGTTTTGAGTCCAATTCCATAGAATTGAAAATAACTATTTTATATTGTTTTCAATTCTTAACCTAAATTCTAAGAAGTATAATTCCAAGACCAAAAGTTAAAAACAATATGTTATAATTATTATTCATTCTCTTTGTCGTATACTCTGGGTACCATTGTTACCTATGCCAACCAAGTCGCCAATGGCATCCTGCAACCACCGTCGCCAACACCATCACTTGACCATCGTCGTTGGTGGTGCCCTCCGACCATCATCCTTGGAGACGCCTTCCAACCACCATCCCGAGGGCGTCCTCTGACCACCGTCATCAATGACGTCCTTCGATTACCACTGTCGATGGTATTTAAGTTTTTTTTTTGTTTAAGTATTTTTTTGTTTCTCTCAACATTCAAAGAGTGAATATAAGCAACTAAGTATAGAGAAGTAACAGGTACACACTAAGACACTAAGACAAGTGTTACAGAGAAATACAAGTGTGTTTTCATTAGTTAGAAGGGTTGTTTGTAACTCAAAAGGCTTTAGAGGGTTGATCAATGTAACAGTGTTACATCCTTTCTTCCTTCTAGTCTTCGGCTATTTATAATTTTCGAAAAACTAGTTGTTTGTACTTGCTTTTAACAGTCATTGATGAATAGAAAAACTAGTCACTTTTCTTGTCTTATAGCGCTAGTCATTAGTAACTTTTAGCTTAGGATCTTTGTTTTCTTTCAGCAATAGAGAAGGGTCATCCTTAGAAGGTTTTGAGCTCAATACTTCTAATATTCATGCTTCTTAGCTCATTATTCTCTATTCTGAATATTTTCTTGACAAAGGAATCTTCATGGGCATCGCATAACAACTTTTTTGAACAAGTACCTCAACCTTTCTTATTGTTGTAGATGTTCTAAAGTGACAACTGATCATTATGAACTTTGTACATAGTAACTCTTATGATCTTCATAAGCATTCTTTTATCTTCAAAACAAGAAACTTTACTTTTGTATCTCATAAACCTGTTGCACACTTAAATACACTCATTAAAACATTAAGAGAAAATAACAACATAAGTATATTTATCAATCAACAAAACAAAAGGTGTAAAGACCATTTCAAGGGCTTTGGAGCTAACAAAGAATCATTTGTTGTCTTTCATTAAATCATTCTAATTACTTGAAAAAGAGTTTTCTTGTTGAATTTTTAAGATATTAAATACTTTTACTTTTACTTTTAATTTTTTTACCTATGTAAGAAGCACAGATATAGATACGAGACATAGATACAATACAACACCAATATATGGATACGACAAATTCTAAAAATTATAGGACAAGATACAACTAAGATACAACATATATGATTAATATAACATTAACATAGAAACACAAATCATAAATTAAAATAAAGACATTAGTGTTGTTTGGGGAATACCGCATCTCATCCTTCAATCTTGTTGGATAATACCATATCCCTTTTAATCTTATTAGGGAATATCAAATCTCATTTCAATTTTGTTGGAGAATACCAATTCCCATTTTTTCAATCTTGTTAGGGAATATCACATTTTCCTATACACAAACATGTATAAATACTAATAAACATCATAAAATATGTTGGGAATTTCAAGTGTGGGTGAGATGTGGGTGAGATGTGGGTGAAGAAGTCCTACATTGGAATGCAAAAGACAAGTTGAAGGCTATATAAGTGGAAAAGACTCATAGACTTAATACCTTAAGGTCTTAAGTCAAGATATGATGTCAAGTCCACTTATGTGGTTATTCGCTTAGTCCATTTGATGTAAATCTCCCTAGTGTTTTGGGATCCCATTATCCCATCAAAGTGGTATTAAAGCCGATAGTTCAATTGTGACAAGTACTAGCATCGACGGTGGTGGTTAGTGGATCCATGTGCTAGGTCCCTTGTGTTGAAAGTCTTCCAAGCGATGTGGAGGCTAAGCGGTATGTTCCGTTGTAGATGATGAACGATGGCAGTACAAGTATGAAGAAGAGCAAGTGTGGTTTGATTTAGAAGAGATAAGGCTCTTGGATGCAGGTTGGGTTCTTAGTGATACCGTCAGATTCTCAATAGGCTTTACTTGAGGGGAAGTCACCGTGTGCGAAAGACTCATGCTTTATGGCGAGATTGTTAAGAATTTAAAGTGTGAGTGAGATATAAGTAAAGAAGTCTCACATTAGAAAGGAATGAACAAGTTGAAGGCTATATAAGTGGTAAAGACCCATAAGATCTATTAACTTAACGTTTTGGGTCAAGATGCGGTGTCAAGCCCATTTATATAGTTTTTCGCTTTGCTTATTGGATCTTCCCATATCCCATCAAACGAAACATGCACAATTGAACATGGTTCGACCTAACATGTCTGTATCTACGGATGAGAAGAATCAAATCTACTATCAAAATAAGTATAGTATACAGGCTTACATGACAATATTTCTCAGACTCATTCTCATTCTCGTAGCCCTTACAATTTCTAAATACAAGTATTTATAACTCATATTTCCTAGTTTCCTATTATAAATAATCTTACATATCTATCAAGTCTCTCACATGTCTTTTACATATCATTTAAGGCAAACACTTCGGTACAATGATTTTTGAAGGTAGTACCATACTACCTCTTTTGCACAACTCTCAACCATACATTTGTGGCATAGTGAGAGAAAATAAATAATGAGAAAATAATATGGTAACAGGCAACCAATTGAGGAAAGAAATGAGAGAATTGTACTTTGGTCCCTAAGAAGTGAGGAAGAGTGCATCTTGGTTCCTAACAAAGATGTAAGGAAGAAAGGAAGAGAACTAACTCTAGCCACCATCTCCCTCATCTTATCTGTCGTCTGAGAAAAAAGTGTGAGGGGAGAGAGTGAACCTAAGATAGAGAGCAACCTAAGATGCACTACGAATAGATGGTGGAGTTTATGGAGATGGTTTTTGTCATTGCCGACAATGAGGAACTCATCATCAAAGAGTGGAACCTCCTCTTCATGGCACATCATCTTATCAATCAAGCAAAAGTTTAAGGCTAGAGCTTGCGACTTTGATGGTGGAGCACACTTGAGCCGACAACAGAGCAAGGTGGCGTAGTGGCTATCAATATAGGAAACAAGGTTGACTATTGACGAAGCATCTTTGGTGGTTGTGGATGAGTTCCATGGGTGCTTGGAAACTTCTAGGTTCTAGTTTTATAGTGAATTTATAGGAAAAATGAGCTTGTAGGTGGAAAAATGGGTGTTAGAGTATTTTGTTTCAATATTTATGAGTTATATTGAGTATTTTATGGATGGAATGATTTATGAATTCTTTGTTCTTGGTGGTTCAATGAGTTAAGGATGTTGTTTAATGGCTCTATTTGTGGGAATGGTTCATGGATTTGTTGGGGTTTGTTATAGTGCATGGTTATGTGCAAGAAGCTCTGCATTGGTGTGAGGTTTGGATGTAGGAAGTTGTAGTCAAATACAACACTATACAATGCAAGTTTCAAACACATAAAGAAATAGATTTGCAAACAAAAAGCTATCATAGTTGATTACACAATTGTGTAGTTAGCTACACGACTATACATGTGATGTTGCTTAGAATTTATGTAAAAAATATTAGATTTGCAAATTTCAAACACAGAAAGACATAGATTTGCAAACATAAAACTATTGTAGTTGATTACACTATGGTGTTGTCAACTACATGACCACACATGTATTGTTGCATAGAATTTATGTGAAATCAGGGCTTGCAAATTTTTCTAAGCTAATAGGAACATCTTTAGGTAAGTGTAATAATTATGTGTGAAGATCAATTTTTTTTTTCAACTTGGCTTTAAAGTTTTATTTCAGAATATAATTATTCAAAGCTATCTATGCATATATAAGAAGAAGTCATTTGATGAAAAAAAAAGTAACACATGTTAGTGCGTGAAATCAAGTAGAAAAAATGTGTCTCATGTCAATATGAGAAATTAAACAAGAAGAAATAATAAAAAATAAAATAACAATAAAATATAAGAGCTTAGAATTAATCAAGATTATTTGATTGGTATTGGGGGTAAAAAAAAGAAGTAAATATATAATTCTTTTTGGATACATAGTAAATATATAATTTAATCAACGATAATGAAAAGTTTAAATAAAAAAAGTACACGCATCAACAAGAGAAATTAAGCAAAAAAAGACAAAATATAATAGCCTATAAATCAAGTAAATAAGATATAAAATTAATTAATCCATGATAATAAAGTTCCCTAAAAAATAAAAAATAATCTCTCCTTTCCTTTCCTCCAAAATCCTCCATCCAAACATACCCTAAATAAAATATATAATTAATTAATCAATTTTAATATTATTATTATACACTTTTTTCAATTAAAAATATAAAATAAAAAAATACTATGTTTATGAAGCATAAATTTTTAAAGATTATTGTATTATAAAATTAATTTGAAAAATATTGTAAATGGTATGTTAGTTGTGGTGTCCCAAATAACACATATAACTTTATTTCCTTACAATGACTCAAGTTATATTTAATGTTACTACCAAACATCCTAATTATTTTAAGTTTTGTTACCCTCTCGAAGGGAGATTTAATTTGCAATTGACGAAAGATTACATTAGGAATGACAAGTTACCCCAATTGATGAACTTCTTACAAGTTTGGCGAGAAAAACCATATGAAAAGTAGATTTTATGTGTAATTAATGAAAGATTACTTTCGGGAGAACAAGTTACTCTAATTAATGAACTTCTTACATGTTTTGTGACAAAAGTTATATCTAGATGGGGTAAAGTTACAAGATTTTTTTTAGTTTTTTTTTTACCTCATGATAAAGAAAAATTACTTGCAATTGTTTTTTTTTACCAAATGGCAGAGAAAAATTACGTGCAATTAGTGAAAGATTACTTTGGAGGGACAAGTTACCCCAATTGATGAATTTCAGATAGGTTTTGTGAGAAAATATTATGTCCAAATAGGTTAAAGTTACGAGGTTTTTTAGTTTTTCTACGCTCTTACAAGAAAAAATTACGTGCATTTGTGAAAAGGTTATTTTTGGGAGAATAAGTTACCTTAATTGATAATCTTCTTATAAGTTTTGTAAGAAAATGTGATAGACTAATGGGTTGAAGTTATGAAATTTTATAGTTTTGTTAACCCTGATTAAGAAATTTTACATGCATTTGACGAAAATGACACGTGTTAGCATAAGGTTTACCATTAAGTAAGAAAAATTATATTTTAATGACAACATAAATTATATTTTAATGAAATAAAAGAAGTAATAATACAAAAATATAGTAAAATAAAATTAAGAAATTAATGTTCCAAATATAAATATATATTCTGATTGATTATAAAATATTCATATCAGATACTAGGCAACATTTAAAGTTACATTGGACATGTTTATTTCTATCTTTTCTTTTTCCAAATTTTAAAGTGCTAAAAAGCATGTGTCACCCTTCGATTTTGTCTTTGTGATTTTTTTTTTTCATGATTACAACCAAAATATAATAATATAAATATATATAATAAGAGGAAGACAAATTACGGATATAACAAAAATATGTAATTTTATTTAGAAATTACATTTTTCTTATTTAAAAGTAAAATATAATGCATATAACTAATAATTTAAACATATATTTAAAATATAGAATTCATATGCCTTAATTTTGTTTAAATTGAATAACAAAGTTCGTATTTTTAATAATAAATTATATTTTTGTATTATTTAATTTCGTTGAACATGTATAATACCTTGTGATTATATTATTTTAATGGGGTCACTATTTTAAACTCAAGCTAAAATATAATGCAAATTTTTTATTTTAAATTAATAAAAGAAATAAAAATAATTATTATAATTATATTCATGCTTATAGTATAATTAAAAAATAATAGAATAGAATAAATCAGGATAATATAAATAAATTACATGAACATATATGAAATCTTTAAACAATTAAAATGTTAACTAAGATTATACTATTTAATCATGGACATTCGGCTCTTGCTTAAGCATGAATTATATTATTAGACATAATGAACATTTGATCTTTGCTCATGAATATTAGACTCTTGCTTAAGCATGTATTACACTATTAGACACAAATAATGAACATTGAGCTCTTACTTAATGGATTACATTATTAAACACTAATCATGATTGAACATTGGGTCCTGCCAAAGGTAAGATTATGTTCATAAATTAGTATCTAATAGTATAATTCATGTCTAAGTAAATGATTAATATTCATGATTAATGTCTAATAGTATAATCAATGCCTAAGTAAGGGCCCAAAGTTCAAGATTAGTGTTTAACAATATAATCCATGCTTAAGCAAGAACCCAATGTTCATGATTAATGTCTAATTGTATAATATTAGCTTAAGCAAGGGCTCAACGTTTATGATTAGAGTCTAATAGCATCATTCATTCATAAATAAGGGCTCAATAGTTTAAGCAAAGACTCAATATTCACGATTAAAGTCTAATAGTATAATTCATTCGTAAGTAAGGTCTCAATATTCATTATTAGTGTCTAATAATATAATCTTAGCTTAAGTAAGGACTCAATGTTCATGATTAATGTCTAATAGTATAATTCAAGCTTAAGTAAGGGCCTAATATTAATAATTAGTGTCTAATTGTGCAAATAATAGCTTAAGCAGGGGTCGAATGTCTATGATTAGTGTTTAATAATATAATTCATACTTAAACAAGGGCTTGTTGTTCGTGATTAAGGTTTAATGGTATAATCTTAGCTTAAGCAAAAGTCCAATATTCATGATTAGTGCCTAATATTTTAATTCATGCTTAAATAAGTGTTCAATGTTCAACATTAGTGTCTAGTAGTATAATCTTAACTTAAGAAAATGCCCAATGTTCATGACTAGTGTTTAATTATATAATCTCAGCTTAAACATGGGCACAATGTTCATGATTAATGGCTAATAATATAATTCATACTTAAGTAGGGGTTTAATGTTTGTGATTAATGTCTAATAGTATAATACATGCTTAAGCAAGGGCCCAATATTTAAGATAAGTGTCTAATAGTATAATCTTAGCTTAAGTAAGGTCTTAATATTCATTATTAGTGTCTAATAATAGAATCTTAACATAAGCAGGGGCTAATATTCATGATTAGTGTCTAATAATATAACTCATATTTAAGTAAGGGTTCAGTGTTCGTGATTAGTATCTAATAGTATAATTCATGCATAAGTAAAAACCTAATGTTCTAGATTAATGTCTAATAGTATAATCTTCATTAATATTTTAATTTGTTTTAATAATTTCGTATGTGTTCATGTAATTTTTTTGTTGGCATGTAATTATGTATATTGTTCTTTTTTATTATATTCCTTTATTTTTAAATTATAGTATAAAGCATGAATGTAGTTATAATTTTTTTTTCTTTTATTAATTTAAAATAAAAAATATACATGACATGTTAACTTAAGTTTAAAATAACAACCCCATTAAAATAATATAATCTATTTTGGTAAAGTAATTGGTTGGGGCATTGGGATAGAGTTAGGTATTAAACAAATGTAGTTGACTACATTATTGATATTGATTAGTCACAAGAAAGTGAAATTGATTTGACGAGGGATGTGCTTATAGTTGATTACACAAGTCTGTGATATACTACAATCCTTTGAAGAAGATAATTGGGATGTGAATGTAGTTGACTACAATGGCTTATGTAGTTTATTACAATAATTTGTTACCTACTTTATGGGAAAAATTACGCTCAGGTCATGAAAAATTACATTGCGTGGGAGAAGTTACCAAAACCCATGAAAATGTTACAAGTATTGGGTGGAAGGTTATTGGAGGATGACATGAAGTTACGAGATTTTTGAGTTCCATTACTTATGTTTTGGAAAAAGTTATGCCCAAGTTACGAAAAATCATATTGGGAGGGAGAAGTTACCCAAATCCATGTAAATGTTACAAGTTTGGGACAAAAAGTTACAAGAGGATGATCGAAAGTTACTAGATTTTTTAGTTTTGTTATCCACTTTTTGGAAAATTTATGCCCAAGTCACAAAAAATTACATTGGGAGGGAGAAGTTACCTTAACCCATGAAAATGTTACAAGTATGACGTAAAAGTTATAGGAGGATGACCTGAAGTTTCGAGATTTTTGAGTATTGTTACTTACTTTATAGGAAAAGTTACGATCAAGTCACGAAAAATTACATTAGGAAGGAGAAATTACCCCAATTCATGAAAATGTTATAAGTTTTGGGTGAAAAGGTTATTGGAGGATGGCCTGAAGTTATAATATTTTTTAGTTTTGTTACCCTCTAGCAGAGAAAAGTTATGCCCAAGTCACGAAAAATAATTTTTGGAGGAAGAAGTTACCTTAATTCATGAAAATGTTACAAGTTTAGAGTGAAAGGTTACAGGAAGATGACATGAAGTTACTAAGTTTTTTAGTTTTGTTACCCTCTCACAAGGAAAAGTTACACCAAATTCACAAAATATTACTTTGGGAGGATGGGACCAACGCTTTTTTTATTAGTGTCTAATATTATAATTGTTGTTTAAGCAAGAGCTTAATGTTCATGATTAGTGTCTGATAGTATAATCTTAACTTAAACAAGGGTCTAATGTTCATGATTAGTGTCTAATAGTATAATATTAGCTTAAGTAGAGGCCCAATGTTCATTGTTAATATCTAATAGTATAATTCATGTTTAAATAAGGACTTAATGTTCATAATTAATGTATAACACTATAATCTTAACTTAAGCAAAGATTCAATGTTCATTATTAGTGTCTAATAGTATATTATTAGTGAAGCAAGGTGTCAATGCTTATTATTAATGTCTAATAGTATAATCCGTGCTTTGAAGCAATGACTCAATATTGAGATTAATGTCTAATAGTATAATTTTAACTTAAGTAAAAATCCAATATTAATTTGTAATTAGTGTCTAATAGTAAATCTTAGTTTAAGCTAAGGGCCCAATCTTTATGATTAGTGTGTAATAGTATAATTCATACTTAAATAAAGGATTAATGTTCATGATTAATGTTTAATAGTATAATTATGTTTAAGTAAGGGTTCAATGTTTAAGTAAGGGTTCAATGTTTAAGATTAGTGTCTAAAAGTATAATCTTAGCTTAAGTAAGAGTCTAATGTTCATTATTAATGTCAAATATTATAATATTTATTTAAGTAGGATCCTAATATTCATAATTAATGCTTATAATTAGTGTCTAATAGTATATTTCATACTTAAGTAAGGGTTTAATGTTCATGATTAGTATCTAATAGTATAATATGTACTTAAGTAATATTAGTTATTATTTTAATTATTTAAAATTTCATATATGTTTCGTGTAATTTTTCTTGTAGGCATGTAATTTATCTATATTGTCTTTCTTTTTATTCTATTATATTTTTTAATTATACTATAAGTATGAATGTAAATATAATAATTATTTTACTTCTGTTATTAATTTAAAATAAAAAATATGCTTGAAATTTTAGCTTGAGTTTAAAATAATGGCAACTCTTTTGGAAAATTGATGGCTTGATATCATTAAAATAATATAATCCATTTTGGTGAAGTAATTTGTTGGAGAATTGAAATTGATTTATGTACTAATGAAGTGTAGTTAAGTACGTTATTAACATTGCTTGGTAAGAAGAAAGTTGGATTGATTTGAGAAAAAATATGAGTGTAGTTAATTATACTAGTTTGTGATATATTATAATAATTTGAAGAAGATAATATGGATATGGGTATAATTGACTACAACGATATGTATAATTGACTATGATGTAAATAATTTTATTTATATCAGTTTAAATTGAATTAGACTGGTTATATTGTGATAAATGAATTGATCCAAATTGATTTAAATTAATTTGGATTAAATTAATTTAATCAATTTCTTACCAAAAATTTTTTAAGCCTAAAATTTTGTGAATTAAACCAATTTAACTTATTAAAAAGTATAAACATAAAATAAATTCTGGTAACAAAAATTGTATCTTTCTCTTTCATAATATAATTTTCTCATATTAGTGAGTAATATAAAAGAATTATCATTCATTAAAATTATCTAGTTACACATTAAATTGGCTCAATTACTCCCTCACCAATCTCTCTCATTCTGTTGCACACAAATAAAAATATCTTCTATATAGAAATGACTCAAGAGAAAAGATTTATCAATTTCTACCAAAAATTTTTTAAGCCTAAAATTTTGTGAATTAATTTTACTAAAATAAGAAAATATTAACAATCTTTTTATCTTTTCTTTCATTAGATATATTTTTTTTTATTTAATATTTTCTTCATTTTAATATTAAGATAATTATTAAGATGATTGACCAATCTCTCTCATTCTGTTGAAGATATAACATTCTTCTTAGAATTGGCTCAAATACTCCCTCACCAACCTCTCTCATTCAGTTGCACACAAACAAAAATATCTTCATAGTTTTCGCAAGAACTAATTTGCAAATTCTTAAAATCCAGAAACCATTATTTGTAAATATCAAACAACTTATAACCTTTTCGTTCTCTCACTTTTACCTGGGTTTCTCTCTCCAAAATCCGCAATCTTTCTTTGCACATGCTCTTGTTATGACATAAGTCACATTGTTTACCAAATTTTTGTCACTATTAGCTACAATTTGTGCGGCTGAGAATGAATTCAGAAAAGGTTGTATTGGAGTCTAGACCATCATTTAAATTTCTCACATATCTTTATAAATCTTTTAAATTTGTCAAATAAATCTTTCATATCTATAAATATATAATAAAAAAATTATCGATACAAATTTTTAATATAATTTAAATCAAACTTACTAAGTGTTTCATAAGTCAACTTTAGTCAACATATAGACATAGTAAAATACTCATTTATCCAATCATTATAATTATTTACTTGTATTAATATAAAAATTCAAAAACTACTTGAAAGGTGTATATAAAAGGTTACAAGTATTCAAGAATAGTGCAGAAGTATACATGCTACGTAATGGATATTGGTAAAATAACTATTTTGAAGTATAGTACTTCCTAAGGCACATTTTAATGAAACATTTTTTTTCTTTTAAATCTTTACATGCCCTTCGGTTAAACACTATTGCAGAAGAAGCGTTGATTACTTGCAATCAACAACATACTTTTCAGGAAACAACGTTGACAAGGTCTTCCTTGTGCTGCTTGCTTCTGATTCCGGTTCTTGCGTTTAACAGAAGGTCGTGGCTGATTGCCCCACAATGCTGTGATCCACACGCGTGGAAAAGTCAATTAGTTTGTTAGAAAAAGAATCCGTGAGTATATAAACTAATAAAATTTAAGTATATTTTTTATATTTATTATATTTATTTTATTAATTAAATTATAATATGTATATTTTTTTTTAAAAAATGAAATATAAAAAATATTAATAAATACATATTATAATTTAATTTATAAAATAAATATAATATACATAAAAAATTTAAATTTTGTCCAATATAAAAACTTTGTATCTTTTTTGTGGAAAATGCTTTGATTTGAATTTTAGAGTAGAGAGAGATATGTATAGTTAGCAGTTGTCCCATAAATGCAAAAGAGCATATTATACATATATTATCACTTTAAAAAAAAGTTTATATTTTTTTATCTGAAAAAAATGATTTTATATTTATATATAATTAATCGAAACATATGTATTCAGCACCTTTTTTTATTTTTTTTATAATTGTTATAATATTTCAGTTACTTGAGTAATTGTTTTGTATAAAGTAAGTAGCAAATTGTATGTTATTAGAAATTATTATGTTTTCATCACTGGTTCATACAATCTTATTTTTATTGCATAGATTAAATGAAAGTGGCCAAATTGGGCTTAAAATTTTCATTTCGTGTCATCTAATATGAAACCACTTGTATACCATTGCTTTTTTGTTATTTTGGCTGAAAGTATAAAAAATTTCGATTTCCTTTTTTTTTTTTTGTTTATTGATCATAAAAAAGGTAAAATTATGCATGTAACTAAGAAAAATATAATTTTTTTAAATAAACAAAATTTATTATGTAATTATTTAAATATTTAAATTATTATTTAATACGTATAAAATATTATTAATAATTAATATAATTTTATAATAATTTTTATTATTTTATATATATTAAATAATAATTTAAATAATTGTATTCATTTAAAAATTACTCACAATTAAAATCTTATAGTACTAAAATTTAAAATCAACCCAAGTTGAGTTCTGTGGGCCTTGTCTGACAACCTATTACCGGAAGAAGACCATGAAGTTAGATAATGGTAGTTTCCACCAAGAAAAAACAAGTTGTCACAGTTCGACCCCACAACCTTGTTACGACTTACAAGTGATTGTGACACACACGGATATTTTTTTTCTAGAACCAGAGCAAGTAGTTGCACATTTATTTATTTATATTTATATTTATTTTTTTATTTAAATTTTAACCATTGAATTCAATTATATTATTCACGAATAAATTAAAATTTTTTGTTAACATGTGTTAACACTGATTAAAAAAATCAAAATATTTTTTTAAAATTTTAAATATATTAAATATTTTATTTTACTCAAAAAAATTTATTTTATAATATTTAATAAATGTTCTTAACACATTAATAAAATCTTAAACTAAATCTTCATTCTCTTGGCGGCTGGCGCTTTTGACTAGGTATATATGTCTGTAGCTACTTTGAAAATTGGAAGCCAAAACTGAAATTAAAATGCTATCATAATTGCTGCATTGACATAAATAATTAAATTATTCGAAGTTGTTGAATTATTTAATTGGATATCCAAAAACCCAATTCGATAAAGACATTGTCCTTTTAGATATGAACAGTGCCTCAAGGTTAAGTTGACGTTTTTAAATTAGTGAAAGGCATGACGGGGCCATTGAGCTGTTCTGCTTCACGTGGTTTGTTCTTCTTTTAAGTGTAAGCCAAACTTCTCTGAGATTTTGGATTACCCAGTTGGTATTTTTGTTTGAATCTTTGAAATGGTTTCATTTGGGAGAAGAGTTGGAAATCTCTTCTTTTCCAGCGAAGGTTTGAGGCACTTCGTAGTTTCAACGTCAACTCAGCTGGTTTAACTGGTAAGTTTAAAACCCGTTTAGGTGGTTGTTGTTGTTTTTTTTTTTTTTTTATAAATAATTTTGTATCTTTAACCATATGGGTTTGTGAATCTTCCCCACTTTTTTGCCCTGTGTCCATCTAGTTGGATCTTTGAAATTGAGAATTATAACATGGGTTCTTTCTGGGCCTTTGTATTCAACAAAGGGAATTGGGCAATAGTGCTGTTTCTCTCTCTCTCTCTCTCTCTCTCTCTCTTCCTGGGATTATTTTTCTTTTTCTTTTATTTATTTATTTATTTATTTTAATCTTTACACAATACCCATTTCTTCATTTTCTTTTATGTTTCTAAGTTCTCACTGCATTTCTGCTTTTATTGTGGTGTATATATTGAAATAAATTGCGGTATTGGAATAGAAGCAAGAGTAAGTTCCATTTGAGAAATTGTGCTGCAGTTGCTGCATGTATCTTAATGTGAACTTATTATACAACCGGAGCATCCTTATTTTAGTGCCTGCCAGTAACTTGCTATTCTGATAGAGCATTCTTTTTTGAATTGTTTCTTTTGCACTGTTACAGAGAATTCACCATCTTCTACATAGGGAAGAGAGATGGATAGTATTCAGGATAAGCCAGATGAAAATAATAAATCTCAGCGTTCCTCATCTTCAGTTGTTGCTCTAGCAATCAAGGGTAACAAGAAAAGCAAATATGTGGTACAGTGGGCACTTAATAAGTTTGTTCCTGAGGGAAGGATTATCTTCAAGCTGATACATGTCCACGCTGGTATAAAAGGAGTTCCAACACCAAGTAATATATGCATTTTGTGTTTATTACGTTCAAGAAAGAAACAATTTTATGCATTCAAAATTTCCAAATATTTTCTTATTTCATTTAGAGTCTTCTAACTGTAATGATAACTGCAATAGTTACACTTGTATCCTGAAGAAATTGGTTCATGAGGTTTGATCTATTTGTAAAATATTCAAGTACTGTTCTGATTTGCAATCTTACATTGTGTCTCAAAGTTAGGGAATTTTTATATCTGCATTACTTTTGCTAACATGATAAATCCTTAGAATAAACTTTTTGGCCATGTATCTTATTATCTTTTTTCTACTGTTTAAAAGTTATCAGCATGAGAAGATTACTAACTTATGTGGCCTATTCTGTAGTTTTCAATATAACAAGTTGATTATGCATAGGTGAATACAGATGGTGGTTATGAATTATCAAGTGAAGATTTTATAAGATAACCTTCTATTTTATTATGATAATTCAACATTTTGTACTTCCAGTGGGAAATGTGATCCCTCTTTCACAAGTGCGTAGTGATATAGTTACTGCTTTCAAAAAGGAAGTGGAGTGGCAGACAAATCAAATGCTTCTACCTTTTAAGAAAATGTGTGAGCAGAGAAAGGTCAGATATTATTGTTCATGGAGATTAACTAGAATAATAAATGCAAAATAGGATCTATATTCCTATATTGTTGGTGCAGGTGCATGTAGATGTTGTAGTGATTGAATCAGATGATGTGGCAACTGCAGTAGCAGAGGAAGTAGCTAAGGGTGCAATAACCAAACTTGTTGTTGGAGCTTCATCTCGTGGCATATTTACAAGGTATTTATTGAAATGCTGATGTGTAATGCAACAATATTACTGGTTCTTAAGAACCTCTGTTGAATTATTACAATAAGGTACTTCTATAATGACAACAAAATCTTTCTACTTTTTTCCTTGACAGATGATTCATTTTGGGAAGATTCGTACATATTAGGAACCACATTACATACCTAATCACCCATGAAGTCATGGGAACTGATATTAGGATTTAGAAGGACCCGTAATTTTAATGTTACTAATGTTATCTTATCACAAAATGGTACTTCATTTTGTGAAAATATTTAGTATGAATAGACCTATGCTTCTGTAAGTGTGACAATTTTAAAATATGTTTAAAATGTCGGCTCTAATTTAAGAGATTTTATTTTTCATATCAACAATAATTGTAATCGAGAAGATTGATTATAATGAACTGAAGTTTGAGTACAAATAATGTCAGGAGAATACTTCATGGTTCAAGAATATTAATATTTAAAATTTCCGCAAAATCTATTGACTAAAGTGTTGATTTGCCAATACCTTATGATGTTATGCTGTGCTGCTGAAGTGAGATAGTTTCCAGAACATGGCTGCTGAAGTGAGTCAGCTAGAGGAAGTTTCTTATCTGTATTCATGGTTGTGCAAAAGGACAACCTTGCAGATTGTCTGTAAGATGACTTATTGACTAAGTAGATTTGTAGCACAACATGAAAATTAGTATTTTCCGCAACCTTTGTACATAATATGATGGTGCATGGCCGCAAAAGATTTTCAATAAAAAACTTCCACAATCAAAATTTTGGTGCAAACTAGATTTAGTGGCAAATTTATTTGGACAACTGAGAAAAGTTTTACCTTTTCTGAGGATGAAGCGTTTTATTTTATTAACCATTTTGATTATGTGGATAAATTTGATCCAGCCAGAAAAGTCCATCCTTCATTTTTCTTTGTAATGTGCCTTGACGACTCCTAATTGAGGTTTGTGAAATATTTGATCCAGAGCTCCAACTTTAGATGAGAATGTTTGTGATAAAAACCATTCCTCGGCCTCCACCTAACACTTTGAGCTTTTAGGATGAATTGGTTATCAATAAAAATACGGATCATTAGATATTTAGGGATTTTTTAACAGAAATTAATGATAAGCCTGAAGTGTGCTACAGTTCCTAATAGTGTGAATTATTATATCATATTTCATTTGTGTTATTTATTTTTAGCTTATTTACAGCTTAGACCAGGTTTTAAATCTCAACATGTATCTGCTTAGTGCTTATAATGATTAAAAGTTATATTTTTTATCTTTGTTTCCAATAATATTTTTTTGGGGGATAAATGAGAAGTTATTTACCAAATTGAAAGGAAGTACAATCAGCAGCTACAGTGGCTGGAATTGAAGCCAAAGTAAACTTTTTCATCATAGTGAAGTTATTTATAACTGTGATCCCTCCTTTCACATAGATATACATTCCTTTTGGACAAATGAAACTTATTATAAGGTTGCTGGGAATACATTTAATTGTTTTTGTAACTTTTATAGAGATTTTATGCCACTGTTTCATAGACAATCAGATAAGCTCTTTTGTATAATTTTTGTTCCTTTCAAAAGTATCTCTTAATCAAATACGTTAAAGTTGTTGATAGGGGAAAAAAGAACTGAGGTATGATTGTATAGGAGGGGGGGATAATATCTAAAAATTAAGTGCTACTCATTATTACATATATAATAATTATACTTCTTATGAAGTCTCACAGCACATGTCAATATTAACTTCAATATTTGTTTATAGCTTGTACAATGTGCTTCTTTTGCAGTGTTAAAATTGGAGAGCTTAACAAGTCATCTTCGGCTACAATCTGTTGTATTTTGAGGGACCTCTTATATGCATGTATACCATTTATAGTTGTTGAAAGAGAGAGACATATGAAGAAAACCATGTGTCTGAATTACACAACGAATGCTGAATTATATAGAGTTATTGTAATAAATACAAAGATTACAAAAGATCTTAATTACCGTAATTACATGATTTGGTTATGATTTAGTTAGTCTATACAACGAATCTAGACACTATTTACATAATTTTCAACAATAATTATTGTAATTCACCTAGAGGTTTTAGTGACACTCAGGGCAGCCAGTGCACGAGGCTCCCACCACTGTGGGGTCTGAAGTGACATTGCTTTTGTAATTCTAAGCACTTCATTGAAGTACAGCAGTTTTCTGGAAACATATGTTGCCATCGGCTCACTTATTTCATTATTCACTAATCTGGTAACTAGGTAAAGTATATGGCCTCTGTTAAAGGAAAAATGAGGCAGAATAATAATCTTGTTTTCTTAACTACTGTATTGCAAATGTCACGTCCTATTTTTGCACATAATGTTACACATCTATCTGAGAGTGGAGATTGTCAAGAACTAATCATTTGGAAATCTTATGCTGTTAGAAGAAGGCTTGGGAATCGTCTGATTTACATATGTAATGTGCCCCTCATGTGATAGTCCTTTTGGCTTGAAGCATGGATAAACAACATGCCCACCTTTACCTTGTCTTGAAATTAATTCAACTGTGACAGTGGAACCAGTGTGTATTAAATTCTTGATCACTTGGTCAAAGAGGATCTGACACATTAAAAATCAATACTAGAAGCTTAAGCTGCTTTAAGAAGGCCCAGGACTAATTTTGATTTATATATATCTCTAATATATGCCATTATAGGGCTTGCAGACAGTGTTTAGAGGAGATATCATGCAAGACCCTTTAGTCTGCATTCTGTCTGTTTTGGTTGTAAAGACCAATGCTCTCTTGGTCTCTACCCCACCACCGTTTTCATCTGTGCTGTTGCATCAATTTGAGTACTGAAATTTTCTCCATCAAATATGCTGTGATAGCATAGTGCACTGGAAAGAAGCTAATTCTGCTAAACGTAATAACCAGTATGTACACAAACAGCTATGAATAGATATATCATATAGATATATGTATCAACCTTTTCTTTCTCTTTTTTATTTATATGCACTTTTATGTCATTTGACTTTTTTCTTATGGTCTTCATCTGATCATAATCCTCCTTGTAATAATGTCTTGCTTTCAGTAAACATAAGGGTATGTCTGCGAAAATCTCAGTATGCACTCCAAGATTTTGTACAGTTTATGCTGTTTCAAAAGGAAAATTGTCCATACGGCCATCAGACATACAGATTGATGGAAGCATTATAGATGATGCTAGTGAAACCAGTTTTTCCTCCTACAGCTCATCAAATTACACTTCCACCTCTCGTACAGGTATACTAGTAGGAAGTTTTGCAGTATTGTGGTTTAAAAAATGAGAGTTACATTATGGTACACACAAATATGTCTTACAGGAGGAATGAAGTTTCTTAGCACTGGTTGTAAACCCGAAATAAGTGTCAACAGCATATTCAAATTCTTAAATTTATGTTTTGCTAATATCTTAATCTATAGACAATCATGTACAAATTACCATTGCTATCATCACATCAGCATAGGTACTTCTTCCATACCTAAAATTTTCTGGTTTGACATTCTTGTGTTGCTGCATTGTTAGTACATATGCACGTTCTCATACTCCTGTAAATGATAGGCTTTCAAATGTTTCCTTCAATTCATAGCTTTCCAAGCCCTTCCCTCTGGGGTATTCAAAATAAGGAAATATGGCAAAAATCATCTACACTTTATTTTGACACACTGCAGTAACAAGTTCTACTATGACATTTAATGGTCATATTAATTCACTTAGATTGCTAATAAAGGTAACACTCTAGTATGCTTGGTTTCAAAGATTTGGTTACTCTTTCTCTGGAAAATTTAGCTTGTATTGCATCATGGAAAACATCCAAATTTACTTCCCTGTAGCAGAATAATTACTGTTTTTGGATGTATACAGACTCTGGCTCGGTTGCATCATATGCTCCTTTGCATTCCTCTTCCCTAGCAACGCAGCGATTTCAAGCTCTTTCAAGTATAAATGAGACCCTTCTAAGCACAGCTCCTAGTTTAACTGAAACTAACCATTCTAGAGGCCAGTCTCTAGATATTTGGAGAGAGAAAACTGCTACAAGTTCTGCCAGAAACTCGGACATTGATGATGCTCTGAGTCGGGCCTCTAGTTGTAAAAGCTTTATATCAGATCCTGGATCTTGGATTTATGATCAAAATTCTGCCAAGGATGTGCCATTAGCAACTGAACTTCCATCACCTAATAGGCAGGTAATTAAAATTTATTTCTTTTGACTTGATGAAGTGGCACTTATTTCCAACTCATACTCTGGGTGATGGTGTCCTCTTGATTAGCATTGTCATATATATTTGTGATTCAAATTAACATTGGGGTAAATAATTTGTATATTTTGTGGTTTTCATTGTATCATAAATTTGACAAGACGCCAGCGATTACAATAAAAGTTTCATCTTGACTAGAATTATTGTGAGACTCCTGTTTCTTGCAAATGCAAATATGTTTGCTCTGTCTTTAATCATATCCAAGTATGATGTGCTCAAGGCCTACTTTAGATTAATCCTGCGGAGAAAACTATATGTAATTTGTCAAACACCTATTGCTTCAGCAAATTCCAGTTAGATGCATCATCCATTTGCAAGTGAACTTTCTTTGTGGTCATTTATTTGATCAGGAAAATTTTAACCTTGAGCTGGAAAAGTTGAGAATTGAACTAAGACATGCCCAAGGAATGCATGCAGTAGCTCAAAGTGAGAACATTGATGCATCACGAAAGGTAATATCTATTTTCTTATGGCTAGAAACACATTCTATCTTCTCATTCTCTACCATTTGTGCTACGTAATAAGTACAATTTTTTTAAGGAAACCCTATGCCTCTAGTTACCTCTTTTTATGGTTATCTTTCTCTTCTTTAGCTCCCACCAAGAAATAAATACCCTATGATAGCAATTGGAGGATGAATTATCCTTCCATATGCCTGGAATTGAATGACTGGCATTGTCAAATGGAGTAACGTCCTTTATTGCTTTGAGCAGCTGAATGACCTAAGCAAGAGACGATCAGAAGAATCCATGAAACTGATGGAGATTATTGCTAAGGAGGAGATGGCCAAAGAGGTAGCAAAACAAGAAAGAGAGAAATATCAAGCTGCAGCAAGAGAAGCTGCATATTTGAAAGAATGTGCTGAAAGAGAAGCTGCAGACAGAAAAGAAATGGAGTTGCAAGCAATTCATGCAGCCAAAGAGAAAGAAAAGCTGGAGGATGCTCTTAGTGGTTCCTTGCCCCAGTACCGGAAGTTTACATGGGATGAAATAGTGTCCGCTACTTCGTCTTTCTCTGAAGATCTGAGAATTGGAATGGGAGCGTATGGAATGGTCTACAAGTGCAGTTTGTATCATACAACTGTTGCTGTTAAAGTTCTCCACACTAATGGGAACCACAAAAGCAAGCAATTCCAGCAGGAGGTATGGAAGTTATATATATACAATGGATATGCAAAATATTGTTCCATAATATAAGACAAAAGAATAAGTATATAGTGCTTTAATTTGCTGAAGATCTTTCTTACACTTTAGATGGCAAGTTGTTTATTTTCTTATTGACGTAGCTAGGCTTATAGTCCTATTTCAAATATGATGGTTTCTTGTTCAATTGACTAAAATGATGTTCTTAAGATTAACCATTCTGCGTTACTTCCGTTTCCCTGCCATAAAAAAGTTGGTGTAGATATTCAATGTTTTCTTTCATTCTTCACTTCTTCTTTATGAGATGCAAACCCACCAATTCAATAAAAAAGAAGTGCAGCTGGTGGAGGCATTGTAAACTTTCATTCTTTTTCTTATTTGTGGCACTGGCACCCTATAACTTCACTTGAACAAACTTTACTAATGATGATTGCAAATAATAATAATAATAATCAACGAAAAAGAACATCTAATAATGAATATGAGACTGGAATTGAGCCACACAACAGGACTTACACGTATATCTTCTCTTTGCTTCCAGCTAGAAATATTGAGTAGATTTCGTCATCCAAACTTGCTTCTTCTTCTTGGTGCATGTCCTGATCACGGATGCCTTGTGTATGAATATATGGAGAATGGTAACTTGGAGGATAGATTACTCCGAAAAAACAGTACTGCCCCAATCCCATGGTTTGAGAGGTATCGAATAGCTTGGGAAGTTGCATCAGCTCTTGCCTTTCTTCACAGCTCAAAGCCAAAACCTATCATCCATCGTGATTTGAAACCAGCAAACATCTTGCTTGGGCGTAACCTTGTCAGCAAGATTGGTGATATTGGCCTTTCTACAATGCTTCATTCAGATAATTTGTCTACCATGTATAAGGACACGGGGCCTGTGGGGACACTTTGCTACATAGATCCTGAGTACCAAAGGACTGGATTAATATCTCCAAAATCTGATGTTTATGCTTTTGGAATGGTGATCTTACAATTATTGACAGCAAAACCAGCAATAGCACTTACTCATGTGGTTGAAACAGCAATAGATGGTGGGAATTTAACAGATATATTGGATCCAGAGGCAGGGACTTGGCCATTTCAAGAGACACTAGACTTAGCTCGGTTAGGACTGAGCTGTGCAGAACTTCGGCGTAGTGACCGGCCTGATTTAAAAGATCATGTGCTTCCAACACTAGAGAGATTGAAAGAAGTTGCTGATAGGGCCCAACATTCTGCTTCAATAGTTGCTATTAAATCCAGACCTCCTATTCACTTTATCTGTCCAATACTTCAGGTAGTGAAATACTCCATAATGGAAATACATTGATTTTATGTGGTACAATAAAAAAGAAATGAATGAGCCACCAATTTGGGGTAAAGGTATTTTAGATTCTGGTAATGAGTTCTGTAAAATATAACTAACATTTCGCCACATTAATGAGTTAACTTCTTGGCTTGAGCTATACATGGCTTTTCCACTATCATGTTAATGTTTTGAAAATGTTTATAATACTGTCTTTGATGCAGGATGTGATGGATGATCCTTGTGTTGCTGCGGATGGATATACATATGATCGCAAAGCAATTGAAAAGTGGTTTCAAGAGAACGACAAATCACCAATGACAAATATGGCTTTGCCTCATAAGAATCTAATTCCTAATTACACACTTTTGTCAGCAATTATGGAGTGGAAATCCAGAGACATATAATATCAGCATTATCTTTCTCAGTGTTGATATTAAGTTAATAGGTTTCTCTAATGTAGCTTGGCTAAAAAGTTGTGTGTATGACGTGATAGTGTCTTGGAAGCAGATTTTGTTTGTCTACCATCCCCGAGCCTGTTGCTTGGTTAATTCAGGAAGATTGATTTCAGTGTAAAAAAATTGATTCTATTGTTGGATTCTTTAATTTATGTACTTGATATGTCAAATATAGTTCTTATTTTTTAAGGACATCTATGTAACATGTTAGAGAATAGTTATTAGTTTATTATGTGTTATTAGGCTGGGCCTATTTTTCCTGTACTGATCTCTCTCTCTCTCTCTCTTTATATATATATATATATAGAAGGAGACTTGAAGCACAAGAAGGGGGGGCTTGAATCGTGCTTCCAACTTGTCTTAACCTTTTTTGAAACTTAGACTAATCTCAAGTTCTTTCACTTAGATATCAGAAGAGTTAAGACTAGTAAATTGCATTAGGTCGGATATTAGGTTAAGTTCTTTCTAGATATGAAGAATTATATTTAAATCAAGAATAAATTACTTTTTAGTTTAGAACTTAGAAGAGATTAATATAAACAGATGAGCAGAACAAAAACTAAAGAGCAAAGTTTGAAGAGCTCAACAAAAAGAGTTTATATTAGTTTGGCCAAACCACGTGCCTACGTCCAGTCCTTTGTCAGAAACTAGGGTTTTATATTCAACTAAGTATTCTTTCTTTAACCCTAACTTATCCAAGCTAGATCACAAGTAGACTTTCTTTTATCTCAACCTCTCCAAGCTAGAATCTCATTTTGATCTCTACTGTATCAAGGATACAAACATATGTCAAATAAGATTTGAGGTTTGTTGTTTCTCTCAATCACTCAAGGAGTGGAAATGAGCAAATCAAGTATAGAGATAAAGTGTATGAATTTCTCTCGGTCACTCAAAGAGTGTGTTTAGATAATTACAAAACAGAGAGAACGAAAACACACTATTAGAAAATACTTCATATAAGTATTTGTGTGCTTGAAGTAGATCAGATGAATTGACAAGTGAGTTCAGATGAGTAGTTCAATGTAACAGTGCTTCGTCTTTTTCATCATCTTTAATCTTCTGAGCTTTTGTTATTTATAGATTGATAAAACTAGTCATTTGTCCTCTCATCCCATGGATTCTGATGTGTTTTGGGCTAAACGTTTTCTTGTCTTCTAGTAGCAGGTACTTTTTGCAACTTTTTAGACGTTTGTCTCTTTTAGTGATAGATAGAAGAGTTCTAATTAGGGTCTTTTGAACTCAATATCTTGATTAGTAAAGGTCTTCTCACTATGGGTCGTTTGAACTCAAGCAGTTTGCTTGAAAGACTAAGTTTGAGCTTGTTTGATTTATACTTTTCTCTTCTGATGTTTGTAAAAGCTTCAGAAAAGCATTTATCTCTAAGTAGAGTAACTCTTTTGATCTATAGGAGCATCTGAAAGTTACCACGATAGCTCGTCTCCGTAAGTTAGAAAATTTGCTACATACTTAAAAGTTCATTAGAGCATTGAGAGATTAACAATATAAGTAAGTTTATTAATAATCAAAACTGGTACATAAAGATAGGGGTGTTTACAATTTGGTTTGAATTGATTTTGAGTCAAAAAGTCATCTAATCTAAACAATGTTATTTACATCGGTTTGGATTTGATTGATTATAATTTGAAAACTGATCCAATTGGATTGTATCGGTTTAATCGATTTTTGATTAAAAAAAGTTTAAGCCATAATATTGTGAGTTAAAAGTAATTTAGCCTATTAAAAAAAAAAGAAAAAAGAGAATAAATAAATAGAAATAGTCTATTTCACATGATTAAAATAATATTTGATCACATAAAGTGAGATAAGTATGTGAGAAATTAGAATTATTAAAAGTAAAAATATAAACTCAATAACAAATCAGTATATTATATAATATTAATCAATTTGGATTAAATTTGATTGGTTTTGAAAATAAAAAATGAAAACTGATTTAATCCAATTGATTTTCAAAAAATCAAACAACAAAGAATCAAATTTATTTAGTTTGATTGGATTTTGATTTTTCGATTTGATTTCCGATTTTGTTTTTGGTTTGGATTGGATTTGAACACTCCTACGTAAAGACCATTAGAAGAGCTTTGGAACTAATAATCTCACCCTTTTTGGTGATAACAAATTGTTACTTATGTTGCTCAAGTTAAGTATAATAGCTAAATAATTCAGATGATCAAAGAGGATGTTGAGTATAACAGATAAACATCATATAAGCAATACAAAACAACTAATGTACTTAATAAGACATGAATTTATTAAAACTGATAAGATGAGCATACAAGAGATGTTTATATGTAATACTTACACTCCTTTGGAAGGTGTATGGTACACCATGGGCATCTGAGCCATTGATTGTGTTGAAAAACACATCAATAGCTGAGATGAAAAACCTGCAACCTATATCACCTTCAATCGTCGTCGACCGCCACCTTTCGCCGTCAGCAATCACCGTCGCAAAAAAATAAATATAAAAATAAACACCAACCCAAAAAAAAAACCACTTGCCACCCCCAAAGACCAAAAACCCAACCCGTCGGTCGCACTCCACCAGATGACCCACGCGCAACTAGTCACCGGACCTGCGTCCACCCACAACCGCACCGACGGAGCTCGTCCCAATCGCCACCGTGCCTCCCAAGTCCAGCTCCATCACCCACCGAACTCCATTACCGTTCTCGTGGTCCCCCGCTGCCGTCGCTGCCACACCAGAAGCCGCCACGCCTATCTCGTCCAACTCAGTCTCGGAAAGCTAGGATCCGACCATCTCAACCTACGGGTCACACAGATCCGTTCAACCCAGCACCACAAACCACCGCCGAGCACGCGTGACCAGATCCACTTCGCTCGACCTTGGATCTACGCCGCAATTTCTCTATCATCACTTCTGGCAACCTAACCGAGCCCGTTCAACACGCCGACACCTAGCTGCTCGATCCACTCCTCCACCACTATCGCACCGAACCGTACCGTTAACGCCTCTCCATCCAGCCATCGTCCCACCTGTAATATCAGGTAAATCATGGGGTGTATGGTACACCGGTATACCATAGCATCCACCTGTAATACTTACGCTCAAAATCTTAAAAAGTGAAAAATTCCCCTTTTTGGCATCGTGAAAAAGGGATGGAACATCATTGAGAGATCAGAAGAGCATAATCATAAAGGTCTTGGCCTTTTTTCTGTTTCAAGCATGATTTCATTTGAGATACACCACTCTTCAAATCTTGCTCTAAAGTATTCCATAACAGCAAAAACGTCTTTGAAGCCTAGTTAAAAAGATGTTTTCAGAGCATCGGACTTAGCGTTCAAAGCAAAAATCTAATATTCAACAAATTTTTCTTTCTTTTCTTTCTAGTAAGAAGGATGCAGGGGTGAGTGCTTGATTGGTGGTTTAAGAGGTGGTTTGTGAATAAATTCAGTTGCAGATGGTGAGATTTGAATAGTTTTATGAAGTATAGGAACTTCATCTTCTGAAGCCTTAGGGAGATGATCAAGACCCTTTTCTTATGAGCTTAGAATCTAAAACTTAGAGTGAGGGGTATGAGGGTGACTTTTTTCCATAAACTTAGCATGAGTAGGTGCTGAGTGATCAAAATGACGTGCTTCCATTGTTTCCAGTATGGTGAAGTATGGATCAAAAGATGTCATCTTGGTGGCAGGAGTGACAAGATCAAATAACTTAATATTTTCATTTTTTTTCTCAGCTTCCTCTTTTAGATTTTTCTCCATTTCCTCAACTTTTGCGAGCAGATTAGAAACAGTCACTTTTTCTCTTCGGACTGTTATAATTGTAAATAGGGGCTCAAAAGCATGAGTACTGAGGGCACTAGAGATAGCCTTAACCATAGTGTCTATGATCAACTCATCAAAAACCTTATTAGATACTTGGATTGCTCTTTTGGAGTAGATGAGCGTTTGCAGTAGAATGATCTGCTTACTCCTTTCTCCTTTTCTTTCTCTTCTATTTCATGAAGGGCTTCAACAACATCTATCTTTGCTACTTCAAAGGGAATGTCAACATCAGAAGCTTCTTTATTTTCTTCTTCTACTACTAAAACTTCTTCAATTGGTAGTTTTCCTTTTCTTTTTCTTTTCTTCCTCCAATTTCTCTTCCGAAATAGATTCTTCTTCTTTCTCTTCTTTTTCTTTTTCTATTTAGCTAGCTTCTTTTTCTTTATCTTGCCATTTCTCCTCTTCTACTTCTTCTTCCTTCTTTTCTTTTTCTTCTTGTGGAGGCTTTTACAATGCTCCTGTCAAAGTATTAAGCATCCATGCTCCACTCATTTTACCTATTGTAGCTAGTTTTTTTTTTTTGTGATAATATGATCATTTGCTTTTGTATCCTTATATTTTAGTTTATTATTTTTTAGTCTTTCTTCTTCTTTCCCAAATCCCTCCATCAGAACCTCTCTCTTTAGCAACCCAAAAGCCCATGGCCATTAACAAGAACCTAGCTACCTAACTCACTTGAACCACCGTGGACCACCATGCCTTAACAATGAATGAATGTTCAGGATTTAGGATGCGGTGGGGGCTACAGTTGTGGACCTGGTGCGACGGGTTCGCGAGTCTGCATGAAGGAGGCGCAGTGGCTCTAGATCTGGTGCGACGATGACACTGGGTTGTGCATGGAGATCGAGGCGCGATGTGGGTCGTTTGGACTGCTAGTTCGTACGTAGGGGGGCGGAGCTGGTCTTCGAGCGGCGGTCTGCGGGTTAGAGCCGCGGTTCTGGTTCTGCGATGGTGGTCCGCGTACGGGTGAAGCTGCGGTTCTGGTTCTGTGAGGATGGTGCGCGGTTGACTAGTGACGACGAGATGGTACTCTATTATGGTGGGGGTATGGCTTGGGTTTGCGAAGGAAGAAGAAGAAGAAGAAGAAAATAATTTTTATTTTTATTTTTGGGTAATTTTTATGATTTTTTAAAGAGTTTAAGTTTGCAATTTTTAAAACTTTAAGATTACCAGTTGAACAGGTTTTAGGTCTTCAATCTCTAACATTCATTTTTAAAATTATTAAATCAATGGAAGTTATTTATGGTGCATCAATGTTCCTACTCATAACAGGAGTATTTGAAACGTTACCCTCTACTTTACCTTAGTGACTTCCTCTAAAGTTTCTAGGTCTATTTTGACGGTAAACCCTTTCAGATAACATATAATACAAAAAGGTTTCTATGAGATTTCAGCAGTAACACAGAAAGCTTGAGCGAGGTCTGGGTAGATTCTTTCAGAAGTCTTCAATAGAGAGCAACTTCTACCAACCACTATTTTCCTCATATAGTTTTAGTTTTTTTCTTTTTCTTAGGTTGTGGAGAAGGGAGTTATCTTTGGCTTTTAATTTGTGTCTTTTTGGTATATTGGATGGTTGGGGTTCAGAGATAGGTTGATCAAATGATGCATTTTTCTTATGTGAGATGGTTCTGATGACATTTTTCATGGTAGGAATTTTCTTTCCCATAGTGATAAGAAGAGAAAAGATAAGATGAGGTAAGGTGAGAGTTTGAAAGTGAGGGGGACTTTTCTAAGGTAGAAAGAGAGTTAAGAAGATTTGGACTTGAGTATCAAATGAGCAAAGTGAAAAGAGGTCTCACTTAAGGTTCCTTTTATAGTAGACCAGAAGTTACCATTGTGGAGAGAGAACAATGACTACTATTAGTCTTGATTCATGTATCAAACAATGACTCTTTCTACTGTTGGGGAATACTACGTTAGCAACAACTACCTCTTTTCATATTTATGATATTCTTTTGATCAAAATTTACTTCAGCTTGTCTGATCTTCATATCTCTTCTAATTGTAACCTCATCTGATCATCAACTTGATTTAACCATGAACTTGTATGATTACAAGGTTTTTTAATCATTACCTTGTCAGACCAAAAACTTAACCAACCAAAAGCTTGTCTGATCAAACTCCTCTGATCTTTTAACCTTTCAAATTTCTTCTTTAGTAAGAAGAGTAGCAAGAACATGCATTTTATGAATGAAATGCAATCATGTTAAGATGATCTCTAATGAAACAAAATCTATCCTCACTTAATGGTTTTGTGAAAATGTCAACCCATTGCTCTTCTGTTCTAACAAATCAAAGCTTAATGTTACCTTTTCTAAAAATGGTCCTTAATGAAATCATGTTTAATATCAATATGTTTTGATCTACAATGTTGAATGAGATTTTTAGACAAATTTATAACGCTAATATTATCATAGAAGATAAGAATTTTAGAGTACTGAAGAGAGTAGTCTTCCAATTATTACTTATCCATAAGAGTTAAGTGAAATAACTTGATGCAGATATATACTCTACTTTAGTAGTAGACAATGTAACGGAGTTTTGCTTCTTGCTTGAACAAGTGATTAAAGCATTTCCAAAAAAGTTATAGCAGCCACTGGTGCTTTTTCTTTCAATGTTGTCTCCAGCAAAATTAGCATCACAATATCTTATTATATCAAAATTTGCACCTTTCTCATACCATAAGCCAATATTAGATGTTCCAAGTAAATATCCAGAGATCCTATTAACAGCTTTAAGATGCAATTCTTTAGGATTTGCTTGGAATTTAACACACATACAAATACTAAATTAGGTGTTTGGTCTACTAGCAGTGATGTACAAAAGAGATCCAATTATACTCCTATAGACTTTTTTACTTATTGGTTTACCTTTCTCATCACCATCTAGGACTTGAGAAGTGTGCATGGATGTGCTCCTTGGTTTGATTGAGTTCTTGTTTAATCTTTTCAGAAGATCCTTAGTATATTTCTCTTGAAGTATTAGGACTCTAACTTTCTATTTCTTGACTTGTAATCCGAGAAAGAATTTCAATTCACCCATCATACTTATTATGAATTATCCCTACATTAGCTTAGAAAACCCTTGGCACAGAAGATTATCAGATGACCTAAAAATAATATCATCCACATAAATTTGAACAATTAAGAAAAAAAAATTATGATATTTTGTGAATAGAGTTGTATCAATTTCGCCTCATGTGAAGCTATTTTCCAATAAAAAAAGCTAAGATGATCATGTCGAGCTCTTGGAGCTTACGTTAATCCATATAAGGCTTTAGAAAGCTTAAAAACATGATTTGAAAATTTTTCACTTTCAAAACCAAGAGGTTGTTTTGCATATACTTCTTCATATATGAAACTATTTAGAAAAGTACTTTTAATATCCATTTGATATAAGATAAAACTTTTAAAAGCAACATTAAATCTTGTCTTCAACTATTCAATCTCTAGAGAGCTTCCAAGTCATCTCATTCTTCTTAGAAGAAGCTCTCCATCTAATGTGTATATGACGGCTCCTCCATCTAACGACCTCTCTTCTTTGTGCATCTTATTCTTTTATTTATATAGTAAAGTCTTGCAAAGGTTAGGTCTTCAGTTATTGTTTAAGTTTGGGCCCAAATAGGTTTATCATAAGTTTCCAAATATGTAGAATGGGCCAAGCAAGCGCTGATAAGCAAAAGGTGGCATAACCATGGTTAGCTTTGTAACACCCGTGTGGGGATGCCACATTTATGATGCAACAAAATAAAAATAAATAAAATATTACCCAAGTTATAAAATATTTGATAAATAATTAATATGAGTTATAAAATTTTTATTTTTATACATAATAACCTTAAATAAAATAATATTGAACATAAAATAAAACAAACTGTTATCGCACACATAATATACATATGATTTTGTTTTAAGTTATGCAAATAATTTACAACTACAAAATATTTAAATAAAGCAGTAAAAAGTTATTATACAGTACAACATCATAAAGTGCCCAAGTACGCATCATAGATCCCTAACTCTCTGAAGGATCACTCTTAGATGAAACTTCAGGTGACAAGAATCCAGGATGTCTCACAGCTCTACGGACAGTGGTCCGCGCTGTTGACACTATGCTAATCTCACTGGGAACACGAAAGAGTCCTACCCAGTGACGCCTCAGATCCAATGGCATCTCCAGATGTAGATACAAAGTCGTAGTAAAGACGGGTTCAACATCAAACTCTCCTCGTAGGGACACAGTCAGACGTCCCAAGTAGATCACTGATCCTCGATCCTCACGTAATCGCCAGGCCTCTAAGCCTCCACGAAACTCTAGCCTCACGAAACCAAGAAATCCCGGCAACGCCATACTCACAAGTTAGTCTAAAGGATATGGATGATCGAAAGGTTCGCATTCGTCGAACTGATCCCCCGTCTGCTACTGCTCCTCCTCCTCAGGATACACACAATCTAGAGGTTGTTCTTCTTCCTCAAACTATTTTATAACATAATTAATAATACAGAAACAATACATATAGAGAGGTGAGATAATCATACATCAATACCAGCATGGCAAATAAGAAAACGACAATACAACAGATATCACAATTTAGTACAATAAAGCATACTATTATATTATAAATAATAACACAATTTAATACAAGAATTTTATACCACAATATCATAAGTAACAACACCTCATGTAATATTACAAATAATAATGTTATGATGCATGACACAAATGCAAATGCAGTACGACTCGTTCCTACTCCATGGAGCTAGACACAGACATCAGAGAGAATGACTCGTAAAGATCTATCAGTACCTCAGGCTGCCCAACCAAACTATTTCACTGTCTAACGTCGTGTCTATAACCCACAATCCAACGTCGTGTAGTAGTACACAGTCTAACGTCGTGCACTACAGGCATTGTACTAAACAGTCTTTATAAGATCTTGATTAAGTATAGTGCGTGTCGAGATCATTAGTGTGTTGCCAGTTACCACGACCCAGAGGAGCGACCAACTGTCCACATGTGGAATACTTCGCACACTAATGCCTCCAAGTCCACACAAGATGAACCACATTACGCTTATCACACCGACAACACGGTGTAATTTGCCTCGTCAATCAATCGCCAATATCAACCAAATTGGCACAACTCAATGCATGAATAAAACAATAATTACCAAATTACCCTTAACTTAAAAATATTATCAGATTTATAAAAATACCCTTAACCTCAAAATTCCAATATATAGTACGTCACCACTTAACAGTACCATATCTCCACATGTCCGGGTCCATTACTTTGGCCTGACAGCAAAACTCACTGTTTCAATTAATCGTGTAAAAATTTTATCGTGTTTTCACAATTTTGTCGTTTTTACAAACGTTTTTAAATCGCGTAAATATATTTTGTTGTTTTTAAAATCGCGTAGTATTTTTAAATCGTTTTTTCAATCGCGTAAGATTTTTAAATCGTTTTCTTAACCGAAAAACTTTAAAATCTCTATTTCAAAACTGCGTAAACTATTTTTAATACTTTTAAACTACGTAAAATGTTTTCCTTATGATATAAATATATTATAAAACATTTTCTTTTATTTTTCTATTTTTAATAAATTTTTGACTGCATTTTGTCTATAAAATCTATTAAAAATGTGTTTTTCTACGTTTTTCCTCTAAAAATTCTTTTGTTTAGTTTATTACTACTAAATACACTTTAAAAGTTTAAATCATACTTTTAAAACTCAAAGGTAAGTATTTTTCAAAAGTTTTGTTTATTTTTCTTCTATACTATATTTCTAATAAAATTAGTTTACTTCTTTAATTCTTTAAAATTCATTACCAATGTATTCTTTTTAGGTTAAACATCAAATTTACACTTTAGAAAATAATTTTTGGATTGATTACAAATTTACAAGGCATGTTGGCCGAAATTAATAAAATCTTGGCATTTGATCTTTGGATCATTTTCTATTTTCTAAATCATTTTGGAATTCATTAATTTACCTAATTCCATTAAATCCTTCTTTTAGAAAATGATTGAGAACATTTTGGTTTTCTTTTCTTTGTTGAAGCCGAAAGCTCCATAGGTGTGTTGATGATCACATATTTTATATATTAATAAACCCTCATTTTTAGTCATTTACATTCTCCATGTACTTAATTGATTAAGCCTAGTTATGTTTTGTAAGTTTGGACTCAAATTGGACTTAATTGATTTTTTCAAAGACTATTTTTGGTCTTACTGTTATTTACGTATTTCAAACACCATATCTTGAGTTCTAAATGTCTGATAATTATGAATTTTACCTTGTAGGAAAGATAAGAGAGAGCTCTACAACTTTGTTGAGAGCTCAAAGTCTCAATCAGACATCTAGTGGAGCTAATTGGGCTTGGAAGACAGAACACGAGTTTTGTGTCTGAAACCTGAATAATGTACAATAATCGAGCATAACTCGGGCTGCAAGAATTATTTTGGGCTGAAATTTGGATATTCGAAAGTTAAGACCTAGATCTAAAACTTTCATGTTGAATACAAAACTTGATTCGGGCTCCTTGATGGTGATATTGGGTCTGAAAGTCAAAACAGAGGTGCTGAAACCTGGGCCTGAACAGCCTGTAGTAATTGGGTCATATCTTGGGCTGTAGGACGATTTTTGGGTGATTCAGAGCCATTGGAAAGCTTAAACAATTTCCTAGAACTTTCATGAAGACCACTTGGCTCGAAAATGACGGAATCAATGACTTAAGCAATGAATGATTTCGGAGACAATAAATCTCAATGATTTTTCACTCTTATCCTCACCATTTGGCATTTTCCACTCATTCATCCACTCATCCACCTACCCCTAATCAGCCCCCTTGTCATTTTGTATCCCTAATCCTCTATAAAAGGCACCATTGGCTGACCATTTGGAGTACTTGGTGTTAGGCTTAGTTTTTATAATGTAAGGTTATGCTTGTTTATTGTTTTCCTTTGTTGTAATTTTCTCTTGTTCTAAATTGAAGTTATGTTCATCTTTCTCTTCTTCTCTCTTTCTTTCTTCTTATCCATGAGTAACTAAATCTTCATCTTGCTTGGGTGAAAGAGTGAAGCTCTTGGTAATGGAATAAGGTTAGATTATTTTATTTCTTGTGCTTAAATAATATATTATTAAATGAACATTATATGTGTTGTATTTTGTTTCCAATCAATTTAGAAACCTTCTTTGTTAATGGAGATCTTGATTTATTGTAGACAATAGGATTAGCACAGTGAATGCTTGAGCTCATTTACAAATGTTGGTAGATAATTAAAGGAATCATAATATGATTACATATATAATTGAACTTTGAATGTTATATTTTTCGATTGGAACCTCCGTTGTGTGTGGATTTCAATTGAGTTAAAAAGAGAAATAATCTTACCTTTAATTTATTACCAAGAGTGGATCGCCTAACCCAAGCAAGCCCTTAAATTCATTTGTGAACTTGTTTTATTACTTTTGGTGTTGTGACAAATACTCTTCTTACCTCAATTAATTTTTCTTCATCAATTCCCTGTGGATCGACCTCGGACTCCCGAGAAATTTACTACTTGAGACAACCTGCACTTGGGTTTGCATCTTTAAATCCCGCAGTCAAGTTTTTGGCGCCATTGCCGGGGACTTGATTTGAAGTTTTGATTTATTGAGGTTGTTTTCTTTAATAAAATCTATTCTCTCTTCTCCCTCACCGGAGCAAAAGATCGGCTTCGCACGATCCTTGATTTCTTTACTAACTCTCTAACTTACTAACTATCTAACTTGCTAACATACTAACTTTCTAACTTTTTTATTTATGTAATTTATTTTTACTTTTTAATTTTTTTTATTTATTTTCGTCATATTTTTTCGTTAGTGGGGTAACTCTCCTTTTTATTTTACACACTAACTTAATGAGGAAACTCTCCCTTTTACTTTTCTCGTTATTTATTTTTCTGCAATTTAACATAATGAAATAATTTTTCTTCTTTCTTCTCTTCTAAAAGACTTTGGTGGGGCTTTGCCTCTCTCCGATTTTTATATTTAAATTTACTTTCTGCACTTTATTTTCTATATTTTAATTTTCGCATTTTAATTTTTGTATTTTATTTTCCGCACTTTATTTTTATTTTTATTTTTATTTTTATTTTTAGGTGGTTGGTTTATTACCCCACCTTTGTTATATATATATATATATATTTTTGGTGGTTGGTTTCTACCACACCATTTTTTTTTATTTGGTGGTTGGTTTATTCCACGCCTTTGTACATATTTATTGGGTGGTTGGTTTATACCACATCCTTGTTAATATTTAATGGTGGGTTATACCGCCAGCTTGTACATTATTTTTATTTATTTTAAGTTATTTATGTATGTATGCTTAATTGATATCGTGATTTAAATTCTAGTCGTTTACTTAAAATTAACTCTGGTACTTTATATATTGATTTGTTTGAATCATAATCACACACAATTGGCACAATGGCTAACAATGAAAGTGTACATGATGAACATGAAAATCAACCGTTGTGAACCATGCGTGAATATTTGCAACCACTTCGAAGTTCTAGTCCATCATGTTTTATCTTTCCACTCAATGCCAACAATTTTAGATTCAAGCCAGGCATGATTTCTTTACTTCCTAATTTTCATGGTTTAGAATCTGAAAGTCCATATTTACATCTGAAAGAATTTGTGGAAGTATGTATTGCCTTCAATGATCAAAAAAATCAAGAGATTGTTAAGCTTAAATTGTTTCCTTTTTCTTTAAAAGATAAAGCAAAATCTTGGCTTAACACTTTGAATCCAAGATCAATTGGCACATGGCAAGAAATGCAAGGTGAGTTCTTAAAGAAATTTTTTCCAACACATAAAACCAATGCTATGAAAAGACAAATCCACAATTTTTTCCAAAATTCAAATGAAGCATATTTTCAATGTTGGGAACGATTTAAAGATTTGTTAAATTCTTGTCCACATCATGGTTTTGAAAAATGGCGCACTATAAGCTTCTTTTATGAATGTTTAACACCTGAAACTAAACAATTTGTGGAAACAATGTGTAATGGTGAGTTTCTGGATAAAGAACTTGATGACGCCTTAGACTATTTGAACCAGTTGGCTGAAAATTCTCAATCTTGGCATAGTATTAACACTTCTGAAAATTTAATTAGATCTAATCTTGCAAGTGCTAATAAAGGAAAATATCACCTTAGTCAAGAGGAAAATCTAAATGCTAGATTTGGTATTTGGCAATAGAAAGGTTGAAGCCATGGAATTAAGAAAAGCAAAAGAAATCAAATCAGGCAAAATGAAGAAATTTGTGGCATTTGTGATGACATAGACACTCAACACATGAATGTCCTAAGATTCCTATTTTTAAAGAAGTTGTACATGAGCGAGGTAAATGCAATGAATAATTTTAACAAGCCATTGACTTCTTCTTTTTAGATACATACAATCCGGATGGAGAAATCATCTAATTTCAAATTTCTGGAGGAATAATAATCACACACAATTTGTGCAACCACCACCTCTTCAGGCACAACAGGACTCTCAAAATTCTCAAGGATATGCACCTTATGTCCCACCATATAGGAAAAACCTTGAGGAAACACTGCATGCATTCATAGAAAAGCAAGAGGTTATTAACAAACAAAACAATCAAACCATGAATGACATAAAAGACACTCTTGCCAAACTTACTTCTGCTCTCACCATTCATGAGAAAGGAAAATTTCCTTCTCAACCTCAACCAAATCCCAAAGGTCAGTACAGTCTAAATGAGGGAAGTTCAGAAAACCAACAAATGGACTAAGTCCAGTCAGTGATAACTCTTAGGAGTGGAAAGGTTGTTGAAAAACAAATCCTCAAATCTTGTCAGAAAGAAGATGAGCCAATTCCCCAAGAAAATGAAGAAGTTGACCAAAAGGAGACCAAACTCTCGTCTTCACCCCCATTTCCTCAAACATTGAAAAATCCAAAGAAATTGGACCATAACACTGGAATTTTTGAAATTTTGAAACAAGTGAAAATTAATATTCCTCTGTTAGATGCTATCAAACAGATTCCTTCTCATGCCAAATATTTGAAGGACTTGTGCACTGTTAAAAGGAAATTAAATGTGAAAAAGAAAGCATTTTTGGCAGAACAGGTAAGCTCCATTCTTCAAAATAATAATGCGTTGAAATATAAAGACCCTGGTTGTCCTACAGTTTCATGCATTATTGGACAACATAAAATTAAAAAAGCTTTACTTGATCTTGGTGCTAGTGTCAATTTGCTTCCATATTCTGTTTATCGGCAACTCAACTTAGGTGAGTTAACACCAACTTCTGTAACTCTTCTACTTGCAGATAGATCAATTAAAATTCCTAAAGGAATAGTGGAAGATGTGTTGGTTCAAGTTGATAAATTCATATATCCTATGGATTTCATTATCTTGGATACTGAACCTCTGGTTGATAGTTGCAAGTCAATTCTTGTTATTTTAGGCCGTCCATTTTTAGCAACATCTAATGCTTTGATAAATTGCAGAAATGGAGTGGTGAAGCTAACATTTGGAAACATGACACTGGATCTCAATGTTTTTAACATGTGCAAGCAACCACAGGAAGTCCTTGATGAAAATGAGGAAGTTGAAGGAATTGAAACCATTATAGATGATCATCTTCAAAAAGGAAGTTCTTCTGACCCATTAGAAGTTTGTTTAATTAATTCATTTGATTTGCTTGATTGTACAGAGGAAATAGAATACAAAGGAAGAAAGCCAAAATTCAAAGAGCTAAAACCCATGAATGATAATGCTCATGAAGAAGTACCCACACCGGAACTAAAGCCATTACCTACTGGGTTGAAGTACACATTTTTTGGAGAAAATCAAAGTTTTCCTGTGGTAATTTCCTCGTCTCTTACTGAAGAACAAGAAGGAAAGATGTCGCCTCAATGGACGTACTAAGATAGGAAGAAATTTTTAACAGAGGTGAAAAACTTTTATTGGGATGACCCATATTTGTTTAAACATTGTCCTTATCAAATTTTTCAGAGATGCGTGCCCGACAGTGAGGTAGGTAGTATCATTAAATTTTGTCACTCAGAAGCATGTGGAGGTCACTTCTCTTCAAAGAAAACAGCATCAAAAATCTTGCAGTGTGGATTTTATTGGCCCACTTTATTTAAGGACTGCTATACTTTTTGTAAAAGTTGTGAAAATTGTCAAAAGACAAATCCAATAAAATCCACAATCAAGACAATTTTAAGAAAATCTTTTGAAATTAGTCAAAAAGTTCTGCTTTATGATTCTCGCCTGCACCTATTCCCTAGAAAATTGAGATCTAGGTGGAGTGGTCCTTTTGTTGTCAAACACGTGTATCCTCATGGGGCCGTAGATATTGCGAATCCTAGGAATGGTAATGTGTTTAAAGTCAATGGACAAAGGCTCAAACCATTTCTGAAAAAAATAAGTTGATGAGTTCTTTGTGTTGCCGGTTAAGTGGCGGATACGGTACTCCGTGATTCTCAAGTCGGTTTGTTTTTCAGTTTTCCAAAATAACTGAATCCTTCTTCTCCCTTAAAATGGATGCCATTCTTTCGAACCTGAGAAAACATTTTCCTTCTCTCCCTCAAAATGCTTTGAAAAAAATCTACAAAGTTCGATGTGAAAGATTGAGACTCTTAATGCACAAAGGTATGTCAGAAGATGTACGCTGGATAATTGAAGCAAAGGTCCGACTAGCAAGTGAGTCTTCAATTTCATTTGATTCATACATGCCAGGTCTTAGAAGAAGTTCGTATTCTAAAAGGAGAAGAGCAAAAAGGTTACAAGTCTGTTACAAATGTGGACGATGGAATTGTAATAAGCGATGTCGTACTTTGGGGATGGTTTTCGCAAACAGAGAAGATAAAATTTTCTTCATTAAGAATGAACTGAGTAAGGAGTCATTAGATGATATCTTATTGACTCTTGAGACGCATTCTTGTGGATTGGTGCATCGTGAAATTCTTAATTTGTGGAATCTCTTCAAGGATGAAGAAAAACGCTACAGTCTTGGGAATCTGACTCTAAAAGACCCTATTTTCCAATTTATAAGAAAATTGGATGGGAAGCTTATCCTCGACTCATAGAAGGCGTTTAAGCCATTACTGGACGTTAAACCAGAAGCAGATGTGAGCCATATCCACAACAATCTGTACATATCATCTTCTTCTTCTTCATGTCATCTTTCAAAAAAAAATTCAAAAATAAAAAAAAAAAGAAAAAAAAAAAGAAAAAAAAATGTTTGAACAAGGATGATCTGAAAGGAGTACCATGGCTTTAATTAGTTGTAGAGCCCAACCTTTGGTCGACCCGTCAGTCATTGACTCGGATGGACCTTTGCACGCTGGTCCTTAAAAAATTCGTGACTACCTATGCACCTTGTTTTTGGTGACACGCGGTATAAAGATATGTGTTTCGCACTCATGACGCGCAAAGTATAAAGATACGCCATGAAAGCCGTACATATAGGTATGTCATCATTTGCTATTATATTTCTTTTATCTTTGTTTGATTTTGTTGTATTTTGGTTTTGGACAGACGATCCTTCAAGCAGGGTCCTTCAGGGGTTTCTAGACTTCTTTACCCTGATGGTTTTCTTGAAGTCACAAAAAAAAAAAAACAAAAAAAATTCATTTACCTTTGATCTTTGATCCTGACCCAGTAATAACTCAGATAGATTGGTCAGCAGGAGGCAGTGAGGGAAACAAGATGAAAAAGGAGCCAGATTTGACACTTCGTTTAAAGCTTTCCTTTACTTTGGATTTATCATACTTTGTTTTTGTTTAATGTGTCAATTTTCTCCAACAGGTAATATCTTCTATCCTTTACTCATCTATATTTTAACATTGAGGACAATGTTGTGATCTAGTTGGGGGGGAAGGATAGTTGACCAAAAAATTTTTTTTTTGTTTTGTTTGGGAAGTATGATATGATTGTCATAGACTTACTAAACTAATTAGTAATGGCAGAGTAAGGAGTAATTTTACTTCTGAGACGCATCTTAATTGATGGTAGAATAAGGAGTTTTTTAGGTAGTAATTAATTAGTATTGATTTGTGGAAGTAACAAAGTTTTTGTCTTTTGATTTCCTTTGAAAGATTCAAGCGAATGCACTCTCACATCCTTGAAAGTAATTGAAATTCAGGAATCATAGCATGATTGAATAAATTATCTTCTTTCTTAAATTTCACATACTTAGTTATGGATGTTGAATTGGTGGATAGAGAATGATAGAAATATGCCTTGTGAGATTTTGAGCCTATTGATGAATGGATTGAATATTTGTACAATTCTCTTCTTTCTTGTGTGATTTTCACTCATGGAATTGTTACTCTAAAACTTGCTTTGATTCTTTTTAAGGCTACATTTTCACATGCATACATTAATATGATTGAGGCATTTTAAAATAGCTACTTTGACCAAATAGCCATCCTTGTATATTTTCCATTATGTAACCCCTTTGAACTTGTTTGACCATTCCTTGTTTTTAGCTCATCTCATCCTTCAAAAATTTTTTTTTTTTTTAAAAAAATATGTTTTAACCCAACCTTAGGGAATAAGAGAGCATTGACCTTGTTCTTGAACAAGTGTGGGGGTGTGTGTGCAAAATGATCCAAAAAAAAAAAATTTTGAACACCGTTGCAATCAAAGGATTATCAGAATAAAGGTGGATGCTTGGAAACAACAAGAAGAAAAGGAGAATGTTCAAGTCTAACAATGAATTCAATTCACCAATTTGGGATTGATCTTTAACAAAACATTAGTCAAATGTTGGTGATTGTCCTTTATGATGAATGTTCTCAAACATTTTCTCCACTCTAACTGTACCATAATGCTATTTTATTCTCTTCGGTATTTATCTTTTCATATCCATATTATCCCCTCTCCTTTACCATGACTCCATTACAACCTTGAATAAAGTCCTCTTGATTTTTGTATGCATGAGTTTTGAGTAGCAGAGAAGTAGAAGATAAGCAAGCTTATGGTAGTGCAATTGTTCATGAGTTGAATAGAGTGAAATACTTACCTTTTAAACACTTGAGAGATTGAGAGTGAATTCTGTGAGGATCTATCATTCTTGATTCATTCTTTTCAACTGAAGTTTCCTTACTTGTTGGTTTGAGATGTGAAGAAATGTTATCTCATTAATGCTTTGATCTCTTGAATTTCTTGTTGCTCTTCTTGCTTCATCGAGTCATTTAGAGTTTTTAGCTTGTGAGTCTGTGTCATTTTTCTTTGTCTTCTAACTTTAGTCTTATGTGTTTTGCCCAGGAGTGCAAAAACCTAAGTGTGGGGGAATTTGATGATCATATATTTTATACATTAATAAACCCTCATTTTTAGTCATTTACACTCTCCATGTACTTAATTGATTAAGCCTAGTTATGTTTTGTAAGTTTGGACTCAAATTGGACTTAATTGATTTTTTCAAAGACTATTTTGGTCTTACGCTATTTCTGTATTTCGGCCATATCTTGAGTTCTAAATGTCTGATAATTATGAATTTTACCTTGTAGGAAAGATAAGAGAGAGCTCTACAACTTTGATGAGAGCTCAAAGTCTCAATTAGACATCTAGTGGAGCTAATTGGGCTTGGAATACAGAACACGAGTTTTGTGTCTGAAACCTGAATAGTGTACAGTAATCAGAGCATAACTCGGGCTGCAAGAATTATTTTAGGCTGAAATTTGGACATTCGAAAGTTAAGACCTAGATCTAAAACTTTCATGTTGAATACAAAACTTGATTCGGGCTCCTTGATGGTGATATTGGGTCTGAAAGTCAAAACAGAGGTGCTGAAACTGGGCCTGAACAGTCTGTAGTAATTGGGTCATATCTTGGGCTGTAGGACGATTTTTTGGGTGATTCCAGAGCCATTGGAAAGCTTAAACAATTTCCTAGAACTTTCATGAAGACCACTTGGCTCGAAAATGACGGAATCAATGACTTAAGCAATGAATGATTTCGGAGACAATAAATCTCAATGATTTTTCACTCTTATCCTCACCATTTGGCATTTTCCACTCATTCATCCACTCATCCACCTACCCCTAATCAGCCCCCTTGTCATTTTGTATCCCTAATTCTCTATAAAAGGCACCATTGGCTGACCATTTGGAGTACTTGGTGTTAGGCTTAGTTTTTATAAGTTAAGGTTATGCTTGTTTATTGTTTTCCTTTGTTGTAATTTTCTCTTGTTTTAAATTGAAGTTATGTTCATCTTTCTCTTCTTCTCTCTTTCTTTCTTCTTATCCATGAGTAACTAAATCTTCATCTTGCTTGGGTGAAAGAGTGAAGCTCTTGGTAATGAAATAAGGTTAGATTATTTTATTTCTTGTGCTTAAATAATATATTATTAAATGAACATTATATGTGTTGTATTTTGTTTCCAATCAATTTAGAAACCTTCTTTGTTAATGGAGATCTTGATTTATTGTAGACAATAGGATTGACACAGTGAATGCTTGAACTCATTTACAAATGTTGGTAGAGAATTAAAGGAATCATAATATGATTACATATATAATTGAACTTTGAATGTTATATTTTCCGTTTGGAACCTCCGTTGTGTGTGGATTTCAATTGAGTTAAAAAGAGAAATAATCTTACCTTTAATTTATTACCAAGAGTGGATCGCCTAACCCAAGCAAGCCCTTAAATTCATTTGTGAACTTGTTTTATTACTTTTGGTGTTGTGACAAATCCTCTTCTTACCTCAATTAATTTTTCTTCATCAATTCCCTGTGGATCGACCTCGGACTCTCGAGGAATTTACTACTTGAGACAACCTGCACTTGGGTTTGCATCCTTAAATCCCGCAGTTATGTGTTCTTTGGAACACTCATGCAATCTTACATGTTATTCACATCCTAATTAATAATCATGCATATATCACACATACAATATATTTTAAAGCTTATAGACATGCATACAAACAATATCAAACACAAATAGGAAAGCATTTAAACAATCAAACAAGTGAATCCTTATTGATTCTTCACACACATACAATCCATTTTATCATCACCACACATGGTTGATAAGATTAAATCTCCCTCTTACCTTTAAGGAAGATAAAATCTTTTTCTCTCCTTCCTAGATGATTTCGTGATCTCCTCCAAAGAAACCTAACATGCTCAAATAAATTTTTACAAGTTATAACCATAGGAGAAAAACATAAACCATGGATCAATCATGGCTTAGAACCTTGGAACTGAAGTTAGAAATGAAAAACAAGGATCTTCACCTTTTAGGAAAAACCTCCAAAGCAATTTTCCAAGCTTAAGATGAAAGATTTTGGAAGAACTCTCAATTAGAGATGTTCTTAGAATGGTGTTTAGAGTTGTGAAATAAGGTTGGATGAAATTTTAGATGGGTGAATGGTGGTGTAGAGTGTTTGGTCAAATGGCTCAAGGAAGAAAGGCTATGGAATTTTCTCTTGGTTTCTTGCTTTAGGTAAAATGATGAAGATGAAAAATGATCAACTTACTCTCACTCCTCCTATGCATGGCCGTAGCACTCATTAAGGAGGTGGCCTCCTTGTTTGACTCATCCTAGCCTTAGATTTAATCAAGGGTTAATATCAAAGCTTGGCCTCCAAGCTTGTCTTCCATTGGCTTAGAGAAACCTAGTCACTAAGTGACTAAGCCATTCTTGAATGCTCTTGAAGCTTCTTGACGGAATGACCTTAATGGTGGAGTAACTAAGTTTGTGATTAATTTAGTCTTCTAGTTACATTTAAGTGTATTTGATTAATTCATTTAGTTACTTGCCTAACTAGATAGTTACTTAGGTTAACTAGGTTAGTCTTGATATTTTGAGAACAATTCTCTAACTAGAACTTAACTAGATAACTAACTAGGTTACTTCATTTAGTTACTTAACAAGCTTTCTATACTAACTTAGTTAGGTTTTAAACTAACTTGGTTAAGCTTTCTAGTCTTAATCTAACAAGTCTAACCATTTTTGTTGACTTGATTCCTATTGGTCTAGAAATGTCAAGCCTACATTGTTGACTTGTTCCTATTGGCTTAGAATTTAGTCTAGCAAAAAACGTTGACTGCTTCTTTAAATGCGGGTCCCACAGACTCTTCCGGGTCCATAGTCGTTTTAGAGCAGATTTCTACTATTTTTGAGACAGTAGGTACTATCAGATAAAATAATATTATAATAATATAAAATTATTTATTGCATAGTTAATTCCTAAAAATTAAAAAATTAACAATCATATCACTCGGAATTGGGTTTAGTAAGATCTCAATCCGAATAATTAAAAATAAGATTTACCTACTGGAAATTATTATTTTATTGACTCGGAGTAAATCACACAAAATACTCAAATATGAACACGAAACAGTCAAATAAATTTTATAACATACAGAAAAACATAAAACAGTATAATCAGGACAAAACAATAATTCATCCAAAAGTTGGGGTGTTACAAGCTTTGGGTTTTAGCACAGGTTGGTTGCACGATGTCTGAGTTTTGGGACAACATCAGGCACCATCGTGCACTTTAGCTTTAATATTTTAGTAAAAGACGATGAAATCAACCTTCGAACTGAACATGAAAGTTATTGCATTAGCTTTTCAATGCCACATAAATCACCTCGATCTAATATTTGCAGCTTAATTTATGCTCATTTTATAGAAACAAGGTCAGAAACAATGCGAATATGCAACTGATTTAGTCTAAAGTTCAGATTTCTTGTGATCTTCCAATGAATCTACAATAAATAGACAAAATACAATATAAAAGACTCATAATATCATAGAAAATAAGGGAAATTATAATTTACCCCCTAAACTTTCATTACTTATCACGAAACTCCCTAAACTTTTTTGTGTCACTAAACCCCCCTAAACTTTTAGTTTAAAGTGAAAATGTTAACTTTAACGTTCCTAAACCCTAAAAGAAAAAAATAAATAACCATGGCTTCTAAAATCGTGGCTAATTTGGAAACACATGTATCACAGATATCGCACAGGTTTTCTATGTCCACACCTCTACATTCATAATATTATGCATTGTCTGTGAGTCAATGATAACAGAAGTATTTGTAGGTAGGTGATAACAAATCATATCTTTTCATTATTTCACATCATTTCACAGCTGCTACACAAATAACACATATGACCTATGTAACAAGTAACTATTGTAACACATGTAAATAATGAAGAAACATGATCTGCTATCACCCTTAACACCATAACACCATCTTTTCAACATTGGTCGAACCAAAAGGGGGGCTTCAAGTGCAAACACAGTGTTGAAATATAATTTATAATTTAGCAACGATTTTAGGCTAATTAGCCACGGTTAAAACAGTGGCTATTCAATTCTTTCTTCTTCTTTTTTCGGGACTTAGGGATGTTAAAGTTGACAGAATTTAACATTTTCACTTTAAACCAAAAAGTTTAGGGGGGGTTTAGTGACACAGAAAAGTTTAGGGAGGGTTGTGTGATAAGTGATGAAAGTTCAGTGGAGTGAATTACAACTTTCCCTAGAAAATAATTATCTTATCAAAATAGGTAATTTTCCTAATTATGAGATTAAAGGCATAGAATTATCAAGATTATTTCCTTAAATATAGCAAATCAAGCATTAAAAATATGACCTTTTTACAACCTATCATATTCTTCTTCACAATTAACAAAAGTTCCTACATGGTCATCAATTGCAAAATGGAACCAAAGGTTAGCGAAAACAAGACAATTACAAATCAAATCCTGTAAACAAGCACTAAAAACTTATCCCGATTTATCTAGTTGGCCACCTAAATGAAACAAGGTATGAATCATAAACATTTTAATGGAACACTAACAAGTTCAGTTATAACTAGAAGAATAATACATATATCAATCAATCAAAGTCATATACGGCTTTAAAATCACCATTAACCAAGAGAAAGATTTACCTTAATATGGTATTAGCAGCCACAAATATAATCAATATGAACATAATAAGAAAGTGATTCAAGAGATAGAAAGATAAAACAGTAATGAAGAATGAGGTCTCTTGATGTATTTTTGATCTTTCTCATAATATCTTGTCTTCAAAATCTTTAGTCTCTAGCCGTCTTCTTTTCTTTATGTCTCCAAGAGAACATCCTTCTAAGAAGACACACTTCTTCCATGCCTCTTACTTCTACTTTTATAGGTAGGTCTCATCCTTAGAGTCCTCTAGAGTTTAGATCTTTAGTTTCCATCAAGAGTCCAAGCCTATTAGGGTTTCTAATGCATCTTAAATGCAAAAGGACCAAAATACCCAACTTTAATGAGCTGCACACCCTCTTTCATGACCAAGCCATACTGTTGCTTGGAATTACATGACCAAGTCATGTTAGATGTTTGCTTGCACAACCAAGTCATGCTTTTGAGGGTGATTACATGGCCTGGCTGTGTCTACTTTTCACGTGGAATAACTTTGTCCAAATGATGGAATTAGGTCTTTGGTTAAACATAAAAGTCATAGCTTTGTTTCTTATTTTTCCAATGGCTTAGAATCACTCAATCTGGACCTCTATAGCTTAATTTGTTGGTGTATGTCCTAGAAGTCGATACATTTTATCTGTATTTACATACATTGTATTATGCTATTTTTTAATATATAAGGCATTTCATTTATTGTGTTCCTTTTGATAAACATAATAAAGTCCTTAGAATAGTAAGTTTGATGCCGTAGGACATCAAGTGGATGACTTAATCATGAGATCCTATTAGATAAAATATTATTCTTAAATGTCTCTGGTCAAGTATTATTGTTAATTAGGACAATAATAATGCATTGAGATTAGTATGTGCGTAGACTGATGGTCACATCTCACGAGTCATGGATATGAGATATCAAGTCTTCACATGGGTACATATTAGAGTAATAATGTACTGGACGGAGCCGCCATGAAAACGCTACATGGATCGTTACATGAGTGTCATAAGCGATTCTCATAGGGACAATGGTGTATGTGGTCCTTTGACTTGAAATCACTACGATTCCTACATGAGAAGTTGTATGTTTTAATGCCGTCAAACATCATCTATAACAAGGTGATTATAAAGTCGATTATTGGATATATGACGAATCATGCGGAGGGATGTGAGTGACCTAGATGAAATTTGTCTCTCCTACATAACAGGAAAGATATCTTCGGGGCCCCTGATTGAGTGAGACTGCGAAATGCATGGTCATGCTCAAATGAGTCGATATGAGATATCAATCTCATTTGTTGTTATTAAGTCTACTTGGGTATCAGGAAATGAATGATTGAACTATACAAGGGTGATTCATTCCATGCCTTGTGTTTGTGAATGCATGTGTCTTGAAGCATGTCAATTGGTTTTTGATGATAACAAAGCCAAAGATGAAGATCAAGTGCAAAAGAGAAAACCAAGACCAAAGAAAGAAATCAAAAGGTTTAGACATAGGCCTTAGAATATCAATGTTAAATGCTCTTAAGATATCTCAAATGGTTTTTCAAAGGTGTTTTAATCAATATATTTTTCAAAGTTCACATCTCTAAAAAGATGATATCCTTAATCTTGGATTATGCCAAATAAAGTTCAATATTGTTCAAATCCATGTTTTCTAAAGTTAGGAATGACATGAATCCTCTTTCAGGCTTGAAAAATGAGTTTAAAGTGTAATGTAATCCATTACAAGCTAAACAGAAGCCTATGTAATCGATTACCAGAAAGTCAGAGGGCGTGTAATCGATTACACACAAGCTGGTAATCGATTACACACAAGCTGGTAATCGATTACCATATGCCCAGATAGGCAAGAACACATTCAAAGGGCCATGTAATTGATTACATCGACCATGTAATCGATTACATCAACCATGTAATCGATTACCATCAAGTCAGAGGGCATGTAATTGATTACACAACACATGTAATCGATTACCACAAGCCCAGAAAGCCAAGAACACGTTCTAACTGCCATGTAATCGATTACCAGAAACGTGTAACCGATTACCAGTGTTCTGACATGCCCAATGGCTATATTAGGTGCATTAAATGCTTTGCTTTAATCACTCCCAACGACTCCTTAACTGCATATCTCTTTAAATACAGATGTTGGGGCATCTTTAATGTTTGTTCTTTAACCTGAAACATCTCAGTATCACATCAACTCCAGTTCTTGCTCTATTTTTGTGAAAAACTTGAGACATCTTTTGAGAGCATTCTAAGAGCTTCAATTTGTATCATTTACTCTAATGAGAGTTTCATTCAATCAACCTTGATTGCTTTGTAAGAGAGGGTGAGGTATCCCTCCAAATTGTAAAGGGTGAGGCATCCCTTTGTTCGAAGAGGCTCAAGCTCAAGGGTGAAGCATCCCAAGGAGTTGAGTGCTCAAGTTTGTAAAGGTAGTCAAGCACCTATTGAAGCTTAAAGATATAGTGGAAAATCTCGAGTTGTTGCTTGAGAACTGGATGTAGGTCACAAGTGGATTGGTGGCCGAACCAGGATAAACTATTGTGTTTGATTCTCTAAACCCTTCTCTTTACCTTTGTGCATTGCTTATATTTCTGCTTGTTTACTTCTCTCTTGGTTAATTATTGAGCAATATCTATCGTTCTTATCTATTCATTCATTCTAAGTAGTCAATAGCTTCAACGAAATTTAATAGTCAAGTGTTTCGCGAAAGAATTGCGAACTTGTTTAATAAACTCAATTCACCCCCTCTTGAGTATTGAAGCCACTTGGTAACAATGTTCAATCTAGATATCGGGACAAAAGGACTAAACTACACAGAAACATTGGTCATAGAAAGGTTATGTCAAATCACTGACATTCTCATTACTTAGGTGATAGCGATGTGTTGCCAGATACCGCTCATTGCTTGTAATATTAAAATGAGATTTTAATATTACTGCTAACGTTATGAGAACTTGCAGGGCCGTACACATAGAGCAGACTAAATTGGAGTAATTAGGATCAAAGTTGGACTTAGATTCAATTGTGGGCCAGACTCATAACAAATGACTCTAGGGTTGCACAACTTACCTTGTTGCTGCTTTCACTCACTTAAGGCAGTCAGCTATTATAAATAATACTGCTAAGGGACTGTCAATGTATGCATTAGAAACCCTGGCCGCACTTAACAGAAACACTGAGTGAGATAGTGACAGGTTTCTTCTCTTCTCTTCGCAGCTAGCACTGTGTGAGAGAGGCATAACTCCTCTTTGCAGACGTTGGACGTTCGTGAGTTTGTTCGTATGGATACCGTAGAGACATCGTCGCTGTGACGGTGTTAGGTATTCACGTCACTTGTTTTGATTACGCTTCAAGAGGTAAACTTTTTTAAAAAAAAAACTCAAATTATGGCTTTTTCGCATGGATCCTTGGTTGGAATTCTATTTTTCACTGCGTGATGTATCCACGATTCCCAACATAATTATGTCCAATTTACTGCAACAAGGTAAAAAAATCAAGCGAATCTACATCTGATTTGACTTATATTCCAACTTTCCTCAAATCTTCCATCCAATCCTTGATTTATCTTCTATTTTTGACCTAAAATCATAAAAGAGATCATTAAATCATTAAAATGAGAGATTTTATCAAATTATATAAACAAAAAACATAGGTTTCTCTTCATTGTTTCCTAATTTAAACCAAATCAAGCATCAAATGAATACATTAATTGCAGTATATCAAAATACCATACTTCACTTGTAAAATATAGGTAGCTTGTGTACATAAATTGTTGTAGTATAGCCAATCTCATTTTTATGATCCATCATGAATTTGTTGGCCCCATGGCAATAAACCAAGCATGGGCAAGAAAAGAATTGCTTCAGAAAAGATGTCATTCATACAAAAGAAAGCTTCATGAAAGACATTACCAGGCCATGTCCACATTATATTATCAAACTGGCTAAATTGATTATATTAATCTAAAATATGCTTTTCTAGCATCATGTCCAAATCCTCTTGTAGTCAAAGTGCAAAGAACCTTAAAGCAAGAAAACGCTTTGCTACAAAATACAAGTTTAGAGCAACTCCATCCTATCATCTTAACAACCCTTTCAAAACTACGAGACTATAGAGCTTTTCAGAAAACAATCAAGTTAATCCCTCTTGACAAAGCTTGTGGTCATCCTGATCTATCATAGGATATGACAAATCTTTTATAAGGCAGCCTTGGTGGTCTAAAAGTTTTCTTCAAGATGAATTCCCAAAGCGATCTAAGAAATTAGGGAAGATGGGGTTCTTAGGAAAAATAAAATTCAGAGGAAAAGGAAATATGAATAGTTGCTACATTTGCAAGCAGAAAGGACATCTTGCAAAAAGATATCCCAAAAGAAAGGCCTAGTAAATCTGATTGATCAATACTATGATTCTGATGCTAATCTCGAGTCACTCTTTGAAGAAGAAGAAATTTATCCAGAAATAGTATTATACATTAAAGAAGAAGAAGACCTCAAATTTGTAGCAATAAATAAATGTTGTTTGCTCATATTTGCTCATATTAGTATGCTAACCAAAGTATACACATTGTTAACAAAAAAATTGTACAACCAGTGTAAAAATGGTGTAACCAGAATTGTGTGCAACTAACATTTTTGTAATGAAAATGTCCATCTTTTACAATTAATGTTTCCCATCTAGCATGCAAGTAGTATAGTCAACATGAAGAAGCCGAGTAGAGTGTGGACTATGAAGAACTTAGAAACAAAGGAGGAAAACGAGTCAAATGTTCAGCTCACCAAGATGTTTTATTATAATATATATCTTAGTCTTGTATATGATTTTCATAATTACATTTTTTTTTGTGAACTTGAGCTGTTTGGATTGACCTTGTGAACTACCTCATTCCACCCATAAAATTCAAAGTAAACTTACCTTGCCAAAATCTATTTGAAGCCATTTAAGTATTGATTGGTGGCTATCTTATAGTATAGGTCTTGAAATTTTTCCAAGTCTGTGAAATGGCACCAATATGGAGGATTATATGAAATATATGTTTTCTTGAAACTAAGGTAAAACATCTATTGATATTAATATGTCAAAAAATCTTAAGAAAAAGTTCAATTTACTCCCTTCAACTTAAGGTCATGAGCACTTTGGTCCTAAAACTTCACAAATGTGAAAAACGATCCACTAACTTTCTAAAGTGTACAATTTAGTCCCTTAGTTAAATTTTCTGTCCAACCACTAACAGAAAGTGGCATGCTGAAGTCATACTGGCATTTTTTAGACCTAAGTCCGACTATGGAAAATGTGTAGCTCTAGGTTTGTTGATTCTAGCTTTTCAAATGTTATTGGTGTTTCTCAGATTTACACTAGTGGTGTTCTTTGTCAACTTCAAACTTCACGGATAGAAAGGAACCTAGATAGGAAGTCTTTTTTTTTTTGTGTGGAAGGTACAACTCTTCAAATTGTTACAACTTCTTTGCTTGGTATGACCCACCTGCAACAACAAGATTTGATATTATCACTAGATTGTTGAGGAAGAACAAAGATTTAAGAATGATGTTAGGGTTTTCATATGGTGGTTTCATATAGTGTTTGGGAGAAAGAGAAATCATCACATGCTTGGGACGTGACCATTTAAGGGCAAAATTAGTGCAAACATGCCACATGTCTTTAGCAGGCCACTTTCCATTAGTGGTTGGATAGAAAATCAAACAAAAGGACTAGGTTGAACACTTTAGAAAGTTTAGGAGATTATATTTTTTTTAAGTCTCTGGATTAAAGTGTACATGACCCTAAGTTGGAGAAGGTAAATTAGACTTTTCCTTTATCTTTAATGAATTTTTAAAAACCTTTAACTCATTTGTTTTGAAGTTAAAAAATCTTGGAAGCTACAAATTATGAAATTTTTTACTGAAACTAAAGTTTTGACTTTTTATTCTTAAGAATTTTAATTTTTCTAATATTTTATTTGAATTATTAGGAGAGAATATTTCCTTATTTACATTTATGTTTTAAAGTTAATGGATAATAAATAGAGTGTTGAGCAAGTTGTCCTAGGTGACCAAACATACCCTAAATATTTAGGCTAGAGTTTGGAACATTCATTTTCAAACTCTCACCCTTCATTTTCCCTCTCTTCCTCTCTCATTCTCACTTCTGCCTACTGATTTCTTGTTGTCCTTGTTTCATTTGAGATGCTAATTCCATTTTCTTTTTTTTGTCCTTCCTACTAGTTAGGTGTGTCAATTGGTGCTCTTGAAGGTTGTGTGCTATGGTTTTGGTGAGACCTAAGCTACCCATTCATTCCTCCTTTTTGTTTTGACTTCTAAAGGTAATCCTAATGCTCACATCTTCCCCTATCTTTTATTTTATGGTAGATTTTAAATGGGTGTTAAAGTTTGAGGAGATATTGTTGTAACCTAGAGTACGATTTGGGGATTTGTTTTATAACAAGGAATATTTGGTTAATTAATGATTTTAAGTGTTAATTTTTGGTGTTATCATTTTGTTTCTAGTCTTAGATTCGTTGGAGGTGCCTTCAATTCTTTTCGTGGGTTCCATGACAACATAGACTTAGACCTATTTAGTTTGACTTGTGTAGTGAGTTAATAATATACTCTATGGCATGTTTCAAAAATTTCTAAACTTTTTCTTCATGTTTGTTAAGAGTCTCACATTGTCTGCCTCAATCTTTCAGGTGTGGTTTATATATCTGTTAGGTCACTCCTCTTAATACCAATTGATTTTAGGTTGGCATCTCACATGATATCAGAGTCAAGATCTCATCTTCCTGTGTCACCTATTCCGCTAGGCTTGCCTGTTCGTCTAGACATCTGTGAGGGGGGTATTAAGAGTCCCACATCATCTGCCTCAATCTTTCGGGTATGATTTATATATCTGTTAGGTCACTCCTCTTAATACCAATTTGTTTTAAATTGAAATCTCATAATGTTTATTTTCACCCATCCACTTTTACTATTTTAGTATCACATTTTATCATATTCACTTATGAATTTTCGACAAGCCCAAAGTCAATGTTATTTTAATGAATAGCTTGAAAATTTATTTTATTTCTGTTGACGAAAAAGCTTCAATAAATCTTGGGACAAACAGCTTTGAAATTATTTTCCGACTTAATGATATGGTTATTGTGAAAGAATGAATATGAAAGTGAATTTGGATCTGATGGATGCATTTTCGAGACGCAATGATGATAAAATTCAATTTCATTATTTTCATCTTTGGTGAATAGAATTTGGACATCCAATTATTTAATACAAGAAACATATTACCGAATCTATGAAAGTCTAATTTTACTGGAATGGAACTTTGGCAAAATACAATAGCCAACGGCTGTAAACGTTAATCTTGATGAACCTTGGTCCAAATCCTAGCTAGAGGCCGACGTGTTTGTCTCTCTTAGCTGGATTTGTTCAAATCCCAATAGGTGGGTATCCATCAACCCTTTGAGTTGAATGCTTGTTGGTGAGATTTCTATTCCGATTTTGGATTAGAGATCTCCCATTTGAAGTTAAGGTTATGCACATTTTAAAAATCAGTATGTTATATTTGATTTACTCTAATGCTTCTTATCATATAGATATTTGAACTAATATTATATTTGGAACATGATCTTGTACATTTTAATTTTATATTTCACTTCAGAAAAATTTTGATGTTGAAAAAACTAGTGCTTGAATTCATCCCACTTCTATTATAGATATGTTATCTCTTACTGAGTCTTGTGATTCACTTCGAGAATTATGTTCGTTAGATATTAGTGTTGAACCAAGTTGACGGAAGTTCTTCAATTTGTTAAAAGGAGTCATTTGTTTTAGTGAGTCCAACACTCATTCATGCAGATATCTTCTTTTCTGCCATGTACTTATGTTCACTTTGGTGCTTTTGATTATGTGTAAATTTTAGATGTGCTCCATTACGTACAGATAAAATCTAGCTTTCATTTGGTTTAATATAGTTTCAGACAGGTTATATGTATATTTGTATTTTTCATCTTATGAATGCTTTTATTTGACTAGTAAATTATATAGATGACTTAGTACCAAAATTGTATAGATGAATTAAACAAGATATTGTATTTTTTAGAGGAGTCCAAATTTAGAGGAATCTCTATGGATTTTTTTTATCAATATGGATTTTTGATCAACTTTTATAATTGATGTATTCTATTTATTATGTTAGACTTGCTAAGTTAGCTAGTCTATCCTTCGCATCGATCTGGCCCTTGGTTTGGATCATAACATTTTTATTTTACTTCGTATCACTTTTTTAGTCAAATAATAACATAATAACAAATAATCTACCTACAATTAACCAATAAGTTGCACAAAATTATCATTTTCCCAAAGAAAAGTTTATAATTAGTTTAAAAATGATATGGCTAAATATATAATTTGGTTTGTGATTATATGTGTTGAGTAGATTAAGTTTCAAGATATATCTATATAATTTGATCCTTCAATAGTTTTAAAACCTTGGCATGTACCAGGGTTGATAGATTGGACTTTTAAACTATGAAAGGGCTAAATTATTTACCTTCACATATTTAAGGACTAACTCCATCCAACATGTATAACCCACGACCCAAATTATAAATTTAGTCATAATATAAATTTAGTCATCATAGGCCAAATATACAATTTCATCAGTGAATTATACTATTACTATTGTTATTGTCACCTATATTCATTCATTAAAAATACAATATCCATGACATTAACTAATGACCTCGCCACATATATCAAATAACTACAGCATCCATACAAGATCACATCCTCTCACTAAACAACGACTGTACTAAGGTAACCTGTATTTGATGTTCATGGTATGAGGTTTCCCATTATAAATACAGAAAATCATGAACCGTACGTTGAAAAAATGTATTCAGAGGCAGCAAAATTTCCCCTCCATGCTTACGAGTCCTCAACATGGCTTTAGGGGCCTTCGAAATCTTCCACTTAATGGCATCTAGGCATTGGTACATGTATATATACAACACAAGTCCTTGGTACTAAATATAATAGTATACTGAATTGAAAAGCTTCATCATGATTCCTTTTAATGGCGTAGCCAAAACAATTTAAAGCAAATAGCTATGTCTTCTATTAAACTTCAGGACCAGATGCAAATAAGCATACAAGGCCTCGAAACACTTGAGCTGAGAGTTGGTGTGCCTGAAAGATCTCACCATCCAGATTCCATACACTCTCGTTTCCCGAAGAAGTAAAAGTAAATGCAGGGGTCTGCAGATGCTAAATAAAATTAGGAAGTTATCCATGAGAAAAGGTGGTGTGGATTAGGGGAAAACTAACCTTATGGTGTTCAACAAACTTAAAATTTAAGGGGCTTCCCCCTCTTCTTGTAAGTTGAGTCAGGTGCCTGTATTTATCATTCAGTAAGCAAACAAAGAAAGGATCTTCTTACTAAATGTGCAAGCTATATTTGATTCTTTGAAAGTAAGAAGACATATAAACATACAAAAACACAATGAATTAAACTATTTTAATAAATATGAGAGGGAGAGAAAAGGAAATTACGAAAAAGATCATCAGAGGAATGATATTATTTAGTAAAGCCAATTCCTCACTTTAACTTTTTCAGAATGATTTGTCTGCAGAGACTGACATGGTTGTGCAACAAACTATATCACCCTATTTATTTTAAGGAAGATTGCTAGTGACACAGACATCAAGAGGATATTTGAAGAAATGGTACGTTTTTCTGAGGGCAGATATCTCAATACACAGCCACAGGCAAGACCTTATATCTAATGGGCAATCCAAGTAGTAAATACTTAGGGTGTGCTTGGTTAAGTAGGTGAAAAATAGAGAACAAGTTAAAAATGAAGTGAGATTGGAGAAGTTTCAGTTTTTACTATTAGTTTGGTTGAGCAATGTAAGCATAGAAGGTGGAAGATCATTTTCTTCCCTCTTGCTCGGTACGAATGAAAGTAGAAAAGCTGGAAAATAAATGACCACTTTAACCTTGCATATGCAACCTGGCACTGTAGAAAGAAAAGTTATTTCAGATCATAGAAAAGGTAGGGGTACTATAGTAATTTCAATTAACAGAGCCTTCACTTACTCTTTTCATGGTTGGCTCAAAGTTACTTCCTAGAATGAAAATGAGTTGCATATTATTTTCCACCTTACATTTTTGTCATACCAAGCAACTGTAAGGTGATTTTCATTTCAAATGTTCTACCAACTCAATCAAGCAGACCCTAAATGTGTACAAGTCCAAGCGTCCAACAGTTTAATATGATATTGCATAGCCCATAGGATAGTAATTTACTTTCCAACTTAAGCTAGATAAAGATTCCATGCTTCATACAAGAGAATATCTGCAAGATTTTCAAGAGACATATAGGCTTTGATAACTTCACAAGGGCAATGTGGAAAGAAACAGTGTACCATAAATAAGAAGCATGAGGACAGTCTCTAATCAATATAAGATGAAGGAAACCATCCGAAAGGTGTGCATCAGCCACCAAACCGTCAGGTGCTTTTTCATTTCTGCAAGAGATTACAGCAGCTCCTACACTTAGAAAACGTCCTTTGGTTCTCACCCATCTTCCTTTTTCTGAATACAAATGAGGTGTTAGGCTGGAAACTCCAGTGGTTGCAAGATTTGGCTTTTCATTACAAACTTTGCAATTGATACGGCAGATACATCTTTCTGATTTATGTGGAGCTCTAAAAGCCCGTAACAGACTATCCTGACGATTCCTTTTGGAAGTCAAATTGGTTTCATCTGATTCAACATCTAGGTATGCTATTTCTGCCTCATATGACCTGAATGATAATTCACCCAAAAGAAAAGCAAAGGAAAATAAATATGATGCCAAGAAGTGTCAATAGTTGAAATAAGGCTTAACTCTTTACTAATACTAGCCACATAGAGAAAAATGACTACTCTGTGTAGAGACTACCATCAGCATGTGAAGCAAGATATCAAATAAGATCAAACTAGTTAAATTGCATAATTAGATAGGGATTCCCTTGTAAAAATGTGACATGCTGTATGCAGGGGCACAAGACATTTAAATCTGAACATTAAGAAGAGATTCTAACAAATGCTTTGAAGCTTAGCATAAGTAACGTGTCAAACCACCAGTTCTGTTCAAGAATCAGGCATGGGGGGTACCTCACCTCAAGCCAAAGGTGTTGGTAATCCTAAAACAGTAGCATAGACCACCGGGAGTTTACCCACAAAAGGCACTCTGACGCTCAAGTTAGAGGTAGTATTAGGAGGTAGGAGTGTGTGGGAGAAGATCCTTTACCTGAGGGCTTGGCCTCCTTTGTATAGTGGATAGGTACTTGCTGAGTAAGTAACCTCAGGAGTGGTGATCACTATGATTTTGGGATTGAGGGGGATTTTATCCCTTGATAATGGATTTGGGGAGATATGGTCTCCTTTAACTACCTTCTAGAAGATATGGTGGTTACCTTGTGGGGCTGTGGTAATTAATCACCAAATTTGGGATAGTGGGCCTAGGCCGAATTCCCAGTACGAAACACCACCAATCAAATTTTTCAAGAAAATAAAGGTAGCTTTAATTCAATTCAAAGAAGTAGGCGGCAGACTACTAGAGTACTTAGTTATTTTCTTGATCATTTTCCAAGGAGAGCTGATAGTTTAATGTTTTATCAGGTGCATTTCAAAGGGGAATTTTTTGGGAAGTCCTATATTCTCTTATTACTACATATCTTCAAGAGTTGTCATAGGCCCATTCGCAAGTTTATTCTAGGAGAAAGAGGAATAGTGGGCTGAATGAAAATGGGCCAAGTAGGAAGGAGCTGCAGGTTTAGGAAAGGAGAAATAAGGAGAATAAGGGGAGAGGTGTGGAAAATACACTAAATAGGGAGAGATTGACAAAAATGCAGTTTGTTACGGAGTGGGACAGCTGGCACAATGCCAATGGAGAAGGAAATTCTGGTATGACACCAGAATGTGAGGGACGTGATTAGAAAAGTGGGAAGGTGGGGAGAGAAGAGGACATGATGAATTTTGGTCTTGTGGTCTGGGTTAGGGAGAGGAAGCTGGGGCATTTCTTCTCAGGGGTTTATCTCTGTCATTTCCTTGTATTTTTCCTACTTTTCTGCATTTTCCTCTTACTTTGTACAGAGGATTACCTCTGAAATCAAGGAGCTGGGCTCCATTTTTCAGTATAGTGAAGTTTCAGTCCCTATCAAGTTGCTATACTACCTAAGCTTTTTCCTAGGAAGTGGTACCTTGATTAGTTGTCAAAAATTTATTGGTTGGTTATTCTCACAGTAAATGTTTAGAGTCCACCAAGTATAACCAGCAAGAAATAAATGTTTGACAACTCATCAAGGTAACTTAATCCAGGAGAAAAAAAACATATATGTTATGAAAACAGCATCTCCAAGAGCGGTCCAAGACTGTGAAAGTATACACAGCATGATCTACCATGTAAAGCAAGAAGAGAGGTGTAAAAAAAGATAAGTCTGGAATTCAGGAAATGACATTTAAAGCAGAGATAATTCAAGAATACCTGTGCCTTAAAAATACCATTGTTCCTGCATAATCATAACGTTTGGGACCCATCCAGCGATACTTCTCACTCTCTGTGATGACATCACCATAAAATCCATACCTGAGGTCAATAGAATATAAGATTGCTGAAGAAATATTTATAATTATTAAGGATCAATATGTAGTATATGCTAGACGACAATGCCAGTACATGTCTCAAGGTGTATAAACTGTAGTCAGAGTTGGTTCATAGGTCACAGAAAATCTCCAATTACTATAGGCTTAGTACCATGCTAAAAACCAGCAACAGCTGTACATCTTCATTGGTAACGCAGAAAGAACCTTAATTGTTGGCATGTGAGTAGGTATGATGCACATTTAAAGATGAATATAGACAAACTTTTGATTAGTTATTAAAGCAAATGCCACTCAAGATGGAACAATGCAATGAAGCTAGCAGATTAAATGTTCTTTTATTATAGTTTCAGAAATTTTCTGCACTCTATTCTCACCCCTGCTGGTCATGCTTAAATGAATCCAAGGCCCAAAGAATAATTAGCAAGCAGCATTGCTAAAAATTCGCATGAATCAGACTAAGAAAAGCGTGTCGGTTTAATTTCCTCAACTTCCATACAGGGCACAGGGCCTAGTTCTGAACAGTTAATTCAAAGCCAGTGCACATGTTTTCCCTAGTTGTACCAAGCATGTCTTCCAGTCCAGAGAGAGAGAGCAAGCGAGAGAGAGAGGAGGTGGGGGGAACAAGTTTCCAGTTAGCAATAATTTAAGTTAATAGAAAATAAATATTGACAAAAATACAAGTATTAAAGCAAAAACCTTTGGTGAACCTAGCATAACACCAACCATAAGGAGCTTATGACATTGACAAATGTCTCATCTAACTAGTGACAAATTCCAATGTCAAGTTCTTCAAGACATAATAAGCTAGAATCCTTCAATTTCCATAAGTGAATCCAAAATAAGACGCTTAAAAGACAAACAATTGAAACTAAAGTAAGCTTAAAAAGACAATAGTTTGGATTGAATTCTATTGATAATTGTTACATGACTCAATCTCTTAAGTTCTAGGTGTTTTCTTTTGTTATCTTCTTGTGAGGATGCCTTATCTTCTTTCATTGTACTCTGCTCTTCTTCCTTAATAAATTTTCTTTTTCTATATAAAAAAAAAAGAATTCTATTGATAATTAAAACATACATAATTTCTTTTCATCAGGAAACAATAATAAATAGAAATTACCCTGAAAAGGAAGCTGCATAGCGCACATAAGGTTCAACCTCAGACCTAGGAGTTGTTTTCCACCGTACAACTTGAGCTATGTCAAGGTGTACCCTTTTACCAAGGACAACATGCAATGCAGATGTTATAGGATCTCGAGTTCCAGTTGTACTACAAAAGACAGTGGTGTATTCAGAATTTAGATAATACACAAGAATTGTATCAGAAAACTATAAGGATACATTGCAAATATTGGCTACACAAATTAAAATATCATGTAATTTGTAAAAGTATTCAACTTTATAGATAGATCATCACATAATCACAGTACGTTTTTACATGCAAATGTGCAAACTGTGCACCACCATGGAACAGTATCATGAATAGCTACATAGGCATTCTCAATCATTAGCAAACCAGCAAAAAAAGTGCTGCTAGAAATGTGTATATAATTGGGTTTTAGTATATGTCCAGGTTCAATGTATGTAGTTAGTAGTCAATCTGTTTGATTTAGTTACTGTAAGTAGGCCACCTTGATTATAACGTAATTATTATATGAATAATATATATTCAGCTCCCTGTGTGTGATTGAGACACAGTTTCTGCATCTCTGTCTCTCTTTTCTATCTCTCTTAACAAATATTATATATCCCTTCCATACTTTATAGACCAAGATGATCTGAACATTGACTTCCTCAAAAACAATGATCAGCAAACAGAAAAAGTATCCATAGCGTATGCTGAACATAATACTTTGTGAGTTTGTTTATTTTAAAAAGATAATCATAACTATCAAATGTAATTTATGCAGCACAAGGCTTAGAAATATATTTTTGATAAAAGATATTGCAGAAATGGTTAGATTTTTAACCCATGAAAATCAAAACAGATTATGGTGCACAAAATCGGTTCATTTAAATTGATTTTAGATATTGATAGGCCTCTAATTAAGAGGGTTTATGTTACGAAAAATAAGCCCAGTCTTGGAAAACCCAATCTGCAGGTGCATGAAAGGGCAGAAAAAAGAGGCAGCTTGTGTTAGAGATAATACAGTCTCATTATGTTTTGGGCTTATTCATTATGTTTTGGGCTTAAAGCCCATATTCTCTCAGTCGTGCATATAGCTGTATATTCTGTTATATGACAGAAGATATATAAGAAAGTAGCCTCTCTGTATGCTTCTAGATTGATCAATACAATTCTTTCTTCATTCTCTTTCTCTCTCTTATGCTCCGTAAGTTTCTCTCATTCTATTATGGTATCAAGAATAAGTAGAGCATTATGCAAGGTGAAAAGAGAGGGATCACACTTGCTTGCCACAAAACCACGGAGGAGAAGAGCAGTTTTGAGTCTTTCAAACCAGGCCCTAGGCACTTGTTTTAGACCATACAAAGCCTTGTGCAGCTTACAAACAAGGCTCCTATCTTCCACCTCAAACCCCGGGGGTTGTTGCATGTAAACTTCCTCATGAAGATAGCCATTAAGAAAGGCATTGTTTACATCCAACTGCCTTATGGGCCACTTGCAGGAAACAGCAATGGTCAAAACTGTGCGAACAGTGACTGGTTTCACAACTGGAGAAAATGTCTCTGTATAGTCACAACCAGCCTGCTGATGAAAGCCCTTAGCAACAAGCCGGGCCTTATATTTGTTGATGCTGCCATCTGGGTTTTCTTTAACCCGAAACACCCATTTGCAACCAATTGGGTTTCGGTTAGGTGGAAGATGAACCAATGTCCAAGTGTGATTGTGCAACAGTGCATCATATTCAGCATTCATGGCTGCAGCCCAGTGGGGAGTGGTCAAGGCTTGTTTAACAGAAGTGGGTTCCATGTGGGTTAGGAGAAGGGTGGGGTTAAGACGAGGCATAAAGATACCAGATTTGGATCTGGTTTGCATTGAATGAGTGTTGAGAGGGAGAGAAGGAGACGGAGGAGAGGGCTCAGATGAGGATGGAGAAATGGGAGGAGAAACCACAGATGAACTAGAGGACTGTGATGGTGATGTAGATGAAGAGGACTGAGCAAGACACGAAGAGAAGCTGCTGGACTAGCAGAGACAAGAGGGGAGAAAGAGGAAGTGGTTGGTGAAGGGACAGCAGAATGAAGTAAGGGAGGTATAGAAGGTATGGGAGGCAAAGAGGACCGCGGTTGGGGAGTGACAGGAGTGGAGAAAAGCTCATTGTAAAGGAACCGAAGTTCATTGAAAAGAACATCTTTGGAAATGAAGAGACGACCATCAGAACTAAGACATTTATAGCCTTTATGAGAAGAGGAGTATCCAAGGAACACACACTCTTGGAAGCAAAAGGACAATTTATGCTGCTGATAAGGACGAAGAAAAGGGTAGCATGCACACCCAAAAACTTTGAGGAACTTGAGATTAGGTTCCTGATGAAGGAGGACAGAATATGGAGACTGATTTTTAAGAACAGAAGAGGGAACACGATTGATGAGAAAAGCAGCCGTGAGGAAGGCATGGTCCCAAAACTTAAAGGGAAGGGAGGCATGAGCCAAAAGAGTGAGACCAATCTCAACAATGTGCCTATGTTTGCGCTCAACAAGACCATTTTGATGGTGTGTATGTGGACAGGTGAGACGATGCACAATGCCAAGAGCAGAAAGGTATTGAGAAAATGGTCGAAATTCACCACCCCAGTCACTTTGAACAGTTTTGATTTGATAGACGTTCTACTTCTGGCGCATGCGTCTATCTTGGCCCAAATTTAATTTCCTGGTGGTCCAAGAAGCAACCCTTGGTGGCAAGATCCAGTGCCGAGGCAGAATATAGAAGCATGGCAGCTCTCTGTGCTGAAATTCTGTGGATTCAGTCACTACTGTCTGAGCTGCATCTCAAAGTTCAAGTTCCTCGTGTTCTATGTGATAATCTTAGCACTGTATCTCTGGCTCATAACCCTGTCCTCCATTCCCGAACCAAGCACATGGAGCTAGATATTTTTTTTGTTCGTGAGAGGGTGCTGAATCACAGCCTGAGTGTGACTCATGTTCCAGCCCATGATCAATGGGCTGATGTGCTTACCAAGCCTCTATCAGCTGCTAGGTTCTGCACTCTCAGAGATAAGCTTCGGGTGTTTGACAAGCTTTCACTTACTAAACCACCCTGAGTTTATACGGGGGAATGTTAGAGATAATACAGTCTCATTATGTTTTGGGCTTATTCATTATGTTTTGGGCTTAAAGCCCATATTCTCTCAGTCGTGCATATAGCTGTATATTCTGTTATATGACAGAAGATATATAAGAAAGTAGCCTCTCTGTATGCTTCTAGATTGATCAATACAATTCTTTCTTCATTCTCTTTCTCTCTCTTATGCTCCGTAAGTTTCTCTCATTCTATTAGCTTGGGAATTGAACCAGAGGAAGCAGAAAAAAGAGGCAGCTTGGGAATTCAGCCAGAGGAAGCTGAAGAGACACCTAAGGAAGTGGAAGGGGTGCCAAGGGAAATGGGAGAGGGGTGTGCTGTTATAAATGAAGAAAGGGAAGAGGAAATGGGGAATTAACCAAGACAAAAGAAGAGAGTGGGTTCTAGGCTCAGAATTATTCTGAGAGGGTGTTTCTATTCTGTTTTTCTAAGTTTTCATTCTATATTTCCCTTGTAAGGAGAGTTCCCTCCATTTTCCTATCTATCAATCCAGAAATCCATCATTTTGGTATCACAGCTCCCAAACCTGGGAGTCTAAATGGTAGTAACCCGCATGAAGGGAAGGATGGAAGCAGAGGAAAGAAGATTGGATGGGCTGAGCTGCAAGTTGCAGGAAGGCCAGTGGCAGATGGAGGAGATGATAGCGGAGCTGCCACATCAAAATAATGAGAGGATTCATCAGGCTGGTCCAGGGGCGAATGTTGAAGCTGAGGGAAGTAATGGGGAATGTGGTACAACCATGGCAGCAGGGGCACAAAGGGAGGACAAGTTGCGGAGGTTGAAGGTGCCTTATTTCACCAGAGAAGATCCTTATGGCTAGGTTTGTAGGGCTGAACATTATTTCCATATAAATCAGGTTCCAGAACCTGAAAGGGTTACTGCAGCAGCCATATGCTAGGAAGGAAGGGCCCTTAATTGGTTTCAATGGTGGGAGGCCAGAACCACGCATATTGTTAGAAGATATTAGGGTTATTAGTCTTAGAGTTAGTGGTCTAGGGCTTGTACACCTAAGTATTAGTATAAATAAGAGTATTAGGTTATGGAATTGTATCACATATCATTCCTATTAATAATATTCTTAGTTTACTATTGTTTAGCCGTTTTTTTCTCTTTTCCTTTCCTAACCTTAAACTCATAATTCTTCAACATGGTATCATAGCAGTATCATTCAACTTGAATGTGTTTGTCATTTCTGTTGTCTTGAGTTCACTGAACTCTTTGTATATTCTCCCATTTGTTTTCCGTAAATCCTTATAATTTCCTCTATTTTCTTCTATATATTTCTAAGTCAGAATAAGTTGCCACGTATATTTTGAGACATGCAAATTTTTTTTTAAAAAAAGTATTTCGTGACCTAGGTCACGTTCAGTCGTTTGTGCAATCAAGGGTGGCTGCCGTTAGAGCTTTTTTTAGGCAACCCATAGGCGGTTGCCAGTGAAGATCATGTCGACGGTGGTCGGCCAGCATAAGGGAGTGACTGACAGCTGTTGGGTGAGTGGCAGCGGTGCTGGGTTCTGCGCATTTTGCATTATTTGCACGTTCTGAAGCTGTGCATACCCTCAACAACATTGGGTGTTCCATTTTTTGGCAAGGGTAGCTCCGATCGGCGGCTAGCAAGGGTCGACAGTGGCCGGAGATCGTGAGACAACTCTGGCGAGTGCAGTGGAGGAAGGCAGTGGCTTTCGAGTTCTGGCCTGGGTGCTTGTAGGGTGCCTGGTTGGCGGCATCTTGGGTGTTTTCTAGCTGGTACTGAGGTCACCGGTGGTTTTCTAGCCAGATCTAAGGATGGTGAATAGTTTTCAAGCTGAGATCATGGTGGTTCAGGGATTCGCGTGGTGGCTATTGCGTTTTGGCCTATGCTAATGAGAGGTGACCGGACAACAGCTTCTATGGTGGTTTCCGGTGTAGTCTTCGGTAGCTGGCAGTTTTCCAGCAAGGTCTGACACCAATAAGCATTTTTCTGGAAGTCTAGTGATTTTGGACAGGTTCTCTACCACGTTTGGGTGTGACCAAAACCGGAGAATGGCGAGGAGTTGACATCAACAGTGACTGGCACGGTAGTTGGCCGGAGCTTTAGCGAGTTTTCCATCAAACTCTGTTTTAGAATTTGTTTCTCTTCCTCATTCTGGATTTTATACTGACTAGAGGTGATTCCAACACCGTTTGTGCTTGCTGGTGGTATTTCCGACAACGTCGGTGGCTGGTGGGGTGTTCTGTGGTGGCTAAAGGTGATTTAGGGCAATTCTAATCACAGTTTTGGTGTATTATGTGATCTATTTGTGTGGTTTTTCCTCTCTTTCTTTGACTGATTTGACAGCCTCTCTGGTGAGGTTTCCGGTGAGCTAGGGGGAGATTGAAGGTGTTCTTCGTTTTGGCTTCCCATTGATGGCTTTGCAATGATGTTGCGATACATGGCGTGACAGATTTGTGTTGTGGAGATTGCAAAGTAAAGATTTTTGAGGCTTATGTTCGGTGATGGTCTCTGGTTTGACTAGAGGAGATTCTAGTGAGATGATTTAGACTTGAGTTTTTGTTATTTCGATGTTTTATGACTGTTTGCTCATCTTCCCTTCTCTATTCTTTTATGCACGGCCAAGGGTGTCGTGGGTTGGTTCCTTCTTTTCTTCTTCTATGTGCGGCCATAGGTGCAGTGGGTAATGTTTCTGGCGACCAGGTGTGTTGCAGCTGGCCAGCAAGATGCGACCAAGGGTGTCGTAGGTCTAGGAGCAAGAGTCGTCCCAGTAACTTGTGGTTTTGACCAATCAGAAAAGTGTGACCAAGGGTGTCGCAAGAGTTTTCCAATTTCTCTTCTCTTCTTTGTTCGATCTCCTTGATGTGGTTGTAGTCTTGATATGTTTAAGCTAGGAGGAAAGGGTTGCCCGTTTGGTGTAGCCGCTTATGGGAGAGGCAAGGAGCTGCCAATGAGGTGGAGCCGCCCCTAGAGATATTAAAGGAAAGGGCTATCAATGAGGTGGAGCTGCCTTGGATGTGAGTAGTCTCTCTTCTTCTTGGTGATAGCATCGTTTGAGGAGGAACAATGAAGCTAGCTCGTCATTGCGGATAGAAGACTTTGGACATTGGTAAAGGACCCTCATTTGTGTTACTGGGTGGTATAATACCCAACTTAGTGTTTTGGAGACCAATTTGGAGGTCGAGGTGGCCATTGAGGAGAAAGGTCGAAGACTTCAAAATTGGTCTCATTTGCTTGGGATGTGTGCTGAGGAGATGCAAGGAGCTATCTGCCAAGGACGTTGCCAAGGCTTTGTTATTTAGGGGGAGCACTAGTTTCCTTAGTTATTTGTTGAGATTGATTGAGTTTTAAATGTTGGTTTCAATTTATGCCTTTATGGGTTTTCTACTTGTAACAAGCTTAAGTTTAGTAAGCTTAAGTTTGAGGGGGAGTGTTACAAGATATTAGGGTTATTAGTCTTAGAGTTAGTGGGCTTGGGCTTGTACACCTAAGTATTAGTATAAATAAGAGTACTAGGTTATGGAATTATATCACATCTCATTCCTATTAATAATATTCTTAGTTTACTATTGTAATTGTATCACATCTCATTTCTATTAATAATATTCTTAGTTTACTATTGTTTAGTCTTCTTTCTCTCTTTTCCTTTTCCTAACCTTAAACTCGTAATTCTTCAACACATATTTCTTGGGCAATTTTTGGTGCTGCTCTCCTTCAACGATTTCAGTTGTCATCATCAGAGAATCCCTATGAAACTCTGATTAGTCTCAAGCAGCTAGGGTCAGTGAATGATTACAGAGAGCAATTTGAATTGCTCTCTGCCCCTTTGAGACATGCTGAGGAGGATGTGTGGAAGGCCGTTTTCATGAATGGGTTAAGAGAGGAGATAATGGCAGAGGTGCACCTTCACAGAACAGAAGAATTGGTAGAAATGATGGCCTTAGCTCAGAGAGTGGAGGAGAGGAATGGGCTGTTGGGAAGGGGCAGTAGGCAACAACCCTTGAGAAATGGGCCCAATATGAGTCGTGCAGCCCTTAGCAACCAAACCCAGGGGCTGGCTGACTCACCCATTCGAATTGGGCCTGGGAGAGAGGCTTACGTAGGGACTCGCTCCCAATCAGCAGTCCAATCAGTGGTCCATTCAGAAACTTCAGGGTCTAGAGGAGACTCCATAGTGAGTGGAGGACGATCAGGGCAGAATGGAAGAGGATCGATGGGAAATTTCAGAAGGGGAGGTGGATTTAGGCGAATAACAGATGAAGAGTGGCAAGACAAATTGCAGAGAGGCTGATGTTTTCGCTGCAATGTGTGGTATAGCCCTGGGCATATATGCAGAAACCAGCAATTGAATTTGCTGGTGTTGGGGTCAGACAAGGAGGAAGAAAAGGAGGGGGGAGGATCGGTGGAAATAGGAGATGAGGGACAAGGTGATGCAGCTCCAACGATGCAGCTCAGTTTGAATAGCATCGCTGGGCTGACTTCAAAGAAGTCACTTAAGCTTTGGGGAAGTATTCAAGGAAAAATGGTGATAGTGTTAGTCAGATTCTGGGGCATCCAACAATTTCCTATCTTATGATATTGTTAAGGAGTTACAGCTGGATATGGAAGAAACTTCGGGGTATTCTGTGGAAGTTGGTGATGGGATCAAAAGCCAAGGGGTTTGTAGGGGAATTCAGTTACAATTACCCAATCTGGTGTTAGAGCACGATTTTTTCCTTTTTAATTTAGGAGGGGCCAATGTAGTTTTGGGGATGGATTGGACGGAAAGTTTGGGCAAAATCAGAGCAAATTTCAAGGAGCTGGTTATTAAAATCATGGTAGATGGAAGGATGATTGAAGTGAAGGGAGATCCCACATTGTCAAGGACAATGGCTTCTTTAAAAGCAATGATGAAAGCCTTGAAGGGAGAGGGAGAGGGATATTACGTGGAATTGGGAACGATGACAATGGTTGATGAGGGTGCAGTTTCAATTGGGGAGAAATGAAAAGTTCTAAGTGATTTTCAAGAGCTGTTTGCAGAACCTCAGGAACTTCCTCCTAAGTGACAATATGATCAAGCCATCAATTTCAAGGAAGGGACTCCAATACCAAACATCAGACCTTACCGATATCCACATTACCAAAAAGGAGAAATCGAAAAAATTGTGACTAAGATGCTAGTTTCAGGTATGATCAGACCTAGTAACAATTCTAGCCTAATGATACTGGTCAAGAAGAAAGACGGTAGTTGGCGGTTTTGTGTAAATTACCATGCACTGAACAGCATCACATATACCTGATAAATTTCCAATCCTTGTGATTGAGGAGCTGTTAGATGAGCTGGGAGGTGCTGTAATATTTTCTAAACTAGACTTGAAGTCCGGTTATCCCCAAATTCGGATGAAGGAGGAAGACATCAAGAAGACCGCTTTTCGCACTCATGAGGGCCACTACTACTAGAAATCTTAACAAGTAAGAAAACTCAAGAAAACTTGAGTGCAGCAGAAAAGAGAGAGAGAATAGAACAAGAGAGCGAGAATAAGAATTCTCTAGAAGCTGTAAACTGTAATTGTCAGTTACAACAGTGTATACACAGCTGTATTTATACAGCTATCAGAAGCTCAGCCAATCTTAACTAACCTAACTAATTCTGTTAGTAACTAACATAATAAGATAATATTCTAACTAACCTGTAGAAACTCTAGAACACTCTAAACTATACTAACAATAATCAACAGCTAATACAATATACTCTAATAACTATGAATATCTGGTAATGCCCTTTGGGCTAACAAATGCTCCATCTACATTTCAGTACCTTATGAATGATATCTTTCGTCCTTATCTTCATAAATTTGTGCTGGTGTTTTTCAACAATATTCTTGTATATAGTAAGGACAGACCTGCCCATACTCACCACTTGAGAGTGGTATTAGAAGCTTATGAGAAACCGCCTATCTGTGAACTACAAGTGTTGTTTTGGGAAGGAGCAACTGGAGTATTTGTGCCACATTATTTCTGCCCAAGGAGTGGCTGCAGATCCAACTAAGGTTGAAGCCATGCAGCAATGGCCAATACCCAAGGACCTCAAAAGTTTACGGGGATTCCATGGGCTAACTAGTTATTATTGCAGATTCGTCAAGAACTACAGTTAACATAACTAGGCCATTGACCCAATTGCTGAAAAAAGATAGTTTTCGATGGAATGAGGAAGCACAACAAGCATTCCCAAGCCTTAAAAGGGCAGTAGCCGACCTACCCATCCTTGCGATGCCTAACTTTGACAAGACCTTTATAATAGAAACAGATGCTTCCGGAATTGGTTTATGGGCTGTTTTGATGCAAGAAGGCAGGCCCTTGGCTTTCCTTAGCCAAGCATTTTCAGAAACTTCCAAAATTAAATCATTGTATGAGAGGAAATTGATGGCTATTGTGTTGGCAGTTCAAAAATGGCACCATTACCTCATGGGCTTGATGCAAGAAGGCAGGCCCTTAGCTTTCCTTAGCCAAGCACTTTCAGAAACTTCCAAAACTAAATCATTGTATGAGAGGGAATTGATCGCTATTGTGTAGGCAGTTCAAAAATGGTGCCATTACCTCATGGGGTGACATTTTATCATTCGCACTGACCAAACGAGTTTGAAGTTCCTTATGGACCAACGCTTAATGGCGGAGGAGCAACAAAAAGTGGGTTACAAAGCTGTCAGGCTTCGATTTTGAAATTCATTATAAACCTGAAGAGGAAATTATAAAGTCATCTCAGCCATTAACAATTTGGATTTACAGGGATTCTTAGATGAAATTTTGCAAGATGAGCAGCTGAAGAAAATTTTGCAGGACTTAATGCAGAATCCAAATTCTCATCCAAGTTTTTCCTTTGCTAAGGGGTGTTTATGGTTTAAGGGCAGGTTGGTGTTGCCTCACAAATCACCTCGCATCCCTGTCCTACTGGCTGAATTCCACTCTACACCTTCAAGAGGGCATTCCAGTACATGTACAGCTCAAACCTTGAAAAGGGTGGCTGCTGTATTGTATTGGAATGGTATGTGTTAGCATGATAAATTGTGATTGATCACGATTGTTTTTAGGAATGATTGTAATTAATATAGTACAGAATTAGTTTGATTTAGTGTCGATTAAGATACTGAGAATAATATCTTAATTGATTGTACATATCTTCTTTTATTTATTGTAAATATTCTGTTTTTTTCTAATCAGATTGTTAGTTTCCTAAGTTAGAATATTCTGATTGATAGTTTTCTGTTTTAGAGATAGCTTTCTGTTCTAGAGATTTGTTTCCTTTTTCATTGTATATTTTTCTCCTATAAAGGGAGACTGTTGTACGTATCTTTGTCATATCAATAATATACCTATTTCAAGTTGGTATCAAGCAGTGCATAAGCAGTGCCAGCCCTAATCCTTCCCATCGTGATGTCTGACGTTTCCTCCGGCTCTGATGGCCCTCAGAGGAGTGACGCCTCTGTCTTAGACCAGCCAAACAATCAGAACCAGAGTTCTGCACTCAAATTTCCTATGGGTGACTCTCACTCGATTCAAATTACTACAATTCGCCTCAATGGTGCGAATTTCGTGGAAATGGTCACAGTCTGTCCGCATGTATATTCGCGGAAGAGGAAAAATTGGATACTTGACTGGTGATACACAATCACCAGCCAAGAATAGTCCTCAGTATGCTACCTGGGATGCTGAAAACTCCATGATCATGACCTGGTTGGATAACTCCATGGATGAAGGCATCGGTTCTAACTACATGGGCTATCCTATAGCCAAGGAGCTGTGGGACAGTGTTAATGAGATGTACTCTGATATGGAGAATAAATCTCAAGTCTATGAATTAACCCTGAAGATTGGAGAGATCAAGCAAGGAGGAGACAGCATCACCAAGTATTTCAATAGTCTGAAACGGGTATGGCAAGATTTGGACCTATTTAGCAATTATGAATGGAAATGTCCTGAAGATGCCAAACATCATTATCAGATTGTAGAAGAAGGCAGAATCTTTAAGTTCCTGGCTGGACTTGATGATGAATTAGATGAAGTTCAGGTTCGAATCATTGGAAGGCAGACTCTTCCTTCACTTGGTGAGGTATTCTCTGAGGTAAGAAGAGAAGAAACTAGAAGAGGTGTTATGCTGGGAAAGCACCAGAAAACAGAGACAGCATCAACTGACACCACTGCATTGGTGGCTGCTGATGCCTCTGCTAACAAGAGCAACTACTCCAACCTAAGAAAGACGGATGAGTCAAACCGTGTATGGTGTGAATACTGTCATACTGACCATATGACAAACTGTTCAAAACTCTTCTCTTCCTATAGTCCTTGTGCAGGTAACAAGAAAATCAAGGTTGCAGATGGTTCTTTTTCTACAATTGCTAGCATAGGATCCATCCCTCTATCCTCCTCCTTAACCTTACATAATGTCCTTCATGTGCCTAGTTTGTCTTGCAATTTGCTCTCTGTGACTAAAATCACTCTTGATTTAAACTGTCGTACCATATTTGATTCTTCTAGTTGTAAATTTCAGGAATTGAATTCGGAGAGGATGATTGGCAATGCTAGAGAAATCGATGGACTCTATTTGTTTGAAGATGACAAGGACTTGGGAAGACAAAGTCAAAGTTCCTGCCTCTGTTCTAGCCTTATTTATAAAGAAAATGAAGTTATGTTATGGCACTATAGGTTAGGCCATCCTAGTTTCAATTATATGAAACATTTGTTTCCTAATTTTTTCAATAATAAGAATCTATCTTCTTTTACTTGTGAAACATGTCAATTGGCTAAGCATCATCGTTCTCCGTACCTCTCTCAACCTTACAAATCATCCAGCCCCTTCTCAATCATCCATAGTGATGTTTGGGGTCCTAGCAGGCATCCAACACCTTCGGGTAAACGGTGGTTTGTCACCTTTATTGATGACCACACTAGGACTACATGGGTGTATTTGATGAAAGAAAAATCTGAAGTTGAGTCTATTGTAAAGGCTTTTTTTCAAATGGTGACAACACAATTTCAAAAAAGGGTTCAAATATTTCGAAGTGATAATGGAAAAGAATTTTTTAACAATAACTTAAACAGTTTTTTACTAGAAAATGGTATTGTGCATCAAAGTTCTTGTGTAAACACACCCCAACAAAATGGGGTGGCTGAAAGGAAAAATAAGCATTTGTTGGAAGTGGCTCGGTCTCTTCTCTTTCAAAATTGTGTGCCTAAATACCTTTGGGGAGAAGCTGTCCTTACAGCTGCCTATTTAATTAACCACATGCCAAGTAAAGTTTTGGGTTTCAAGACTCTTATGGAGGTTTTTTTGGAGAATTTTCCTAAAAATAGGCTGCTGTCCACTATTCCCCTAAAGGTATTCGGGTGTACTGTTTTTGTTCATAACAATGAACCCAACCAAAGCAAATTAAGTCCCCGAGCCAAGAAATGTGTTTTTATTGGGTATTCCCCTACACAAAAAGGATACAAGTGTTTGGACCCGAGTTCTAACAAAATTTTTGTCACCATGGATGCAACCTTTTTTGAATCACACCCTTTCTTTAAGACTCATCTTCAGGGGGGGAACATAGGTGAAGATTGGCTCACATATTTCAAACTGGTTCTCCAATTGACTGTATTTTATCTGAAAATGATTGCATCTTAGCTGAAAATGATTGTGAAAATATTTGTGAAAATCAGATATGTGAAAGTGGGAACCAAGGAGATGAGGCCAGCAATGACTCTCCCAGTAATGGCCATGAAACTGAATGCTGTAATAAAAAAAATTGTGAAGACAACATTGGACAAGATGAAGGAAACAGTGAATCTTTAGAAATAGGCAGAATTGAGAAAGGAGCATCTTACAAAGGCATAAAACCCTTTGATATTGTCTTCTCAAGAAGAAAAAAGGACAAGAAAACTGAGTCCAAAGATCAGCTCTTGCATCACCAAGAACCTGAGGACCCACAAGGTAAAACAATTCCTGAAATTATTGATAATGTTGAAACTGTTGATGATTCTGATCTTCCCATTGCCATTCGAAAAGGTGTAAGGTCATGTGCTAAACACCCTCTATCTAACTTTGTGTCATATGAAACACTCCCACCTTCCTTTCGAGCTTTTACCTCACAATTGTCATACAGGGAGATTCCAAACAATATAAAGGATGCTCTAAAGGTTCCTGAGTGGAAGGGGGCTGTTTTAGAAGAAATGAAGGCTCTTAAAAAAATCAGACGTGGGAGATAGTGGAGCTACCAAAAGAAAAAAAAAAGCAGTGGGATGCAAGTGGGTGTTCACCATCAAGTATAACTCTGACGGCACTCTTGAAAGATTTAAAGCCCGGCTGGTTGCCAAGGGCTACGCCCAAATTCATGGGATTGACTACTATGAAACCTTCGCACCAGTGGCAAAGCTCAACACCATTAGAGTTCTCCTCTCTCTAGCTGCAAACCTTGACCAGCCCTTACAGCAACTACATGTGAAGAATGCGTTCCTGAATGGGAACTTGGAAGAATTAAAGAATCAGATGCTGGAATACTCTATTTTTATTTCAATATGAGTGTACAATTTATACAGAAGAAAGAAAACCCTAAACCGTGATTTCAGGGCCAGAAGAAGGTGCCTTAAATCAGGATAGAATCAGAATATACAAAGCTAATAAAGGAAATAAGTTGACCTAGCTAAATAAGGTAACAACCATTAATCCTAAAAGATAGAAACAAATACGGAAGATCCTAAAAAGAGTATCAATTACAATAATTACATAATGGACATGATTCCTTAACAGAATCGTCCATAATCTTCACACCCCCTCAAGCTGGGAGTAGATATTGGTCATTCCCAGCTTGGAACTCAGGTTGTCAAATGTGATAGTTGGTAAGGCTTTGGTGAGAATATCAGCAGTTTGAAGGTTTGAAGGAGTATAGATCAAATTGATGATTCCTTCTTCAATTTTCTCCCTAATGAAGTGCCTATCAATTTCCACATGTTTGGTCCTGTCATGGTAAACAGGATTCCTTGCAATACTAATTGTAGCCAGATTATCGCAAAACAATTTTATTGGCCCTTCGCAATTAACCTTCAACTCCTTAATTAATCTTTTCAGCCATATTCCCTCACATATGCCATGAGCCATTGCTCGAATTCAGCTTCAGACGCTGCGAGCTACCACTGATTGTTTATTGCTTCTCCAAGTTACTAGATTTCCCCACACATATGAGCAGTAACTGAAGTGGATCTGCGATCTGTTATTGAGCCAACCTAGTCTGCATCTGAATAAATTTCAATATTTTTATTGTGACTTTTCCTGAAAAATAAGCCCTTCCCTGGAGTCATTTTTAAATACCTCAAAATTCTGTTGACAGATTAAGATGTTCTTCAGCTTGGATTGTTCATAAATTGGCTTACAACACTCACTGAGAAACCGATGTCAGGTCTTGTATGAGACAAGTAAATAAGTCTTCCTACAAGTCTCTGATATCTTCCTTTGTCAACAGGAGTATCTCCTTCCTTTAAGCCCAACTTGCAGGTTGAATCCATTGGGGTATTTGCTGGTTTGCAGCCAAGCATCCCTGTTTCCTCAAGTAAATCAAGGGTGTATTTCCTCTGAGAAATAGAGATTCCTTTACTGGATCTAGCCACTTCCATACCAAGGAAGTATTTCAAGTTGCCGAGATCCTTGATTTCAAACTCATTAGCTAGAAGAATTTTTAGCTTCTGCATTTCTTCATGATTGTCTCCTGTGAGAATAATGTCAACAACATATACAATGAGGAGAGTGATTTTACCTTCTGATGAATGATTAATAAACAGAGTGTGATTTGATTGTCCTTGAATATAATTCCATCTTTTGACTGCTCGTGTGAATCGATCAAACCACGCTCTAAGTGATTGTTTGAGACCATACAAAGACTTTTTCAGTTTGCACACCTTGTTGACGTTGACCTCGTTCTCAAACCCAGGAGGAATTTCCATGTAGACTTCTTCTTCTAGGTCTCCATTTAGGAAAGCATTCTTAACATCTAATTGATGAAGTGGCCAATCTAGATTAGATGCCAAGGATAGAAGGACTCTGATTGTATTTAACTTGGCTACCGGAGCAAATGTTTCTTGGTAATCAATCCCGTAAGTTTGAGTGTAGCCTTTTGCAACAAGTCTTGCCTTGTATCTATCAATACTCCCATCTGCATTGTATTTAACATTAAAGATCCACTTACACCCCACGGGTCTTTTTCCTTCTGGTAGATCAGTGACATCCCAAGTGCCATTTTTATCTAGTGCATAGATTTCTGCATTAATGGCTTCCTTCCAGTTTGGATCTTTCATGGCTTCATGAACATTGTGAGGAATTGCAATATGAGACAAACTAGCTCTGAAGCATGGGTACTCCTCCCGTGAGGAGGACGGATGATCCAGTACGTGTCAGTACGTACGCCGGGTACGCGATGGTACGTCTGCAGGGTACCCATTATTACCCATTATTATTTTTATTTTTACTTCGGGCACGGCTCAGACGGCTCCAGGTGCGGCTGGTACGGCTCCATGCGGCCTGGTACGGCTCCCTTGTTGGCCGGGTACGGCTCCACTAAAATGAGGCCAAAACACGGTCGTTTGGCCTTGGGTATTTACCCCACCCAAATCTGCTCCCGCTTCGCTTCTCCTTCTCCATACCCGCTGGTGCAATCCTGGTCCCGCAATCTACTTCGCTTCTCAATCTCGTCTCTGCTCTTGCATCCGCTCTTGCAACCGCTCCCGCCCGTATTCCGCTTCTCGAGATTTCTCTCAATCTCGTCTCTCGCTCCATGGCTTCGCTTCTCGTCGATCTCCGGCGACCAACTCCTCTCCAGTTTGGACTCCGTGACTTGAGCTCGCTTCGCTTCGCTTCTTCTTCTCCGACCAACTCCTCCATCGGTTTCTACTTGTTTGAACAACTTAAAGTTTTTTTATATTTTATGTTGAAATTAGTGTTTTAATTTGTGTGTTATGTTATTATATTTTATTGTGTGAGATTTTAGTTTATTATACATATATATATATATATTATTTATTTATTTTTTATATTTTTATATGAGTACCTGACCTAGTTTTTTAAAAATTTTCGTAATCCTCGGTAGAATGAGAAATGAATGCATGCAACGTAGCAAACTAGAAATGAATGCATGATATCTAGGTGAAAGATTTCCATAAGAAACAAACTGAGATATAGGGTGTTGAGTGCATGACCGCACTCCTTTCCTATGGGCAATGGGAATATCAAGCTCATTACAGTTTAGAGAATTTGGAGCAATATTACCTGAACTTGCAGTGTCAGAACTCGAATTGGCTTCCTGGACAGGTTCAGGAGGGATTGGGTGCACTATCTCTCTATGTACCTTTGGTTTCCTGGAATAAACTTGGGAGAAAAATTTGCCTTGTGGGTCAGTATGTAGAATAGGCTGACTGATATGAACAAGATCACTGTTAGAGTCAAGATTAGGAGCAATTTCATTGACACATTTACTGTCAGGTGCAGAACCTGCATTCTGGACAGCATTCTGGACATTCTGGACAGGTTCATTTATATGAATGGATTGAATGAGGGGTGCAGGAGTGGACTCAAGTTGCCAAAACTGATATTCACTGTCCTTACTGGTGGTGATAGACTCCCCCCTTTGAATATAAGTTTTGGACTAGAAAGGCTGATTCTCAATGAAGGTAACATCCATAGTGTAGTAAAATTTCTTTTTTGTAGGAGAATAGCACTTATACCCCTTTTTTGTTGGAGAATACCCGAGAAACACACATTTGATAGCTTTGGGATCAAGTTTGCTCCTAAGATGAGAAGAAACATGGACAAAGGCTGAACAACCAAAAATTTTGAGACGTAAACTAGAGATAAGTCTATTATTGGGGTAGGTGTCAAGAAGGACATGAATGGGATTTCTGAACTGAAGAACCCGTGAGGGCATTCTATTAATGAGGTAGGCTGCTGTAAGGACAGCATCTCCCCAGAAACAATTGGGAAGATGGGCAGTAAAAAGAAGAGCACGAGCAACTTCAAGAAGGTGGCGATTTTTTCTTTCAGCTCTCCCATTTTGTTGGGGAGTATCAACACAAGAACTTTGGTGGACAATTCCTTTCTCAGCTAAGTAATTCCCAAGAACAGAGGTGAAGTATTCAGATCCATTATCAGTTCTAAGAATTTGGATATTTGTTTGAAATTGATTTTGGATCATGGAGTTGAATTTCTGGAATATAAATCCAGCCTCAGATTTTTCTTTCATGAGATATACCCAAGTGACCCTTGTGTGATCATCAACGAAAGTAATAAACCACCTAGTACCTGAAATATTTGTCACACGGGATGGCCCCCAAATGTCACTGTGAATAATGGAAAAAGGATAGGAAGGTTGATAGTTGTGAACAGGAAAAGAGTTTCTTGTGTGTTTGGCAAGAAGACAGTATTCACCGTGAAATAAACTTGGATTTTTATTAATGAACAATGACGGAAATAACTTTGCAAGGTACATGAAATTGGGATGGCCTAATCTATAGTGCCATAACATAACATCAATAGAAGTTTGGACAAAAACAGAATCCCTATTGTAAGCTACAGGAGTAGAAGCACAATGGGCTGTCCTAGTTTGAATTCTAGGAGTACCACTCATTAGATAGACACCCGCACACTCCTCAGCACTGCCAATCATCCTCTTCGAGTCCTGATCCTGAAAAAGGCAATGAAAGGGGGTAAACTTAGCAACACATTTATGGTCTTTGGTGAGTTTACTAATAGATAGCAAATTGCACGACAGATTTGGAACAAATAAGACAGATTCAAGAGTTAAATTTTTAGATACAATGACAGAGCCAACTCCTGTAACAGTGGATAAAGATCCATCTGCAATCCGTACTTTGTAGTTTCTTGAACAAGGCAAATATGTATGAAATAAAGAGACATCACCAGTCATATGATCTGTGGCTCCGGAGTCAATCACCCACACTTTTCCCCTTTCAGTTTTACTATTTAAGGAAGTTGGGAATTCGGATTTTTCAGTTGCTGATCCGGATCCAATAACAGAGGTGCTGACTTGGGTAAACATTTTCTGAAGCAGTTCTAATTGCTCTTTGCTGAAAGGTGCTGATTCAGCAGTTGATTTGCTGTCAGCAGTAACCTTGTAGCCTCGACTATCCCAATCTGACTGTGATTTATTTGGTTTCCAGTCAGCTGGCTTACCATGAATTTTCCAACATATCTCCTTTGTGTGTCCAGGACGTTTGCAAACATCACACCATGGTCGTCCTTTGCGAGGTTTGCTGTCACTTCCTTGACTATGGTTTCTTTGTACAGCAAAAGCAGAACCTTCGATTGTATTAAATAATCCTTGTTTTCTCATCATGATTTTTCGTCTGCTTTCTTCTCTTCTGACCTCTGCAAAGGCTTCACGAAGGGAAGGCAAAGGCTTGGTTCCAAGGATTCTTCCTCAGACTTCATCGAGATCTTTGTCCAGACCCAGTAGAAATTTGAAAATTCTCTCCTTTTCCACCAGAGTATTATATATCTTTTTATCCTCCTGACAGTTCCAGCTAACAATTTCAGACATATCGAGTTGATGCCAGTATCGAGTAAGGACATTATAATACTCAGTGACAAAGGTTTCACCTTGCTGGAGATTGTAAAGAATACCTTTAATCTCAGAGTTCAGATGTATTCTCCTGATTGGAGTAGCTTTCCTTGACACTGTCCCAGATTTCCTTTGCAGTTGAATAAAACATGAAGTTCTGGCCTATTTCCAGATTCATGGTGTTGATCAACCACGACATAACCATGTGGTTTTCGGATTTCCACTGCTTGTAAATCGGACTTGGAAGGAGGATTATCAGTACTGGTAAGGTAATCATCTTTACCTTTACCACTAATGAACATGAGAACAGATTGAGACCACTGAAGGTAGTTTTTTCCATTGAGTCTGTGTACGGTGATTGGCATGACGGAACTCTCAGAGTTCATATGAGGTTGGGGGGCAACGTCCTCTATAGAAGAGGGGTTGCTGGTTGCGGAAGACATAGTAGGAAAATAGGTTTTAATTTTTTGAGAGACGGCGCTCTGATACCATAAAGAATCAGATGCTGGAATACTCTATTTTTATTTCAGTATGAGTGTACAATTTATACAGAAGAAAGAAAACCCTAAACCGTGATTTCAGGGCCAGAATAAGGTGCCTTCAATCAGGAGAGAATCAGAATATACAAAGCTAATAAAGGAAATAAGTTGACCTAGCTAAATAAGGTAACAACCATTAATCCTAAAAGATAGAAACAAATACGGAAGATCCTAAAAAGAGTATCAATTACAATAATTACAAAATGGACATGATTCCTTAACAGAATCGTCCATAATCTTCAAGAATAAGTTTACATGGATGCACCACCAGGTTTTGAACAAGGGTGCTATCCAAAGGTATGCAAGTTGAAGAAGGCCCTGTATGGACTAAAACAGTCCCCTAGGGCCTGGTTCGAGAGGTTCACTCAGTTTGTCAAGGGGCAAGGTTACTCCCAAGGACAGATAGATTATACAATGTTTGTAAAAAAATCAAATGAAGGAAAGATTGTTGTTCTTATTGTCTACGTGGATGATATTATCCTTACAGGAGATGACTTGCAAGAGATGAAGAAGCTCAAAGAAACTCTCTTTGTAGAATTTGAAATAAAAGATTTAGGGTCGTTAAGGTATTTCCTTAGAATGGAAGTAGCAAGGTCAAGAAAAGGAATTGCCCTCTCACAAAGAAAATATATCCTGGACCTCCTGGAGGAGACCGGCATGAGTGGGAGTAGACCAGCCGAGACACCCATAAACCCAAATAAAAAACTTGGAGATGGCAAGGAAGGGGATCCTGTGGACACTACATGCTACCAAAGACTAGTTGGGAAACCTGTCTACTTGTCTCACACAAGGCCAGATATTGCATTCTCAGTAAGTCTTGTAAGTCAATTTATGCACTCTCCCTATGAAGAACATCTTGATGCTGTTTATAGGATCCTAAGGTACTTGAAGAGTACTTCGGGGAAAGGGCTGTTGTTCAGTAAAAATACTCAGCAATTTGTTGAAGCATACACTGATGCTGATTGGGCTGGCTCAATCACGGATAGGAGATCAACATCAGGGTACTGCTCCTTTGTATGGGGTAATCTTGTTACTTGGTGAAGCAAAAAGCAAAGTGTAGTTGCTAGAAGCAGTGCAGAAGCAGAGTACAAGTCAATGGCACAAGGTATTTGCGAGATGGTGTGGTTAAAAAGTGTCCTTGAAGAGCTAGGAATGGTTATCACTCTTCCAATGAAGTTGTACTGCAATAACAAGGCTGCAATCAACATTGCTCAAAATCCAGTGCAACATGACAGAACCAAGCATGTGGAGATTGATCGACATTTCATCAAAGAAAGAATAGAAAATGGAACAGTTTGCATGCCATTTGTTCCCACCTCACAGCAAATGGCAGATATTCTTACTAAAGGGCTGTTTAGAAACAACTTTGAATTCCTTGTAAGCAAGTTGGGCACGATAGATATCTATGCACCAACTTGAGGGGGGGTGTCGCAATATGATATGGTCTGATTTGGTCCATTTAATGTTGCGATATTGTTCCCTATTTCCTAGTTTACCGTTTTCCTATTTCCTTTCCTAGTTTCCATTTTTTCCTTTGCTTTAATTAGCATTGTAACAAATCTGCATCAGTATCGGATTGATATCTGATCAGATATTAAGTGTTTAATTTCCCTGTAATCATGCAGATTGGTTTCCTTAAATAGGACCAATTATGCCTTTAAATTGTAGGTTGTACCAATCGATCTGCATCAGAGAAATAAAACACTTCCTCTCTCTGTTCTTATATTTCTTAAATAAAAAAAGGATCCAACATCAATCTACATGTCCTAATACTCCCTAACAAAATGGTCTTGCTGAAAGGAAAAATAGACATTTACTTGAAGTAGCTTGGGCTATTATGTTTGCTATGAATGTTCCTAAATATTTGTGGGGTGAAGCTGTCCTAACTGCATCTTACTTGATAAATAGAATGCCTACTCGTGTCTTGAATTTTATGACCCCTCTTAATAAATTCAAATCTGTGTATCCCAATTCTCGGATGTATGCTAACTTGCCTTTAAAGATTTTTGGTTGTACTGTTTTTGTTCATTTAAACTATAACTCTCGCTCAAAACTTGACCCCAGAGCTGAGAAGTGCATTTTTACTGGTTATGCTCCAAATCAAAGGGGTTATAAATGTTTTAATCCAACAACCAAAAAACTTTATATAAGTATGGATGTCACTTTTTTAGAAACCAAACCTTTCTTTACTAAAAATTCTCTTCAGGGGGAGATAAAGACTAATGAAGATAATTTTCTACATAGATCTTTACCTAGTCCCATTTTGCATCATATATTTCTACAATTGAAACAATGGTTCAAGTTTCTGAAAATGAAAGCATAGTGCCAACATTAGATGGTTCACTAACAGGGGGAGAAATACCATAGTTAAAAAGAGCTGCGAGTTTACACGTGGAGAAATCAAAAATTGAATACTGTTGAGCCCATCATTCCAGCACAAGGACAATCAGACTCCCTCGAAGTTCCAGGTAACACTAAGTTTCCTAATTCTGTTTCAGATTCTGATTTTCCTTTAGCTCTTAGGAAAGGTGTTAGAACTTGCACTAAAAAAAATACCAAAATTTGCAGCACCTCTCATCCTATTTCTAAATATGTTTCTTATCAAAATCTGTCTCAGAACCATAGAGTCTTCACTTCTAGGATTACCAATCTGTTTGTCCCTAGAAACATTAAGGAAGCTCTAGATGATCCAAATTGGAAATTAGCAGTTATGGAAGAAATGAATGCCTTAAACAAGAATGGAAATTGGGAAATTGTCAATTTACCAAGAGATAAAAGGACTGTAAGTTGTAAGTGGGTCTTCAGAATTAAATGCAATGTTGATGGGAGTGTAGAAAGATATAAGGCAAGATTGGTTGCAAAAGGGTTCCCTCAAACCTATGGAGTTGATTTTCAAGAAACCTTTGCTCCAGTAGCTAAAATCAATTCTATTAGAATTTTGTTGTCCCTTGCTGCACATTTTGATTGGCCTTTACACCAATTAGATGTAAAAAATGCTTTTCTAAATAGGGATTTGGAAGAAGAGGTCTTCATGGATCTTCCCCCTGGATTTGAGGGAAATCTGGACAGAGATAAAGTATGTAAACTGAAAAAATCTTTATATGGCTTGAAGCAATCCCCTAGAGCATGGTTTGAACATTTTGGAACTGTTGTTAAAGGTCTTGGCTACTGCCAAAGTCAAGCTGACCACACACTTTTCTACAAACATACTTTGAATGGTAAAATTGTTGTCTTGATTGTGTATGTAGATGACATAATTCTCACAGGTGATGATGACAATGAACTCAAATTTTTGAAAGAAAAATTGGCTGGTGTTTTCAAGATAAGGAGCTTGGTCCTTTAAAATACTTTCTTGGAATAGAATTTGCTAGATCTAAAAAAGGCATATTCATTAGTCAACGAAAGTATATTCTTGATTTGTTAAGTGAGACAAGTTTGCTAGGATGTAAAGCAGCAGAAACTCCCATTGAACCCAATACTAAACTCCAATCAGCCAAAACTGAGGAGATAGTGGATAAAGATAAATTTCAAAGGCTTGTTGGGAGATTGATTTATTTGTCTCATACTCGTCCGGATATAGCCTTTGCTGTGAGTATGATAAGTCAATTTATGCATTCTCCTGGACTTAAACATTTTGAAGCTGTGAACAGAATTCTGAGGTACCTAAAAGGGTCTCCTGGAATAGGACCACTTTACAAGAAATGTGGATCCTTACAAGTGGAGGTCTACACTGATGCAGACTGGGCTAGCAATGTTATAGATTGGAGGTCTACTTCAGGCTATTGCACATTTATTGGAGGAAATCTAGTTACTTGGAAAAACAAGAAACAAAACGTGGTTGCTAGAAGTAGTGCAGAAGTCGAATACAGGTCAATGGCACAAGGGATCTGTGATGTTCTTTGGATTGAAAAACTGTTAATTGAATTAAAGTTATATAGTCCAACACCAATGAAACTGTACTGTGTTAATAAATCTGCAATTGTTATTGCTCACAATCCAATTCTACATGATAGAACTAAACATGTGGAAGTTAACAAACATTTCATCAAAGAGAAAATAGAGAATGGGCAGATCTGTATACCATATATCTCTACAACAGATTAGACAGCAAACATTCTGACCAAGGGGCTGCCTAAGAAGGTTTTTGACAATATAATTCGCAAGCTGTCCATGGAAGATATTTTCAAGTCAGCTTGAAGGGGAGTGTCAATTAAGATACTGAGAATAATATCTTAATTGATTGTACATATCTTCTTTTATTTATTGTAAATATTATGTTTTTTTTCTTATCAGATTATTAGTTTCCTAAGTTAGAATATTCTAATTGATAGTCTTCTGTTTTAGAGATAGCTTCCTGTTTTAGAGATTTGTTTCCTTTTTCGTTGTATATATTTCTCCTATAAAGGGAGACTGCTGTACGTATCTTTGTCATATCAATAATATACCTATTTCAAGTTTTAGTACATAATTATAATTTATTATTTTCCTTTTCTGTACAGCTGCCTTCTTGTATAAATAAAGGCTAACCCTCCTGTATTTATTCATTCAGAAATATACACAGATTATCAATATTTATTTTCCTATTTCTGTTTGTAACTTGGTATCAGAGAGTCTAGGCTCTCGATCCAATTTCAAATATTATTCTCTATTTCTTTTTCTTTTTTTTTTGGGCCATTTTCTGCTTCACTCACTGTGTGTGGTACTGTAGCCATTTTTTTAGGTACTATAGCCATTTTCTCGCTATTGACCAGCTTGATTTAACTTTGGCCTTTCTCCATTTTCTTGTGCCTCGTATAGCATGCGTGGTATTTCTCCACTTTCTTGCGCCTCATAAGGTGTGTGTGGCTTTTCTCACTTCCGTACATGTCTTGCACTGTTGTGCACTGAGGTTTTCTCCATTTTTCAGCACGTACAGCCGTGTTTTTTGACCGTTTGGTGAACTGATCTCGTTATCGTGCTGCACATCCCAACACAACTACTTTTTTTTTTTGCATAGCCGTGACCGTACTGCTTCTTCTGTTGTTATTTTTGGTTCTATTGCTTGGGTTTGCTGAAGTGGCACCAAACTCTTTTCAAGATTTTTTGGTGAAATATTTTCATTTTTTGAGGTTCTTTTATGTTAATTCAGCTTCGAAAGTTCTGTTTTTTGCATTCTTCTTGGTATAATGGAGAAACTAAATATTGTTCTGTCTTTTTCAGTTGTGCTTACTGCTCCCAGATATTGCAGATATTGTAAAGACGTAGGACACTTGATTAAGAATTGTCCCACATGTCCTCCGAGGTCTGATTAAGAATTGTCCCACATGTCCTCCGAGGTCTGATCAGAACATGTTTCAATCTCATCCCAGTTCTTCTAAGTCTGTGCTTGTTACTGCTGCTACTAAAGGATCCCCAGATTCTTCAGCCACACTCCAAGTTGCCTTTTCTACTAATGATCTTGTGTCCCTCCTTAAGCGTCTACTGTCTAATTCTGGTAATACCTCTTCTGCTTTATCAACCACACTACGTAATACTAAATGGTACTTTGACTCTACTTGCTGTAACCATATGACATCCACATCTCAGTCTTTTTCATCCCTGTCTATTAATGACACTGCACATTCTACACACACAGCCGATGGATCTCTTATGAATGTTAGTCATAACGGTTCTATCTCTTTGCCCACTCTCAGCTTACCTGATGCATCTCTTATTCCCAAATTAAACTTTAATTTCATTTCTGCGGGTCAACTATGTGACATTGGTTATGAAGTCATATTTTCTTCTTCTGGTTGTTGTGTGCATGATCCATGGACAGGACAAGTCATAGGGACTGGATGTGAAGTCGGAAGGCTATTTGAGCTCACAACCCTTCATGTTACTCCTGCCTCAAATCTTTGTACAGCATCTACCTCCATCCAACTGTGGCACCAACGTCTTGCTCATAGTTCTCTAGGGAAACTGCAACCCCTCTTATCTCAAGGGGTTTTAGGTTCAGTTAATAATGAGTCTTTTCACTGCACTTCTTGTCAAACTGCTAAACAACCTACCCTTTCCTTCAGTAAAAGTATCTCTATTTCTAAATCTCCTTTTGACCTTGTGCACTCTGATGCCCCGACACCAACTATGGGAGGTAATCGATATTTTGCAATATTTATTGACAATTTTTCTCGTTTTACTTGGATATATTTAATGAAAAATCGTTCAGAACTTCCTCAAATTTACATTAATTTTGCTACTATGATCAAAACTCATTTCTAAAAAATAATTAAAGTTTTTCGTCATGATAATGCTTTTGAATATCGTGATTCAAAACTTCTCACATTTCTTACTAAACAAGGTACACTCTCTGAGTTTTCTTGTCCTGATACCTCTCAGCAAAATGGTCGTGCTGAAAGAAAACACTGTCATATCCTTGACTCTGTCCGAGCTATGCTCATCTCCTCCTCTTGTCCTGAACGTGCTTAGGGTGAAGCCGCTCTCAATGTTGTCTATGTCATCAACCGTCTTCCTTCCTCTGTTCTGCGTAATGTATCTCCCTTTGAACGTCGCCACCATACTTCTCCAGATTATAAATCTCTTAAAGTTTTTGGCTGTGCTTGTTTTATTCTCCTTCAACCTCATGAGTACACTAAACTTGAGCCCTGCGCACGTCTCTGTTGCTTTTTTGGTTATGGCACTGAACATAAGGGCTATTGTTGTTAGGATCCAATCTCTCATTCGTATCTCCCGTCATGTCGTATTCTGGGAAGACACCATGTTCTCCTTACTCTCAAAATTCAAGTCATTCACTTCCACTTCGACTCCATTTATTACTAACCCCTTTGTTGATCTCTTTCCTAGTGATTCTGATGCAGGTTCCTCCAATGAGCTTTCAGTCACTTCCGATGTTTCAGCCACTCCAGATGACGCTGTTCCAGACGTAGATCCTACACCTATCATTGCACCCTCTCTTCCTTCTAAGTGTCCATCTAGGGTAAGAACTCAACCTACCTATCTTCGTGATTATCATTGTTTTCTACCATACTTCACTTACATGACCTCGGTCCTATCAAAAGACCTCCAAAGATCCTCATTGGCAGCATGTTATGCAAGAAGAGTTACAGGCTTTAGAGAACAATAATACTTGGGACCTTGTTGAGTCTCCTTCTGGTAAGGCACTTGTGGGATGTAAATGGGTATTCAAGATCAAGACTCGTTTTGATGGATCTTGTTGATTATAATTATAATTAGTGGACGGTGGAGTTCTATTCATTGTATCTATGTATTCATTGTACTTACACTTCTAGGAATTAGCATAGATAATTAATGTTCTAGCCAGTAGTCAAGTGTATATATTTTGTAGTCTCATATAGCAATATACAGAGAGAAATACATTCAGATTTGAATTTAACTTGGTACCAGAGAGTACGGTTCGTTCATGTTTTGTGTTCTTGGGTTTCAGCTACTGTCAGCGCTGACCCACTGACGTCCGGTGCCCAAAGTGACACCGGGATTCACCTCAGAAGCCACCGACCAGTCGTCCGTCCGAGAGCCGCTGCCGTCTCAGCCGTCACGTGCTCTCACACACCATCTTCAGCATTTTCGTTCGCCCACCTTCCCGGCCGCCGTTGACGATGCCGTTTCCACCGTTGTGTTCGCCGTCTCCTCCCGGTTCTGTTTTGCCCCTGTTTGGCTTTTGGGTCTGTCGTTGAATCCCCTATTCACCACTGTTCACCACCGTTTGGTTTCTGTTTCCGCTAGTTGGTTTCTGTTTCTGCCCATTTGGTTTGGTCTCTGGTTTCTGGGTACTTTTCTGCCTTCTAAACTTCTTCCACGGCAGAATTTACTAAGAAGGGTCTGATCTCTTTTGCGTTTTCCAGGTCCCCGATCATTACTACCGAGAAGTTGAATGGTAAGAATTATTTGAATTGGCGTAATGTTGTTGAGATATGGTTTCTGGGTCAAGGATTGTCTGACCATCTCACTAAAAAGGTTACTGACATTGCTGAATCTGAGAAGGATGAGTGGCAACAGGTAGATTATCAGCTTGTATCGTTGTTATGGCAGTCTATTGAACCTAGATTAATGGTGCATTTCCGTCCTTGCAAGACATGTTGCGAAAGTTGGAAGAAGGCTCAAACTGTTTATGCTAATGATATACAGCGGCTACATGAGACGATTCATAGTTTGGCGACAATGCAAATGACTGATCTTGACTTGCCTCCTATCTGAATAAAGCACAATCCATTTGTGAAGAGATTAAATTGATGCTGGTTAATGATGATGCAGAAAAGATGTCGAATAAGCTTGATAACATGCTCATGGTATTTGTTCTTCATGGCCTCCACAAAGACTTTGAACCTGTCAGGAATCAGACTCTGACAAATCCTAATATTCCTACGGTGGAGGAACTAATTGATCGTTTGTTTCGAGTTCCTTCTTCGACAACTTCCCTTGATTCTCAAACAACATCCGAGTCTTCAGTTTTTGTCTCCAATTCCACTGACCGAGGAGGCCGAAGTCGTGGTCGTAGAGGTAGTGGTCGTGGAAGAGGTGGTAGAGGTAATCTCCACTGTTCTTACTGTAAGCGGGATGGGCACACTCAAGATCGGTGCTATTCCCTACATGGATTTCCGAATAAAATAAAACTGCAAATGTAGCTCAGTCTCTTGAACCAGTTGTTGAGCACAAGATCGAGTCTGAGAAAGATCACCTACTTTCTGCCAATGAATATAAGGAGTATCTTCAGTTTAAAGCCACTCAGCAGGCTTCTTCTTCTTTCGCCACCGTTGCTCACACTGTTAATTCTACAGTTTGTCTCTCTCAATCTGCGTCTGTTGGATCCTGGATTTTAGACTCTGGTGCTTCTGATCACTTAGCTGGTAATCCTTCTCTTTTCTCTAAATTGTCATTCCCTAAAACATCTCACAATATTACTCTTGCCGATGGGTCTAAGGCACAGGCCGCTGGTATTGGTCAACCTTCACCTCTTCCATCCTTACCTTTAAATTCAGTCTTGTTTGTACCTGGTTGTCCCTTTAATTTAATTTCAATCAGCCAAATTACTCGTACTTTAAATTGTTCCATAATCTTTACTTCTGATTCCTTTCTTATACAGGACCGGAGTATGGGACAGACGATTGGAGCTGGATCTGAATCACGAGGTCTCTACTACCTTCAACCTTCCTCTTCCACCATATGTGTTGTTTCTGAGTCTGCCGATCTTCTACATCGTCGTCTTGGTCATCCAAGTTTAGACAAGTTAAAACAGATGGTCCCTTATCTTTCACATTTGAAGACCTTGAACTGTGAATCTTGTCAACTTGGAAAACATGTTAGGGTATCTTTTCCTAGTAGTGTCAATAGTCGAACTATGTCTCCTTTTGATCTCGTTCATTCTGATGTTTGGGGTCCCAGTCGTGTTCCTTCTGTTTCTGGCTATAGGTATTATATTACTTTCATTGATGATTTTTCAAGATGTACTTGGCTATTTTTAATGAAAGATCATTCTGAGTTATTTGATGTTTTTAAAATCTTTTGTTCCGAAATAAAGAATCAGTTTGGGAAAACAATTCATGTTTTGCGCAGCGATAATGCAAAAGAATATTTTTCTGCGTCTTTTAAATCCTTTTTGAGTTCTCATGGCATCATACATCAGTCCAGTTGTCCTCACACACCATAACAAAATGGTGTGGCTGAACGAAAACATCGTCATCTTGTTGATACAGCTAGGACTCTGTTAATAAATGCTAATGCACCCTTGAAGTTTTGGGGTGATGCTGTTCTTATAACTTGTTATCTGGTAAATCGAATGTCATCTTCTGTTTTGGGTAATAAAATTCCTCACTCTCTTTTATTTCCTACAGATCCTCTTTATGTTGTTCCTCCTCGTGTGTTTGGTTCCACTTGTTTTGTTCCTGATCTCTCTCCTAGCCGTGATAAATTGTCTGCTCAGGCTGTTAAATGTATCTTTCCTGGGTATTTTCGAGTTCAGAAGGGATATCGATATTATTCTCCCTCTACACATCACTTTTATGTATCTGCAGATGTTACATTCTTTGAGGATACCCCTTTTTTTGTCACATCAGCTACATCCGACTCTACTTCATCTCAGGTACTACCCATTCCTCTTTTTGCAACATCTGTCTCTAATCCTCAAGCTCCACAGTTACAGGATGATCGTCCGTTGCGTCGATTTGGTATTACTTATAAGCGTCGGCATCCTGAAGTTCCCGAGCTCACACCTACTATTGATTCTCATGATTCAACTTCCGCTCCAATCGCTTCTCCCACTGTGGTCCCACCTGACACTTCTGCTGACCTACCTATTGCACTCCGTAAAGGTAAACGTTCTACTCTCAATCCTCATCTGATTTACAATTTTTTAAGTTACCATCGATTATCTCCTTTCCATTGTGCCTTTGTGTCTTCTTTGTCATCTGTTACCATTCCTAAGACTGTTCAGGAAGCATTATCTCATCCAGGATGGCGACAGGCAATGATTGATGAGATGACTACTTTGGAAAATAACACATGGACACTTGTTTACTGTTAAAGTTGGCCCTGATGGGCAGGTGGACCGATTGAAAGCCCGACTGGTAGCAAAAGGATACACACAGATCTATGGTTTGGATTACAGTGATAACTTTTCTCCTGTTGCTAAGATGGCATCTGTACGTTTATTTTTGTCTATGGCTGCCATGAGACACTGGCCCTTGTATTAGCTGGATATTAAAAATGCCTTCTTACATGGTGATTTAGAGGAGGAGATCTACATGGAGCAATCACCTGGGTTTATTGCTCAGGGGGAGTCATGTCTTGTTTGCCGGCTACAAAAGTCTTTATATGGCTTAAAACAGTCACCTCGCGCTTGGTTTGGGAAGTTTAGTAAAGTTATTTAGCAGTTTGGTATGATTCGTTGCGAGGCAGACCATTCTGTATTCTTCAAATGCTCACCGTTGAATAAACTTATTTATCTTGTGGTGTATGTGGATGATATCGTCATTACAGGCGATGATCAAGAAGGCATTAAGCAATTGAAGCAATACCTGTTTAAACATTTTAAAACTAAAGATCTTGGCCGATTGCGATACTTTCTTGGGATTGAAGTAGCCCAATCAAGAACAGGTGTTGCTATTTCTCAAAGGAAATATGCCCTTGATATTCTGGAAGAAACAGGGATGCTTGATTGTAAACCTGTTGATACTCCTATGGACCCAAATGTGAAGCTTCTACCTAATCAGGGAGAATCCTATCCTAACCCAGGCAGATATAGAAGATTAGTTAGGAAGTTAAATTATCTCACCATGACTCGACTAGACCTTGCTTTTCCTGTCAGTGTTGTGCGTCAGTTTCTCAACTCACCATGTGACAGTCATTGGAATGCAGTTGTTTGAATCCTAAGATACATCAAGGGATCACCTAGTAAAGGGCTTGTTTATATGGACAGGGGGCATACTAATATCATTGGATATACAGATGCAGATTGGGCAAGTGATACTAGTGATAGGAGGTCCACTTCAGGCTATTGTGTGCTTATTGGAGGTAACTTGATTTCATGAAAAAGCAAGAAGCAGATTGTTGTTGCAAGATCGAGCACAGAAGCAGAGTATCGTGCTATGGCTAATACTACTTGCGAACTCTTATGGCTAAAGTATTTGCTCCAAGAGTTGAAGTTTTGTGAGATAGGTCCTATGGAACTTGCTTGTGATAACCAATCAGCCTTGTATCTCTCTTTGAATCCAATTTTTCATGAAAGGACTAAACATATAGAAGTTGATGTCACTTCATTAGAGAAAAGATCCTCTCAGGCATCATTAAGACTTGTTTTGTGGGTACTAAAGATCAACTAGCAGACATGATGACTAAGTCCTTACAGGGACCTAGGATAGCATACATATGTGACAAGCTAGTTGCATCAGACATATATGCTCCAGCTTGAGGAGGAGTGTTGATTATAATTATAATTAGTGGACGGTGTGGACGGTGGAGTTCTATTCATTGTATCTATGTATTCATTGTACTTACACTTCTAGGAATTAGCATAGATAATTAATGTTCTAGCCAGTAGTCAAGTGTATATATTTTGTAGTCTCATATAGCAATATACAGAGAGAAATACATTCAGATTTGAATTTAACTGATCTATTGAGCGATATAAGGCTCGTTTGGTTGCCAAACGTTTCATTCAAGAATATGGCATTGATTATGAGGAAACTTTTGCACCTGTTGCTCGCATCACTTCAGTTCGTACTCTCCTTACTATTGCAGCCACTCAGAAATGAACTTTAAATCAAATAGATGTGAAGAATGTCTTTCTTAATGGTGATTTAGAAGAAGATTATATGCATCCACCTCCTGATTACACTTGTCCACCAAATAAGATTTGTCGTTTTCGAAAGGCTTTATACGGTCTCAAACAAGCACCTCGAGCCTGGTTTGCCAAGTTTCACAGTACTATCAGTCAGTCTGGTTTTTCCTCAAGTGCACATGATTCTGCCTTGCTTACTCGCAAAACTGATAAAGGTACTGTTATATTACTTCTCTATGTTGATGATATGATTATTACTGGTGATGATACTACAAGTATTACTGAACTTAAACAGTTCTTGAGTCAGCATTTTGAGATGAAGATCTTGGACCTCTCACTTACTTTCTGGGACTTGAAATCCTTTCTTTTGCTGATAGTATTTCTCTATCTCAAGCTAAATATGCCTCGGATCTTATCTCTCGAGCCGATCTCTCCGATAGTCGCATCGAGTCCACTTCTCTAGAACCTAATGTCAGATTTTCACCTCTGGATGGTACTATACTTGATAATCCTACTCTCTATCGGCAGTTGGTTGGTAGTTTGATTTATCTTACTGTTACTCGTCCAAACATTTCATATGTTAATCATCTAGTCAATCAGTTTATGTCAGCTCCGCACACAACTCATTATGTTGCTGATCAACGTATTATACGGTATATAAAAAGAACTCTATTTAATGGACTTCATTTTTCAGCCAACTCCTCTATGGTTCTCCAGGCTTATTCTGATGCTGATTGGGGTGGAGATCCCACTGACCGACGATCCACTACTGGCTATTGTATTTTTCTTGGTGATGCACTTATTTCATGGAGAAGCAAGAAACAAACTTTAACTGCACGTTCCAGTACTGACGCAGAATATCGGACATTAGCTGACACCACATCTGAGATACTTTAGTTACGTTGGCTTCTTGAAGACTTGGGTTTTTCTCAGTCCTCTCCCACTACTCTTCACTATGATAATAGGAGTGCTATTTAGATTGCTCACAATGATGTTTTTCATGAGCACACCAAGCATATTGAGATCGACTACTACTTCATTCGTCAACACATTCTTCGTGGTGCTCTTCGTCTTATATCTATCGGCACTCTTGATCAGCCAGCTGATTTGTTTACCAAAGCTCATCATCCTGGCCATTTTCGCACTCTGATTTCCAAACTCAAGTTGGTTTCTTCTATACTCACTTGAGTTTGAGGGAGGATGTTAGCGTGATAAATTGTGATCAATCACGATTGTGTTTAGGAATGATTGTAATTGATATAATACAGAATTAGTTTGATTTAGTACATAATTATAATTTATTATTTTCCTTTTCTGTACAGTTGCCTTCTTGTATAAATAAAAATTAGCCCTCCTGTATTCATTCATTCAGAAATATACACAAATTATCAATATTTATTTTCCTATTTCTATTTCTAATTGTATGAAAAGAGACATAAAAGAGTTTGTGGTTGGTTGCTCAATATGTCAGCAGAATAAATACTAGACTCTCAGCCCTACAGGGTTATTACAGCCTTTACCCATACGGCCATACCTAACAAGGTTTGGGAGACATCTCCATAGATTTATTGGCAGGCTGCCCAAATCCTAGGGGGCTGATTCTCTTTTTGTGGTGGTCGATTGTCTGACCAAGTTTGCACACTTTATTCCCCTTACACATCTTTATTCAGCCAAGTTGTGCATTTGCATGGCATTCCTAATTCAATAGTTTCAGACCAGGACAGAATTTTCATCATCCATTTTTGGACTGAATTATTTTGACTTTCAGGGACCAAGTTGAGGTTAAGTTCAACCTATCATTCTCAAACTGATGGTCAAACTAAGTTGACTAATAGGACCATCGAGACTTATCTATGCTGTTTTGCCAATACACAGCCTAAGCAATGGGTTAAATGGCTACCTTGGGCAATGTTTTGGTTCAACACCTCTCACAACTCTTCCATTAACATGTCCCCATTCAAGGCATTGTATGGCCGAGATCCCCCATCAATCCTAAATTATACTAAAGCTGATACAGCAGTTGAGGCTGTGGATCAGTTGCTCATGGCCCGTGACAGCATCTTGGAAGAGCTGAAAGCTAACTTGCTCAAAGCACAGCGAAGAATGAAGATGCAAGCTGATCTGAATCGAAGAGAGGTGGAATTCCAACCTAGCGATTTTGTTTACCTTAAAATACAGCCTTATAAACTGAAGTCCCTGACCAAGAAGATCAATGAGAAGCTTAGCCCACGATTCTATGGACAATTTGAGATTCTAGAACGAATTGGCAGCGTGGCTTATAAGCTGGCCTTACCTGAATTTTCAAGGATACACTCGGTATTCCATGTGTCAAAATTGAAGAAAGCCATTCATGCTACTACCCCCTGTCAGCAGCTTCCTACTTTTTTAACTGAAAATCTTGAGCTGCAAGTTAAACCAGCAGCTGTCTTGGCTGTTCGCCGTTTACTAGATGGAACTAAGGAAGCCCTACTTCAATGGAAGCACCTGCTAGAACATGAAAACTCGTGGGAATCTTTTGAGGGACTTCAGCTCCAATTTCCGGACTTCCACCTTGAGGACAAGGTGGCACTTTTAGGGGGCGGTATTAATGGGCCTCCAATTAAGAAGGTTTATGTTAAGAAAAAGAAGCCCAATAAACCCAGTCTTGGAAAACCCAATCTACAGGTGCATGAAAGGGAAAAAAAAAAAAAAAGAGGCAGCTTGGGAATTGAAGCAGAGGAAGCTGAAGAGACACCTAAGGAAGTGGAAGGAGTGCCAAGGGAAATGGAAGAGGGGTGTGTGTTATAAATGAAGAAAGGGAAGAGGAAATGGGGAATTAACCAAGACAAAAGAAAAGAGTGGGTTCTAGGCTCAGAATTATTTGAGAGGATGTTTCTATTCTGTTTTTCTAAGTTTTCATTCTATATTTCCCTTGTAAGGAGAGTTCTCTCCATTTTCCTATCTATCAATCCAGAAATCCATCAGATATGAAACATAAATCGTTTGTTTTCCAGAATGGAAAGTAAAAGATATTAGGAAAGAAAAAAAAATTACCAGATTACAACGGCATCAGTTGAACCTGCAGGAATGATCCCAAATCTAAACCATTCATTGGGAACAGGAAACTCAGGATCCTTATCTTCTGAACCTTCAAAAGCCACATAATAATCAGCATTAGTTTGTTATTGTTTTTTTCCTTTTTTTTTTCTTTTTAATTGTGGCTGTGTGTTTCTATAAAGTAAACCAGAGAACGTAAAGAGGGAAAAGTGGTGGTGGTGGTTGGAAAAAACTAACATTTCATATTAGTTACTTTGGACTAAAATATTTACAACAATCATTTTCAGTTACTGTAATTTCAAGAGACATCCAGTAGCCAAGAAATTGGGTAAATGGATGAGTCACCTACCACTCACAAGTAGAAAACATTTGTTGTTTGAAATGTAATGAAGTATAGATAAACTGTACTCACTAGAATATGAGATTCTAGACCCAGATTGTTCTGGATTGGAAATAAGAGGAAACTGGTCTTCATTTTGATTCAAAGTCTCTTCAACTGTTTCATTTTCATCAAGAACCAACGAATCACCATTATCTTTAACCAAATGAACAAAATCTGATGGAGTTGGTGGGTTGGGAGCTTTAAGCCTGGTAGAAAGAAACCCATTAAGGATTTCATTGAAAAATCCATCACCACCCTGGAACCACCTCAATTAGAACAATAATTCAAAAAAACAGAAGAAAATCACTTGAAAGCAACAAGGGAACTTGAAAAGAGATTAAAAGGATGCATCTTGTAAAATACAAAGGTCTGAAACTTTATTAACATAAAGCCTCATAAACATGTGAAAACCATGATGAGGAATTTAGATTCATAATATGAATATGTGTATAATGTTCATGTAAATTGCAATATTGTGCAAAACATTATAATTATAATTATAATAAATATCAAATCCAAATTTCAATCTCAATATTGCACATGCTCAGATATTAGAGAAGACATCTTGTGATACTGCAACATTTTGTTAGTATGTTAGATCAGAAAGCTAGGTTTTTCCTATTCATCTAAGGTTTCAGAGTTCAGATAACTAACAAACAAAAGAAAGAGGATTTTCATTCAATGGATTTTTTTTTTAAATGTAGAGGGAAGTGGAAAACAGAAAACTGCTTCACACATTAAAAGTTCATTAGCAGCATAAAACAACCAACAGCATAGCATGTCAACATGAAACTAGGCAGGAACGCAGCTCACTGTGCTCTCGGAGAAGCATCCAATTTCACTATCACTAAACATTGTTTTACAATTTCATCCTTAGAATAGCCTTACTTTAATTACTTATCAGAGTAAGAATGTAAAAGAAGGGAGGTAAATTCTTACAACAGCCACAACACCATCATACGAGTTAAGCTCCTTATTTGTTATAAATGACATCACATCAAATGCCTGTCCTGCTCTCTCCGTCACAATCACCTGGTGAAGAAGAGCAAGATTGATAACTAGGACACTGATCAACAATCTTATTTGGTTATCAATTAGCACTTTATATTATCATAAAGCTGAAATTTACTTGCTCTAGTTTGCAGTATTGGAGCTAACAAAAACTTCAGCTGTGATGTGAATAGATTTATGTTAAACACAAATACATGCAGATCCAAAAGTAGGGCTGTAACCAAGCTGAGCCAAGTCAAACACTAATCAGCTAAAGCTAATTCAATTAAAATATATCGATCTTGAACTCAAGCTCAAACATAAGTAAAGCTATCATTCATTCTTATGCTTAAACAAATAGAGCTCAAGTCAGTCAAGCTGATCAGCAAAAACAGATACACACAAAATTGCTTATTACTTCAGCGTCTCCTCTCCTCTAAAATATTAATACATGTTTTCATCTAATAAATTTCTTTTTGTTAATTATCAACAAAATCATGTCATTTTTGTTATTTATATTCTCAATTCTTAAATATGCATAACAAATCAGCCTCAGACCTCAGTTTAGTCAAGTATCTCATTAACTAAATGAATTGAGCATGTTCACAATTAATATCAGCCATGATATATATACTTGTTTTTTTTAATTGTTTATAAAAAGCAAGTATAACGCAACCTTTAACAAGACAAGCTCAAATAGCTCATAAGTGGTTTATTTTGTTTATAGCCCTAGTCATAAGCAGTAGGATTGACTAGCCAATACAAGTATAATAAAAGAAAACAAGATATTATTCTAAAATTGAATAGAGGATCAGACACAATATTCATCCTTATGAACCTCAGAAAGTAGGAAAAAGGATGATTTATTAAACTCCATAAGTTAGCAACACCAAATTAATGGAAACGGAATTATTTCCACTTCAACCACTGACCACAGTCCAAAAATAAGATTTGAAAAAGTTATTTAGCAAGGAGTTGATGGCTTATTCCAAGACTTGGTATGAGCTTCTTAAACAAAATACAGCGGATTGGACTTGAACGTATATTAACATAACATTAAATTTTTATCAGGAGCTATCCCTTTAGGAAACCCCTAAAGATGCTACTATAAGTTTCACCTTTGTTTCTACTTTAGCACGTGAGAATATAGGTGCCACAGCTTCCCAGGTTCTACAGCCAGTACCTTTCCCACTCCTTGGATGAACAAAAACCTAATGAATCAGAAATAATCTCTGGGAAAAGTTCATTTCAATTTAATCAATGAAAGTAAAAAGCAAAATTATAAAGCAGGTGTTTGACCAATAGCAGAGCATACCAGAAGATTCCTTGGTCTTCCAACTTCCAGATTCAAGGAAGCATTAAGTTGATTTACCCACATCTGACAAGTTTGCAAATTTTTATGACCAAAAGTATATTCAGCCAGGATCCACTGAGAAGGTTGATTCATGCTCCTTATAAAACCATGCACTGTAAAGCGGTACATCTGCACAATTGTAAGAAAGATACTATGAAACCTGATAAACCTATAAAGGAACAGAAATACATAACCAATACTGAGAACAAGAACAAACCTTTATCTCATGACCTAAAAGTAGGCGCTCAGTAGCATGAGGGAGATTTGATATATGAATCAAACCATGATCGGTTAACTCAACAGCATATATGTCGGAAAGTTTGATCTCAGTAGCAACCTTAGAAACACATTTAATGCCTAAACAAGTTGAATCATCCTGTTCCATTGAACATTTAGGATAAATAGTATGAGATGAAACTCAAACTATATGTTCATTTTGGTAATTAACAGTTTGAGAACTATCTCATAGTCTATAAGATTACATTAAGGCATCTTAATTTATATATATGAGGGGGGAAGTGAAAAATAAAACATGATCAAACACTACCAAAAAAAAAACATGATCAAACACGCCATGAAGACTGAATCAAGCCATAGAAAAATCTTCACGACCAATCTTAGAGAGCGCTACGATAAAATGGCGAGAGAAATTGAAATATGAAAGGAATTACCACCAATTTTTATTTGGATAAGGAAAATGATTGAAATAACTTTTTTATGGAAAAATACAAAACTGGTCTTAAGAAAACAAGTGTTAGAATTAAGCCATGTTTCACATGTTTCATAGTTGACTCATAAGTGATGATTACTAGATATTGTAATTGTTAGATAAATAGGTTTTTACCTTTGTTCTTTGTACAGCTCTAGCTTTTCTTTTACTCATATAATAAAATCAAAAGAAGGACCCAACGGGTCACAACTTTCAGCTCAATGGTTTCTCCTTTCTCTCCTTTCTCTTTCCTCTCAACCATCAGAACTTAACATGGTATCTAGAGCTAGGGAGGAGAAAACCATTGCATTTACCCGCTTGCCCACTACAAATGGTGAACATTAAACTCATACCCACCATTCTCACGAAGTGGTGGTGACTCGTCCAGCGCACCCACGACTGTGACTCTTCCATTCGTTCAAGTTCTTCATCGTTTCGAGTGAACTCGACCTCAGGAAGATTCAAAAGGCTCCGATCAGCTAGAACCCAAAAGCCCATCTTCATTTGCCGTTGGACGCGCCTCCACGCACTGCCTCCTTCCCTGCACGTGGCCATCACGCGCCACCTCATCTTGAGTGCATTATCAAAACACGCCACTTCGAGTTCTGGCCTTCTCCGAACCTCTTCTTGGTGGTTTTCCAGCTTGTTTCAGCCACCTCCGACCATATCAAAGCACTTTCATTTCTCCCTAAAATCCTCTCTTGTTTGTCTCTCTCTCACAGTCACTATGATTGAACCTGAAACTGAGTTAGATGCCAAAAATGACACTTCTAAGAGTGAGACTCCTATTTTCACTAGCTATGTCTCTTCTGAAATCACCACTAACAAACTAGATGGAACCAACTATGATACATGCGCTTCAGATATTAAGCTATGGCTCTTAGGTCAAGGATATACTAACCATTTGACAAAGAAAGCTGAGGATATCCCAACAATTGAAAGGCCTAGATGGGAGAAGATTGATGCTCAATTATGTAGCTTGATGAAGCAAACCATTCACTCGTCATTGAAACAAATCTTCCGCCCTCACATCTTATGCTATACAATATGGAAGCAGGCAAAGAAACTTTACACCAATGACATACAACGTATGTACGCTGTTTGTTCTGGTCTTATGTCTCTGATAGCTCCTTGCAAACTTGAAGGACGTATGTCAACCTATTTAGGAAGAATTCAAGCTGCTCTTTCAGACTTCAACGAGTTGTTACCTCCAGCAAATTCTCTAGAGAAAGAGTATGAACAAAGAAGCACCTTCTTCATGCTCCTAGCACTTTATGGTTTGCTATCAGAATACTCTTCAATCTGGGATCAAATTTTAGGAAGCATTGTTATTCCTACTCTCTCACAAGCTTTTTCTAGCCTTCTCAGGGTTGTGAGACCCTCCACATCACAGCCTTCTGTTGAAGTTCCAGCACCTCAAATTTCTGAAACTTCAGCTCTTGTCTCCCAAGTGAATAATTGGGGATACAGTGGTAGAAAACGATAAGGAGGACGTATGGGCAATCGCACTCATCCAAAGTGCGATCATTGCAAGCAGATTGGTCACACTATGGACTGCTATTGGATCTTGCATGGGAGACCACCTCTAATTGCTAATGCTGCTCAGACCGTCATTCTTGACACTTCTAAAGGTTCAAGTCACCAGTCAACAACTCGACCATCCCAACCTGATTATGAAGATTTTCTAAAGTGGTTTTTCTTTTTTTTCCTAAATCTCTTTATCCATTACCTCTTCAAGTCTTTGGGTCTACATGTTTTGTTCATGACCTCATACCAGGCAAAGATAAACTCTCTCCTTGATCACTCAAGTGTGTCTTCCTTGGATATCATCAATCATAAAAGGGGCATAGATGCTTTTCTCCTGACCTCGAGATATGTGATTTCTGTTGATGTTACTTTCTTTGAGTCAACCCTCTTTTTCCACTCAATCTCCTTCGAAGAACCACCTATTTCTGAGGTACTCCCTATTCCTACTCTCATTACCCCTCTTGAGTCTGAAGTTGGTCCAACTTATCATATAGACCCAACACCTCCTTCACCACCATCATTATTGACTTACCATCGTCGTCCACAGCAAGTCCAACCTTCTGGACAAACCACTATTGATGCTCTTGAGACTGTGGAAGCCACAACTGATGACTCACATCCTACTCTAACATTATCTCCCACTGCTCCAGATCTTCCAAGTAAGTCTGATCTTCCTATTGCTATGCGTAAAAGTATTTGTTCTTCTCGTAACCATTTTCCTATTTATGCTGGCTTGAGCTACCATCGTTTATCTTCACCCCATTATAGCTTTGTATCCTCCTTGGATTCTATGCCTCTCCTTAAGAATACAGGTGAAGCTCTTTCTCATCCAAGTTGGAGACAAGCAATGATTGAGGAGATGTCAATCCTTCAAACCAATGGAACTTGGGATTTGGTCCCCCTTCCAAAAGGTAAATCCGTTGTTGGTTGTCGGTGGATTCACACTGTTAAAGTAGGTCCAAATGGTCACATTGATCGCCTTAAAGCATGTTTGGTTTCTAAAGGCATTACTCAGATTTTTGGTCTTGACTATGGTGATACATTCTCTCTTGTTGCCAAAGGAGCATCTGTTCGTCTTTTTTTATCCATAGTTGCCATCCGTCATTGGCCCCTTCACCAACTAAATATCAAAAATGCTTTTCTTCATGGTGAGCTCTAGGAAGTAGTCTATATGGAGCAACTGCTAGGCTTTGTTACTCGAGAAGAGTGTTCTAGACATGTGTGTCGTTTATGAAGATCACCCTATGGCCTCAAACAATCTCCTCAATCCTGGTTTGGTCGCTTCAGTACTGCGATGCAACAATTTGGCATGTATCACAGTGAAGCAGATCATTCAGTGTTCTACCACCATTCTTCTCAAGGATGTATTTATCTAGTTGTATATGTTGATGACATCGTTATCACAAGCAGTGATCATCATGGCATTCAGCGGCTTAAACAATTCCTCTTCAATCATTTTCAGATAAAAGACTTGGGCAAACTTTAGAATTTCCTAAGAATTGAAGTTGCTCACTCTAAGGATGGTATTTCTATCTCACAGCGAAAGTATGCTTTGGACATACTTGAGGAAACTAGTATGCTAAATGCTAAGCCAATTGATACCCTGATGGATCCTAATATCAAACTTCTACCAAATCAAGGGCAGCCCTTAGCTAATCCAGGCAGATATCGGAGACTTATTGGGAAACTAAATTATCTCACAGTGACTCGACCTAATATCCTTTTTCCTATGAGTGTTGTTAGTTAGTTTTTGAACTCTCCATGTGACAGTCATTGGGATCTTATGGTTCGAATTTTAAGATATATTAAAGGAGCACCAAGAAGAGGACTCCTCTATGTGTATAAGGGACACACTCAAGTGATTGGTTATTCTGATGTTGACTGGGCAGGTTCACCTTCTGATAGACGTTCCACTTTAGGCTACTATGTACTTATTAGAGGTAACTTGATTTCTTGGAAAAGTAAGAAGCAGAGTATGGTTGCTAGATCTAGTGCTAAAGTTGAGTATAGAGCAATGGTTGCGGTAAAATATAAGCTTGTCTGGTTAAAACAATCACTCAAAGAACTTCAGTTTGGAGATGTTGGACAGATGACCCTTGTCTGTGATAACCAGGACGCTTTACATATTGCCTCTAACTCAGTCTTTCATGAAAGAACTAAACATATTGAGATTGATTGTCATTTTATAAGAGAGAAGGTTCTTTTGGATGACATTGTCACAACCTTTGTCAACTCAAATGATCAGCTTGCAGACCTTCTCAGAAAATCACTTAAGAGGACCTCGAATTAGTTATATATGTAACAAGCTTGGATCATATGATATATATGCTCCAGCTTGAAGGAGAGTGTTAGATAAATAGGTTTTTACCTTTGTTCTTTGTACAACTGTAGCTTTTCTTTTACTCATATAATAAAATCAAAAGAAGGATCTGACAGGTCACAACTTTCAGTTCAATGGTTTCTCCTTTATCTCCTTTCTCTCCTTTCTCTTTCCTCTCAACCATCAGAACTTCACAGTAATCATCACTGCATAGGAATTAGTGTTTGTATTTACTTATTCAATGTACCACTTCTGTATATAAATACCAATATACTTGTTGTAATATATCAACATTAATATCAAATTTGTACAGATATGTTTTTTATTCTTGTTTTTATTAGGGCTGATTTTTCTCCCTTATTTTTAGGATAGCAATCAATGGCATTAGACTATATATTGTAACCTTCTCTGTACACAATTAATTCAAGGAATAATATTCATACATTCACATTCCTTCTTTCTATATGGTATCAGCAAGCCTAGGTCGTTCCTCGGGCTTGCCTTTGTTTTTTTTCTTTCGTTGAGCAGTCTCCTATTGCAGCCTTATTGCTGCCTGAGACTTAAAACCACCACCAGCCACCGCCGTTTTTTGTCTCATCACCCTCGCCGGACTGCTTGTCGGCGTTTTTCCGGCCACATCCGAAAAGCCCACCCCAAACCAACCACCCACGCGCCGCCGCACTGTACGCGATTGAGAGCCACGCGCCGCCCTCCATGCCGCCGTTCACCGCGCGACCACCTCCGTTCTGATCGTCGGCTCCTCCCCATTCCTTTCTGACTGTTTTCGGGTCCAACCAGAATGTCTACAGTAGACACCAGTCCTCCACCATCAATACGCTGCCTCCGGTTGTCGTTCCACCGCCTCCGGTTGCCGTTGCAGCACTGAATCCAAATGATCTTCCAGTTTTACACTCTTCTTATCACCTCAATGGTAAGAACTATCTCCAATGGGCTAGGTTATTCGCACCACTCTCAACGGTCGTCGGAAGTTGTCACACATTGTCGGGAATCCTCCGAAGGCAGATGACCCACAGTTTGGAATTTGGGATGAAGAAGATTCTTTGATTATGACTTGGCTATGGAACTTTATGACACCAGATATCAGTAAGAATTGTATGTTTTTTACTTCTGCACATGAAATTTGGGATAGTTTGAGTCAAACCTATTCTATGAAACAAGATATTGCTGCGTGTTATGAATTAGAAAACACAATTTTTAATACCAGCAAGGCTCTCTTTCTATCACTGATTATTATGATACTCTGACTGGTTTATGGATTGAGTTGGATCAAAACCAGGATTTAAAGATGACATGCACTAAGGATGCTGCTACTTTAACCAAGTTTATTGAGCGTGGACGGGTCTTTAAGTTTCTCTCTGGGTTGAATTCTGAGTATGATCCTATTCGGGTTCAGATTTTAGGAAAGGACAAGCTTCCTTCTTTCTCCGAGGTGTTCTACACAGTTAGGGGGGAAGAGAGTCGTCAGGCTGTCATGTTGAATAAGGGTAATTCAAGTGATGGTTCTGCTTTGGCCACCGGCAAAGGTCCTATTGGTGGGTTATCATCTGAAAAGCCTGGATCATCCTCTTGGAAGTCATCTACCAAACGTGACGAGCGTTGGTGTCCTTATTGCAAGAAGTCTGGTCACACTAAGGACACTTGTTTTAAACTCCATGGCAGAGACAAGGTTCTTGGACGCTCTGAGGGTTTTAAAGGCAATCAACAAAGGCAAGTTAATCAAACTGTGTCCGACTTAGTTATTAAGGGTGAAAAGGTATCAGCAACATCTTCTAGGGAGGCAATTCCGGCGCTTAGTAAAGCCGAGATGGATCGTTTGCGCACTCTCTTGGATTCTATGAGTAAGCCTTCTGGCACTTGTTCTCTAACCATGACTGGTAAGAATTTAAGTTCATTCTCCTTTAATGTTTCTAGTACTGTATCTGAGGATCTCTAGATTATTGACTCTAGTGCTACTGATCATATGACCCCTCATCCCTCATATTTTTCCACTTACTCTAAATTATTTGGTAAGCATCACATCACGGTTGCTAGTGGATCCCATGTCCCTGTTTCAGGATGTGGTACTATTTCACTTCAACCTTCCCTTCCTTTACATAATGTGCTCCATGTCCCTCATTTGTCAAATAACCTTATTTCTATTCATAAGCTTACCAGAGATTTAAACTGTACAGTGACCTTCTTTCCCTCTCATTGTGTGTTTCAGGATCTTACCACGGGGAGGACGATTGGGGTTGCTAAGGAACAGGAAGGGTTATATGTTCTACATCGGACTCATGGTAGTACCAATCAGACGGTGTCCACATCCAGTCATGAGACAAGTTCTGATTCCGCTGCATCTCAGATATGGCTTCACCACAAACGCCTCGGTCATCCTCCTTTCAGTCTTCTTAGGTCGTTATTTCCACAATTGTCTAAAAATGAGTCTGTTGAGTCTTTTCTTTGTGATGTTTGTCAGTTTGCGAAACACCATCGCACAACTTTTTCTCCCAATAATAATAAAAGTATTGAACCTTTTGATCTTATTCATTCTAATGTGTGGGGACCTTCCTCTAATTCTAATATATCTGGTGCAAAATGATTCGTTTCTTTTATTGATGACTGCACTAGGGTCACATGGATATTTCTTATGAAAGATAAATCTGAAGTGTTTCAAATATTCTTGAATTTATATCGCATGGTTCAAACCCAGTTTGGAAAATCTATAAAAAGGTTACGATCTGATAATGGCAAGGAATATGTGAATCAACATTTCACAAAATTCCATAAAGAACATGGTGTGTTACATGAGTTAACTTGTGTTGATACCCCCCAACAAAATGGGGTTGCAGAACGGAAGAACCGTCATCTCCTAGAAATTGCAAGAGCACTTCTATTCCAAATGTCTGTCCCTAAGTCTTATTAGGGGGAAGCTGTCTTAACTGCCGCATACTTGATGAACAGATTGCCTTTCCGTGTCTTGAATGGTCTTAGTCCTGTGCAACTCATGACTTCCTTCTTCCCTTCCGTTCCTACCATGAAGAATCTCCTGTGTCGTGTCTTTGGTTGTGTTGCCTTTATTCATGTCCATAGTCAATATCGTGGTAAGTTGGATCCTAGGGCTATCAAATGTATCTTCATAGGGTATGCACCAGACAAAAAGGGGTACAAATGTTATCATCCTCAAAGTCGTCGTGTCTATCTCTCCATAGAAGTCACTTTTCATGAATCCGAGTCTTTTCACCTTTGTCCTCAGCTTCGAAGGGAGAGTGGTCAAGAAGCTGAGTCCCAAGAGTCATCTTTTGTTCCTCTTCTGGCTGAATCTATTGAGTCATTTGTCCCTCCTCCTGATACTTCAGAGACACCTAAAGAAACAGTATTTGTTCCTATAGATCGATACAAGCAGGTGTATTATCGGAAAAAACCCAACCTGGTCCAACAGCAGCTTCAATCGCTCGAACCAGAGGTAAGCATTCCTGATTCTAAACCTTTGAATAGTCCTTTACATGATATTTGTGAACCTAACCCTGATGACTTGCCAATAGCCTTAAGAAAAGCCAGAAGAACTTGTGTAAAATACCCTATATCTCAATTTGTGTCCACTAAAAACCTATCAGTACAGCATCGGAGTTTTATTTCAGCAATTGATTCTACCAAAGTCCCCACTTCAGTACAAGAAGCATTAATGGATAAGAATTGGGTTCAAGCCATACATGAAAGAAATGAGTGCTTTGAACAAGAACGAAACCTAGGAAATTGTTGAGAAGCCGAAGGACAAAAGGATAGTTGGGTGCAGATGGATTTACATATTGAAATATCGGTCTGATGGTACTCTAAACCGGTACAAAGCAAGGCTGGTGGCAAAAGGGTACACTCAGCCATATGGGATTGATTATGAGGAAATATTTGCCCCAGTAGCAAAGATGAACACAGTCAGGATCATTCTCTCCTTGGCAGCACACTTTGGATGGGACTTGCACCAATTTGATGTTAAAAATGCTTTTCTCCATGGGAATTTGGAAGAGGAAGTATATATGGACATCCCACCAGGATATGAACATACCGGTGGAGGGAATATGGTGTGCAAGTTAAGGAAGGCCTTATATGGACTCAAACAGTCTCCTCGTGCTTGGTTTGGGAGGTTCACCAATGCTATGGTGTCCTTAGGTTATAGGCAAAGCCAAGGAGATCATACCCTCTTTATAAAACATTCCAAAGAAGGCAAGCTTACACCTCTTTTGGTTTATGTTGATGACATGATCATTGCCGATGATGATGAGGTTGAGAAACAGGTCCTAAAAGAAAAACTAGCTACACAGTTTGAAATGAAGGACTTGGGGAAGCTGAAGTACTTCCTTGAGATAGAGGTTGCCTATTCCAAACAAGGCATCTTTATTTCCCAGAGGAAATATGTCCTGGATCTGCTTAAGGAAACCAGTAAGCTAGGTTGCAAAACCACAGGGGCACCTATTGAACAAAATCACAGGATTGGAAACAATGAAGAGAGCCCAAGGGTGGATAAGGCACAACATCAGAGACTTGTGGGAAAACTGATATATTTGTCTCACACCAGATCAGACATAGCCTATCTTTGTCAGTGTGGTTAGCCAGTTCATGCATGATCCTCGTGAGAGACATGTGCTAGCTGTGAATAGAATTCTCCAGTATTTGAAGACAAGCCTGGGAAGAGGACTTCTATTTTAGAGAGAACAAAAATTGACCATTGAAACCTATACAGACGTAGATTATGCCAGGTTAGTTGTAGATATGCGGTCTACCTCAGGTTATTGCATGTTTTTAGGAGGAAACTTAGTGACTTGGAGAAGTAAGAAACAGAATGTTGTTGCAAGGTCAAGTGTAGAGGCTGAATTTCGAGCTATGGCACAAGAAATTTGTGAACTGTTATGGATGAGAATCATACTAGATGATCTCAGAATAAAGTACGAAGCTCCTATAAGGTTAGTGTGTGATAATAAGTCTGCAATCAGCATTGCTCACAACCCGGTTCAACATGATCGGACAAAGCATATAGAGATTGATCGTCATTTTATCAAGGAAAAATTAGATGATGGCCTTATAACTATAGAGTACGTCCCTTCAGAGCACCAATTAGCAGATGTTTTCACTTAGGAGCTTCCCACAGAGCGATTTCAAGGTCTTACTTGCAAGCTGGGAATGATAGATATTCACTCACCAGCTTGAGGGGGAGTGTTGTAATATATCAGCATTAATATCATATTTGTACACATATATTTTTTATTCTTGTTTTTATTAGGACTGATTTTTCTCCCTTATTTTTAGGATAGCAATCAATGGCATTAGCCTATATATTGTAACCTTCTCTGTACACAATTGATTCAAGGAATAATATTCATACATTCACATTCCTTCTTTCTATAATACTTATGTGTGAATAGACACACAATTCCTCCAACTCTGTCTATATGGTATTAGTAGTAGGATAAGATCCTCAAACCCTTGTGCATCACACCAATGGTTTCTGGTGCTTTTTACCTTCCAAACAGCCATCCCTTCAAGGGCAGCAATTTTTCCAGCAACGCCATCCACCGCTAGTGACCCCAAATCGGAGGCAAAACCCACCGACCAGACATTCTGCCGTCGACCCACCACCTCCCACCACCGCACGTGCCCCCACACACGCAAGGCCCACTTTCTAGACTGGGAACACTTGCACACCTTTTGCCTAACAACCTAAGACCTTCCTAAGTCCTATTTTTCACCCATACCAGCATGTCTACCTCTGACTCACCTTCTGCCGTTAGCTTCACCACTATCTCGTTGATCCCATATGACAAATTGGTGGGGGCAGCCAATTACACATCTTGGGCTGTTGTTGTGGAGTTATGGTTTGAGGGACAAGGCTATCATGAACACCTAATCAAACAAGCCAAGGACATTCCCGACAAAGACCAAGCCAAGTGGAAACAAATTGATGCTTCTCTTTGTAGTTTGTTGTGGTTCTCCATTGATGCCAAGCTTCAACCTCAATACCACGCTTTCCGAACATGCTATGATGTGTGGGCCAAGGCTAAGAAACTATACTCCAATGATGTCAACTGTCTCTACAACATTGTTTCTAACTTGACCGCCTTTAAGAAACAAGACATGACATGGAGACCTATCTGAATAAGCTTGATACTTTGATTGCTGAGTTTGATGTACTTATGCCCTTCACTGATAATGCAAACAAACATGTTGAACAATGTGGAAAGTTATTCATGGTCCTTGCCCTTGCTAGTTTGCCAACTGAGCTTGACTTAGTCCACAATCAAATACTCTCAAGCCCTACCATTCCTTCATATGATACAGTCTCGAAACAACTGTTGCATCTTTGAACTCCTACAACTATTGTTCAATCCTCTGCACCTGTTGAATCATCTACACTAGTTTCCCAATCCAGCAACTGGGGTGGATGGGGAGGAGGTCGTGGTGGTACTCGTCCTCGTCCTCGTCCTCGTCCTCGCTGCACCTTTTGCAACAAATTTGGTCACATGGAGGAACAGTGCAGAATCAAGGCCAATCAGCAATGCACTTTTTGCAAAAGAAATTAGTCACATTGAGGAACAGTGCAGAACCAAGGCCAACCAATAATCTAAAATTGTGAATGTTGCTCAAGTTGTCCCATTTGACTCATCTAACGAGGTTTCCTTCTCTGCCGCTAAGTATAATGAGTACATCTGACTCAAGGCAGTCATGCAATCCACTACACCTGTCACTCAGACTGGTAATCCTACAGCCTTTCTTTCACAGTCTCCATCTTTGGGACCTTGGATCCTTGATTCTGGCGCTTCTGATCATATGTCTGGTAACAAATCCCTTTTCTCCCACCTTACCTATACAGATACACTACCTAGTGTTACTTTAGCCAATGATTCTCAAACCAAAGTACAAGGCATAGGTCAAGCTAATCCCCTTCCCACTCTATATTTATATTCTATACTGTTTGTACCTGGTTGTCCCTTTAATTTGATATCTATAATCAAACTCACTCATACCCTGCCTTGTTCTATTATCTTTGTTAATCATACTATTCTTGTACAGGATCGGGGTATCGAACAGACAATTGGAGTAGGACGTGAGTTTCGAGGCTTGTATCACCTCACTGTTCTAGCATCTCCTATTGCTTGCTCTGCCATTGAGTCACCTAAAATCGTTCATCAACGCTTAGGACATCCTAGCCTACAAAAATTACATGTTATGGTACCTAGTCTTTCTAAAATGTCTACACTAGAGTATGAGTCTTGTCAGTTGGGAAAGCATGTCCAAGGTTCATTTCCTGAAAGAGTCAATAAACGAGCTACTGCTCCTTTTGCTTTAATCCATTCAGATATTTGGGGTCCTAGTCGTGTCACTTCTACTTTGGGTTATCAATATTTTGTCACTTTTATTCACGATTTTTCCCATTACACTTGGTTATTTCTAATGAAAAATCACTTTGAACTTTTTTCCATATTTAAAGGTTTGTATTCAGAAATCCAAACTCAATTAGGTACCTCTATTAGAATTCTGCGAAGTGACAATGCACACGAATATTTCTCTGCCCCTTTTCAATCTTTTTTTACTTCACAAGGTATTTTACATCAATCATCATGTGCTCATGCCCCACAATAGAATAGTGTAGCTGAAAGAAAAAATCGACACCTAGTCAAAACTACTCGTACCTTGCTCCTTCACTTCAATACACCACTTCGTTTTTGGGGCGAGGCAATCATGACTGCATGCTATCTCATTAACTGCATGCCTTCTTCTATCCTCCAAAATCAGGTGCCCCATTCTTTGTTGTTTCCTAATTAGGATCTCTATTCTCTTCCTCTTCGTGTTTTTTACTGTACTTGTTTTGTACATGACCTAACTCCAAGAAAAGATAAATTGGTTGCCAAATCCCTTAAGTGTCTTTTCCTAGACTACTCTCGGTTGCAGAAAGGTCACCGATGCTACTCCCCAGATCTAAAACGATATGTTATCTCTGCTGATGTCAATTTTTCTGAGACATGTCCCTTCTTTCCATCTACCTCTAATGAGCATCATAACCTTAACATTTATGCTCCCAATTGGTCTTTCTCCTGTTCAAGTTAGTCACATACCTGTCCCGACTCCTCCCTTAATCATATATCAGTGGAGACCACATCCACACCCTGTTGATGCATCCATCGACCTAGTTGATCAGACAGACATTCTTGTTGCTTTAGATCCAGCCCTCAGTCTTCCTTGTGACTCATCTTCTACATCATCGAACTCTCCAGCTCCACCTCCTACGCCAGAACTGCCCATAGCATTATGTAAAGGTATCAGGTCCACTCGTAATCTTAATCCTAATCCTATTTATGTTTGTCATTTGAGTTATCATCATTTATCACCTTCCTATTATGCCTTTGTGTCCTCTTTGGCCTCTGTTTCTATTCCTAAAACTACAAGTAAAGTTCTATCTCATCCAAGATAGCGATAGGCTATGGTTGACAAAATGGTTGTTTTACACTCTAGTGGTACTTGGGAACTTATCCCCTTACCACCTAGCAAAACGATTCTTGGTTGTCGATGGGTCTATACTGTTAAGATTGGTCCTAATGGAAAAGTTGATAATTTGAAAGCCCGCTTAGTGGCCAAAGGATACACACAGATCTTTTGCCTTGATTATGGAGATACCTTTTCTCCTGTAGCTAAGATTGCTTTGATTCGCCTTTTTCTTGCCATGGCTGCTATTCACTCCTGGCACCTTCATCAGCTAGACATCAAGAATGTCTTCTTACATGGTGAATTACAAGAGGAAGTCTATATGCAACAGCCACCAGGATTTACTGCTCACGAAACACTAGACTTAGTCTTCCGACTACGTTGATCTCTCTATGGACTTCAACAAACTCCTCGCGCCTGGTTTGCGAGATTCAACTCTGTCATCCAACAATTCGGCATGACTCAATGGGCAGCTGATCACTCTATGTTCTCCCGGCATTCTTCACCTAGCATTTGTATCTACCTTGTTGTTTATGTAGATGACATTGTCCTCACAAGGAATTGTGAGGCTAGTATCCAAAATCTAAAGCAACATCTGTCAAACCATTTTCTCAAACAAAAGATCCAGCGCAGAGGCTGAGTATCGCGCTATGGCAGTAGCAGCATGTGAACTTACGTGGTTAAAGCAATTGCTTCAGCAGCTAAAATTGGGAGACATCAAGGAAATGAAACTGATTTGTGACAACCAAATTGCTTTACATATTGCTTGTAATCCAATTTTTCATGAAAGGACCAAACATATAGAGATTGACTGTCATTTTGTCAAAGAAAAGGTTCTTTCAGGCAAGATTACTACTAGTTTTGTCAACTCCAACAAACAGTTAGCTGATATATTTACTAAATCCCTTAGAGGGACTCAAGTTGATTTTATTTGTAACAAGCTTGGCACATATGACATATATGCTCCAACTTGAGGGTGAGTATTAGAATTAAGCCATGTTTCACATGCTTCACATGTTTCACAGCTGACTCATAAGTGATAATTACTAAATATTGTAATCATCACTTCATAGGAATTATTAGTGTTTGTACTTATTTACTCAATGTACCACTTCTATATATAAATATCAATATACTTGTGTGTGAATAGACACACAATTCCTCCAATTCTCTCTAATTCTATAACAAGATTAAGTTCAGGATTATGATTATGGACAGGAAAGGCTGAAAAGTTAATCCCATTACACCCCTAATACATCCGTCCCAAGATGGTTATACTAAGTTAATTGTGAAAACTATTAATAGCCTAAAAAATATTTAATTTACCCCAAAAATCAAATAAGTGGAAAAATAATGAAATAGTAAAAATGAAAATTGTTATACTTGGATGCACGGCGGAAAATAAGGAGAGGAATCAAAGCCCAGTAATTCATTCTAGAAAATATTTGCAAATTCAATTGATTTTAACTACGAGTTATAAAAAAAAATCATCTTATTATTAATTTTAGAAATAGTGAAAATTCATTAAAAAAGGATGACTACGCTAACGGTTCCTAAAGAAGACCAAACATGGCAGAAAGTAGAGTATCAGTCCCTAACATGGCACAAAGCACATAGATGCCTAAACTATAGCCGACCATATTTCTGAAAATTAGACTCCAAAATCCATTCACATAATTGCCATGCAATCTCTACAATAAAGTCTGATCAAAACATGGTAGGTTTCACCAAAGAAGTATACCACAATAGAATCACATGAACAAAGAAAACGAAATGAGATAAAAAGAGAAAAGCCAAAACAAAAATCACCAACACTTGAAGCCCATGAATGCCAATTAATGTAACACAACACAAGAGAATCAATACAACAAACAAAACCAGACAGCAAAATTATCAGACAGCAGACAATATCAATCCATAGCAATAGCATATAAGGGTGAATAGTCACAAGACCCATTCCCAATTTTACAAGATTACCCAATGATTCCATGGGACTTACATTACCCAATGATTCCACCAATTTCCAAGATAACCCATCTGAGTTGAAGGTGAGGGTGACCTCACCAACATGATCAAACCAAAGGGTCGAGCTCAAAAAGGATGCTTTATCATCAAGAGGTGCACCTGGGTGAGATTTGTCTCCCACAACACAATCGTTTCCTTCTCTCTCCATTCACGATGGAAGAGTCAAGGAAACGAGATGATATTTTTACCCAAAAATTTTCAAGTTCTGGTAAGATTGAAAGTGGCCTCAGGTGAAAGGTTGAAGTTTTTAGCAAATACCCAGTTTTGGAAAGTGAAAGGAAAATGCAGGACAAGTCATGTCTTGTCTTTATTTATTATGGTTTGGGTTTGGGTTCGAACAGAACTTGTGGGCAGAACCATTGACTCGATTTAGAATGAACCAACTATCCAAGCCAGTAATGGACCAGAAAAATTTGACCACAAAATTAAAGTTTATTCTTTTTACCAAACATTGCTAGGGAAATGTGGATGGTTATTCTGTCTTGCAAATATTTTTTTAAAACACAAAAGGTGTATGGTAATTCTTCTTCATGTAGTAAGTGAAAAAAAAATGAATAAATTGTATTTTTCTCAAAAATAAAAATAACTTTTGACTAAAAATTTGAAGTGAATGCTCTTTTACCAAAAATTGCGATAGAAATGTGTAGGGTTATTCTTTCTCACAAAAATTTGGCTAAATTTAAATTTTAGTCTCTATATTTTATATTTATTTTTAATTTAATCCATATAATTTATTACTTTTAATGTTAATTTTCACACTTACAAATATTTTTAAAATAATCTATATCATTATTTTTATTATAATATTATCAATTTAGTCTCTATTAAGTATTTTACATAAAAAAAATAACATATAAATGAATATCTACTAGACAAAGGAGTACATACTAAAAAAAATGATCACATATTAGAATGAAGAAGCGTGGGACATTTTGCATAAAAAATGAGCATTTAAAGAAACATTTACTAGATAAAGAAACACCTACTATGTTAGTCAACCGCCAGTGTTATAACGAAAGTTAGTAAAAAAAATTTATTTAAAAAATTTTTATAAGTGTAAGGACTGATTTGAAAAGAAAGAAACTATAAAAACTAAATTAAAAATAAATATAAACTATAGGGACCAAAATTTTAATTTAACCAATTAAAAAAAAGTGTATGGTTATTTTGGTAATATTACTCCTTATCATAGTTGTATAACTTGGATCATAAGCTAAGTTAAACCAGAAAACCCAAAGAAATAATGATTTTTTAAAAAAATACAATATGAAAAAGTCCTTTATATATCAAAAAAAATACTATATGAAAAAAAAATATCATATGAAAAAATACTAATAATGTAACCAAGTTAGCAATGATAATTATTCAGTTTTAATTTTAAAAATGAAATTTGTTAAGTAATAATATAAATTAAAAAATTAAGAACATTATTAAATAAGAGCATGTGATTTAATGACAAAATGTATTTCATCAAAAGGATTTTCTATGTAACATGGTCAAATCTTACAAATTGTCTTTTTGAAGCTTAAAATATTAAAAATAAAAATAAAAAATCAGATCAATTCGAGGAAAATTGTCCAAACAGGTTGGCAAGTCACCCAAATTTGATCGGCTCACTAAAAAAACTCATTATGACAAAAAATCAGACTAGACCAATGACTAGTCACTGATTTTCTATTCAGACCAGTCCAATTAATACAAATATGCTCCTTATGTTATGACTTTTTATAAGGATTAATGTGAAAGGATTTTAAATAATTTAAAAATTGAATCCTATATTTAAATAAACAATGGACTAACTACTAAGTGTGGTACATCATTAGTTATCAATATATTATTTTATTTTTTTATTTTTTACATAGTAAGTTTTTTTTTTAAATTAAAGTATCCTTAGGCATTGCTATAATACTAATTTCTTGAATATTATCGTGACTAGGATATTTTTTAAAAATTATCATCTTTAAAGTTTAAACTTTATACTATGTTTGGATGACAGGTAATGGGGAAAAAAAAGAAAATGGGGGGAACGAAAATAATTTTCTGTGTTTGGGAGTTTTAAAATGTATAGGAACGGAACGAAACACATGAGGAATCATTTTCCCCCTCTTCCCCTTAAATGTCCAATTTTTGTTCCCTTAAAATTGAGGTGGAATAGGAGGAACACATATTTCGTTCCGTCCCGTTAATGAATTTTTCAAACAAAGAGGGGAGAACTATACTCTATTCCTTCCTTTTCCTTTCTGATTCATTCCTACCTATTCTGTTATATTATGTTCCATTAATGAAAAAAAAAATCCAAATACAAGATTAGTTATTTCTTAATGAGTGTGAGTAATTTATCACCCGCTCCTAAGCTTTATTGGTCCAATGAGTAAAACAATGCAAAACATTTCTTTTTTAACAAATTGTAATAAAATTTCTCTTTTTTCAAAAATAAAAGAATAATCATTATGGTCTTTTTAAAATAAGTTCTAATAAAGTGTGTTTAGGAATGTAAAATGGTTGCAAAATTCAATGGTAAATTTTGACCAACATCATCACTAAACTCAATATTGGACATAAGATGTTTGGAAAGCAATGGAGAAACTGCTCATTCCTAAGATTTCCTTAAATGGTCAAGATTTCCTTAAATGGTATAGAGCAAGTTTTTCTTGATGATTTTCTATTTAATCTATCTATCTATTTATAAACAATACAAATTTGGCGAAGTTTTTCTATTGTAGCATCTACAATGTAGTCGACGTGTCAATTCAATCGGAGTGTTCTTTTTCTGTTTTTCTAACCCTTTATTTATTTTAAGAGAAAATGAGTGGAAAGAAAATGAGAGAAGAGAAAATGAGAAGGATATTCATTTTTCCCCTGTTTGGATGTGAAGAGAAAACAAAGAAGAAAGAAAAAATAAGCATGGGACCCACATAAAAACTTTTCCCCCCTCTTGTGCTAAAAAAATGGGAGAGAGTGTGAGTAGTCACTGAAAATGACCATCATACCCTCATATTCATTATCAGAATATGCACCTCTAGAGAGAAATTCTTTTTTCTCTTTCGTTTAACCATTCGTGAGCTCAGCAACTCCACCCGAGACCCCTTCCATCTTCTTCCCCCACGTCCTTGTCGTGCGACGCCAACGCACAGTCTCTCCTTCGTCACTGCTACCGCCGCCGCTGCTGCGCCCTTGCTCGCTCGTCACCATCTGCACTCAGATCTAGCTGCTGCCGCTTAGATCCGGCCACTTGTTTGTTCGGTCTCAGACACTGTTTTTCACTTTCTGATAAGAAAAAGCTCTCTTTGTTGGAGATCCCCTTCAAAAAAGGGGGACTTTGAAAATGCGTCACTTTGCTATTGCTTCGTTGGTGTTTAAGAGGAGTTATTTTTTTCCCCTAGTTTTTTGAAGATGAAAGGCAATAATGCCATTGTTCCTTCCTTTTTTTCTGGGTTGTTGAGGTTGTATTAGGGGCCATTGTTGAGGTTTTTTTTTTCCCTCACTTGACCCTTGCAGACGATCTCATCTCTTGGGTATCACATACTTTTTCTCTCAACTTTTCAACTAAGAATTAATATTGTTTTCTGTAAATTGTTGTTTGATCAATAGCTTATGAAGCAGGCATGAATGAAGAAACATAAGAAACAGCTATAGGACATCGATTATCTGCTATTTTGAGAGAACAATAAATCCTTTTATAGACTTTGTCATATGTTGAAATATATGAATATTTATACTATCTTATGTGATATGAGGTCTTTTTTTTTTAATGAAGTAATATAATGTCTTTGAGATTTGAGAACTATGTTCTTGAAGTATGGTTTAGTGTGCCCAGATTGGTAAAAATTAAGCTTTATGCTAAGTGGGGTAAAGCCTTAATAAATTATAATTACAGGAGTAGTGTCAGACCACTAACACCAGAGAACATCCTTTGACCACTTAACCTTAGAATCTCAACAACATGTACCTAGACTAACGTATCCTTGAACATTTTTGGTCAACATCCTTCCAACTTTCAGGTTAACTTGAATTTTAGATGACAAGGTTATTTATTTTTGGCCCAATTATCTGATTAAGGGTTATTGAGTAAGGTTATTGTTAATCTGACAATCCTCTGTGAGGTGTTGGCGAGTGGTTTGATTTGCTAGTTAAATTAGGGAGCTTATGAGGTTTTGAAACCAATCAATGGCAACAATTGCTTATTGAGTCTAATTGGGTGGTGGTCATTGGAACTTTTTGTGTCCTTCAGACAATTTGCTCTGGAAGCATTATACATGCCTTATAGTTATGTTTCTTACTCTGCCTGCAGTGTGTACTCTTTACAGAACTCAGGCTTTCTTTAGCAGCTTTACCATATTTTCGGATCTTATTACCTTTTATGAACACCCTCTACTGCTCTCTTTCCTTCTCATAAGCCTTCCCATGTGCATCTCCTATGGCCACTAAAGAAAGACTTATAAAAAAATGAATAAATCCAGCAGTTGTAATAGTAACATATGGATTGAGTGGGGATAGCCTAGTCGCTCATCTATTCTTCCTATAAAAGGATTTTTAATAGCTATATTGGCAACAAATCCTAATGGAATGCATGAATCATTGATATCCTTCACTTCAGTCCAATTCATAGATAAATCGGGGATCAAATTTTCTAATAGGAAAATAATTAGACAGTGATGATGCATAGGTTGATCTTCTATTAATGGTGTATTCTACTTTGCAAAGTACTTTAAGGTGCCTAATCCGTCCTCATTATGAGTTTAGGAATTAATTATCTTTCAGCTAATATGTTTAAAATTAGTGTTTTTTATTTAAACATAATTGAAAATTATATTTTATAATTTATGTAAATATTTACTAATTTAATTTTTAAAATTAATGCCTATTGATCTTGATATTGAGAGGACCTTGCATATACTTAATAGAGCTCATAAGCATAGTAAAATGATAAATTCTAAAATTGAAACTGAACCTGAGAATATAAGTAGCACTGTAACTATGATTGATAATACTAAAATTGAACATAAGAATACAAATAATACTGCAAACATAGCTGATAATATGGATAATAGAACTCTTAAGGAACTAGCTGCACCTGATGTGAATTATCAATCTTTGTGCATTCAATATCCTGATTTAAATGTTGATTTTGAATTGAAATCTGGATTGATACACTTGCTGCTAAAGTTTCATAGACTTGCAGGTGAGGATCTCCATAAGCACTTGAAAGAGTTACATGTGACGTGCTCTATCACGAAACCACAAGGCATTCTTGAAGAATACATCAAATTGAGAGTCTTTCCTTTCTCATTAGATGGAGCAGCCAAGGATTGACTGTATTACTTGCAGCCAGCTGCCATAACAGGCTGGAATGATATGAAAAGACTGTTCTTAGAAAAGTTTTTCCTTACTTCCAAAGCTACTGTCATTAGGAATTATATATGTGGCATAAGGTAGATATCAGGAGAAACTCTATATGAGTATTGGGAGAGATTCAAGAAGTTGTGTGCAAGATGTCCTCATCATCAGATTAGTGACCAGTTGCTAATACAGTATTTCTATGAGAGACTTTTACCCATGGATAAAAACATGGTAGATGTTGTCTGTGGTGGAGCTTTAGTGGACAAAACACCTACTGCAGCAAAAGATTTAATAACGAACATGACATCAAATGCACAACAATTTGGCACATAAGTCATTACCTCAACTAGAGGAATTAATGAAGTAAGAATTTCTGATGTTGATTAACAAAGAATTGAGAACAGATTGGAGGAGCTGACTTCCTTGGTTAGGCAACTAGTATTGGGAAAAAACACAAATTTAGTCTCCAACAAAACTTTATGGAATCTACTCCTTGACAGATCACCCAAGAGACCAATGTTCTGCACTCCAAGAAAGTAGTGAAGCAGTGGCTGGAATCTTTCTTGGTAGATCATACCAGTAGCAGCCAAAGTATGAACCTTATTCTAACGCATATAATTCTGGATGGAGAGATCATCACAATCTGCAGTATAGTAACAATTCTGGCCAACTTCAGCAACAACAACAACAGACCATATATAACACAGTAAGCCCGAGTAAGCAACAATTTCAACAACTAGCAAAACAGCCCATGCAGTAAAGTAGCAATTCAGAACCTAGCTTGACAGACTTGGTGAAGCAGTTAGCAAGTAATAATCTTCAGTTTCAACAGAGAACCGAGACCATCATTCAGAACTTGGAGACTCAAATTAGTCAACTTGCAACTTTCATCAATGAATTAAAGACTAAAGGTTCCGATTAATTGCCCTCCTAAACAATTAACAATCCAAGAGGCAATGTGAGTGTCATAACCTTGAGAAGTGGCAAAGAAGTTAGTGGTCCGACCAAACTCCAACCAGAGATTGTGCAACAGGATTGTACTGAAAAATTAGATCTAGTAAACCAGAATTTTGCAGAAGATTCAATACAACAGAATATAGAGCATGTAGAGAATTCGAAGAAAAAGCAAAAGGTAATGAAAAATTCTACAGAAAAATTTGCTCTTAGCACTCATCTTCTTTTTCCCAATAGAATGACTCAATCAAGGAAGATAGTTGACACGAAATTGGACAAGGAGATTATGGATACTTTTCGGAAGGTAGAAGTCAATACACCTCATGGAAGCATTAAAGCGGATACCAAAATATGATAAGTTTCTGAAGGAATTGTGCACTCATAAGAGGAGGTTGAAAGGAAATGAGAAAGTGAGCATATGAAGAAATGTTTCTGCCTTAATCCAACCAAATATGCCTCCTAAGTGCAAGGATCCTAGAACATTCACCATTCATTACACAATAGGCAAAAAGCAGTGTATGCATGCAATATTGGATTTAGGTGCCTCAATTAATGTGATGCCAAAATCAATTTATGAATCTCTGCAGATTGGAGAGTTGAAGCCAACTGGGGTTATTATTCAGCTAGCGAATAAGAGCACAACTCATCCTACAGGAGTGCTTGAGGTTGTTTTAGTAAAAGTAAATAATTTAATATTTCCAATAGAATTTTATGTTCTGAACATGGAAGATGAATTTGCATCTAGTCAACCGCCATTGATTTTAGGTAAACCTTTCTTGAAAACTGCAAAAACTAATATTGATGTGCATGTTGGTACCTTTTCCATGAAATTTGAGGATAACAAAGTTCATTTTAATATCTTTGATGCCATGAAATATCCTTTAGAAGAACATTTTGTTTTTCAGTTAGACGTCATTGATTTGCTTGTTGATGGTATGCATGTTGATATGCTAACTGAATTTCTTAAAATTGTGAGATTTTTGGATAGTGTTGATTTTTCTAGATGTTCTGTTTCTATTTGTGATGAGATTAGTATGTGTTCCATAAATGTTGAGATTTCTACGTATATGGGAGATGATACTACATGTTCTGAATTTTCTGATTCTATGGGATATGATTACATTCTTATATTGTTTTTCTTCTATAATGAAAATGTTTTATCTTGACTTGTTGAGCCATGTTAAATTATTATGTATATCTACTCATATTATCATCTGTTAATTTCCTTTTCTTGGTATTTTTATGTTATATTTGGTTTACTAGATTTGTACCACTGTGTTTCAGAATCTTGTTCCGTTATGCTCTCAATGTTTCTCAACACTTAACATAGATCTTGTCCTTGAAGATCCATTTGATCACGAGTGTGTAGTTGACCCCAAAGATTGCCTTTCAGAAGAAGATCCTAAAGAATGTGTAGATAATTCCAATCACCTCATTGTTATGAGATACATTCTTTCTGCCTTCATCAATACTAATGCTTGGAAGAGAATTAGCATTTTTCAAACCAATATCACTTTCAAGGATAAGAATTATAGGCTAGTCATAGATAGTGGTAGCATATTAAATGTGAGTTTTGCTACCTGTGTGTCTAGATGTGGCCTTATGAGGAGCGTGTTTGAGAACTTCTAAAAACTAGATATATAAGTGTAATGGAGTCAATTTTTAAATGTAAAGGATTTGTAACTACCTAAAATTTTAAAATTTGGTTCTTATCTAAACTAATTTTGAGATAAAACTGGTTCTAAAATAACCATTTTAAAGTTAGTTTTCTCTATTCCAACTTCTTTTACACTCTCTCATTAATGGGGAATGTTGAAAATTTAAGTGTGAGTGTTGAAGTCTCACATTAGTAAAGAATGTGTTAAGTGAAGAGTATATAAGTGGGAAGACTCATAGACTCATTGTCTTAAAGTTTTGGGTCAAGATATGACGTCAGACCTACTATTGTGGTTTCTCACTTAGCTCATAGATGGAGATCTCCTTTGCTTTTGGCCTCCCTCTATGGCTTAACAAGTGGTATCAGAGCTGATGGTTCATTTGGATTGAGTATTTAGAGACTTTGGTTAGTGCTCGAGTTCAACCCTAACCCATGTTGTGGAGCACATTGACAAGACTTGGGTCTGAGATATTCTTGTGATACTCAAAATCGCTTCTACTTCAGGGGGAGCAGACTAATGTTAGGACTCACACTTGAGGGAGAAATGCTAGAAATTCAAGTGTGAGTGTTGAAGTCTCACATTGGTGAAGAACGAGTTAAGTGAAGAGTATATATGTGGGAAGACTCATTGCCTTAAGGTTTTGGGACAAGATATAGCGTCAGACTCACTACTGTGATTTCTCGCTTAGCTCATTGATGGAGATCTCTCCTGTTTTAGGACTCCTTCTATGGCCCAACAATTTTAACCAAACTAAGAATAAATTAGAACTGGCTATAAAATAACTTAAATTTATATGACTAATTTATCTTAAACACTTCTAAACTAGTTTTAAGAGTTGCCTAATCGCCCCTAAACTTGAACCACATCCTCAACTTTTTAACATAGTTATAAAACTCGCTTGGACTAGTCGGTTAGACCAGCGAATCGGTCCCTTAACCAATAAGAGCCACGTATATGATTGGATATGCAAATATATCGGCTCTAACCATTTGACTCAACTAATTATGCAAACAAGTCTGACTCAACTAATTATGCAAACAAGTCACTTGACTCAAGTCAGTTGAGAATAGGTTGAGTTACTAATCTTGAAAAATAAGAGTTTTCAGACTATATGAGACAAAAACCCTCATCTTTCCTAATCTACAAATGAAAACTTTTGCTTTGTGAGTTTGCTTGGTTTGAGACTACTTCGAGGCTTTGAGTTGGGTTTGTGGTTTGTTGTTAGTGTGATTTAATACCAAACTTTGTGGTTCGCCTTCATTCATAAATGAACGCACATGCTCAGTTTCTTCCTTTATTTATTTATTTTTTCCATTTGCACAGGCACAAGCTTATGTGCTCCCTCCTCAATTGTACCAAGCTATTTGCTTTAGTTGTTACAACCATTACTGCTAGCTCAACCAAGAAATATGGGAGAAGACAAAAGGTTGAATGAAGATCAAAGAAGAAGAAACATAAGGGGAGGAGAACTTTGGCTTCCAATGCTCAAATGTGTAAAACATAAAAGGATACCTTATCTCTAAGCTCAAACATAGCATACTCAAGACTTGCCTAAAGATTTTGTAGATCCTCACTTTATCTCTTAGCGCTTTTGTCTTTCTTATATATATATATATTTTTTTGTCAAATGATGTATATTATATACTTGCTAAAAATGTAAGTGTAATTTATCTCATTTATGTTTTTTTTTATGACTCTTAGCTCAATAAAAATAGAAACTTATTACCAATTCAAATTTAGCCTAAGTCCAAATATTTGTATGTATGTATGTAATTCTTTATTTAATTAAATATTTATATATTTATTTTATTTTATGTAATTCAACAAGTGACTCACTAGTTGAACTAATAATTTATTAACTTAATATTTTAGCCGAATCGATGACTAGATCGAGTTTTATAACTATGCTTTCTAGGGTAGCATCATTAGATAAGACTTGTCTAGAAATTACACAGTGGTGTAAGGTCTTACTTAAGAACATATACAATTATTTTGTGCACTTATAAATTATTCATGAAAAAAAAATGAGAAAATTAGTATAATTAATCTTTTTATTATATGAAGAGATTTTTCAAAATTTTTAAATTCATTTTATTTTATTTTCTATTTTACTATGCAAAAAAAAAAGATGTTTATAATGTTTTTCAAAATTCTATATTAAAACCCTAATTTTACAAATAATTATCCAAATAAAGAATTTCATAAATGAAAGAAATTAAATTATATCAACTTAATTTCCTTTAATTTCAAATTTCCTAAAATTCTAAAATGACCAATTCAAACACAACCTGAATATAATTGATGAAATAGGATTGCTCTTGATATGAAAAAAATTAAATGCAAATGATCTATAATTTATATAATATATATTTATGATATATAAAAGTAGAAGTGCACAATATGAAGCATACACGTTACTTGATATGGCGTTGCAATGTTAGCTTATTTTGAACTTTTGGTTTGAGCCACATCAACATATTTATAAGTTTTTTCCTCAAGTGTCTTTTCAATTCTACTTTTTAATATCTCACATTACATATGTTAACTTAATTTTAATTATTAAATCTTATATAAATAGTTAATATCATAATATAAATACATATAAATTTTTAAGTTTATGTAATTTTTAATTTTGACCATTTATGTATAATTATTAAGATTTACTTTTCTCACTCTCTCATAATAAAAATTTATCTCACTAAATATGTCTCATATATATATAAAATTAAGATTCTTAATTTGAAAAAATATATAATCAATATTCATTAAATATGGGAAAAAAAATTCAAAACCAAAAGAGAAATAGGTTAAATATCTGAATATTAATATTATTTATATAGTAAATAAAGAAAATTCCCAAAACTAAAGGAGAAATATGTCAAATCTCTCTATATTTATATTATTAATATGGAAAAATATAAATGAAATCAATATACACTAATTAAATGAGGGAAAATAGGCCAAATATATGGAAATATATATTCTTGATATAGAAAAAATTAAATGCAATCAATATGATCTAAATGTGAGGAAAAGACACAAAAGTAAGGAGGAAATTTGTTAAATTTTTATAAATCAATATTCTTATTATGAAAAAATATAATTCAATCAATATGCATTAAATGTGAGAGAAAAAGATCCAAAACTAAAGGGGAAATAAGGTAAATATCCAAAAATCAATATTCTTAATATATATTACTATAAATGCAATCAATATGCACTAAATTTAGGGGAAATGACCAAAAAACTAAATATAAATGTAGAGAAAAAGGATCCAAAAACTAAAGAAGAGTTAGAAATATATATTCGTAATATATAAAAACATAATGCAATCAAGAAATGTGACAAAAATTATCAAAGACTAAAGATAATCCATTAAAAAAATACTGAAAGAAAAGGAACCCTTACAAAATATAATAGGTTGAATACATGTGTTGTGGTATTGGGGTTCTTCTAAATATTTTGATTTTATATTATATATGAGTTCATTAAAATTTCTTCATTTGCAGGTGTAACTTTCTGGGATATAACAGGCTAGGCTGCGCTTCTCCTGCATGCCATTTTTTTCTACTTAAATGATGGAACTATGTCTTGAGCTTAATATAAAAGTTGTACCTATGTATCTCAACTTTCCAACACTTTTAAATTCACTCAATTTCGACCTTTGTAGTTAAAGATATGTTCATTTTACTACAACAAGGTTATAAAGTGCATAAATTTGTCAATGATTTGGTTTAAAATTAATCTATTAAGTTTACCAATTGTCCATCCTACGAATCACAACATACATGATCCAATGGAGCATGACTCACATGCCTCCTGTCACAAGGATTGTCATGTTGTATAACAACTTTTCCCTCCAAAATAACAGCATTAGGAAAGGAATAAGTTGAGTATGTTAGAGACGAGAATTATCTCACATGTAACTGCCTTTTACTTCTTTAAATACCCTCTTCATGTACTCACAACAAATAAAAAAAATATAACTCATTCAGTGGAATTCTTCATCTTATTTCTTTGTTAATTTTTCATTCACTATGTCTCTTTCAATTTTATCCATTTCATCTAATTTTTAAGATGGTATCAGAGATTTAAATCTATGAACTTGCGTAACTTTGATGGCTCAAGGCACTAATTCAACATTTGGTTCTGGCACTACTACTGCTACTACTATCACTGGCAATCGAGTTCTAGATCCTTCTCTTGATTCCAACAATCCTTATTATGTTCACCCAGGAGATGGACCATCTTCTGTCCTTGTCACTCCAGTCCTCAATGGCTCAAATTACCATGCATGGGCCAGATCTATGCGACGAGCACTTGGTGGTAAAAACAAATATGATTTCGTAGATGGGAGCATTGATGTTCCTAATACGTTTGATCCAAGCTACAAAGCTTGGAGTAGATGTAATACGCTGGTGCATTCTTGGATAATGAATTCTGTAGCTGAATCAATTGGGCAAAGTATCATATTCCTAGAGAATGCCAAAGATGTGTGGAAAGATTTGAAGGATCACTTCTCACAAGGAGATCTAATCAAAATCTCAAAGCTACAACAGGAGATTTATTCACTCAGGCAAGGTTCTCGTTCAGTTACTAAATTTTATTTTGAGTTCAAAATTTTATGGGAAGAGTTAGAGACTTATATGCCAATGCCATGTTGTGCATGTGCTATAAAATGTACTTGTGCTGCAATGCAAAATGCTAGGCATTATCATCATCTGAATTATGCTATCAGATTCTTAACAGGATTAAATGACAATTTTATAGTTGTTAAATCCCAGATATTTTTTATGGATCCTTTACCTAATATTAATAGAATTTTTTCTATGGTAATACAACATGAAAGACAAAACAATTGTGTTATGAGTGATGAATCACGGGTATTAATTAATGCTGCCACTGATTACAAGAAATCACAAGGTAGAGGAAAAAGTTTTGTTCAAGGTTCAGGAAGCAGAAATTCTAATAGAATGTGTAGTTATTATGGAAGGTCTGGTCATACAGTGGAAACATATTATAGAAAACATGGTTTTCCACCACATATGCAGAGAAATTCAGCAGCAAGTCACATTACTACTGATAACTCAGACCACAAAGAAGATATGACATTGAATGAGGATTCGAGATATGTGCCAACAACTTTTATAGTTGAGCAGTATGAGAAACTCATCAATTTAATACAAGGATCTAGCATTCAGCAGCCTGCAAACTCATCTAGTCAAGTTAACATCTGTTCTCAGGTTGGTCATTCATCTACTGAGAAATCCAAATCAGGTAAAATTACATTTTCTTCTTCTTTTAACATTTGTGTTTTAGGCTCCTGGATCATTGATTCAGGAGCGAGTGATCATATTTGTGCATCCTTGAATTATTTCAAATCTTATTATGAAATTAAGCCTATACGTGTAAAATTACCTAATGGTCATTTTTCAATTGCAAAACATATTGGCACTGTTATTTTCTCTCTTGGTTTTGTGATCACAAAGGTTCTGCATATACCAGATTTTTCCTTCAACTTACTTCCGGTTCCCAAATTGTGCAAGGCTTTGAATTGCACAGTTTCCTTTACTGATACAAATTGTTTTATACAGGATTTGAAAAATCAGAGGATGATTGGTTCTACTGAGAAATTTGAGGGGCTATATCACTTGATGGTTGGTGCCAAGAATGCATGTGTTTCACATATGCAAACTGCTGATTCAATTACAATACCTAAAGAAGCCTTATGGCATTTTAGACTAGGACATTTGTCAAACAATAGAATGTTATCTCTACATCACCAATTTCCTTTTGTTAACATTGATCCTAATGGTGTTTGTGATGTGTGTCATTTTGCAAGACATAAAAGATTACCATATAGATTAAGTTCAAATAAAGCTTTGAGACCCTATGAATTGTTACATTTTGACATTTGGGGACCAATCTCTACTCAGTCCATCAATGGACACAAGTATTTTTTAACCGCTTTAGATGATTACAACCGTTTTACTTAGATAATTCTCTTAAAATCAAAAGGTGAAGTAAGGGAACAAGTCCAGATTCTTATTAAACTTCTTGAAACTCAGCATGATGCCAAAATTAAAACTGTCAGGACTGATAATGGTCCTGAATTTTCAATGCATCAATTTTATAACTCTAGAGGGATAGTGCATCAAACAAGTTGTGTTGAGTCTCCTCAACAAAAATGGTAGGGTTGAGAGGAAACATCAACATGTATTAAATGTAGGAAGATCTCTTTTATTTCAATCTAAATTACCAAAACAATTTTGGTCCTATGATGTTATACATGCCACTTTTATCATCAATCGGATTCCAAGTCCTCTGTTAAAAGACAAAGCTCCTTTTACTATCCTACATGGTCATACACCTAATCTTCATGATTTAAAAGTTTTTGGCTCTCTTTGTTATGCAGCTACATTACATAGTCATCGAACCAAGTTAGAACCTAGAGCAAAGAGATGTGTCTTTCTAGGCTATAAAACAGGAGTGAAAGGCTCAATTTTATTTGATCTTAATAATAAGGAGATCTTTGTTTCAAGAGATGTCACACATCATGAACACATATTGCCTTATCAGAATTCACCTTCCCTTTCTACAAGGCATTATCACACTGATTCTTCATAAGAACCAAAAAATTTCACTCCAATTTCTCATACATTACCACAAACTGGTACTATTCTTGAAACCAGCACAGAAACTGCACCATTTATTTTGAGAAGATCTGATAGGCAGAGGCATCGACCATCACATCTCACTGAGTATGTGTGCAGCCTCTCCAATGACTCAGCAGCACCAATCACCTCAGGTACTTCTCATCCTATATCTTCTTTTCATTCTTTTTCATACTTATCACCTTCACAACACCATTTTTCTTTATCTATTTTACACTCCACTGAACCACAGTCCTATCAAGAGGCTTGCAAGCATGAATGTTGGATTCATGTTATGAATGATGAATTAGCAGCCTTGGAAAAGAATGGTACTTGGATTTTAGTTAATCTCCCTGCACACGCAAAACCTATTGGAAGCAAATGGGTTTACAAGGTTAAGCATAGAGCATATGGCACTATTAACAGATATAAGGCTAGATTGGTAGCCAAGGGATATAATCAAGTGGAAGGGTTGGATTTCTTTGACATATTTTCACCTGTGGCTAAATTGACAACAGTAAGAATGTTGCTAGCACTTGCTTCCATTTTCAATTGGTACTTATACCAATTGGATGTGAATAATGCTTTCTTGCATGGAGATCTCCAAGAGGATGTCTATATGTCCATTCCACAAGGAGTTACATGTCCTAAGCCTAATCAAGTGTGTAAATTGCTAAAATCTCTATATGGACTTAGACAAGCTAGCAGGAAATGGTATGAAAAACTAACTTCCCTTTTTATTAGCATAAGGCTACAAACAATCCAGCTCTGATTATTCTTTATTCACTCTCAGTCATGACAGTCATTTCACTGCTTTACTGATTTATGTAGATGATGCCATATTAGCAGGAAATTCAATGGAGGAGTTTGCCTGAATCAAAGCAATCCTTGATTCCACATTTAAAATTAAAGATTTGGGCATTTTAAAGTACTTCCTTGACATAGAAGTAGCTCATTCTGAATCTGGTATCTCTCTTTGCCAGAGGAAATATTGCTTAGATCTACTTCATGAGACTGGTGTACTTAGTTCTAAACCTACAAACACTCCCTTGGATCCTTCTATTAAGCTGCATCACGATGGTGGAAGTCCTTACTCTTATGTAGCAGGCTATGGGAGACTCATTGGAAAGTTGCACTTAACACAACCAGACCCGATATCACCTTTGCCACACAGCAGCTCAGTCAGTTTCTGAGTAATCCCACCATGAGTCATTATAACGCTGCTTACAGGGTCATTCGATATTTAAAAGGTTGCCCAAGCAGGGGCCTATTTTATCCTAGAAATTTATAATTACAGCTTCTTGGTTTTTCTGATGTCGATTGGGCCAGTTGCTTGGATTCCCGCAGGTTTGTTTCAGGATACTATTTTTTTCTTGGTTCTTCATTGATCTCATGGCGAGCAAAGAAGCAACAAACAGTTTCGCGATCTTCCTCTGAGGCTGAATACAGAGCTCTTTCTACCGCTTCTTGCAAACTTCAGTGGCTCTTGTATCTTCTTCATGGTCTTCAGGTTGTTTGCCAACGTGCACCTGTGCTTTATTGTGACAATCAAAGTGCCATGCACATTGCTGTCAATCCCGTCTTTCATGAAAGAACCAAACACCTTGATATTGATTGTCATTTTGTTCGTGATAAGGTGCAAAATGGTATTTTTCGTTTATTGCCTATCTCCTCCAAGGACCAGCTCGCTGACTTTTTTACCAAAGCATTGCCTCCATCATCTTTCGTTCCTTTCATCTCCAAGCTGGGCATGCTTGACATCTACCATGCTCCAGCTTGCAGGGGGTGTTAAGTTTACCAATTTCCCATCCTACGGATCATAACATACATGATCCAATGAAACATGACTCACATGCCTCCTGTCACAAGGATTGCCATGTTGTATAACAACTTTTCCCTCCAAAATAACAGCATTAGGAAAGGAATAAGTTGAATATGTTAGAGACGAGAATTATCTCACTTGTAACTGACTTTTACTTCTTTAAATACCCTCTTCATGTACTCATAACAAATCAGAAAAATATAACTCATTCATTGGAATTCTTTAGCTTATTTCTTTGTTCATTTTTCATTCATTATGTCTCTTTCAATTTTATCCATTTTATCTAGTTTTTAAGATAATCTTTGTTCAAATATTCTATTGAATATTCTATGAACTACTACAAACCTTCTATTTAAAACCCAAAATAATAAAATTAAATGCTTTAAGAAGAGATTTTACTAAAATATATATTAAAAGGCTCTTGATTAGTTCCTAAAATATACCAAATTAAGCATTAAATGAATGAATATTTCGCAACTTATCATCATGTTAGTTTTATGGGGTTGATTGCATTTGTTAGTTTTACTTGTAATTGTTATGATTTTTGAGTTATGGTTTAAGGTCTGACAATCAATACTATCTTTTTTTTCAAAAGGTGTAACTTAGCTGGTAAATCGAACCTTATATTAATGAACGTAAGATTTGTGCAGTGGATGAATCTCATGATTATTCGTAACTGTCAATCAGGATCATGTGTAATAATAACGTCTATAATCGCCTTTAACTGTTCATAACTACAGTATCAATATTTTAGTTTTATAAGGATCCTCTGCAATAGTCAAGGGAATGTGTTTTCCTCTTCAACCTCTATAAATATCAGGCTCAATCACCTTCAACAAGTAACTATTGCTCTATTGCTTAGACCCTAATTGTGCACCTGGAGTGCCTTTGCAGGTACCAACCACCCTTGTTTCAACATGTTTCGTTGTCGCTTAAGGAGGAAAACACTCATATGTGCCAATTCAGGTACACCTCAATATCCACTATTGAACATTAGCGCCGTCTATGGGAAAACCTTAAATTCTCATTCTCATCCAATCAAGGTGAGCACAAGACAGAACTCAAGGAGAGGAGATGATGCGCATGCCGCCATAAGCCAAAGGCGAGGTCTAACAGTGCACTATCATCTTCACCTTGTCGCACCACTACACGATGACCGTTTGGCCCAGAATCTATCAGTGGTTAAAGCCTCTACTGCGAGAAACCTGGAGCCCAACATTAGGCTCCCACGCGATGGACAAAAAACCTCACTTTCTTATGAAAGCCCACACCCATCACGCAGGGCCTCTATAAGGGATCGACTTGGTCATCGCATGCATGGAGCCAATTCTGACAATCATGGGCCTAGAATCCCAGTGCATTAGCATTTGGGACACAGGAACAATGATGTTGATGACTGTGTGTCCCGCCTAAAGGGCATAGTTCAATCTGACATGTGCAGAACCCATCTGTTGGACATAGTGTGACAACAAGCGGAGGTGCTAGAGGAGCAACGTCGCGAACTATAAAATCTGGAGTGATCTATGCATGAAGGCCAGTCCGGACCACACCGTGATGACAGAAGGAGGAACACAGTCAACAATCAGAGAAGAATGTTGCACACTGATGCCAAAATGTCCAATGTTGTTAATAACAACTTAGATCTCGACGATCAAGAGCAGCCTTTCACTGCTCAATTAATAGAGTATAGGGTTCCGAGAAACTTCAAGTTTCCAGCCAACGTGAAACTTTATGATGGGACTACGGACCCCTAGGAACGTATAGATACCTATGTTCAATCTTTGCACTTACATAAGGGATCCTCGCAATTGTTATGTTGTGTCTTCCCTCTCTCCTTAAAGAAGGCGACCCTTAGATGGTTCGTGACCTTGCTACCGGGATCCGTCACTAATTAGCAGGGCCTCAGACAACATTTCTTGTTGCACTACACCACTAGCAAGGAACAACCCATATCTATTTAATCTCTTTCTGAGATTCTCCAAGGGCGCGATGAGCCCCTTTGCGAATGTCTTAAGAGGTTCAATACAACTTGTATTAATATGGAAAACCTCAATATGAGGATTGCTCTCTATTATGTCATAAGCGGTCTCTAGACCGACTCTTAGTTTTTCCAATCTTTGTCATAAAGAAAGCCAGATAGTATAGAAGAATTTTAGGAGTGGTCTTAGAAGTACATAAACTTAGATAAAGTTACTAAGGCTAAGAGGAGCATGGAAAAAAGTGAGCCCTCTCACTAGAAAGGCAACCATAACTTATCTTAGCTACAGAACTCCTCTAAGGACGATCTATCTTGGACCAAAAATTCAACCTATACCTCTCTGAACACTTCACATGCAATGATTTTGAAGGAAGTGTTTCAGACTGAGTTTCGGGACATCAAAAGGTTGGCTTCTCTGAAGAAATATGTGCAAAAGGATCATACCAAGCATTGTTCATGGCACAAGGGTTACAATCATGACACAGAAGATTACTTCCAACTTCGTGACGCCATTGAGTCCCTGATAGGGCAGGACGGCTAGATCAATACATCAACCATGTTCAAAACAATAGACACCGTGGAAGACAGATTGAAAGAAAGCTCAGCCCCAGTCCTAGGCGGAGCCCATCTCCACACCAAAGGAGAAGGTCCTAGAGTCCATCTCGTCGTAATACCGACAACCAGCAAGATTGAAACCAAGACACTTCGTTAGAAGACAATGATGATCGTTGTACCCAAATTAACCGAACCATCAACACTATTGTTGGTGGTTTCGCAGGCGGTGGGTCATCCAATAGCACTCGAAAGAAAGCACTCAGGAAGGCAGTGTTGAGCGTATCCCACTTTGCACCGAAATCATACGTCGAAGATCGAAATATACCCCCATCTCATTTTCAGATGAAGACTATGGCGAAATTATCCAAGATCACGATGACCCACTGGTTGTCTCAGGGATAATTTTTAATGTCGAGATCCGATGCATTTTTGTAAACCAAGGGAGTTTAAGGATATTATGTTCAAAGAGCTATATGACCCCCTATAATGGCAAGCTCACTAGTTTTACTGGCGAAAAAATCACTCTGGCGAGGCATTTTGAGACTTACCTGACCCTAGGAAGTAGTAAGCTCTTTAGAACTGTCAAGGTCAAGTTTCTGATCGTGAACTGTTGCTCAGCATATAATATCATCTTGGGTCATCCTACGCTGAATGCACTTGGTGCCGTGTGTAACATCCCGAGACTGCCTATAGGATTGATGAATGTCTCCATAAACTAACACGGGTCTTTTCAGCGTGCTTTGTCCTCACTCACACGCATCCTAGGAAACTTCCCAAGAGGTCACCCATCCCACAATTACTCTAGGTCAAGCACGTTTAACCATAGAGTTCTTATGTTTTAGGCTCCCGAAAAAAAGTTGTAACTTGTTGATATGGCTACGCCTAATCAATTCCTTTAAGTCATCCTCAATTATGCAGTCTCATACCTGCACAGTCTCTGAATCCCTCTCATTCTGGTGCGTATTCAGTTCATTCATGGGACCCTTCGCCTAGAAACCTGCCAGGAGCCGCTCCTTGTACGTGCTTTTCTTACACCTGCACCGGCGTCCACTCTTTGGGGCCGACGAGGGCGGGGAGTGGACGCCGGTGTAAGAGAAGCACGTACAAGGAGCGGCTCCTGGCAGGCTTCTGGCGAAGGGTCCCATGAATAAACCGAATACGCACCGAATGAGAGAGGACTCGAGACCGGCTGTCTTCGTGATGCGTGCGGATGTAGTGATTAAAATTAAGATAAAAATCAGTTGTCAGGCCCACTAGAAAATAAAAACCTTACAACTAGTTGTAGTTAGTAAGGGTCGATCCACAGAGAACCAATTCAATTAACACTATTAAACAATTCCCAATTTAGACTCTGATTAACAATAAACAGTAAAAAGGAGGTTTTGGAGTTTTGATGAACAATGAACAGCTTCAAAGATAACAATAAACAAACTGAAATCAACAATATAAGAAAATTGGTTAAGAGATTGAATCCACCACTAGATTTATATGATAATATAAATCCACATATCCTTTTTATTCTAACATGCTCAATTATGTTTTTATGCAATTGTGATATTAAATCTCTGTTTTCCTTACGTGTTGGCCAATTTAGCAACCGCTCAAATCAACTCCTAATCACTGATTAGTCATAAAGTAACCGCTCTTACAACTATCCAACAATTGCATTAAGATTTAGAAAACCAATTACACTAAGGTCTAATCACACACCGGGATTAAATTACTTAGAACATATATTTCTCTAGATCTAATACCGCAATGAACCAAGCATAATAAACCCAGATCTACCACTTTTATAAGCGGCAAATAGCACAAAGATAATTATACCCACATGAACATCATACATCCCACTAGATCTACTACCGCAACCGCGCATAATAAACCTAGATCTACTACTTTGAAAGTAGGAACAAGTACAAAAACCTTCATACCAACAATAGATTCGAGAAATATATGAATAAAAACATAAGCGTGTTGAAATAATCAAATATGCAAAGTTTACAACATTAATACTAGCGGTTTCATCACCCCCTTAACCAAGGGAGGTTTAGTTACACATAGCTAGAAAGAAATCACAAGAAAAACTATGAAGAAACAAGAAGAAACTATGAAGAAACAAGAAACTAAGAGAGAAAATGAAGGAGAGTTACATCTTGTTCATGATAAATGGTGCCTTTCATAGAAGTCTAAGGTAACAAAATGACAAAGGGAAGTGGGTGGATGAGTGGGTGAGTGAGTGGAGTGTTTGAGTGGATGGATTAGTGGGTTGGTTTAGTGGATTGGTTTAGTGGATGAGTTAGTGGAATGGTTGAGTGGTTGAATTAGTGAAAAATGCCAAAGGACTTTTGGTGAGTGGGAAATTATGGACATGAATGGGTGAGTGGATGGATTAGTGGATGAGTGGGTGGAGTGGTTAAGTGGTTGGATTAGTGTATGAGTGGATGAGTGGGTGAGTTAGTGGATGAATGGATGAGTGGATGAGTGGATTAGTGGATGGATGAGTGGATTAGTGGATGGTTGAGGACGAAAATTTCGTGTCTGACTTGGAAGCCAAAAACGACCCATTATACTTCAGAACCACGAAAAGTGTTCTTCATGAAAGTTGTAGATCCTTGTCTTGGCTATAAAATGGATAGCTGGTTCGTCCAATTTGGCTTCCTTAAGCCCAAGATATGTCCCAAATACCGTAGGTTGATCAAACCCAACTTCAGCACCTCTGTTCCGACTTGCAAGCTCAAAATGACCTACTAGACTTCTTTTTATGAAAATGTGTTCTTCATGAAAGTTGTTTATTTGGATCTTGACTATCCACTGTCCAAATTTCAGCCCATCTCCATTATTACATCTTGAGATATGATTTTATGAGTGCACACTGTTCGGATTCTACTGACAGAACCCGTATTCTGACTTCCATGTAAACTTAGGTCCCTTAGACATCTGAATCGGACTTGAGCTCTTCATCAAAGTTGTAGAGCTTCCTCTTAGCTTTCCTACAAGATAAAATTCATGATTTTCAGATATCAGGAACTCAAGTTATGACCAAAATACAGAAACAGTGTAAAATCTCAATAATGCTGAAAATATTCAATTAGGACCAATTTGAGCTCAAACTCACAAAATCATGTCAAACTCAATCAATTAAGAATATGGAGAGTGTAAATGACTAAATATAAGGGTTTCTTAATGAATAAAATATGTGTTTATCAAATTCCCCACACTTAGCTTTTTGCACTCCTGGGCAAAACTCAAGACCAAAATTTTACAATCAAGAAGAACAACCAAAGGTTCGAGGATCAAAACATTCATGAGTTAACAATTCTCCACATCTCAAACCATCAAGCAAGGTATCTTCAACATGAATCGAGAATGATAGATCTTCACAAGATTCCCTCTCAATCTCTCAAGTGTTTAAAGGGTAGGTATTTCACTCAATTCAACCCATGAAAATTGCACTACCATAAGCTTGCTTATCTTCTACTTCTCCACTACTCAAAACACATGCACACACAAATCATGAGGACTTTATTCAAGGTTGTAGTGAGGTCAAGGTAATAGGAGAGGATAAAATGGATATGAGAAGATAAATACTAAAGAGAATAAAAGCAAATGAGAATTTGAGTTCAAATAACAACGATAAAAGTTCATCCCAACTCTAGTGTATATCCCTTTACATATTCATTTCCCAATCCTTTTCTTTTTTTAAACACTTGGTTTTTTTTTTTTTCTTTTTTTTTTTTCTTTCTTTTTATATATATGAACATAACTATATACATACATTTTTTTTTTTGGGCACTCTTTTCTTTTTCAACAACCATTTTGTACACACACCTTCACACTTGTTCAAAAACTCATCCATTAACCAAGCTAATGTTCTTTTATTCCCTAAGGTAAAGTAAGAACACGATTTCTCATTTAAGACACATAATGAGCTAGAAACAAGGAATGGTCAAATAAGCTCAAAGGGGTTAAGCAAAGGAAAATATACAAGGTTGGCAAGAATCAGAGAATTTTCAAGAAGTCAAAAGAGTGCTTGATATCATATTGAAAACAAGGTTGGCTATTTGGTTAAACTAGCTAATTAAGAAAGAGGGCCTCAATCATGTTCATGCATGCAAGTGAAATGTAGCCTCAAAAAGAATCAAAGCAAGTTCTAGAGTGGTCATTAACATGAGTGAAAATCACACAAGAAAGAAGAGAATGGCATAAATGTTAAATCCATCCATTAGGCTCAAAATCTCACAAGGTATGCATCCATCAAACTCAATTCATCAATTCAATCATCCATCTCCAAGCATATCAGTTCAAGAAGGAGAAAAGTTATTCAATCATGCAATGATCTCTTTTTTTGTGTGTTTTTTTTTTTTTTTTTTTTTTTTTAACAACCAAAAGAAACATGCTAAAATCTCTCCCCACACTTAATATAAACATTGTCCTCAATGTGAAAGAGAGATATAGAAAAGAGCAACACAACCTGATAAGAAGTGAATCAACGCAAAGCAGAAAAGAAGCACACTGTCAGTTACGCATCACACCCTGAAAAGAAATCAAACAAGAAAACGTTAGTACTTCCACAATTTAATACTAATTAATTACTACCTAAAAAAAAACTCCTTACTCGCCACCAATTAAGATGCGTCTCAAGAGTAAAATTACTCCTTACTCTGCCATCACTAATTGGTTTAATAAGTCCATGACAATCATATCATACTTTCCAAACAAAACAACAAATTTTTTTTTTAATAAAATCAAACCCATTAAAGAGAAAGTGTCAGATCTGGCTTTTTTTTTTCTTGTTACTTCCTTCGCTGCTTCCTGTGGACCAATCTATCTGAGCTAATACCTTATCAGGCACATACTCAAAAGCTTCTAATTTATCAATGAGCTCATCAATAATGGAGGCGAGAGATAAGAAGTTGTCTTCAAGAAGGAGTGATAAATTTACTGTTCCATGACTTTGTCAAGAAAAAATAACAAAAGATCAAAGAAATTATTAACATTCAACAAACCAATGGGTTTATGGTGGATGTTCAGTTCAGCCCAAGAGACAATTTGAAAAATCTCTTCCAAAGTACCAAAACCACCTGGTAAGACAATAAATGCATCAGAATTGTCAACCATTGTTTTCATTCGTCCATGCATAGATGTTACCTGAATTTCTTCTCCAACTGTCTTTCCAGTGATGTTATTTTCAGCCAAAGGTTTAGGAATAACACCTAAAACTGATTGCCTCCTATAGAAGCAGCAAGTGATAAACCCCATTAACCCACGACAACCTCCCCATATACAAGATGAATATTCCTCGCGACAAGTGATCGACCAAGAGTGCTAGCTGCTTACAAACTCTAATCCCTTCCCATAACTCGACCCACAAAAAACACAGACATTTTTGAGGTTACGAATAGAAGGCCCCATTCTATACTCTTCCTCCCTTTGAGTGTTTCTGAGTTGAAGGAAAATGGAGAAAATGGAGTGTTTAAGTAGGAAAAAGAATGGAAAGGGGAATAATTGCACCTATGAGGGTAGGTTGGCTATTGTCAGAAAAGGTTGAAATTAAGAAACACAGAATCTTTTCTCCTCTTTTTTTTTTTACTTTTTTTTTTTTGACTTCAAGAAAACCATCAAGGTAAAGAAGTCTAGAAACCCCTGAAGGACCCTGCTCAAAGGATCGTCTGTACAAAAATTAAAATACAACAAAATGATACAAAGATAAAAGAAATAGAAAATGATGATATACCTGTATGTACAGTGTCCATGGCGTATCTTTATACTGCGCGTCATGAGTGCAGTAGACATCACGTCCTCTCTTTTTTTTTTTTTTTTTTTTTTTGTTTTTTTTTTTTTTTTTTTTGAGAGATGACATGAAGAAGAAGAAGATGATATGTACAGATTGTTTGTGAATGTGGCTCACATCCGCCTCTGGTTTAACGTCCAGTAACGGCTTAAACGTCTTCTATGAGTCGAGGATAAGCTTCCCATCCAATTTTCTTAAAAATTGGCAAACAGGGTCTTTTAGAGTCAGATTCCCAAGACTGTAGTGTTTTTCTTCATCCTTGAAGAGATTCCACAAATTAAGAATTTCATCCCGCATCAATCCATAAGAACGCGTCTCAAGAGTCAATAAGATATCATCTAATGACTCCTTACTCAGTCCATTCTTAATGAAGGATTTATTTGCGGAAATCATCCCCAAAGAACGGCATTGTCTGTTACAATTCCATCGTCCACATTTGTAACAGACTTGTAACCTTTTTGCTCTTCTCCTTTTAGAATATGAACTTCTTCCAAGACCTGGCATGTATGAGTCAAATGAAGTTGAAGACTCACCGCTAGTCGGACCTTCGCTTCAATTATCCATCGTACATCTTCGGCATACCTTTATGCATTAACGGTCTCAATCTTTCACATCGAACTTTGTAGATTTTTCTCGAGCATTTTGAGGAAGAGAAGGAAAATGTTTTCTCGGGTTTGAAAGAATGACATCCATTTTGAAGGAGAAGAAGGATTCAGTTATTTTGGGAAACCGAAAAATAAACCGACTTAAGAGTCACGAAGTACCGTATCCGCCACTTAAGCAAGCAACACAAAGAACTCAAGAACTTGGTTTTCCAGGAATGGTTAAGTCTTTGTCCATTAACTTTAAGCGCATTACCATTCCTAGGATCCTCAATATCTTCGGCCCCGAGAGGATACACGTGTTTGACAAAGAAAAGAACCGCGCCACCTAGATCTCAATTTTTTAAGGAGTAGGTGCGAGATGATAATCTCAAAGCAGAACCTTTTTGACCAATTTCCGTAACTTTTGCAAAAGGTGTAATGAGACCTTGAATAAAGTAGGCCAATAAAATCCATACTACAAGATTTTCGCGAGTTGTTGTCGTGAAGAAAAGTGACCTTCACATGCTTCCGAGTGACAAAATTTAATGGCACTACCTACCTTATTGTCGGGCACACAGCTTTTTTTTTTTTTTTTTAGAGATTCAAATGCTTACAACCAACAAACAGATAAAAACATAATCTAAGGAACTAATGAAAACACAAAATAAAAAGGGATAAAGAGAGCAAATCTGGTTGGGTTGCCTCCCAATGAGCGCTTAGTTTATTGTCCTCAGCCCGACATGATGATACTTTCACTGCTCCTCATATTGTGGAAGGATGAGGGTCATCACTTCCATCTCTGCACTGTCAGGAAGTTCATGATATGGTTTGAGACGATGACCATTGACCTTAAATGCTTTGCCAGAATTTTCACTCCTGATCTCAACTGCACCAAAAGGAAAAACATTAGTTACCACAAACGGCCTAATCCACTTAGAACGCAGTTTACCTGGAAATAATTTGAGTCTTGATTGGAATAGCAGGACTTTTTGTCCTCTGTGAAATTTCTTTCTGGAAATCAATTGGTCGTGGAATGCCTTAGCTTTAGTCTTATAAATCAGGGCATTCTCAAAGGCCTCATTTCTTAGTTCTTCTAATTCTTTGTAATGGAACTTCCTTTGCTTTCCAAGCACCTTCCAATTCCATATTAACTTGTTTAATGGCCCGATAAGAATCGATGTTGCAACTCACGGGCAAATGATGGGCTTTCCATACACCAACCGAAATGGTGACATACCGATGGGAGTCTTATAGGCAGTCCTATAAGCCCATAAAGCATCTTCAAGTCGAGTGCTCCAATCCTTTCTTGAGGGATTCACTTGTCTTTTCAAGGATTGACTTAATCTCCAGGTTGGACACTTCAGTTTGCCCATTTGTCTGTGGATGGTAAGGAGTGGAAATTTTGTGCATTACTCCATATCTCTTCAATAGAGTATCAAAGGTTTTGTTGCAGAAATGGGTCCCTTGGTCACCGATGATAGCCCTTGGGGTCCCGAACCTGGAGAAAATATGTGACTTAACAAAATCGCAATGATTTTAGAATCATCGGATCGAGTGGCTTTTGCTTCCACCCATTTAGACACATAATCAACGAGATAAAAGAATGTATGTGAAACCAAATGAAGGAGGGAATGGTCCCATGAAATCAATACCCCACACATCAAAGAGTTCCACAAAAATGATCGGAGTCCGAGGCATTTGATTACGAGGACCAATATTACTGTTCTCGACGACGGCGGTCACAAGACTTACGAAGTTGTAAGCGTCTTTGAAAATTGAAGGCCAATAGAAACCACTTTGTCAAGCACTTTATTGGTTTGTCCTTTTACTGCCAAAGTGTCCTCCACATGCATAGGTGTGGCAAAAGGAGAGGATGGAGTGTGTCTCAGAATCAGGAATGCACCTCCTAATGACTTGATCTGCACAATGCTTCCATAAGTACGGGTCATCCCAGATATAGTATTTACAGTCACTCCTTAATTTATCTCTTTGGGCCTTGTTCAAATCTTCCGGAAAGTCCTTAGTAACCAGGTAGTTAACAATGTCAGCATACCAAGGGATTATGGTGTTGACAACCATCAAATATTCATCCGGAAAAGTCTCCATGATAGGCATTTCTTCCTCTTCAGTTACCAATCTACTCAAGTGATCGGCCACCAAGTTTTCGCTCCCTTTCTTGTCTTTAATCTCCAAGTCAAATTCCCGGAGCAATAAAATCCATCGGAGCAATCTAGGCTTTGCTTCTTTCTTTGTTAGAAGATACTTCAAGGCTGCATGATCTGAAAACACAATCACTTTAGAACCAATTAGATATGATCTAAACTTTTCTAAAGCAAATACAATGACTAGAAGTTCCTTTTCTCGTGGTTGAGTAATTAAGTTGAGCATCATTTAGAGTCCTTGATGCATAGTAAATGGCATAAGGAACTCTATCAACTCGTTGTCCCAAGACACTCCTACCGCAAAGTCACGGCATCACACATTAGTTCAAAAGGTAACTCCCGGTTAGGTGGCACGATGATAGCGCAGCAGTTAACAACTTCTTGAGTTTATTGAAAGCTTCCATACATTTCTCATCAAAGTTAAAATTAACATCTTTTTGAAGAAGTCGCAAAGGGGCAATGAGACTTTAGAAAAGTCTTTAATGAATCTCCGGTAGAAACACTGCATGACCAATAAAAGAACGAATCTCCCGCACACTAGTGGGTGGTGGCAAAGAATGCATGAGTTCTACCTTAGCTTTATCTACTTCAATTCCCCTAGCAGAAATTACATGACCTAACACAATACCTTCATTCACCATGAAATGACATTTTTCCCAATTCAAGTACCAGGTTAGTGTCAATGCATCTTTTAAGCACTAAAGTTAAATGTTCCAAACAATTTTCAAAATCATTTCCAAAGACACTAAAGTCATCCATAAAAACCTCAATGATGTTTTCAATGTAATCGAAAATATACTCATCATGCATCTTTGGAAAGTTCTGGTGCATTGCAGAGTCCAAAAGGCATTCGCCTATATGCAAAGGTACCAAATGGACAAGTGAATGTAGTCTTGTCTTGGTCTTCGGAGCTATGGCAACCGATCGATTGTAACCGAAAAACCATCCGAGAAAACAATAATAAGAATGACCACTAATCTTTCTAACATTTGATCAATGAAAGGTAAAGGAAAGTGGTCTTTTCTCGTGGCGGCATTCAACTTCCCGTAATCAATACAAACACGCCACACATGTCTCGTAACCTAGTGGGAATAAGCTCATTTTCAGCATTTCTTACCACGGTAATTCCAGATTTCTTTGGTACTACCAGGACCTGGGCTTACCCACTTCTTTGTCGAAATGGGGTAGATCACCCCCACACTTAGGAGCTTCAAGTATCTCCTTTTCACAACCTCCATCATGGGAGGATTCAATCTCGTTGAGGGTCTCTCACAGTTTAGTATCCTCCTCCATTAATATCTGTGCATACAAACGGAGGGACTAATACCCTTGATATCGGCTATTGACCAACCAATGGGTGTCTTATGTTCCGCAAAACAGACTACCAGTTTCTCTTCTTGCTCTTGGGTGAGTGACTTTGCAATTATTCTTTGGAAGGGTGTCCTTCTCCCCAAGAAGATGTATTTAAGATGATCGGTAGTGCTTTCGGGCCCAATTCGGTGCCTGCACAAATGAAGGTTGAGGTATATTAGTAGTAACAAGGTAAATCAATAAAAGTTACCTCATGCTCTTACGGGTGGAAGAGAGCTCTTGTAAGGCGGCAACAATTTCATCAATGTCTTCACTCCATGGCTCTTCTTCACTCTTCTTCTTTTCCTCCTGTACATCTAAGCTATGAGTTAGAATTGTATCAAGAGCATCAAAATGGTCGGTATCAAAAGCTCGAAATTAAAGAATCAAAAGGATCAAAAGAATCAATTAAACAAGCGAGTGCACATCACTTGGGTATCTCATAGCTTCAAAAATATTGAATCTAATTAATTCCCCATCAAATTCCATTGTTAGAATTCTCGAGTGCACATCAATTTTTGTCCGTGCGGTCTTCAAAAATGGTCTTCCTAGCAAGATAGGAGCAGATTTGGGAGACTCATCCTCTTCCATGTCCAAAACATAGAAGTCGCCAGAAATACTAATTCATTCACCTGTACCAAAACATCTTCAACCACACCCTTAGGGTATGCATTAGATCTATCGACCAATTGAATAACAACACCAAGTAGGTTCCAAAGGACCCAGTATAAAGATGCATAAATAGAATATGGCATGACATTTATAGATGCACCTAAATCAAGCATTGCCCTTTCAAACCTTGTGTTACCTATAGTGCATGGAATGGTGAATGTGCCGGGGTCCTTACATTTGGTTGGGAGTTTCTTTTTAATTACAAAGTGAAACATTTTCTCCCACTTGGACCTTTTCATTTCCTTTTAACTTCCTCTTGTTAGTGCATAATTCTTTCGAAATTTTGCATATCTAGGTACACAGCGCTTAATGGCATCTAACAAAGGGATATTAACCTCTACCTTCCTAAAAGTCTCAAGTATTTCTTTTTACGCTTCTTCTTTCTTGGTTTTAACCAACCTACTAGGAAAAGGAGCTTTAGTGACATATTTAGGAAGGGGTTGAAATACTTACCTTAGGGGTTTTGGAAGTTTGCCCCTTATCATTTGCTTCTTTGGGTGGTTCATCCTTCTCTTGAATGATTGGTGGAAGAGAGGTAGGCTCATCCATCGTCTTTCCGCTTCTTAATGTGACAAACACTAGCATTTTCCTCGGATTCACTACATTTGTGAGGGTAGTTTCCTGAAGCTTGGCTTTGAAACTTGTTGAATTCTCGTGGACAAGCTGCCTATCGATTCTCGCAAGTTATTGATTGGATCCTTGTTTCTTGTTTGAAACTTTGTATAGTTGCATTTGTTTCTTGTTGGGGCGCAAATTATTAGTGGCCATTTGTTTTACTAGCTCCTCTAATGAAGGCTCGATTGCTTAGGAGCTTGAACTTCTTCTTGTCTACGAGGGAAAGGTACTTGCCTTTGTTGGAATCTGGAGGTCCATAATTTGGAGGTTGATTTTGAGGTTGCTTTGCATAGCTGAAATTTGGATGATCCCTCCAACCCGGATTATATGTGTTTGAGTAGGGGTTGTAATTTTTGAAAGTCCAAGATATCCCCCTACTTGCTCTTACCTCCTCATTTGTGTCTTCTTGGAGAGTGGGACACATATCGGTGGGATGTCCGGATGAACAACAGATCCCACAAGCATGAACTCGGTGCTTTACCGAATCCATTAACCATTTGAACCATAGTAGTCAATTGAGTCATTTCTTTGTTGTATCTTGGTTGTCTCTACTTCTTTCACGCTCTTACTCCAGTGTCATTTCTAGAGTAGAATTGTTGAGTATTGGCGGACCATTCTTGAGATCAAGTTTCTAGCTTCTTGAGGAGTTTTATCAATCAATGCTCCTCCGCTAGCAAAGATCAATCATGTTGCGATCCATCACTTGTAAGCCTTCATAGAAATCTTGAATTAAAAGTTGCTCACTTATTTGATGATGAGGCGGCTGAAACATAGCTTCTTAAATCTCTCCCGGTAGTCATGGAGTGATTCCCCATGCCTTTGTTGAATACCACTGATTTCTTTTCGATTGTTGCAGCTTTTGAGGCGAGGGAAGTATCTGTCTAGGAAAGTTCGGGCCATGTCCCGCCATGATTGGATGGATCGGGTGGAAAGTAGTAAAGCCACTCCTTAGTGAGTCTTTCAATGAGAATGGAAAAGCTCTCAACTTGACTTGCTCTACATGAATTCTGCGGGTTTCATGCTAGAACATACCACATGGATTTCCTTCAAGTGCTTGTTGGGGTCCTCTCGGGTAATCCATTGAAAGATGGCAAGAGATGGATTAAACCGAATTTCAATTCAAATGCCTCTTCATTTTCAAGAATGTCTATGCAAAGAGGTTGTTGATCTAGATCTGGAGCACCCAATGCCCTTAAAGTGTTTTACGCCATTGTCACTTCTTCGGATATTTCGGATGGCTCAAATGTCTACGAACTTGATAGATCAATGTAACGGGCAGCTTCAATGTCGGCGGTGTGAGTTGGAAGTTAGCTAGGATGGAAGGAAATTGAGGATGTGAAGTGAGTTGATCAATATAGTTCCTCAAATTTAGCAATCCTTCGTCTACTCCTTCAAAGGACATCAACACCTACAAAACACTCAGAAAGAAAGATTAAAAATAAAATAAAATAAAATAAAATAAAAACAGAATAAAAATAGGAAATAAATTAATAGTGTAATTGAAAAAATTGGTTCCCAAGCAACGCGCAAAAAATTCGATGCGTGCGGATGTAGTGATTAAAATTAAGATAAAAATCGGTTGTCAGGCCCACCGAGAAAATAAAAACCTTACAACTAGTTGTAGTTAGTAAGTCGATCCACAGAGAACCAATTCAATTAACACTATTAAACAATTCCCAATTTAGACTCGATTAACAATAAACAAGATAAAAGGGGGTTTTGGAGTTTTGATGAACAATGAACGACTTCAAAGATAACAATAAACAAATGAAATCAACAATATAAGAAAATTGGTTAAGAGATTGAATCCACCACTAGATTTACATTATCATATAAATCCACATATCCTTTTTATTCCAACATGCTCAATTATGTTTTTATGCAATTGTGATATTAAATCTCTGTTTTCCTTACGTGTTGGCCAATTTAGCAACCGCTCAAATCAACTCCTAATCACTGATTAGTCATAAAGCAACTGCTCTTACAACTATCCAACAATTGCATTAAGATTTAGAAAACCAATTACACTAAGGTCTAATCACACACCGGGATTAAATTACTTAGAACATATATTTCTCTAGATCTAATACCGCAACCGCGCATAATAAACCCAGATCTACCACTTTTATAACCGGCAAATAGCACAAAGATAATTATACCCACATGAACATCATACATCCCACTAGATCTACTACCGCAACCGCGCATAATAAACCTAGATCTACTACTTTGAAAGTAGGAACAAGTACAAAAACCTTCATACCAACAATAGATTCGAGAAATATATGAATAAAAACATAAGCGTGTTGAAATAATCAAATATGCAAAGTTTACAACATTAATACTAGCGGTTTCATCACCCCCTTAACCAAGGGAGGTTTAGTTACATATAGCTAGAAAGAAATCACAAGAAAAACTATGAAGAAACAAGAAGAAACTATGAAGAAACAAGAAACTAAGAGAGAAAATGAAGGAGAGTTACATCTTGTTCATGATAAATGGTGCCTTTCATAGAAGTCTAAGGTAACAAAATGACAAAGGGAAGTGGGTGGATGAGTGGGTGAGTGAGTGGAGTGTTTGAGTGGATGGATTAGTGGGTTGGTTTAGTGGATTGGTTTAGTGGATGAGTGAGTGAAATGGTTGAGTGGTTGAATTAGTGAAAAATGCCAAAGGACTTTTGGTGAGTGGGAAATTATGGACATGAATGGGTGAGTGGATGGATTAGTGGATGAGTGGGTGGAGTGGTTAAGTGGTTGGATTAGTGTATGAGTGGATGAGTGGGTGAGTTAGTGGATGAATGGATGAGTGGATGAGTGGATTAGTGGATGGATGAGTGGATTAGTGGATGGTTGAGGACGAAAATTTCGTGTCTGACTTGGAAGCCAAAAACGACCCATTATACTTCAGAACCACGAAAAGTGTTCTTCATGAAAGTTGTAGATCCTTGTCTTGGCTATAAAATGGATAGCTGGTTCGTCCAATTTGGCTTCCTTAAGCCCAAGATATGTCCCAAATACCGTAGGTTGATCAAACCCAACTTCAGCACCTCTGTTCCGACTTGCAAGCTCAAAATGACCTACTAGACTTCTTTTTCTGAAAATGTGTTCTTCATGAAAGTTGTTTATTTGGATCTTGACTATCCACTGTCCAAATTTCAGCCCATCTCCATTATTACATCTTGAGATATGATTTTATGAGTGCACACTGTTCGGATTCTACTGACAGAACCCGTATTCTGACTTCCATGTAAACTTAGATCCCTTAGACATCTGAATCGGACTTCGAGCTCTTCATCAAAGTTGTAGAGCTTCCTCTTAGCTTTCCTACAAGATAAAATTCATGATTTTCAGATATCAGGAACTCAAGTTATGACCAAAATACAGAAACAGTGTAAAATTTCAATAATGCTGAAAATATTCAATTAGGACCAATTTGAGCTCAAACTCACAAAATCATGTCAAACTCAATCAATTAAGAATATGGAGAGTGTAAATGACTAAATATAAGGGTTTCTTAATGAATAAAATATGTGTTTATCATGCTGGTATGAGACTGCATAGTTGATGATGGCTTAAATGAATTGATTAGGCATAGCCATATCAACAAGTTGCAACTTCTTTTCGAGAGCCTAGAACATAAGAACTCCATGGTTAAGCGTGCTTGACCTGGAGCAATTGTGGGATGAGTGACCTCTTGGGAAGTTTCCTAGGATGTGTGTGAGTGAAGACAAAGCACGCTAAAAAGACCCGTGTTGGTTTGTGGAGACACTCATCAATCCTACAAGCAGTCCCGGGATGTTACACTGTGATGTCTACCACTCACTTAGCCATGAAGTTCTTCAACAAAAACAATGAGATTGTCATGGTCAAAGAGGACCAGATCATGGCACGCAAATGCTATAATGAGAGCCTCAAAATTAGCAGGACTCATAAGAAAATAGAAGCCAACACATCTAGCCTGGTCCTAGACTAAGTCAACATTCTCATAACTGAGTTAGATGTATGGGAAGAGATCCGGGGCACCAAACCCTAGTCAGAGGGTGAATTATAGTCATTCCAACTTGGCGTCAAGCCAGGTCAAGTCACTAAGATTAGGGCAAACTTGGTGGAAGAAGAGAGGCGCCAGTTGATTGAGCTCTTGGTGAAAAACAAAGACCTTTTCACCTAGATGTCCTCTAACATGCATGGACTTGACCCCATCTTCATCTATCATCGCCTATCTATAAGGAAGGATGTGAGGCTGGTCTTCTAGAAGAAGAGAAATGTTAGGCAAAAAAGACAACTGGCTGCCGAAGAACAAGTCAATGAGCTGCTAAATGTCAGCTTCATTAGGGAGATAGCTTACACAACATGACTATCTAATGTAGTTTCAGTGAAGAAATCAAACGGAAAGTGAAGAATGTGTGTGGACTACACGAATTTAAATAAAGTTTGCCCTAAAGATCAATACTCACTACTCAACGTGGATAAACTGGTTGACAGCTCCTCCGGTTTCTGTTTGATGTCATTGATGGACGCACACTCTGAGTACAATCAGATCCCAATATATCCCAGAGATGAAGACAAAGCCATTTTCATCACAAAAAAGGCAAGCTACTGCTTCAGGGTTATGCCATTCAGATTAAAAAAATGTAGGAGCCACAAATCAGAGAATGATGAATAAGGTTTTCGAGGGCCAAGTGGGTAAAATAGTGGAGGTATATATTGATGATATGATAGTAAAAACCCCATAAGTCGGATCACACATCTCGGAACCCGATGAGGTATTTGGAAAATTCCAGAAACATAACATAAGGCTCAATCTAGAGAAGTGCACCCTCAAGGTCTAATCAGGTAAATTCTTAGGCTTCATGTTGACTCAGTGCGAAATTGAGACAAATCCAAACAAATGTCAAGCAGTGCTCAACATGCATAGCCCGCAGAATATCAAATAAGCAATAATTAACAAGCCGGATTGCATCCCTCACACATTTCCTTGCCAAAACTGCTTACAAATCTCTTCATTTCTTCAAACATCTCAAAAAAGGGAAAGATTTTGAATGGACTCAGGAGTATGAAGATGTCTTTACATCCCTAAAAAAATTTTTATCCTCCTCTCCCCATACATATAAGACCGAAACCTAGTGAGACACGGTACGTGTACTTCTTAGTTCATGAAGAGGTTATAAGTTCAGTGCTAATCAAGGAGACAACAGAAGGGCAGAAGTCGATCTACTTTGGGAGCAAGGTGCTGCAAGGACTTGAGCTTCACTACTAGAAAATAGAAAAGGTTGCATTCGCACTCATCACCACGGCTAGAAGACTCAAACAATACTTTCAATTTCATCCTGTGGTAGTGAGGACGGACAACATATCCGTTAGATACTACACAAGCCAAACCTAGCAAGAAGAATGATCGTCTGGTCCTGTAACACCCTCCTTAGGACATCACATTTCCGACTCCCGACTCATAATCTGAAAATCAATTTGTAAAAGGTTTGAGTTACGAAAATATGGGTTTCAAAATTACTTCTTTACTAAAACGTAAATTTACTGAAAATATTAGGTAATATTAAAAATCATATTTCAACTATTCATTATGCAATATTGACACCAATTAATATTTCACAATTTAAAGAGAAATATAAAATTAACAGACTCTTTTTTTTAACAGTAGCAAACCCTATAACGGGTCCTACTTAATAACGCTTGCATACAACACTAACGAGAAACTTTAACATACTTATTCCTTTTTTCTCGTCCATCTTGATGCATCGGACATCCGTTCCTTTGTAAACACCGCACACCTTCGAGTCTGAATGTCCACTCCTTATTGTTGTCACCAATCTCAGAGTATCCATCCCCCGTTATGTCTAAGACAACTCGATCCTTCTATTATTTAATTTTAACAGTACAGACACAGCAAAATACCATAATAAAGAGGTGAGATCACCTACACCAATACCAATATGGCAGCACAGAGATAACACAAGCTGCATATCATATAGATAGATCATACCACAATTATGATCATGTCATCAACATTAATCAACTATCATCATCCAATCATTTATCAGTTCAATTATCATAAACAATAATTACGATAATGCCCTCAGCATTATCATCATCATCATCCAAGTATTCAAAACAATTGTCATAGCCAATATTCCTCATAATATATCACATGAGATATAAATATACTCATATAATGCATGTGCATTTAGACTCAATGTTCTACTCCATGGAGCTAAACTGGTCGGAGAAATAATCGAAAAGATCAGCCGGTTTGGTGCCACCACATGCCTCAGACCACGTCTGCTATAATCCTCATTTTGATTTTGCACATCTAGCATATACACGATAGTCTTTATCAGATCTTGAATAAGAATAGTGTCTCGTTCAGGATCATCGGTGTGTTGCATCGGTCTAATCTACGGGAAGAAGCGCGACCAACCACCCGTGTAAGCAACCCGCACCTCGATGCCCCCAAGGTCAACAAGTGACTTACATTACACATATCGCACCCACTCAAGAGGTGTGTTTCTCCTAGGCAATCAGCCATATCCAGTCCTCATCGGACCATTCCAATGCATGTATAATGCAGCAAATACCAATCACATGTATAATACTAATCATAGGTATATCTCATAATTTCTCAAATATAGTTTATACAATGCACGAATATATTAGTGCAAGTCCAACCACAAGGGCCATTCTTTTCAAATTCGTTTGTTCAATTAAATCATATGTCTCAACGCATATTTTTTCCAATGCATCTAAAATGCACCACTTGCCAATAACAGGCAAAACTCGTTTTCACAAACAGTGTCCATACACTGGTTTTATAGTAATCATACTGTATTTTTCAATAACAAAATCATGTTATCATGTTTTCATAGTTGTAAAACACTTTTACCGTATTTTCACAATCGCGTAACATTTACATTACGTTTTCACAATCCAAAAACGTTTACATATGTTTTTCACAATCTGTATAACACTTCTTTTACATTTTCACAATACCGTAACACTTTTGTTACGTTTTTAAAATTCCAAAATGTTTTTATTGCGTTTTTCACAATCTGTAACACATCTTGTCACGTTTACAAAATTTCGTAATATTTACATTACATTTACAAAATACCACAACTCTTACACTTGACTTTTAAACCACATACAAATTTTTCAATGTTTTTCTCAATCGCGTAAAAATATCGTTTCTCAAATCGCATAGTATTTTTCATTTGTTTCAAAATCGCGTAACTTAAAAATCATTCTTTTAAGTCGCGTAAATCATTTTTCATCATTCTCAAAATATTTAAAACACTTTCCAAATCTCACAATGAGTTTTTGTCATTTTCACAATCGTGTAAAAATATTCTATCACTTTTAAATCACATATTGATTTTTCAATAGTAGTTCAAATTACGTAAAATATTTAAGCGTAATTCAAATCGCGTAGAAATATTTTCTTGTATTTCAAATCGTTTTTAAGATCGTAAAATATTTTTCAACATTTTACAATCACGTAAAATATTCCTCAATATTCAAACATTATTTTGAACTTAAATAAATTAATATCATTTTCAACACATTTTTCAAATTGCGTAAAATTATTTTACAGCATTTAAAATCGTTTTTAAGCTACGCAAATAATTTTTACCACAATTTCATTCTGAAAAAATATTTTTAACCTTCAAAAATTCCTTTTCAACTTTTCTCAAAATAATATAACTTTATATTTCATTTAATATATTTTTTTCTTAAGAAAATCTTTTTCCATGATTCTTACTTCAAGAAATTCTTTTTAAATATAACCACAAAATCACTTTTCAATTAATTTAAATCAATGTTTCAAACTTTAAGAATTTCTTAACGTACTTCAAAACTCGAAAATCAGTTATACGTTAGTAAATTTTTAAAATACCATTATATTCTCTATTTTTCCCAAATCATTTTCAAAATCAACCTTCCTCAAAATAAATTGAAACTCAAACATTTTCAACCTCTCTTTGTTTTCCGTTACGAAAGTTTCTATTCTTTCAAGTGATAAAATGCTCTAATTCCCTTTCCAAATTTTTTGTATTAAATCAATTATATTTTCACTTGGAAAATCACTTTGTCTCATCAAAATCAAGGCATTACAAGCCTTCAAAACGCGATAGACGTAGTATTGAAAATTATCAAAACATTTTTCCTTCTAAGTCAATATGGTTTTATACAAACAAAACCATTAAAATTTTGCTTTCAAAACCGTAAGACTTATGGTCATAAAAACCAAACCCATTTGTTCAAATTCATTTTCACTTTCTTTGCAAATCCTTTTTCACTTTCTTTGCAAATCCTTAAAATCAACGTTTGCCCGTTTCATTCAAAACTCATGTTTAGAAAAACACTTAGGATCTTTTTACACAAAATAAATCAATACAAATCCCTTCAAAAACCGTGTTCATGTACTCTTTGAAAAATAAATCCTTTGTTTATTTTCCTTATTTTTCTAAACATCTCATTTCATCATCCATGAAAATATTAATTTGTGAACACCTATCTTGAGGTGTCTTAACCGAAATTCACCATGTTCTAGGGACCAAAAATTAATTCTCTTGTTCTTGAGAAATTTTAACATAAACTCTAATCATGAGTGTCAAAACCGTGACCACTATTCCTTTGGCCATTGGAGCCAAAAATTAATTTCCTTTCCATCATCAAATCATGGCATACACATATATATTTCATCATATATACCATAAGCATGCCATAATCAAAAGCAATAAATCATGCAAATCATACAAAGCATGAACAAATAAATCAAACAAATAAACACCCACAAATAATTACATGACCATGGATATGAATCCTCACATGGATTCACTATCCATCAAATATAAAACCATCTCTCACTACCATACTAGGTTGGTGAGATGGATCTCCCTCTTACCTGATCTCCCTCTTACCTCTTGAAGATCCTCAAAAGCTCTTTGTTTTGCTTCTTTTTCCAAGTCCTTCACCACCAAGGGCTTCTCAAATACAAAACAAAATACATAAAAATTAGTATACTAAGCTTGATTAAGAGGAACCATGGATCAAACATGGTTTAGATCATGAAAAAGAAGAGAAGAAATGAAGTTTCCTTACACTTCACTACAAATACCCTATAACTTTGATCTTGAAGGAAGTCCATGAAGATGAATGATTTAGAAGAAATCTCCAACATGAAAGTTGCTTAGAATATCATGTAGATTCAAGATCTATGGTTAGATAAAATTAAAGAGTGATGGAAGGCATATCTACGGTGCTTGACCGAATGGTGTTTCTTGGAGAAGAGAATGGAGTTTTTGTATTTTGTTTTGGAGGAGATGATGAATAGAAAGACAATTATGATACAAATAATAGAAACCAACAATTTTGACCCCTTTAGAGTGCATGGCCGTAGCTATGCTTGGAAAGAAAGAAGAGAATATTTTTGCTTCTTGAAAATGGTCAATAATGACCAATAATGACCAAGACAACATATAATTGGTGTCTTGAAACTTGGCTAATTTCTTACACCATCATAAAACCGTCCCCCCTCCTTCATGCTCTCCTTGAGTGACTAATCTCCTAACCACCATTATTTGAAGATTTCTAGCCATTGATTAATTGATGGTTAGGATTTAGGTAGACTTTTGATTTTAGAAGACTTAATCTGCGCCAGTCGTTGGATCTTTCTCCTTTAAATTCTAACCATTAGATGTGTCTCCAAAATGAAGGGTCAAGATTACTCCTTCTTACTTTTAATCCAAGGGTCATAATTAGTCTTTGCTACTTTTTAAGACTAATTCTCCACCATTGATTAAATTTACATCCAATGGTCATAAATGGTCCTTGTTACTTTACAAGACCAAATCTCCACCCTTGATTAATTCTTCATCCAATGGTCATAAATGGTCTTTGTCACTTTTTGAGACCAAATCTCTACCATTGATTAAATCCAAATCCAATGGTTATAAATGGTCATAGTCATTTTATAAAACTAAATCTCTACCCTTGATTTAATCTCCATCTAACGGTTGTAAATAATCCTATTTACTTTTAAGATCAAATCTCCACCGTTGATTAAATCAAGATCAAGTCTCCATCGTTAATTAAATCAATGGTGGATATCCAAACCACCAATGTTGACTTAAGCAATATAATTTCTATTTTTATCTACTAAAACCCCACGAAAGATTATATTTACTGTATTTTTATCGTCGATAAATAAATACAAGATCAAAACACAATCAAGAAATTTTCTAAAAAAGCTGTTTTCGGATTCGGGTTTAGTAAGATCCCTGTCTCTCGTCTAAATAAGTACAAATTTTTCTATGCGTAGAAAAATTTTTACTTTATGGGACCCACTGGGCCCACGTAAGGTCACCTGGGCCCACATAGGACTATCTAGGCCCACATACAGTCAAAAAAATTCATAATCATCTACAAAAATCACAAATATTAGAAAACGTATGAAAATCAAGTCAGATTATTAAAAATAATTAACAGTCAAGAGAAATAAATATTTAAAGATTTTCTCCGGCCCGAAAATTATTATTTTCTTAACACGGAGTAAATCACTCAAAACGATCAAATACGCTGACGGAATAATCAAAATAATTTTATAGCAAACAGAAATTACTAAACAGTAAAATTCTGTTAACTGTCAAAATTATTGTTTAAGAGATACGGAAATTCAGGGTGTTATAGGTCCATTGAGTTTTCTGAGTTTAGGGTCGCGTATGAGCCTTGGCTAACAATTAAGGCTCAGGCACTGATCACACTCAAAGAATAACGCAATAATTGTAACACAATTTTTGGGTGTCGATTCCACAGAGAGATAAATTAAAAGAATAGTTAAAGAAACTAAAAAAAATATTAAATGATTAAAAGTAAATAAAGATTAATTCAAATGCAAAATTAAGTAAAGTAAAGTAAAACAAATTTTGTTTTTACTAGATGTAAGATGATTAAGGTTCAAAATTGACCAAAATTAATTTTAACATTAACTATGTTAAATTATTATACCCAAATAATTTAAGCTCATTAACATCTAACGACAATCATATGTTCACGAAAAATATATAAAAAAACATTAAAAGTAATAATCAAATGTATAATAAATTTTTTTAATTAATATTAAATTATCAAATCATCAAATGTATCCCAATAAAAAAATTAATTAATATCCAAAATTATCACTAACATTCATATAATACAAATAAATTATAAAATATGAAAAAAAATATGGTCAACTCATCTTAAAATTTATTCATATAATCGATAAGAAAATAAAATCAATAAATATTAACTTTTAAAATTGCATAAAAATAATTCAGCATAATAATATTAAAATAGTCAAAGTTTCATTATTTTCGTAATATAAAAAATTTAACAAGATATAATAAAATTAAAACACAATAAAATTATCTCTATAATATTTTCCATTGTAAATAATTTCAAATTATGTTGCACCGCATCACTGTAATTTCTTCAAATCACGTGTGCAACGTCCTTTGAATCTTTTCTCTCTCTTAAACAACGTGCTACTCTCACATCAATTCTCCAATTTGTTTCTTTTACTCTAATCTTCTGTGCAGGTTTTTTCTTTGTTGGGCACGGTGCTGCAACACTCCTCAATTGCTGATCTTCTTTTATAGGTTGCTGGCAACAACTTTTAGTATTATGTTTTTTTAAAAAAAAATTTATTATTTGTTTGCACCGCTTCCTTTATTATTTGAGCTCCAATTAAATCCTCTTTTGAATTTGGCTAGATTTTAAATTGCTCTTAATAAATTCTAAAATTAAACATAAAAATCTAATCAAGAGTATTTTAAAATAAATAAAAATTTAATTTAAAAATTGGTGTAATGTGTATTGTAAATTAAAATTAAGAACAAAATCAATTGCTAAGTTCCATAAAAAATATAAAAATCTTGTAACTAGTTATAGTTAGCAATGGTCGATGCACAGAGAACTAATTCACTTAACATTATAATTTGAATCCTAATTTAAATACTCAAAACAGTAAACAATAAAACGATGATTTTGTTTGTTAAAATAAAAACAGAAATTGAATCTAAAACAAAAATAGTAAATACAATTTGGAAAATCAATTAAAAGATAATGATTAAGAGATGAAATCCACCACTAGATTTATATGATTATGCTAGCCCACATATCCTTTATACCAACATGATTAATTATGTTTTTATGTGATTGTGAGATTAATTCTCTATTTTTCTTAAGTTTTGGTTAATTCAACAACCGCTCAAACTAACCCTAATCAATAGTTATTTGAAAAGCAACTGCTTTTACACATACCTATTGATTGTATTAAGATTTAGAAAATCAATTACACTAAGATCCAATCACACACCAGGATTAAATTACTTAGATCATATGTCTCACTAGTCCTACCACCGCAATTGCGCATATCAATCCTAGTTTTACCACTTTCGAAATTGGCAAAGAGTATAAAAACCTTTATACTAAATTAAGAACAAAAACATATGAATAAAAATACAATTGTATTGATATAAAGAAATATGCAAGAATCACATAATCAAAACTAGGGTTTCATCTTCCCTTAACCATATAAGAAAACTAGTCACATATGGCAAATTCAAAACCAAAAGAATAACAGAAGAAAAACATTGTTAAGAATAGAAGTGCAGAAGAAAACTAAAGATCAAACTAGTTTCTAAAGGTTAGGGATGATTGATCTCCGATTGCTTGAACCCGAGACTCCAATCTTCGATCCAATCTCCTTCTCCCTTGTTCTTGGTCTTCTCCTCAGCCTCATGGCAGTTTCCCAGTCTAGACTCTCTGTTTTAGGACCCTAGGCAACCCTATTTATAACTTTGGATACCTAACACATCATTAGAATTCGTATCTAATGTTCTGATGCGACGAGATGGGCCGTGTCGTATGACATGGCCTACCCCGTGTTAGATTCTGGTAATACAAATTCAAGTGAAGTGCAAGTCACAGAGAAACACGGCCCACCCCATGTCATATGATACGGGCCGTGTTGTCAAGTGAGCTCAAAACTGGATCTTCTTGTGAAGACAGAGACGTACACGGCCTAACCCGTGTCAGATGACACGAGCCGTGTTGTTGGTCAGGTCCATGTTGAAATTCCAGAGAAGGGCACGACCTACCCCGTGTTAAATGACATGGGCTGTGTCACTCACTTTCTTTATATTCAACCTTCTTTCTTTACTTCTAGGGGTGATATTGATCTCCTGAAAAATACAATGCAATTATGAGTGCTTATAAACATATTTAAGCATAGTTTCACAATAAAAATTCGATTAAACTTCATATCTACAAACTTAACAAAAAGTTAACAATTAAGCACACATGAAGTCCAATTAGATAAAACATAAGACACTCAAGATATGGAAATAATCGACCGATAAAAAATATACATTAATTCTAATAATTTTTATTCATATTTCAACATTTTAGTCTAATAATAAAATATTTAGAGAGTACTTTCGTACACTCATCAGGTGCTTTCAGATTTCCTAACTGAACTAACATTGGACCCCTGCAACCTTAAGAGAATCTCATGGACCATATTCATCGATGGATCCTCGAACCCCAAGGGAAGTGGTGCTAGGGTGATCTTGGAGAATTTTGAAGGAGTAACAAGTGAGAATTCCCTACTTCAAATACTTAGGCAGAGTATAAAGCATACATTGTTGGACTGGTAATGACCAAGGGTATAGGAGCGACTAAGATCACACTTTGCAGTGACGCCTAACTTGCAACCTCCCAAGTTCGAGGTGATTATTAAGTTAAGGAGCCCTTCCTTCAAAAATATTTAGTTAGGGTCCAAGGGCTCCTAAAAAGTTTTTCGAATGCCAAGATAAAACACATACTCAAGGAGCAGAACTCCAAGGAGGACCTCCTGTCCAAACTGGCCAGCAGCAAGAGCTTGGGCAACAATTGCTTCGTGATCCAAGAGACTCTCTCTCAGCCTTCCATCACAGACACATTCATTTTGCAAGTGGAAAGAGATGAGCATACTTGGATCATCCCAATAATAGAGTACCTTTAGTCCAAAACCTAACCTAACTATCCGAAGGAAGCCTCCAAGTTCGCCTAAACCATGGTCTGATACACTATCTACAATGGACAGTTGTACTATCATGGGTTCTCTTTACCTCTTCTCAAATGCCTCACACCAAAAGAGGTAGAATATGTTTTAGCTGAGGTTTATAAGGGGAGTTGTGGACGCCACTTAGAGGGTAAAACTTTAGCTTTGAAGGCACTTAGGACTAGATACTATTGGTCAACAACAGAAGCTGACTCCCTCGCATATGTCCGAGTTTGTGATAAATGTAAGCGACACTTGGACCATTATCAAGCTCCTCTTGAAGAACTATCAATGACATTCGTACCCTGATCATTCTACAGATGGGGTATGAATATCATAGGTCCAATCCCTCAAGCACCTGGACAACTAAAATACTTGGTGGTAGTTGTGGATTATTTCACTAAATGGACTGACACAGAGTCTCTAGTCATGATCACCTCTGCTCGGATCCAGAAATTCACTTGGTGCCACATCATCACCAGGTTTGGGGTCCCAGAGTCCATTGTAACAAACAACGGAACCCAATTCAAAGATAAAGGTTTTAAAGAATTGCTTGTTGAGCTCAAAATCAAACATCATTGCAATTCCGTTGAGAATCTCAAAACCAATGGACAAGCTGAACGCTAACCAGGTTATTATTCAAGGAATTAAAAGAAAGGTGGACGACGCTAAGAAAAACTGGGTCGAACAACTAGACCACGTCCTCTGGGCCTACTGGACTACACCTCACACCACAATGAGGGAAACCCCCTTTAAACTCACTTGTGGGTGTGAGGCTATGATCTCATTGGAGATAGGGGAACCCAGCTAGCATCACCAACAATTCTTCCCTAACAACAATCCCGAGCTAATTAGAGAGGACTTGGATCTTCTTGAAGAAAGAATGTGCATTGATCACATACGTGACATCGCCATCAAATAGAAGATGACAACTCGATGTACCTTGAAAGTCATCCCAAGAAAGTTTAAGCCTAGTGATATAGTACTTCAGAGAGCAGACATCGATGGTAGGAATGCCTCCCAAGGGAAGTTAGCCTCAAATTGGGAAGACCTTTATTGGATCGTAGTAAGGGAGCTTACACCATAGAGACATTAATTGGCAAGCCAATCACAAACTATTGGAATAGGGACAAACTTAGAAAATACTATAGCTAAGTGTCTTTTAAGGCTTAGTTTCTTAATTTTATTTATGTTTGATTTGCCCCCAACTTTTGAGCATACATTATACCGACCTCGATCTTTCGTCCAATAAAATGAGGAAGTTATTTCTATACATCTGCTTATAATTTCTTTTTAAAAGTTTAGACCCTCGAGCCGAATTCCGCCTTGAGAATGTCTACAGAGCCTGTTCCTTATGGGATCCATGGTCTCTTAGAATCCATCTTAAGAGGAATGATATGCGAAACTGATTTTTGTGGTTTTGTTGTGAGTTGTGGGTCCTTACCTAAATCCTCAACACTTGACTATAGCCATTTTTTGGTTATACGTAATTAATTTAACACGAGTTACGTTATCCTTGATTTGCCATTCAGTCGTACTATGGATGTTTTATGTTAAAATGGTTATGAACTTGGAAATTCCTGAGTATTAGGAAGTTTTCTAAATTAGACCATTAACATTAAAGACCCTAATTATTGTTGACCATTTATTTTGTCTAAGTCCTCAAAGGCGTTCTGAGTGCTCAAAAGTTTAGGCGTTGAACCTTAAACTAAGGTCTTTCATATGATTGAAATTCTCCTAAGTCCTTAAATGGCTATCAAATGCTCATTAATGATGGGTGTTGGATCAGTACGAACCATAAAAAAAAATAAACATCCAACGCAAGCTCAAAGTCAAACATCACGCAAGCCTCGCTATTTTGAGTATGGATTTTTTCTACGGACCCCGGTTGCACCCCAGAATATCCACCTCTAATTACCTGACATGTGGACCATGGGCAGACTATGGCGCTCCCACGAGTGTCAAGTGACTTAGTCATATTAACACCTTCAAATTAAAACTCTTGATCTCTTGGGGGCATTGCGGACTCTGACTTCGTGTAAAACTTGGATTCCATAACCCGAGGGCATTAAGACTTACCTTGATACTTAGCTATGCTAGCTAAGCACCAAGTTGAGGATAACTGTTTTGAACCGTAATCCGAGACCTAGTCCCATGAGTCAACCCGGTACCCATCTAGTCGAAGTCTGCTGTTAATGACCCAGCAGGACTTCGCTTGTGGCACATTATTAAGACCCCAACACAACGTATATCTGATCACAGCATTGGACAACAACAACATGGTTTCAAGATTTGCGTAGTGGATGAATCCCATGATTATCTGTAACTGCCAATCACGATCATGTGTAATAATATCGCTCATAATCGCCTTTAACTGCTCATAACTGTAGTATCAACATTTTGATTTTATAAGAATCCTCTGCAATAGTCAAGGGGACATGTTTCCCTATTCAACCTCTATAAATATCAGGCTTAACCACTTTCAACAGGTAACTATTGTTCTATTGCTTAAATCATAATTATACACAATCTGACTTGAGCATTGGAGTGTCTTTGCAGGTACCAACCACCCTCGTTTCAACACGTTCCACTACTGTTCAAGGAGAAAAACATTCATACGTGCCTACTCAGGTATACTTCTGTATCCACTACTGAACAACAATACTAATACAGTACTACATTGATATGTTGATATGACAAAACCTTAAAATTATAAGATACGTGTGTGTGTGTGTGTGTGTGTGCATATATAGAGAGAGAGAGATTAAAAAGAAAAAAAATCGTATTGAACTAAAGAGTAGAAGGATAGGCCCAATTAAACAAACTCTCTCTCCTAGCCTACAAGAAGGCTCCAAAGCATCACAAAAGGAATATATATCTATATACCCTAGAGATTAGAAAGAAAAACTAATAATTTCATACTAAACTTAGGAGTAGAAAGATAAGCTTAATGAAGCAAACTATATCTCTTAAGCTCATAAGAAAGGCTGCAAAGCATCATAAAAAAAGCATATTTCCAATAGTATTTTTAGCTTGAAAGCGAAAAACTTTCTTTTTAGTAATCTAGTATTAATTTTATTTCCCAAAATCTTGCCTATGAGGGAGAGTGGTATGGGAGTCTCATTTTTATGTGCATCAAATGAAGGATCATCGATGCTGGTGGTCTTCATCAAGAGGTTTCTCCAAGATTCACCGTCACCAAGGAAGCAGTGGAAATTGGCTCTCTGTTCTTAATCATAGCGGCAGAGAACAAGCATTGAACATGCAAACCTCAATAACAGACAAGCTCCAATAGATTGGACATGGAAATTAGTCTTCATTTGCATGCTTTGTAGCACATATGGAATGGATTTCAAAGCAATTTTGGGATGTGGATGTATCACCACCATTCTGACACCCAACTGTCGTATTTTGACACATCAATGTCCCAGACATGACCCGTCCTGGAAATAAAAAATTTAGTAGAGTTGTCGTGTCTGTGTTGCATAGCTTACGAATAATGTGGCATCATCAATATAGGTATATAACCTACTTATCTATTAAATAAAAAAAATAAAAAAAACTAAATAAATCATGGTTAATGTTTATGAAAGTTTTTATATAAAAGATATTACAAACGTCTAATAACTAATTATGGTTGAAGAAAAAAATAAACAATTAAAGAGTACAAATGTAATTTACAAAACACTACTAAATTGCTTCATTGCTCTCCTTTCCTTGATCGATTCATAAAATTATATACTGTTCTGGATCGAGTTATAGGCTTAAAGAACTGGAGTAACCCGTCAGGTTGGCACTCAAACGTACAATACGCATAAAGCAGCCAAAATGTCAAACGTAATGGCAGGAATCATATTCATATTCCTTACGAGCAAGCAAGTGAAAACAGAAGGGTAGTGACCTTACGACCCTGACTCCACAATCCTGTCTCCTATGATCATGTCACCACGATCCTAAGTAACAGCATTCGGTACACACTAAATGCTCAGACACAAAATTCTCACACGCTCATATATATACAATAAGCGAGAAAGACAAAATATGCCTAATTCCTATTATATTTTATCCTCATTGTGCAACTACTAATTTGAGTGTCGAAATATCTTTTGTAAGTATTCACCTCTCGTTCTACCACCGAAGGAGTTGCGCCACGAAGAAATCAATCACTTATTACTTCTTTATGTAAACCTCATAACTCAATTCTAAACACTTATATTTATAAGATTTAATATATTAAAAGTTAAAATTAAAAATAATAAATAAATCATTTATCAGATGACATATAACATGCAAGTGCCCCTTCATTTGCGAGCAATTTTGGTAGTAAATATACTTTCTGAAAAAAATAATATTTGCCCCTTTTCCAAGCCAAGATAGGCTTTAAAGTAATTGTAAACAGAACCAGAATTCCAAGTAAAACCCTCTCCTCCATCGCTTGTACCCTAAACCCCTCCCTGTCTCTCTCTCTCCCTCACTCACCAAATGGGAAGCAGCCAAGCAGCAGTATCCTTCTTCACCAACGTCGCCCGAGCGGCCTTCGGCCTTGGCGCGGCTGCCACCGTCCTCAATTCCACCCTCTACACCGTGGACGGCGGCCAGCGCGCCGTCCTCTTCGACCGCTTCCGCGGCATTCTCGACGAGACCGTCGGCGAGGGAACCCACTTCCTCATCCCTTGGGTCCAAAAACCCTACATCTTCGACATCCGCACCCGTCCCCACACCTTCTCCTCCGTCTCCGGCACCAAGGACCTCCAGATGGTGAACCTCACCCTCCGCCTCCTCTCCCGCCCCGACAACGACCGCCTCCCTCTCATCGTCCAGAACCTCGGCCTCGAGTACGACGAGAAGGTTCTCCCCTCCATCGGCAACGAGGTACTCAAGGCTGTCGTCGCTCAGTTCAACGCCGACCAGCTCCTCACCGAGCGGCCCCAAGTCTCCGCCCTCGTCCGCGAGAGCCTCATCCGCAGGGCTAAGGATTTCAACATTGTCCTCGACGACGTCGCCATCACGCATTTATCTTACGGGTCGGAGTTTTCCAGGGCCGTTGAGCAGAAGCAGGTGGCGCAGCAGGAGGCCGAAAGGTCCAAGTTTGTGGTGATGAAGGCGGAGCAGGAGCGGCGCGCCGCCATTATTCGGGCCGAGGGTGAGAGTGATGCTGCTAAGCTGATTTCTGACGCCACGGCCTCGGCCGGTATGGGTTTGATTGAACTCAGGAGGATTGAGGCTTCCAGGGAAGTGGCAGCCACGCTGGCCAAATCCCCCAATGTGTCTTACCTTCCTGGTGGACAGAACTTGCTTATGGCTCTTAATTCTTCTCGTTGATGCCGGTAATCGCGTTATTCTGTTGTTCTCTTTGTTACGTTCGTGGCTTCAATTTGATTTCCTAGCTTATGATTACTAATTTTTTGGTTACTGCCTGCATGAGCTTACATTAATTTTAAATATATTTGTTTGTCTTACCTGTTTCAAGGGATTATTGGGTACAAATGCTTGATTAAGAAAACCTTATGTGGAGAATTGTTGATTGGCCTTCCAATGGAATTAAGAATTTTATATTAGTGGATAGTGGATACAAATGCTTGATTCTGTTAATGGTAGTCATGTATATCAATAGGTTACACTAGAAGCCGTTGCACAAAAGTGAGGCTGGACACCTCTGAAGCTTGGGTTGGCTGATAAGTTGTGAATGGCTATCCAATAATGTATTAGTTTAGACATTTACAAGTAAAGTTAGGGAAAAGCAATCCTGTCAGAGGAAAAATGAAGGAAATGGAATGAATATAGGGCTATTATTATTGCAATTTTCAAGGCAGGCTAGACAGATTAGCTTTATTTTATTTTATTTTATTTTTTCTTTAGTTATGAGAGCATCAGCTTTAATATCTTGACTTCTCTTGTAAGAGGTGGGCTGGTAGTATAAGCATTGCACTTATGCTAGTGAAATTATATTCCCAATTCCAGTCTTCTGGCTCAACCTGGTACTGGTCTTTATTCTGTCTGGAGCATTTTGCATTCTACTTCCTAGTTGAGCTTAAAATGAGGATTAGGCCTTGCAATTATGCCAGAATATTGGATTAAGCATTTTTTTTTTTGACAAGAAGGGAATTCACTAAGAGAGAAAACAAATACAAAGATGGATGACCAGAAATCCTCCTAAACCAGGGGGAAAAAGGAAGGGCATCAGCTATAAGAACCAAACATGTCCCTCTGCACCAAACCTGTGAGCTGAAACCTGCTGACGATAAGGAAACAAGTCTGTCTCATAAAAGAGGCACTGCGCTCCATCTAAATGAACCAAACGCCGGCTAAAAGAGCACGCTTCCAATGAACCTTATTCTCGCTTTTACTCTCCTACACCTTGGAAGAAGGTGGTTAGAGGAAAAAGGCCGTCAGATTTAGTGGACATATCCAAATAGCCCAAACAACTCACTCCACTTCTTCCAAGTTACTACAGTGTGCAAGAAGAGATAACTATTTGTTTCTGTGCACTTAGGTGACATAAAAAATATGTCATGGGAAAGGGCCTTACGAGGCCTATGCACTTGCAACAAATCATTAGTGTTAATCCTATTAAGTATGACAGTCCAAACAAAAGCCTTAACCTTAGCAGGAGCTTTAGCCTTTCAAAACATAGCTGTGACAGCTGAATTGTCCATAAACATTGACACGCTTTGGCATACACTTCCACACCTGCACCCACTTCCACACTCAGTCAACCCACACACATTTGAACCCAAGCCTGCGTCTATTTTCACTTTTGTAATTTACAATATCTTTGCAATTTTGATTTAGTAGCTGTCGTGTGAAGTTAAGTCTAGGAGTTAAGACTAGCACACACAACCTTTTTCTTATGATATAATACACAGATGATTATGAAATTTATCCGAGATGCATCAGCTAACTCTGTTCACTCAAATGTATTAAGTTATTTTGGTGTTGTATGTTAGGAGATAAACTTCCTGCTCTGTGTGCTATTTCCACTTTAAATTATTGGCATTAATTAGCTGCTACTTTTTTAGACCAATCCTTCCCTCTTCCGCTCCTCCAGAATAAAACCAAAAAAGAAAAAGAAAAAACCTGAAAATTTAAAAGCTTTTGATTTTAGATTTTGATGTACATGTTACTGTAGCACCTCATCGGGATGCAATATGTTAAGGCCTGTTAAAGTCTTTTAATGTTCACGAGTCTTGACCTAAAAGTATTTCACCATTGCCAAAACCCCTAACACATTTCCTTCTTCATTTCAGGGCTCAATGATATGGTGTCATGGCTTGCTTGGATCATTGTCTTCAAGTTCTCCTTTGCTGGAAAGAAGTTTTTTTTTTGAAGTATTTTTATTTTTTTAAAAATCTTTGTAGACCCTATCTCATCCGAGCACAATTTCATAATGCTTTTGAAAAGGAAAAGTTACAAATGAATTTGGACCTTGGTGTTTGTCTGTTTGATAAGTGGGTCCTTTTAGTTGCAGAGTGCGAGAGTAATAAACCATATGCGAAGTACATAAGGTGAGAGATGAAATTCAAAACTTGCTTGTGTGGTTAATGCAGGTCGTTTATCATCAATTTACCCTAAGTGTTTCAATGTATTATTACAACCAGCGCTTTTGGTTCAGTTTTGTACGTCAGTTTGGCTATTTTTGCGGAAAAAGATATTTTTACATTCTTTTTAGGGGTGTAGGTATTGTACACATTTTTTTTTAAAATGTATGATTAAGTGAGAGAAAATAATAAAAAAAATAAGTATGATAAATAGTATTAGATAAAGTGTGAAAAAATATGTATGTATTATTTGCGGTAAGAATATTGAAATTATATTTTTGCATGCAAATCCGATTATGAAAAGCGTAGTAATAATTGTTTTAGTGAATCAGGCAATCTAACAGGATTATGTCAATTTAAGATAAAGAGCAACCTAGTAGAAGGCTAGTAGCTGCACCACAATGATATTTCTTTCTTCTAAGCTATTAAGTTACCTTTTGTAACATAGCATTTTTCATGTGATGAACTGAATGTGATTGTTAATTATAAAGTTGATTCTGAGTTGATGTTATCGTGACAGTGTAGTGTCCGAGAGGTTAGTCTAATAGCAATGGATGTAGGGATGTCATGGTCAAAGAATGAAACAAGATAGTTGATGTAGTCATTATATACTTATTACAAACTTGATCACTGTTTTGGTTGGGTTTTATATTAGAGTATTTCTATTTACACTACCACACAATATAACTGCATGCAACCGCAAGGATGATTATATGAGTAGTCTCACTTGAACTGTTGTCTGTCTCTTTGCACCGTAAGTTTTGGGGGCATTTTACTTCCAATATTTGTCTTAGTAGCATTATTCCATTTTAAGTGCACTTCCTTCTTTGATGTTTGTCTTCTCCACCTCCTAGGCTCCGGACTCGCCCAACTTCTTCTCGAGCTCTGATACTTGGGTCTTAACATTTGTCTTCTCAACGCCCAAGTCCTTCACCTTGGTTTCCCGCTCGTTATCACAGGTCTCGAAGTCCATGGCCTGTGTCTTCCACCTCTCAACTTGGCACGTGGCCTTCAAGGCTTGGTTTGTGGCAACCCACACGTCCTCATGGAGCTTGGTCATCACCTCCTCGGTCTCCGCCTTTTCTTTCTTCCAAGCAACGACCTTTTCCCGCAAGATTTTGTTGTTTGATTCTAGCACAGACATCTTTGAATCCAACGTCTTCTCCAGATAATGGATGATGTTGGCCGATTGATATTGGGTCTTCTACAAGTGGAGGAGGAGCTCTAGAGGTGACTTCTCGTTGAGCACTCTGATGTCCTCATCTCTTTGGAAAAAGGCATTGGAATGGCCTTGGACGTCGAAGGCCTTGCTCCATACAGAGGCCAATGAAGACAGACATCCCTTAGTCAGATCAATGACCCTTTGCCCTTCGATGTGGCTTGTGGATTTGTTGACATCTTCAACAATGGGGGGCGGAGGTGGCATGGCCTCCGAGGTCTGAACCCAATTGAGCCTGTTGCCTCCTCCTTGTTTGCGTTGTTTGTGCTTTCAGCCTTGGTCCACGGGGGTCGGAGAATCGAAGCTGGAGGTAGCTTCCTTCGACCTCGCCACTATGCCACTGGAGTACTTTCAGACACCAGAGTCAATCTTGGTGGCCTCAGAGGATGAAGCGAAAGCAGTAAAAGTAGTGCTTTCAGCAGCAGCTAAAGCTTCCTTCTTTTGCTTCTTCAAGGCCTTTCTCAAAGACATGATATCTGCAAAATAATCACGAAGAACAAAGTTATAAAGATTAATTCCAAGAAAGGAAAGCAATCTATAGCAAATAGAAACAAATTTCTAAGTTACAAGGCACTGAAAATGACACTTTGGATGTCGAAACTTACTCAAAATGCCCTTCACCTCCTCAGTAACCTAGTTGATCAACTTGGAGCATTTGAAGTTCCCACACTTCTTCATAATAATGACTAAGAAGTTATAGGCTTCTTGGTCGATCTCCGACATCCTCTCCCATTTAGTGTGCAAGTTCATTTTGTACTTAAGCTTTTATTCCAATGCAAGTGGAATTTTGGTATTCAGTCAGGGTCGATGAAGAACGGAGTACGACCGAAACCACGAAGTTTGAAATAAGTTTCTTTGAAGTCCTTGTAGGACTCGTTGTACAACTCGAAGCACTTCCTCCCCTGATGGTTGCAGATAGTGATTCAAGCCGGCTTGTCTCCTCCCTTGGATCTCAACACGTCGAACATATAGAAAAAGAGATCGGTGGAAGGCTCCATTTCGAAATGCTTACTCATGATCTCGAAGGATTGTATGTACGCCTAGCTGTTGGGACGAAGTTAGGAAGGAGCCGCCTCGATCCAATTCAAGACCTCAACATAGAACTCGAGGAACAGAATACAGAGCCCAAATTTGGTGAAGAAGGTCTAGTACATACACATGTACGGAGGACAAAGCCAAGGCAGGCCAAGGAAGCCATGATCTCGAAGTACGAGCGAAATCCTTGGAGAATGTTCCTTGTCTCGGAAACCCATGCACCTATTTGTCACCAGCACGAAATTCAACAAATTGAGGAGGCCATTGTCCTCTGGGGGCGGAACAAAGTTTTGAAAATCGTATTGATCATTAAATTGGTTAAGGGACTAATTTAAGGTTTAATGATTAAAATATAATTGTGAGTATAATTAAATATATATAATTTTATATTATATTATGCTATATAATATAATATATATATATATATATATATATATACACACACACTAACTAACTAAATAAATAAAAATTATGAAAGAAACAAAAAATAGATATTATAATCCTTTTATTTTTTACACTATTATCATTGCTACTCAAGTCCCATATTGGAGAACTAACGCATAGAGTATACAAGAGATATAAAAGTCAAAAACTATCATTACTCAAGTCCCACATTGGAAAGCTAACAAAACACTCAAGTATACAACACCTATAAAAGGCAAAAACATGATGTTGTATGTTGCATCTCTTTTAGCCTTTTGCAAATGTGGGTTGTTTAAGTGAGACCTCTATTAGGCTTTCTTTTTTTTATGCAAACATAGTCTATTTTAAATGTGGATTGCTAGTAGTTTTTTTTAAAAAAAATTAAAGGCAAAATAGTGTTGTTTAGGTGAACCATTGCTTTGAAAAAAGTGTTTTTTGCAAACTGTCCAACCATTTGAAATTGGCTCTGGGTTGACTGGTTTAGCTGGTTTGACATCGATTCACTGGGTTTTGACTGATTTTTGACCTGGACGATTTTTATGCGATGATTAGAATAGTATATTGGACAATTCCCATTTCAATCGGTTCGAATGGTCGGTCCAGTTTGATTTTCAGAAATAAGGGGCAAAAGCCCCCTGGGGACTATTCTTTGCTGTTAGCAACGCGACAGAGTCGACAATTGCTTCAGAATCTCCAAAGAAGACTCATCTTCTCCTTCATTCCCCAACGCCCTAATCCTAACTATGTTTGAACAAAAAATGGAGGAGAAATGAGAAAAAATGGTATACCTTGAGGAGGAAGAGCAGATGATGAGCGAGGAGGAGGACACCACTGAAAGCAATGCACTGTCACGAATGGTGGAGGTGGCCTAAGATTTTTTTTTTTTTCAAACCTTCCAACCCTTTGAACTGGCTCTGGGTTGACCAGTTTAGCCGGTTTGACGTCGGTTCACTGGGTTTTGATTGATTTTTTACCTGATCGATTTTTATGCAATGACCAGACTGGTATACTGGCCAGTTCCTAGTTACACTGGTTCAATTGGCCAGTCCAGTTCAGTTTTCAGAACTAAGGGGCAGAAGCATCCCTTGGGACTCTTCTTTGCCTCGAGCTATACCGTAGAGTCGGTGGCTGCTCCAAAATATCCAAAGAAGACTCCTCTTCTCCTTCATTCCTAACCATGTTTGAACAAAAATGGAGGAAAAGGGGAGAAAATGGGATACCTTGAGGAGGAAGAGGAGGGGCTAAGCGAGGAGGACACCACTGAAAGCAACGCACTATTCCGAATAGTGGCAGTGGCCTGAGAAAGCTGCTGATTTTCCAGAGAAGAAAATGAGAGAATTTGGAGAATTTTTGAGAAACTGGGAAACAAAAATGGGACTCAATTCCCCTCCTCCCCTATCTATAAGAGTGAGTTGCATTAACTGTCACCCACTACTAGAAGCAAAAGCATCTGAATGCTTTAAATTCAAAATGATTGTTGAGCGCGTAACCTAAATGGCAACTACACACTGACGAATTATCATGTGCCATGTGGCAAAAAGGCTGCTGACATGCAGGTGAAAAGACGTTCACTCAGTAGGCAAAACGCCTCCAACAAGGCAAGAGTCACAACTTCAAAAGACCGCGGCAACTCCATGATAGAACACGACCACAAAGGTCTAAGGTCTCGAGGACGACTCTAACTCTCGAGATCCATAGTCAACCATACTTAGCGGTGATCCCCATGAAATTGCCCTCCGTGGTCTTGAGCCATTTGAGTTCGACCATTTAAAGCTAGAGGTCACAACAACATTGGAATATAATGCTGATTTTTTAGAAAATATGCCTCCAGTAAGATAGGGCAACGCCAAAAAGTCGTATACTCGACTTCTGAGCTTGACACCTTGATAGCCATCAAAATACTGACCTAGGGGCAGTGATCTAGACTAGGTTTTAAGCCCAATAAGGCTAAGTCAAATGTCCAAAGGAGATGTGATATCTGTTCCTCGATAAAAGAAATTATCTTAGGAACTAATCACAATTCAAAAGCCAAGCCTAGGAAGCTGCTCAGAAGCTTCCCCTAAGACATTTATAATGATCATAGTATCCCTGATCACTACTTAGTCCTCAAGACTTACTCCACTATAAATATTTACAGTAGCCATCAAGATAAGGATCTTTTCCCGCTCATTGTACTCATCTTACACCTTTATTGACTTAAGCATTAAATTGTCTTATAAGTACCCAACTTCCTCTCCAACACCTCCCAGCTAGAAGAAGGTTGTTGTAATGAGCTAGTTCTGCCCAAAGAACTCAACTATATAGGACATAATAGAATGGAACATGAATTTTAGGAAGGAAAATGCAATAATTAGTAAGCCTCTAAAAATGAGGAATGAAGCATGAAGGGATTTCAAATTCTGATTTTAAAATTCCTAATAAATGTGGTGGGTGTGAACTCACAATTTTAATATAAGAGAACATTGGTAGTAGAATATACAATAATAACTTAGTTAAAGTAGAGATTAAAATGTTGAAAGGACCAAAATAATTTAATTTAAAACACCTTAATATAAAATGTGCTAAACTACTCTTAAGAGGGAAAATGAAAAATAACAACAAATTTCATTACTTTTATATATAAAAGATGAAATTGATATTATATGGAGTCGAACTTTATGCTGTCATAAAACTAATTTGAAAAGGTCAAAAGAACAACTTGTGACATCTCAAAGGTTGACAGGAGTACAAGTTAATCATATTATAAATTATACTCCACTTTATTCATTATGGAATCTAGTCATGACATACCTTATGCTAGTTAAGGTAAGCAAATTGAAGCAAAAATGTTACATTAATTTCAATGCAAAGCTAGGAAAAAAAAAAGTAACGGACATTATAATTGTTTATAGAATCCTAAAGGTAGTAGTTCAATAATCATCACATAATTACAAGATAAATTATACAGTTAACAGAAGCGCCCTAATACTTAAAATCATGACGGCATAGTTATTGATTGTCACGAGAAGTGTGTATAATTTAATATGCAAATTTTTTGTTGAGAAAAAAGGTGTTGTTAATTAGTGTCTAAGTGTATGTGTTAAAACGTATTTAAAATTCTCTATTAATCAAATTAGTTAATTAATAAATTTATCTAATTATTTAATAAAAAAATTATTATACTTTTTAAATTTTCATAATATTAAATGCTTCAAATTTAAATAAGATTTTAACTCATATAATTTTTATTATTTAAATTTCGATCCACACCTTTAATATATCGATTATTATATTTTTTATTCATTTAGATTTTAGTGTATATGCTTTATACTAATTAAATTATGGTGTTTATATTTTTTGAATAATTGGTCCAGATAATTTTTATTTATTAAGATATAAAAAATCAATAAAAAATTATAATAACCAAAATCCAAATTAATTGAAATTATGCACACCAAGATCTGGTTTAAACCTATAAAAAAATAATATATATTTGCTAAATTATATTATTAATATTATGGGTGTCCGTGAGTTAGGTTGGGTGAGCTCAACAATGTTTTTGGACCCGACTTGCTCATCAGAGTAGTGGGTTGGATTGTGTCGAAATTTTTTTTTCGCTCAACCCGATTCAAATCGACTCACTCAAGAGTGAGTTAAGTTAGATCGAATCTGTAGGTCGACATATTTTAAAAAAAAAAAAAATTCTAAAAAAGTCAAAATATAAAATATAACAAATTAATATCATATCATATGTCTCAATCTCAAATAAACTAAATAACATAAGTTAATAAGTGCATAACAAATTAACAACTAACAAGTTTTACTAAGTCTGAAATAAATTAAACAAAATTAGTCATAACTCAAACAACAAATTAGTCTAACCAATCGAAGTCAATGCCATCACACATGTCATATGCATTGACATAATCATTGACTTCACTCTCTATTTTTTATATATACTATTTATTATCTAAACAATCGATTAGTTTTTCAACACAACGGTCACTTAGATGCAACGAGAGTCTTATAAACTTATTTTCTTTGTTTACTTTGAGAGTGACACCACAATGCCTACACTTAAACTTGATTGGAACAATAGAAAAATGAGTAAAAAACATCCTAAAATGCCACTACGGGTATTTAGGATTCATAGACATCTCATAGAACTCTGCACGACAGCATGCCCTCCTTTCCTCCTTGGTCTACATAATCAACAAGATAATTGTCAAATTACATACAAATTTAAATTCAACAATGAAATAATAAGTTCATAAGAATTAGAAAGCCAACCATTAAACCGCAAATAACTAAAAGAATCAATGTTTAAGACTTACAATTTCTTCTCTAGCAGCTGACATATCTAACATACCAAAAAAATATTAATAATTAGTAATAGATAATTAATAATTCATTAAACAAATTGAATGAGTTTTATAAAACACACTACCAGTCTCAAGCTTCTCAATCTCATCCATCTGAGCCCGTAAATCTATGGGTTTCTAAGGATTCCTCAACCAATTTTAAGCACAAATCAATGTCTCAATGATGGTAGGTTACAAAGAGCTACGAAAAGGGTCAAGAACTCATCCTCCAGTACTAAATGTTGATTCAGATGAAACTATAGAAATAGGATTTGCTAAGATATCCTTAGCAATGAATGAAAGAACATAATACTTCTTGGTCTTTCCTCTCCACCATGTTAGAATATCAAAACCATCAACATCATCCTCCACATCATCCTCCTTATACCTCTCAAGCTTATTCTTTTTTACTGCATGTTGTTTTTTCTTCACTTTTAATTTAAACTCGGATTTATAACTATCATTATCATCTTCAATATTATCATCAAGTGTAGAGGAAAGAACATCGGATGACATGCAACTAGAATCACAAGCATCAAGAGGAATATGATGCATTTGTTGATAATGTTCAAACAATGTCCTCATAACATCGTCCAACCTCTTCATAATTTTCACACTCAATTCCAAGTCATACATCTTTTCCAAGCATAACTCAACATAATCCATTTTATACCTTGGATCAAGGACAATAGCCACAAACAATAAGTAATTTAGAGGACCATCAATGCCATCCAAATATTTATCTGACTTCATTTTCATAGAAATGACAATCTCCTTCAAAATTGGATCATTCCATCCGATTCACTTCTTTATAAACTTATTGATGTTACACAATTTATGGAAGAAAGTATTTAAAGTAACATGCAATGATCCAGAAAAAGTAAGAGTAGCATCATAAAAAACCTTCAAAAACTTAATAAACACATGAGCATGCAATCAATCATATGATGTTGGAGTTCCTCCTTCAATGATCTCAGAAGAAGGCTCTTCATATTCATAGCGAGCAAATGCTTTCTCATACTTCTCAGCAACATCTAACATTAAATAGGTTAAGTTCCACCTAGTTGGCACATCAAGACACAACCCTTACTTACTTTCTAGTTTGACATTTACCACACACCTTAGGAAAGAGACTTTTCTTGAAGGAGAAGATTTTAAAAATTTGCATGCATTTCTAATCCTAAGGATTGAAGAATATATTTCCTTCAATCCATCATTGACAATCAAATTAAAAATATGAGCACAACACCTTAAATGCATGAACTCTCCCCTCACGAAGGTTGTACCATTCCAATCACTTAATCCATTTTTCAAATAGACTATAGTCACATTATTATGACTAGCATTATCAACCGTAACTGTGCAAATATTTTCAATCCCCCAATCTCTAATGCATTTTTCTAAAGCATTTCCTATGGTCTCACCTTTGTGATCACTTACAATTAAAAAAAACCTCAATATCTTCTTATTCAAATGCCATCTATCATCAATATAATGAGCAGTCATGTACATGTAATTCAAGTTTTGAAGTCATGTCCAAGTGTTGGTGGTAAATGAAACTATTTGAGAATTAGATGATAAAATAGACTTCAACTTTGCTTTCTCAAACACAATAATTACATAACATCTCTATCAATAGTTTGTCTAGAAGAAACTTGGAATTGATGTTGCATAACTTGAGCAAAACTTTTAAAGACTTTATTTTCAACAAATTTAAATAAAATCTCATCAATGATAATCATTTTAGTAAGTGCAGTCATACACTCTTCTTGATTAAAAGACAACACCTTGAATTTTGCACTATCATAATTTTCTTCACATTTTTTTAGAAATCTAAGAGTTTTTTTTGCCTCTTGTCAACATGTATGTTGGGGCTTTTCTTACACATTGAAAAGTGCACAAATTAGTTGTGTCATGATTTCTAGAACCACATGCATATATTTTTCTACAATAATTGCATTTAGCTTTTTCACAATTATCTTTTTTGGTAAAATGTTCCCACACATGTGAACTTGGTCTTACAGGCTTTTTTGGAAGTATGAATACGTCTTTACCATAAGATGATCCTCCTCCTTATTTAGTAGCTAAACGCTCAATATGTTGGGAAGGTTGCATACAACTTGGGGTGTAGGAGTACTTCCAATTCGCTTTCCACAAGTTAGTGATTCATCAAGATTTAGTTGTCATTCATCAGCCATTTTCTGTCATCAAAAAGTATATAAAATCTGTCACTTCAATCCAATTAACCAGATTATGATTATATACTTTGATAAAATCTTTCACAAACATCTCTTTTATGGTTATTTTATTTTTTTTCACCTGATGTAACCATATTTGTCATATATCGACAATGATCTCTACCAAACTTGTACCCATACCATATTTATTCTCACACTTGATTTTGAACTTGGTTTAGTAAATCACCAAAAAAATAGATAGGTTATCTTCAAATGCATATCATCAAGGAAATAATTTATATTTGGTTAACATTAAAGCTTTACTTTACTTACATATATATTATTCTTATTTGTGTAAGGTGAGTTAAATTTGAAAGATTTTTGTGCGAACAGCTAAATACCTCTGCCTTATTGCCAAAATAATTTTTGTTTTTTAGTATTATGGACTTTATATTCTACTAATATATAGTGCATACTTTGAAGTTGTAGCTAACTATTGTATTAGTTGCAGGTAATGTAGTGTTATAGAAGGTAGGCAAAAGGAGATAAGCTAGTTCCTTTGTCATTAAAAAAAAATTGGGAATCTATGGCTCCTTCTAAGGTGAAAACCCAAATTTGCATAGTAGTTTTAATATGATCAAAACTTATATAAAAAATAAATAGCTAACATAGAAATTGTATACTTGTATGTGCTTAATCGTGTGATCTGTGATGATTGAGGAGGTTGTTTCACTTGGAGGATGAAGTGTCTAGAGAAGACGACGAAGACAGGAATCGCAAGGCGTCGCTAGACTGACTATGACGGTGACACTATCGGTGGTGAGGGAGGAAAGTTAGTGAGCTAGTGAGTAAGGGAGGAAAGTTAGTGATGTTGTAATGGTATGAGAGGAAACTGTTGACGCAATGGAGAAGAAAATTGTCAGTGGTGACTAGTGAGTGACGAAAGTTACTTACAAAAGAAAAGAAAAGAAAGCCTCTTTTGCAATTTCAATTTCAATTTCGTGCTTTCAACTGTAGCATGTGGTTTTATCTTTTTAACCTTTTCATTCGGTATTCAAAAAGCTAAATTTGACAAGAAAAAATTGGACTTGAACATGTTACTTTTTAACTTTTTCAATTTTGCACAACACCTTTTTATATTAAAAAAAATTCTGGTGAGTGGATTGGGTTGTGTAAATTAGACATATTCCAATCCGTTATCCGAATCATATACTATGAGTTAAAATAAAAAATTAATAGATTATAAATTTAAGTTTAGTTAAGTATATTTTGAACTTAAGTTTAATTAAAAATAAATTTATAATAACGTAATTTATGTTTAAAATTTTTTATCTCAAAAATGAATTTAATAAAATAAATATTAGAGATAAATGTAACTTAAAACTCAAAAATAATAATTTATTACTTTAGCTTAAACGTGCGTTAGAAAAAAATTTTATATTAAAACAGTACAAATACAATTTTGTTAATTTTCATCCAAACCACTTTTTTCTCTCTCCAAAATATATAAACTGACATTTGAAGTTCCCAAACACACTCTAACTCAACCTAACCCGTATTTTGTCAAATAAATTGTATCAAAGCTGTGAGTTCTTGACCCGACCTTCTTGTCACTCCTAATTAATACTACCCAGACGCACTTGCCTTTGACTCAATTTTATGGTATTCAGAGGCGTTCAAGAACAGTGGGAGAAGCTTCATCTCCATGGCTAAAATGGCCTTCATTCCACAGTCACAGCCACCCATTCTACTTTTCAACTTTATCTTGCTCCTCCCTTTACTCTCTCTGGTACTCTACACAGCATAACATACTCTTCTTTCACTGTAAATCACCTTTTTCTTTTACTTTTTCTGTTTGGCAGCTGAGAAAGTCAGAGTGGAAAATGAACAATTTTGTCTCTCCCACTCAAATTCAGCAACTTGGACCAAATCCTTAATTGGATTTTCCTTTATACAGTGAACCCTCTATTTTTTTTTTCTTTGGATAAATTTTCATGTGATGGGTCTTGTTTTGCTTGTTTCTCATCAGGTGGTGGGGCATGAAACTGTGGAATTGGAGCAGTACCCATTGGTTGTGAGTACCTGGCCGTTTGTTGAGGCTGTCAGAGCTGCATGGAGGGCTGTTGATGGTGGGTCTTCAGCTGTGGATTCCGTGGTTGAAGGTTGCTCGGCTTGTGAGGAACTGAGGTGTGATGGAACAGGTGGAAACTTGAATGTTTGGAAGATAGCATGGATTTTTCAATATGAATTTTGGCATTTATTTTGTCTTTTATTGAATGGAAACTGTAAATTGTGTAACTTTTTTTTTTTTTTTTTTTTTCTGTTTTTGGTTGAGTGCTTGATTGAGCTAATGCTAGTTCTAGAATGTAAGGATGTGTTAGAAACAATTATGAACTTATCTTTTCATATTGTGCTTTTTGAAAAATTAGATAATTGATTTCGACCAACAGCTTGTTCCATTTTTGCTGAGTACTTGATTGGTATAATACTAACCCTAGGTTTTTTGTAAGACTGTTGAAAACATCAAATTTACTTCTCTTTTTATTTTTGCTCTTAAAATATTATTTACATGACTTAATTAGGAGCTTGTTATATTGATATGCTTTAACAGGCAATTTATATATGCTTTGCAACTCAACAAAAATATTATTCAAGTGTGATCTGTTTTGTTGTGGCATTTGATAATAACTTACTTGGAAGATTGATATCGGTAACAAAGCTTGCTTGGTAGGAAGAGGAGAGTTCTGAAAATTTCTCTTTATTTTACCCCAATATGAAAGGCTCAGATAGAATTTCAGTGCTGTTTTTATTCTCTATATATATAGCCCTTAACTACCTTGAGATTTGGTCCTTTTGGGGTTGTTTGTTCATGATAAGTACACTTAGGCATGCCTTCTGATTATCCTATTCTACACAGTTGGTCCGGGTGGCAGTCCAGATGAGAATGGAGAAACTACAATTGATGCTCTGGTCATGGATGGGGTAACTACCAATTACCATGTTATGTAGCAGTAATTTTTTTTTATTTTTTTTATTTTTTTCATTCTACTTTTTCATGTATTGATATGATTTTTGGTCCCATCTTCTGCTAAGGAAATACTTAGGTGACTATGGAAGTAGGAGCTGTTGCTGGCATGAGATATGTAAAGGATGGAATCAAGGCTGCCAGGTTAGTGATGCAACATACTGAACACACTTTGCTGGTAGGAGAGAAAGCGTCAGCATTTGCAATTTCAATGGGTCTTCCAGGACCCACAAACCTGAGTTCATCAGAATCTATTGAGAAGTGGGCCAAATGGAAAGATAATCACTGCCAACCAAATTTTAGGAAAAACGTATTACCTGCAAATAGTTGTGGTCCTTATCATCCAACAAATTATCTGGAGCTTCCTGATGAGACATGCCCCAATACTGGTCAGATGCAAAATTCAAGACTACTTCATTTTGGTCTACACAGCCATGATACTATTTCAATGGCTGTTATTGATAGAGTAAGATTATCATAATAACATGAAAATTGATTTGTATACATCATATTATCAATGCAAATGACAGCTTTTATTTGGCATAGATGGGACACATTGCTGTTGGCACGTCAACTAATGGGGCAACCTTCAAGATTCCTGGCAGGTAACCTTGTGGATGCCAATATTAGAAGTGGGTAGATCTTTTCATTTCTTGGATGGCCAAAATTTTCTTTCTTTCTAAGCTATATTTTGTCTTTATTTTATAAAAGCCACTTGCAATTTATTTTTATCTTTTCTGTTGTAATAAATGCACATTAACTCTCAAGTCTGCAAAAATTAGCTTGAGATGGAATGGAATGGGTTTACCATTTAGAGAGTCGTGTCTTTATATCTCACTGGCAGGAGTGGCTCCATTTGTGCCGTGGCAAATTGCTTCTGTCAATTCCCAAATACACGTGCTCATAGATATTTACATCACACTCTGTTAATGCAGCAGATACCAATCACCCATTATTTGTTCTCTAGATTCTTTTTATAATCAAGTTTTTTTTTTATAAAAAAAAATTATTTGATTACAGGGTAGGTGATGGTCCCATAGCTGGATCGTCAGCATATGCTGTTGATGAAGTTGGTGCATGTTGTGCAACTGGGGATGGTGACATCATGATGCGCTTCCTTCCATGGTATCATAGAAACTCCGTAGTTTCTCTAGTTTAGATTCTGAGTTGCTTTGGGTTTTGATTGTTTCGATCTTTCAACATTAAAATTGTATAGCTGTATTGGTCCTAACAAAAATGTGGCCAGCAACTATAGCAAGCAACATCTGATCTTTTCACTATAAATTTGGGGAGGGGAATACAGGGATACATAGTCAACATTCATAAAGGAGCTGATGTTTTGATGTTTCAAATTGACTTGATTCCAAATGATGTAACAATTTAATGACATTCTCATAAACCATGTGACTTGATAATTAAGTCTTGCTTGTTAAACTAAACCAAAGAGAGAAAAGAAAAAATGAACACAGAATTTAGAGTAGATGGAATTTTATGGAGCCTAGACTCTACTGGACTCTTTCATAGCAGACTTTGCTGCACTCACATAATAATTACTTTGGATGCAGTCTGCTCTGGAGTTGTTTGTACCCGATCTTATAATTTGAATCCCAACAGAAGCATATAAACTGTCACAATGACATGAAGGAACAAGAGGAAGAAAGTCATTATGCATAATTGCATATATGCATAGACGTTCTTGCAGTAAATGTCTGATCATTCACTACTACTATGACTTGATTGCATATCTGATGCTTGTTAAAGCTTGTTAATCTTGAGGAGGTACTGCTGTTTTTGGTGAACACACCTGATCCATCATGTAACGTTGCTTGCTCAATAGCTAAATTGCAATCCTTTTGGAAGTGTAATGTGTGTTAAACATAAATTTTTTCTGGCTGCATTGAACTGAAAAGACACATTCTTTACCGTGTTGATAATTTCAAGCAGTGTTGGTCTTGTATAATTACAGCTTTAATTACTATGTGTTTTTTTTTTTTTATGAATATCAAGATTAAAGCTTCTATTCAATTTCAGCTATCAAGTTGTGGAAAGTATGAGGTTGGGAATGGAACCCAAACTTGCTGCTAAGGATGCAATAGCACGAATAGCAAGAAAATTTCCAGATTTTATGGGAGCTGTTGTTGCCCTTAATAAAAAGGGGGAACATGCTGGTGCCTGCCATGGATGGACATTTAAATACTCTGTAAGGAGCCCTGCAATGAAAGATGTGGAAGTCTTTACTGTGCTACCTTGAAAGAGAGACTATCCAAGAATTTTTTATTTTTTTATTTATTTATAATAGAAAGACTATCCAAGAAATTAGTATCTGCCGACATATAATTCAAGTCAGTACGCTAATTGTGTTGGCTGAGGAAAGTTGATGGCATACAAATGTGCTTATACTATAATATTATCCTCATTTCTGATATGAACTGAGCAATTGACATAGATTGTGCAAGATTCTTCTATTATAATTTTTTTTTTTTGGGTAATATCATCTATTATAATTTTTAACAGTATCAATGCTTGCATGAAGATTTCAGGCTAGAGGATTTCAATATTGTCAACCTAAGAAGTAAGAAAAGCAAGTGTTATTCCTCTAACTCACCTGCATGGCTGTTTGGGCTAACATCTTCCGTGCATGATATGCTTGTAGAAGAAAAGGAGGGAAAAAGTGCTAAGGGAAAGAAGAATGTCTTGATACAAATTCCATTTACCTCTATTGGTGCACAAAATTTGTTTTATCTAGTCTTTATTTAGACTTCTTTGCTTGATATTCCCTTCTGCTACTTTCATATATCATGTAAGATGCAACAACATCACTGTATTTCACTTATAGTGCTTTGATTTTTAGAACCTAAATGGTAGTCTATCAAGTACAAGACAGACATCCCGCTGTACTGGTATATGTTTGGCTTAGATTAATCTTTACACAAAAAACTATTTTTCAGTCCAAAGGTCTCTATAGCATTTTAATTATAAGCTTTTTGAATACAAAATAAATTAATTCAAGCATGCATTAATTAGTTTTCAAAATTCATATTCTCACTCGCAAGTATACAATGTCAATCTCCACAGCCAAATCACAGCAACTATGAAAAATAAGGACTCTGTAATTTGCCAGGTCTCTGACTCTAATGCAACTTGTTATGAATATTTAGTGGAACTTTATTTTCTCTGTTCTATATATTTTTTTTTTTCATTTTGTTTGGGGGCAACTGAAATGGATGCTAACGTTCTCCTAACAAATAGTGTAAAATCAATTATAAACTAGTTATAGTCCCACACGGACATGAATTTATAAAATGAAGTGTGAGAAATTTCAGTACAAATTAATGAATAGAAATAAAGTAAATTGCTGTTGTGGTTTATCAGACAGTGTAAATCACTGCAATGGATCATTTCTCTCACAAAACCGTGTATATAAGAAATCAAGTGTCTGGTTCTGCTGTTGGAGTGGAGGGTAGTGGGAAGACATGGAAGGCTTAACAGTGTATATTTAGCTTAATAGTCCAGCGGCAGTTAAATCTTGTCATGAGAAGTGCTGTTCTAAGACATTCATAGTTGATGATGAGTTTAACATGAGTCAATGCAAAATGTAACTTCAAAGGGTCACCATTGATTCTATTAAAAGAAGAATAAATAAATAAAAGAAGTTACAACTGAATCTGATTGCTATTCAAAAGCTTATATCTAAGTTACATGGCGAATGAATCGGTGTATGGTAATATCAAAATATAAGGTTGATACATGATTTGTAGTGAGACAAAGCTTTGTAAATATTGTTTTGGATTAATTATGTTTTTAATCCCTAAAATATCACAATTTTCCCGTTTGGTCCCTCATTTTGAAAAAGTTTTCATCAAGTCCACCAAATTTTTTTCCATTATCATATGATCCTTTTGTTAGCTTGCTATTTAACAGAGTTGTTAAATACATACATGGCATCCTACGTGGTGGTTAGGGTCTCTGTGTTTAGTGACGTGGCCCTCATTAGTCCAATTGTGCAAATGAACAACTAATGTGGAACTTTGGAAGGGGGGAACTAAGATTGTTCCTGCGTGATAAGCCCTAATGTTAGGGCTTGTATATGGAAGGTCATTCCCACAACTTAACTAAATCCCATTTCGCTATTCTTTCTTTGACATTCACAAAATTCTTTGATAAAGCAAAGTTCGTGGGGCAAGAATCAAAGATCAAGGACAACAATTTGGCAAAGGAAGGCGTTGATCTCCATAGCTGAGGAGCTACTGGTTCAAGGTAATGTTACAATCTATGTTAATGGTTGTTGTTTTCCTTAAAAAGGAGTGAATGTAGGTTTTTTTGGTGGACTACTGCTGAATGAAGCATTTTTCTATTCTGATGTATATGGGTTAAGGGTTTAGAGACCACTACTGATGCTTAGAATTTTTTAGTTTGATGCATGTGGGTTTAGTGTTTAGGGACCACTACTGAATCTTGATCCATAACTGATGCTTGCATTTTTCTATTTTGTTGTTTATGTCTTATTGTTTCTAGTAATGGATGACTTTTATTTGCACATACATTACTCGAGGAAGTTTGTCCATAGACATGAGTTGAAGTATGTAAATGGCAAAATTGCTATAGTAGTCATTGATGAGGACAAGTGGTCTTATTTTGAAGCTATAGACTATGTGAAGGAATATGGGCACTCTAGTAATTGTAAGATGTGGTATCTGATTCTTGGAAAGAGTTTGAGTCATGGTCTGAGAATACTGAGTTTGGATAGTCATGCTAAGGACTTGGCAAATTAAGCCTTAGTAGTAGATAATAAAGCAGTGGAGTGGTATATAGAAGATGAAAATGGTGGTAGGGATGTACAGGGCATGGATATTGATGGTCCTAATAGTGGTATAGAGGTTGCAAATGTGTGTATGGCTGAAGGGGAAAATGATGAACAAAATGTTGGTGACAATGGTGATGGTAACCAAAGTGATGATGATAGTGTTAGGAGTGTCAAATTTGATGGAAGAAAGAGAGAATGCTAGAGATTCATTTGATTACTTTGGTGTAATTGGGCGTGTGGATGGTGTCAGGAATGGGTCTGTGAAGGTTGGAAGCAATGGGTCCGTGGAGATTAAATATGGGTAGAACTAACTTGCCAGCAGTCAATTGGGTGAGACAAATGTGGGTGGGAATTCTATTGTGAATGAAGGGAATGTCAATAGGCCTAAGGTGGGTGGAAGAATAGTGAAGCATACAACAGGAAGGTTGAAGTTGCTTATTAAGTAACCAAAAACAGGGCCCCTCATCTAATGATACCCCCACCATCTCATAAAATTGCAGTTGCTGTAGAACCCTACCCTCCCTTGAAATTGCAGCTACAACACCACCCCCACCTGTACGCCAAACAAAATTTCACATATAATCACCCCACCCCACCCCTAAGTGCTAATCATGTAGAGATTCCAATACCTCCTACTTGTACTGAGGACATTGATTTTGGTTATAATAGTGATGAGTTGGATAGTTTGGATTCAAATTCTGACTCAGACAATGAGAGGAAGCCAAGATACCAGAGGTATAGGAAGGGAGAGATGAGCAAAGATTTTAGATTCAAGCTAGGGATGAAGTTTACTTCAACCAAGGAATTCAAAGAAGCTATTCAAGTATGCATTACTCACTAGTAAGGCATTGGAATTCAAGAAAAATTAAGGAAGGCTAATAATATATTAAAAGAGTCAGCCAAGGAGCAGTATGCTAAGCTGCATAGGTATATTGCAGAGGTTAGGAGAGCTAGCATCCATAACACATGTAAACTGGAAACAGAAAGGCCACAAGGAAGTCTGCAGCCTATATTCCAGAGAATGTACATGTGCTTTGAGGGAAGCAAGAAATGATTTTTGGAAGGTTGTACACCCTTTATAGGAGTTGATGGTTGCCACTTGAAGACTCGGTATGGTGGTGTGTTGTTGGTAGTTGTGGGGAGAGATGTTAATGATAAGTATTTTCCATTGGCCTTTGCAGTGACTGAGTCAAAAACCAAAGAGTCTTGGAGGTTTTTTCTATCTGGAGGACATTGGTGACATTATGATACATAAATAGGTTTTCATGTCATATCAACAGAAGGTAATGCATTATGACACTTAAAATATTTCTATACTTCATATTAGGATTATACTAATTGTTTGTGCCTTGTTGCAGGGTCTGTTACTAGTCTTTGAGGAGCTACTTCAAGGAGTGGAGCACAAATTTTATCTTAGACATTGATGCTTGGTACAGCAAGGGCCGTATATGCAAGAGCTCATAAATAGAAGATGGAGCATATTAAAACCATAGACAAGAAAGCATTTGAATAGCTAGATGCAATCCCAAAAGAAGCTTGGCGTAAGACTACTTTCAGTTTTTATCCTAAATGTGATGTTTTAATGACCAACATATCTGAGGCTTTAAACAGTACTATTATAGAAGCTAGGGACAAGCCAATAATTACAATGTTTGAGTGGATTAGGTCATATCTCATGTTTAGGGTAACTATTCTTAGAGAAAATCTGACAAAGTATGATAGGGCAATAATGCCTAAGGTTGGGAGAAGGTTGGATAGGGAGATAAAGTATAGTGGAATTTGGTTTCCAAGATGAACAAGTGAAATGAAATTTGAAGTTACCCACATTAACAATGTAGAGAGTTCATTGTTGATTTGGACTTGCATACTTATGCTTGTAATTTTTGGGATTTAATAGGTATCCCATATAGTCAGGTAGTAGCTAGTATATTCTACAAGGGTGATAACCCTATGGAATATGTGAGTACTTGGTATAGGAAGGAAGCATATGAAAAATGCTACAACTAGATGATCACTCCTATAAATGGACAAAAAATGTGATCTGAGGTTGATTAAGAACTTTTACTACCACCAAATGTTAGAAGGAGAGCAGGAAGACCAAAGAAGCTAAGAAGAAGATACTAGATGAGCCTAGTGACAAGGCCACCAAGCTGAGGAGACAGTTCACCTCAAACATGTGCAGCAAATGCTTTCAATATGGGCATAATGCAAGGGGCTGTGAGAAAGATCAGAATAAACATACTAATGCTACTATTGAGACACCACCTATTGCAGCAAAAGGAAATACTGATGCTATGCTAGATCAGTTAGTGCCTACTGCAACCTAGGATCATAATCAACACATCGATGCTACACCATATCAGCCAGTGCCTACTGCAACCTAAACTTATAATCAATATACTACTATTACACTAGATTATCCAGCCAATATAAGCAATATAATCTTTAAATTTTTACCTAGCATTAACTACAACTTATTATGTGTACTAATATCTTGCTTAATTTGTTCCAAGCAGGTAGGAAGAAGGGGTAGAGGAGGGAAGGAAGAGGAGAAAGGGGCCAAAGAGGAAGTGGTAGAACAAGGAGGGGTAGAGGAGGTAGGGGCAAAGCAGCACAAGCCATGTAACTGCTGCAAATGAAGCCATACCTGATATAGTGCCACTTGCTGCAGTTCAACCAAGTTCTAACATAGGCCATGCAGCTCAAGATAATGGGAACCTAGTGCAAGAAAGTGTTATCTATTCACAACAACCACTTGCAATTGAAACTAGTCCAAACTTGGAGGAGGCAGACCAAGTTCATACACAAACTAGTGCAATAGGGCCAACTAAAATTAAAAGCAGTGCAAATGGTCATAAGGGGCAACAATCAGCCAATTGAAGCCACAAGCAAAATTGCAATAATTCAACCAAGTCCAATAAGAAGATGTACCATAAAGAGATGGTAGGGAAATAAGGTGATTTATATAGGAGGGATGCCATGGGCTTGGAATGGCAACCAACTCATAACTTAGAACTAATTGCTTGCTACAAGAAATGCAGTGGTTTACGACAAGAAGAATGCAACAAAAGGAAGGAGTCAACCATCTACTAATACCTCTAGCAAATGATAATGTAGTATATTTCACTTTTTGGGATAGGTTGCTTGATGACAACAACTTAATTATAATCAAGTTCTTTTTCTTTTTTTTTTTGTTTAAATGACATGTAACTGAATTGTAAGCTTGTAAATTTTGGAGATGACATGTAACCAAAGTTTTTTTTTTGGGTTGAAGGAACCATGTTATGTAATCAACTTTTGATATTTTGGTATCCAAGTTCATTTTGGCTATCTTCCTTTTTATTTCTGATATGATTGTCAATTTCTCATTTTGCTTCTTATGTTGAATGCCACTTCTTATGTTCCTTCTTATTTCCTTATGTTTCTTATTAGCAGGTTCTTATTTCTTTCTTATTTCTCATTGCAAATTCTAGTTGCTAGGTTCATTCTCATTGCTACTTCTTTATCATTTTTGCTATAGATTCCAATGATCATTTGTTATTTTAATACAATCAAGTATTCATACACAGGTTCTTTGTTATTGCTGCTATGTTCGTTTTCATCTAGTAGGTTATAGTTGCAAATTATTATTTTCTTCTTATTTTTGCTTTGTTTCTTCTTATTTCATTCTTATTTCTCATTATAGGTTAGAGGTCCATTCTCATTGTTGTTGTGTCCCTTCTCAAATTGCTATGAGTCAGATTTCAAATAGTAGATACAAATCATTTTCCTTTATCTCAAATGACTTACTTTCATTAGGTTTCAAAAGATAGATACATTAGGTCTCAAATTACCCTCACCATAACCAGAATCATTACATAACCAAGCCAGCTACAATTGTTGCTACACAAGTACAACTAGTCATTATTTCACATTGCCTACTGAACCACCATACATATCACCTACCCTACTAAAACCCCATAAACATGATCACCAAACCAACAATGCATAATGCCGATGACAGAAAAGTACACCACATCCATATTGATCTCTTTCTTTTGTGGATATATTTCTTCCTTTCAAGCTTCGAGATTTGTATCCTTTGAGCTCTCAACAACTCTCTAGCAACATCAAAATTCTCTTTCTTATCCACCCACTCAAAATATTCACACTTGTCTTCCTTCTGAAAAATAAAAAGAGTAAGTAACAAAAGGAAGATCAGTCATGGGAAAGAGCTTTTAAGTGACTACAACAACCGAGATAAGAAGAACATTACCTTCTTCTTCCATTAGTTGGGGCAACACCGGAACTTTCTTCCTAGATTGTCCTCCATGGATGAGGTAAGCTTCATTGTCCTCTCACCATAACCACACAATCTCCAATTTAGGTCGACTGTTGACATTGATGAATCAATTGTAGTTGAAATTGTTAGTGAAGAGGGAATTTTGATCTTGTTTTTCATATGCTAGGTTAAGGTTTGTTCAATAAAAATTTGGGAATTTTGTTGAAGAAGAAGGTTTTTTTTAATCCACGTAATCAGACATTAACAATTATTTTAGTCTATGTAAGCCTCCACATAGGATGTCACGTATGCATTTAATGACTCTGTCAAACGACAAGCTAACAAAAGGATCATATGGGAATGAAAAAAAAATAGAGGACTTGATGGAAACTTTTTGAAAATGGCAAACCAAATGGGAAAATCATGATAAAACATATTTAAACCTATTATTTTTTTATTCAAGTATTTGATGAAAGAAATTAGAAAGACTCTTGGTTGCATGTTTCTTTCATCTAGAATTTTGTCAACCCTAGTGCTCCTATTTCTAGATTTTGATAGAAATGTCACTTTTTAAATGAACTATTTTTTTATTCTTCACTGCTTTTGTGTGTGTGTGTGTGTTTTTTTTTTGTAACCATTCTTCACTATGTTTTGACATACAACAATTTGTAAAAGAGAAATTATTGCATTCTCTTAGATCACAATAACAATTTGAAGTTTGGTGCATACAATGGATCATTCTTTTGGTGCATACAATAAAACATGTTTATGCTTAATTTGTGAAAAAAAAGTATTTTTTATTAAAAAATTTATTTCTAAGATACACATAATTGTATGGATAAGATTTTAAAAAAAAATCGGAATCTCAAAAAAATCAAATTTTCCTTTTAATCAAAAGGAGAAATGAGTAATTTCTTAAAAAAAAACCAATTTTAGGAGAGATGCAATAGAAAAAAGAGAAAATAAAAAAGTGATTTTTTTGTAATTGTATCCAAACACAAAATAACTTCTGCTTTTTATAAAAATCTCTACAAAAATAATAAATTTCTTGTGTTATCTTAAAATCACTTCTTTTAAAGCTTATCCAAACACCCCCTAATTATACATAAGCACACACTTAATAGGTGTTGTTGAAGTTAAAATTTAGGGTAAAATGCAGAAACCAACTCTGATATTTCAACATATAGCACATAACCCCAAAACACTAGAGAAATTGCACCTACCCCATCTTGTCTAACGATGTTAATGGCCAAGTGAGAATAACAAAATATTCTCACTTAACTCAAGTTACCCATTAAAAACTACAAAAAAAAAGCAAAAAAAGCAAAAAACGACTATTAACCCCATTGACCGTTAGAACCCACAACACCATAAATACACCTAAGGACTTGAGCTTCTCCATCTCTAGCCAAGTCACGAAATAGGGACTTGCAGATTTCAACAACCTTGGCCGGCTACAACCCTAAACCTCACTGCTCAACAAACTTGACCTGCTGCAAATCTTACCTCAACACCTTCAAATGGATTTTTTTCCTGATTTCAGCAACCCAAATCCTGCTAAAAATCACATAAGATAGCATTAAGTCATACAATGGATTCAACCTCAAGTTCCACAAGACTGAGGTTTGTGAACAAAAAGTGTCGATGTGGGAAACGTGCAATAATTAGGAGTTCAGAATATGAAGCTCACAAGAATTAACCCTACTTTAACTATCAAGACAAAACATGTAGCTACTTTGAGTGGGTGAAACCTATTAATAACAACCAAGTTGAAGCTCACACAAGGGAATATGCAAAGTCACCAAATATGGATCATGGGAATCAACTTGTAGCATAAATAGGATAGATAAAAGGGGAAGTTGGGGTGATTAAGGGCAAGTTGCAAATACTTAGTAACACTAATTACATATTAGGTGTTACAAATGTTGTCCTCCGTGTGTATCAATGTTTGATGTTTTGTGTAATCATGATTGTAGTTGCAAACAAGTGAAATTAAATAATAGTTAAACTGAGTTTTTTTTTTTGCTACTTTATTCCAGCAAAAAAATGAGCAAGTATGTGAATGGAGTAATGTATCAACAAGAAAGTATTGCAAATCATTAATGTGCATTCAAATAACTTGGGTTCATCATCTGCATTTTATACAAAATATAAATTAAAAGCAATAGACAATTCCAAAAAGCACTTGGCTGCTAGGACCAATAAAGAAGGTTCCTTATACAAAAAACATGTTGCAACCATAGCACAGAATTGTCTAGTAACCCAAAAAATAGAAGTGTACTTGCTATCTTGTACATGTTATTCCTGTTGCTATGATAATATACTTGCTATCCAAAAAAAAAAAAGACTTATTTATGTCCACACTAAATACTTGCTTTCCCAAAAAACAAGACCTATTTAGTCCATAATAAATACCTGTAATCCCAAAAAACTTCAGCATGGTCAGACATTAACTAGAATGCAACATATTCACTCTACCCAGGAACTATGGTTCCTTCCCCAACATGAGCATCATTAGAAGATGCACCAACTTGTCTTGTATATAAAGATGCACCTACATTACCCCCAATAGATGATGGCCCAAAATGAGGTCCAACAGATGATGAGCCTACACCACTATCATTGTTCACCTGGCAGGTTTCACTTAGTTGATGTGGTCCCAACCTTGGTCTGCCTCGCATCCTTCTGGTTTAAGAGCCATAATTGCTCCCCTATTTCTTTTTTCCGTTGTTTTTGGTCTTGGAGGCACTTCCAATAGTCGACACCTAACTCAGTTGGCTAAGTTGAGTTGGTCCATTTTAGCTATCTTGAGTTGGTTCTTGAATTGTTATGCTTGATGTGGTCCCACTTCTTTTACTCTGCAGTCAATTTAATTCCCAATTAGACACCAACATACTAAGTCCATCCAGCATACAACAATGAGAGATTTTAATAAATAAGTACAATGATATAAAATGTTCAACTACCTTCTTAGATGTTGTGGCAGATTTAGACCTAGCAGCCACAAAAGCTCTTTGACAAGTCCTTTTGTTGTGATCAAACTACTTACAATTGTCACACTTTACCGTTGAAGACCTTCTTGCATATCGTGCACCAAGTGGTCCTTCCCCATGATTTCTTCTTTTGTTCTTCCTTGGTCTTCCTGGTAGTCTTTTCAGCATGGGTGGTAGCATAACATCTTTTGGATTTTCATGGATGTCAACCATACTCAAGTCTGGCACAAGGTGTATTATGTTTTTGTAAGCTAGTTGGTAGCTTGACTTAGTATAAGCAGAGTCACAAAACCGAGCTACATTTATTCTAAGGTAGAAAATGCATGATAAGTTAATGCATTACCAAAAAGTGCACTAACATTCACTCTTTTTCAAGTCCACTGGGAACCTTTTCCCATCATCATTGACAACAAATTCCATCTACCCATCTGGGACCAAACTACACCTATTAATCCTATTTTTCATTCCTGCAATTTTCTTCAAAGCCTTAGGGGTGAGATTGTGCTCCCAAACACATCCATCAGTGAATCTTGAGTGATTTTTCCCCATCAACTTTACAACTCGGGTTTCAACCAATATCAGAATAGCTTTACCTCTAAGTGGCCCAACCTATTGATTGAAGCTCTCTGTCATATTATTGGTTATATGGTCTGACTTAACCCGAGGGTTAAATGCATGCCTTGACCACATTATAGTAACACCTAGCAGTTTTAAAACAAGGATCGATGTAGAATTCAATGGAATTGAGCTTTAAAGTTTGCATAGAGGTGTCTGCAACACCACCTATATTGAGCCATAGGGAAAACCTCAATAATAGCATTGTCCAATCCTTATTTAAGATGCCACACAACAAACAAGTTAGCTATTCATTAATCAAAACATGATTGACTTGAGAAAATAAAAGTATTAAGAGTTAAAACTGGACCTATTTGTCCATCAGTCGTGGTGACAAATGACTTTTCTTGTATTGTTGGTCTAATCGTTGTGTCTAGAAGTTATAAGAAGAATGTCTAATTGTCCCTGTTTTCCACTTTAGCTATAGCAAATGCCACAAGGAATATACCATTATTCCCATCTAGAGATATTGTTGAGGTAGTATCCCACCATATGACCCTTTTAAATGGAAACCATCCATGCCTATAAAGGGCCTACATCCTCTTACAAAACCACCCCTCATTGCATCTAGGCACAAAAAGAATATCTTAAAAATAAGGTTAGAGATTAAGTTAACTCTCTCCACTTGTAATTTTGCCACTGAACCTGGATTAGTTGCCCTAACCATCTCAGCATACTACCTTAATTTGTTGCATGTTTTTACATGGTTACCCTTTATCTATTCCTTTGTCTTCTTTTTGTCTTGATACATTTGATACCTAGAAATCTTAACACCATATGTGGACATCATATGTTCATGTATTATTTCATAACTACGGTTAAGGTCAGCGCTAAATTAGGCACCAATCTTGTTAGCTATCCATGTAGAAGTGGCTGCAGAGTTAGTTATGTCTTTCACACAAGTATGCTTACCCTTATATACTTTTATCTCAAATGTAACATCATTAGGATTAGTACTTGCATGCAGATACCACTCACATTGTCTCGTAGCACACATGACAGAGATCCTACTGCTCTCATTTCTAATCCTACCAACCTCAAACCTTCTTATATCACATAATCCCTGAGTACCTCCCTAAATGATGCTACATTTTCAAACAACATCCCCTTTTCTAGTGTAATTTTATCTTCACTTCCTTCCTCATAAATTTTTCCAGTATAGACCTTGTCTGAGTATGACCCCTCTTCATCAATGTCAATTCCATATAAGTCATTTATAGAAATATTAGGGTCATAGTCTGAGTTATCATCCTAATCTCTAACCTTTTCACTCACAATAAAGTCATCTAAGTCACTATACCCTCAGCTAACACTACCCCCTCAGACATTCTATAAATATCATCATCAGCATCACTTGTGTAACATCTTATTTTTCATGAAATATTTTTGTGGAGAATAAAATTTAAATTTCTTTAAGTTAAATATTCTATTTAATTTTATTCTAAAATAGTTGTTACTAATGAGAAGAGATTAGAAATATTTTAATAGATATATTTATAAGCATATATTTATAAGAATGCATTTATGAAAAGATATTTATGAAATAATATTATTTTAATCTAAATATCTCTCAAGTAATAATTACTTAGGTAACTATCTTTCTAAAAAAACAATAATGATTATAGGTGCAACGTTGCACAACAACATGCACTAATGAGATGAAAAAATAACCAATTGAATTGGCTATATAAAGGACCTGCACGTAGAAGGAGAAAACAAGAAACAAGAGAGAGAAAGAGTAAAAGTGTGAATGTGTGAAAGTGAATTGTTGTTTCAGTAGCAGCAAGCGTAAACCGAGAGGAGAGAAATTTTGAGTTTTGTGAATTTTATTTTATTACCATGATTTATCTATATATACATTTAATGTTATAAAAATTTGAATTTTTAATTTTAAAATATTTATGATATTTGATAAAATTTAGAATTATTATAATTTAAATGTTTGACTTTTATGATGACAATATAATAAATTAAAATATCACTTAAGGCTTAAGTTAAATAAATATTTTAATTATATTGGATCAGAAATATATGTACTTGAATTACATGGACTTGCTTATATTTACCTTAACTTGAGAGTAATTTTATGACGTTTATATTGACCTTTGCAACAAAAAGACTTTTGTGCAATGAATGCATTATCAAGACCAGAATAAACTATAGATCATGATGATGATATGACAAAATATAGATTATGATGAGGACCTGACAAAATATGGACTATGATAAGGACTTGACAAAATATGGACTATGATGAGAACCTGACAAATTATGGACTGTAATGTGAACTATTAAGAGAATTATTAAATTAATTTTAAATCATAGTTAGAAGTGAAGAAACATTTAAATTTAATGATTAAGTTTTGTGAATTTTATTTTATTACATGATTTATTTATAGACTTACATATGATGAAATGCATTGGTGGCTTGTATTACTTATGTTTATATGTGATGACAAGTAATGAATTCATGGAAAAATTTGCATCTAATCGTTAAGAGACAGACGAATGGAATTCCTTTTATGTTATTTGTCTGGTTAGTGTGAGTATGTCTAGCTTTATTATCACGATGTTAAAGTAACACTAAAGATAGGGTGAATTTCCTATGAAAGTAAAGGCTTTCGAGTAAAATGTGAGACAAACAGACATGTAAAAAAAAGTAAAGTAAATGGTAAATTTTCTGTGATGAGAAACTTGCTTGCTGATATTGCTGATGATTGGTACTTGTTTGCTAATATTTGAGAAATTAGTTGATTTTAATACATAAAGTTGTATTGTATGATTTATTTAGCATTCGTTCTGCTATGCTGACATTGTGTTGTTCTTGTCATGCTTTAGTTGTCATGTGATGTTCTATGTATTTTATACACTTAAAATTCACCATGTATTTTCAAATATTTTTACAATTATTTATTTTCTACTGAGATTTTTCAATTCTCACTCTATTTATAATATTTTTAGACTAACACAAGATGTATTATAATCATCTCCATTCAAATCCACTAAGCATAAACTCTTATTCCAAAGTAAGATGATATAATTAATAAAAATATATGTATATATATTTTGAATAAATATTATGACTAATGTGAGATTTTAATTGAAAAAATTATAGATATATATTATGATTTTGTATTGTCGTATTTTTTTTTATATTTTTAATTTTTTTTTTTAATTTTTATCTGTAAATTTTTATAAAATAAATTTACTAATAATATTTTTATGTTTAAAATTATTATTTTAGTATGGGGTTACAACTTGTGCCAATGTTGTCAGTATCAGCATTGTTAATTTGTGAATCTAATGTATCCTCTAACAGTGGTTCCATTACAGGACTCGGGTTCTACAAACAAGTGCAACTTATCATTACCTTCACCACTATTGTCCTTAAACCATTTGAGTATTGCATGGTCATTCTCCACCAAAATCCTCCGGTTCTCAGGCATCTCTCCTTCCATCTGCAGTTGTACCTCACAATCTAACCTCAAACCCGAATGAGCTTGGCTTGCAAGGTCCATATAGCAGAAGTAGTCAGTGTCAAACTTCTCCACTATAAAGAAGTCATCTTTCTAGTGTATCACAATAGAAAATCATGTGAAATCCCCCATTGATACTGCATTAAAATAGAGTCTCAAATATTAGAGATTGAAGGCCCCAACCCACGAAATCCTTAGGAGCTTTGTTCGAATCCAACAAAACAAATTAAAATCAAATAGTGTAAGGGCCTGCATGAAGCTCAAGTGATGTCCATATATGAGTCTCTCAACGAGCTTGATCGGCTGGATACCCCGAACGCGAGCTTCATCGATTGGAAACCCCAAACGCAACCCAAATGTTTCACCCACTTTCCAAGCTCTAACCTTTCTACTCCCCAAGACTCGGCTTCGGTTTGTGTGGTGTTAAATTAGAGAGAGAATGTCAGTGTAACCTTATCAGCGAAGGCTGAGAAGCCACTAAAGAGCCTCTCCTCTCTCCTGCGTAATTTGCATCCTTGACCGGTCTTAGGTGAGTGTGGTTAAGATTGTGAGTGGTTTCATTTAATTTCATTGACCATGGCTTGTTAGAAAGAGTTAAATTAACTCCTGGAGACCACCACCATTAGACTATTAACTATATATGGGGTGGGATGTAATTTTTGAAATCTCAGGATTGATTTTTACATTTTACCCTAAAATTTATGAAGTTAGTAGGCACAATTTTTATATCCATGTATTATTTAATGGGATTATAACATCAGCCACTTGAGATGACGTAACTCCAAAAGGAACAGAGAAGTTTATGTGTTACATTTTTTTTATATATAAAAACGTTAAGGATATGTTTATAAATTAGAATTAAAATATAAAATTTTAATTTTAATTTTTTAAAATTAAAATTAGTTTAAAATATTAAATTTTATATTTAGAATTATTAAATAATTAAAATAAAAAATTATAATTCTACATTCAATTATAATTTTATTGTTTAAAAATATGATCTAAAATAATAAAAAATTATTTACAAAATTAAAACTAATAAAAATATTCAAAAAATAATAATTTTATAATATAATAGTCATTTTTTTTCATAAAGAAATTTTTCTTGAAATTTTGTTTTAAAAAAAAATAAATATGCTATTATATTAATTTTAATATAAATATAAAAATATTTTTTTATATAAATATAGAATCTCAATAAATATGATTGCTCATAAATAAATGAGAAGAGAGAGAGAAGAGAGAGGGAGAGAGTTTAATTTTTGAATTATGAAATTAATAATTTTTAAGATATAAACTAAGAATTAAAAAAACTTAATTTAATTATTTTTCAATTCTATAGAATTGATTTATAGAATTCTAATTCTAATTTTAAATGATATTTTAAATATAAAAATTAGAATTAAGAGACTTAATTCTAATTCCAAACTCTAATTCCATGTTTAATTTCAAAATTCATACGGACACTAAATGAGTAAAATAATAGCATATGATACTTAAATTTTGCATATTAGTGTAAGAGTAATAGTACATTAGATTAAAAAAAAAGTAATATTACATATAATTAATTTTTATAAAAAATTATAATTTTATCATTAAGGGGCATTATACCCTATATTAATTTAAGCTCCTATACAAATTAACAATGCAATTTAAGGGCTGTATTTTATTTTTGCCTTAATAGGCATCAGATTAGGATTTTCTAATTTAAGTAGCAGCATTAGAATAGGAGAAAGCATGCCGACACAAAATTGAATGTGTAGAATGTGAGAACTGGCCATTTTCCATTCAAATATAAAATATTGGACTTGAACCTGAATCTAAAGCCTTTAGAGTTCACTGACAGTAATCTAGACTCTGTTGGAATGAGGGTATATGACATGGAGTTAGCGGATTACATGAGTACATCAAAACCCGAGTTTCCTTACTGCATCATTTATTTGAAAAAATTGTTATGAAAGTCAGGTACTTTTGTTGTGCCAGTATCTCATTCTTCCCATGACAGTGTCATTTAGGAGGTTTCTGATTGATATAGTATCAGTTAAAAGGTCCCCTAATTCACTATTTCCAATCCTCCAGGAGAAATATATAGATCCATTTGAGAATTGAGCAGGTATCTATAACGATAATAGTGTTACAGAATGTGAACCATAACTGGCAGTCTGGCAGTTTGTTACAAAGAGAGTTAATTACCATGTTATCAAGGATATTTGTGCTGGTGAAGGAGTCCCTACCAAGGTTTAGAAGAATGAAAACCAAACCCACCATGCAACGAGATATTATAACGTGCACCAATACCGCCTTGTATAATGATCAGTCACATTTTTAAAAATAAGTTATCATCTCATATAAATTAAAAGACATGTTCAAAGGGGAATACTTCCACTACTCTATCCAGAGTTTGAACAAATAAATTAACACGATAATCTTTAGACATATCAAAGTCAGAGAAATTAAAACATAGGACAAGAAGTAAGCAATAAATCAACAAACTCTAGTACTTGATTCTTTTGCATAGCATTCCATCATGCAATCTACTATTCATCATTTTCATCCTCATCATCATTAATTGTAGTATAATCATTGAAACTGAGTAGTTTTCCATCTAGAAATTAAACAAAGGACACAAGTTAATGTTATTACAAATCATGTATAAATAAACCAAGACAGTTGAATGAAACATGGAAGATTACCTTTATTTTCTAAAGCCCACAACCGATTTTGAGCACACATCAAAGCTTCAATTGTTTCTTCTTTCAATTTACCACGGCGATGACTAATCATGCCGGCACTAAAAGCAGATTCAGAAATAACGGCAGGCATTGGAATAGCAAAAAAATCTCTAGCAATTTGTTGAAGAGTTGGGTACTTAACCCCATTTACCTTCCACCAAATTAAAATATCAAAGTCAGGAGTTCTTGGTAGAACATCTTCCTCCAAATAATAATCTAACTCTGTCTTGACAAATGAACCCTTTGTGCGCTTCATCTTTCTCACAAATAAATCATACCCTGTCATGTCATCTCCAAAACCAATGAGTTCTTCAGTAGAAGGCTCATACATGCTTGAACTGAAGAACCTTTCCTTTGTTGATACTCATTTATCAAATCATAACAAATTTGTTGAATTCTTTCAATTTGCTTTGAGTAGTCAACAGGATATAACTTTGAAAAGAAGTACTCTAGCAAAGCTGTCTTATACCTGGGGTGTAAGACAACAGCAACACCCATGATGTCAAAAACATCAGCCCAATACTTTTCAAATTTCATCAACATATTAGATGTCATATCTTTGATCAATTAAATAGGAGAAGTTAGCCACTCATTTAAAGCCAACTTAATTTCATAAGCTTCTGGAAAATACAAATTTGCAGTTAGATATTGTGCTCCAAAAAACAAATGAGTCACATCATAATACACCTTTAATCTACCACAAATCTCTTTAGCAAGTTCCCACTCAGCATTACTTGACACACTTGTACATTGAGGTTCCTGTTGTCTTAAATGAAGAAAAACATCTCAATATAATAAAGCAGTTTCCAACATCAAATAAGTTGATTTCCAACTAGGTGGGAAATTGCCACTCTACTTCCATTGTTGTCCAATGCCTTCAGTGATTTAATTTTTTCATTCTCATATACTTGCAGGATGTCTTTTTTTATTGTATCACGAGTGGGGCTTGAACAAAGGTTGTAAACTATAAATAGACCTCCTCATTCCGATGTGATCCACTATACCTAGTGGATACTCATGCATAACAATCATCTCAGCTAGACAACTTCTAGAAATGTCTTTTTTGCATAACATTCAGCACCTGTTGATTCCTTCGACCTAATTTCACTCATTCTTCTGCAATAGAGCTGCATGCGATTCTTTGATGTCTTGGTCCTAAATGAAGGACCAACTGGAAACCAAAAGAATTCCAACCCTAAGCTTCAAACCTAAAGCCTGGAGTAAGCCACGCCAATTTTCAATAGACAGAATTTCTTAAATCTTTGGGAAAGGAAGCTAAAATCTTTATAAAAGCAGTTCCATAGATATTATATCATAGATTCATACTAAATAAATTACGTAAAAGTCTAGATATATGATATGATACCATTTACAGTGGCGAAGTTAAATTAAAATATATCTTAGCCATGTAATTCAGTATTTCCATCATACCAGTCCAAAAAAGTGTTGTGTCAATTTCCCATTACATGAAAACTATGGCCATGCATCTAGTCATATTGGGCCAAAGGGCAGCAAAGGCCCATCAATCCATAGATGAGAATCAGAAATTCTGTCCCGTAATATCCTATGCCCAAACTTTAAAGCTTAATATAATATATCAAAATGAATAAAATAAGAAATATAAGAGAAAATAATAGATAGCATATAACAGATTATAACAAGACAATGTTTTTTTTTTCCCCTAAACAGTGCTGGAAGACAATTCCTCGAAAGTTTATCGAAGGCATGTTTATTTTAGCTTCTCACCCCAAACCCACATGTTGCATTTCGGCATTTCCTAAGGAGTGTTTAAAAGAAGCAGAATTTTCTTCTTCTATTTTTTTCTCTTAAAACGGTTTTGCACTCATGGTGAATCTCTTGAACAAAGGCACTTAAATTCAAGTTTTTTTTGACAAATTTATTTATCAAAATATTACTTTTTTAAAACTATGTACTAAAACTATTACTTTTTTATCCTACATAACATTTTTTTATATCTACCTAAATAACACCAAAGAAAAAGACATTCACATAAAAAACACCAACACATATGACATTATCCACATAAATACACTATGCTCTTTGGTGTTATCTATATAGATACACCATACACTTTGACATTTTAAATGTAAAAAAATCATACCTTTTGACGTTTTAAATCTATCCTCAATATTTTAAGGTTCTATGACACGCATTAGGCACATTCGATCAAATGACACGGCATTGAGGATAGATTCAAATGCAAAAACAAACAATTGCCTTACACATAAGCACGTAATTCTTTCAAGTCTAACAGTCTATGATCCGAATTGCATATCAGCACATAAACGGAAAAAGACTACAATGACACTCGAAGCAATCTGCAGATAATGCACAACTTTATCATAATGGTCCTAAATAAGTAAATATTCTTATCAAATGCCCTTCAAGTGCAAGCACGGTCATTTTCCAAACAAAAAACATATGTAAAATATGGCCTCAGAACCTTAAATCAAAATTCTCCATTAAAACTTGGTTCTGTTATCTATATGTTAAATTTTCTCAAGCAGTGTTCCTATTAAACATCTCTTGGTTCTCTTCAGCTGAAGCAGAGTTTTGGCTATTCACTGGAGTTGACTGCTGCATTGGTCCTCCCTGACCTTGGTTCCAGTTCTATCTTTGAAGAGGGTCTCTCCTTTCAACCTGCATTGTTTCCCGACGCCTGTCATGCCGTGGCGGAGGTCTACTCCTACTCGGTTGCCTTTCAGAATATCTATACTGTGGCCTAGGGATTACTTTCCCATCAACAAATAAATCACCTGAAATTCATCAAGACAACCAAATTTGAAAAACAAAAAAATGATCCAACAATTAACTAAGCCCATACTTGTTTCAAGCTCCACCACTCACCTCCATAATCCTTGTTGGGAACATCAAGATAAGAATCTGGAAGTACCCAAAGAACTCCAGGTAACTCAGTTAAGGCAGAAAAAATGGCACAACAATCAAGCATACCCAATTATCCGGAATGACATGCTTATAAAAATGCTGTACCAATTGTCATTTAGATCCCAAAAGTCACACCAATGACATATTAAGTTGATTATATGGGGAAAAAAAAAGAACAACAAAAAGAAAATCTCAAAAGACATCCCATAAAATTAAGGCCCCTACTCCAAAAAATAAACCTCCATCATTGTCCATATAGTGGTAAGATTCCAATTAAAAATATCGTAGCACAACAACAATCACAATAAAACCTTAATTACTAGTCACAACAAGCAAGAATTCAAATAAGCTAATTTCGTGAAGCAGCCAGAAATTTGAAGCAAAATGAAGGATCAAAGAGAAAGCCCTTTAAATGGTTTGTTCCAGAGAAAAAAGTAATGAATCATCATCACCTTTGACTTTATAAGAAAGCTCTTCTGAAATAAGGGCACCAAAACCTGTATATGTAACGGTGGAAACAGAGTATATCTACTTTTTAGCCTCCTCCTCACTACCAAAAAAGGCCCCTTTTAGTAGAAATTAGAAAAGACGCGTGGTAATTAGAAAAGAACAAGTGAAAGCAATCGAACCTCCTGACAACTTGGGCTAGGGTTTTGACGTAGGTGTTGACCATTTCGTCCTCGGAGGGTTTAGGGTTATTGGGGAACTCCATGACGATGAGCCAGTGCTCGTAGTCACAGCCATCGAGAAGAATCGTCTCCTTCGGGGGACGGTTGCTCCAGTTTGGGGACGGGTCATTCAGGGGCGAGTAACCCGAACCGGATGATTTGGGGCGAACCGGGAGCTTCACCGAGTCAAGGAGGGGTAGGGTTTGTTTGGCGGTGAGTAAGACAAAAGCGAAGCGGGAGCGAGAAGCTGTTGCATTTACAGAAGATGAGGAAGAAAGAGCTCGTAGGAGGGTAGACGCTAGGGTGCCCCGGGCATTCAAGTACGCCATTTGCCAGCTCCTAGTCCCACCACTACTAACCTCTCTAATGTTACTATCGCAGTATTAGTATCTACTTATCTTTACTGCCTGCAACTGTAATGAAATAGTCTTCGAATACAACATCATAATAAATATTAATTCTTACATATAAAGATTTATATTTCTATATGATTAAATAAGAGATTCAGACGCCATCTCTATTAGTAACTGTCAAATCTATTAAGTTGGAGAAAGTTTAGATAGAAAAAATTTGTTGAGAGAGAGAGTGAAATTTGAGAGAATGAAGAAGATGACTCGCGCAAAAGCCAGATAGACGGAAAATGCCAAGCTTAATGGCGTGTTTACCCTTAAAACATCAAAAGGTATGGTGCTTTTAACGTCAAAGTGTACGATGTATTAACGTAGATAACGTCAAAGACCGTGACGTATTCATGTGAACAATGTCAAATATTTTGGTATTTTTTACGTAAATATGTCACTTTCTTTGACATTATTTAAACAGAAAAAAAGTAAAAAAAATCATACTAAACAAAAAATAAATGACAGTTTAGTATATATTTTTTAAAAATAATATTTAAATAAATAATTTTGTTATCAACGATAATTTGGTCAAAAAGACGTAAAATTCACTGGAGACAGTAATGTCTCCAATGCAAGATTGATTTGAGAATTTAGACATATAAAACATACACCCATTTTATTAAAAAATCTTACGAGAACAATTATAATAAAAGAAACAAAAACCACACTACACAATTTACCTACCAAAAAAAACAAAAAAGAAAACCCTCGAGACACTACTGTCGCACTTTTTTATTTTTATTTTTTCATGGGTTCCCTTTTGTTTGCTTCGCTTTTGCTGTAAGCAATGCCCCTATTAGGTTCAGGGACAGACAGAGCACCACGACTCACCCGGTGAGTCGGCTATGTATATATACACACACACCAGAGCCGAACACATAAACAAACTGAGACAGAAGCATTTTGTCATGTAATGCAGTTACTGATCAAAACCAAAAAAAGGAAAAAATGAACCTGCGAGGACGGAGCTGCGGTCTTGGAATTAGAAGCTGAGCGGCGAAAAGTGAGAAAGGAAGTGGGGATGCTAAATGAACTGAAATCGTGGGTATAAGCGGTGTCAAAACGCACCGTTTAAGCATCAGATGATGAGGTTGCGGGGCGGGGGTGCTGAGCAGAGTTTTTTTTTTTTTTTAATTTTCCGTCAAATGTGGCGTTTTATTTTTATTTTTTCCACACCAATTCTAAAGGAAAAACCGTGGTAGGGGCGAATTTATCTTCGGATTAGAAAATGATGCTTTTATATTTATTATATTTTTTAATAGTTATGATTAAGTAAAAAAATAATAGATAAAAAAAAGTGATATAATTAATAATATAAAAAATAATGTAAAAAATAATGTAAAAAAATAAGTGATATAAAAAAATTATAATTAAAATGCTATATATACACACACACCAGAGTTTAAACAAACTGAGACAGAATATTTTGTCATGTAATGCAGTTACTGATCAAAACCAAAAAAGGAAAAAATGAACCTGCGAGGACGGAGACTGCGGTCTTGGAATTAGAAGCTGAGCGGCGAAAAGTGAGAAAAGAAAGAAAGCGTATTGTTGAAGTAAGTAAGAAATTGGTTTGATTATTATTCTTATTTCAAACAGAAAATGGAACTCGGAGCGTAGGTACCCTTTATTACAAGAGAATTACATTGGTGCAGTCAATGCACCGGAAGAAGCTTTGAGAAAGTGTTCAGAGCCTTAATAATTCAATTCAGAGTGTCATGGAACCGAGCTTACCATTTTTTGGTTCTCAAGAGGCGAATCTTTATCGTAAGAATAGTACTTTGAAGAAAAGACAGGTTAGTTTTGCCTTGTCAGTCTCAGTGCTCATATTTCAGGCTTTATGGAATAACCAAAATTTTAACGTTTCTTAGGAACATAATTGGATTGTTTAATTGTAGATGTTGTTATAGGAGTCATCACCATAGAACTGATCATAGTTATAATGGTAAACCATACATTGCTAACTTTAATTTGTTCAAATTTACAAATTAATGATTATACACTGCTTATTGATTGTATTGAAACTAGTGAGTATCCCATGCAAAGCATGGGGTCTTTTTAAATTCAGCTAGATTCTAGGAAAACATTGATTAAAACAGAGATGCTCGAAACTGAAAAAGAGGATATGCATAGTTACAGTTAGATTGAATAAGAGTTAGAAATTTTAGAAAAAAATCTCTCTCTCCTCCCTCTCTTCAAATACTGCTTATATATTTAAACCCTGGTTTTTCAAACACAGCAATTTTATTGATTGTTTGGTCAAGACAATGATATTTAGACAAATGTTTGTGCTAACATCCATAGAACATTGGAATTAGATCTTCCATGAAGCATCATACTCCACCTTTTTCTCCTCTATCACTCATATCGCCCACTATTCTCTTCCAAAACCAATGCTCCTGCCACACTTTCTCCATCTGTTCTAGTGGCACATTTTTTGTCTCTGGCAGGAAATAGTACACAAACATAGTCATCACCACCACCCAACCTCCAAAGAAGAAGAAAATCCCAGACTTGAAGTGGCAGAGCATGGATAGAAAAGTCTGAGCAACAATGAAAGTGAAGAGAAAGCTCACTGCTACTGTGATGCTCTGCCCAGTTGATCGAATTTCTAAGGGGAAAATCTCACTTGGTACTAACCAACCTAGAGGCCCCCATGACCATCCAAATCCCGCAACATATATGCATATCAGGACCAAAACCATATAAGCATACCCTTTACTTAATCCACCATGATCTTTGAGATGAGCTGCCATTATACCTCCAACTATACACTGTGATGCAAACATTTGAATGCCCCCAATTATAAACAAGGTTCTCCTTCCAAGTTTATCCACTATGAGCATTGATATGAAGGTTGAGCCAGTACCTACAATGCCTGTCATGACAGCTGACAACAGCGATGCACTTTCTCCTAAGCCAATTGTTCTAAAAAGTAAAGGGGCATAGAAGGCAATGACATTGATCCCTGTCACTTGCTGGAAAAATGGTATTGCTATTGCCATTACAAGTTGAGGCCTATATCTTCCTTTCAAAATAATCTTAAATGGTTTTTTAGTGGTTTTAGAAGTAGAACTTGCTTTAGTAAGGTCATCAAGTTCTGCTTGCACATCTTCTATGCCTCGAATACGTTGAAGCATTTGCTTGGCCTTTTGATGGTCGTGGCTAAGTTGGATTAAGCTATTGGGAGTTTCTGGGAGGAAAAGTGCACCTAGTGTTAGGACTGAGGCTGGAACTGCTGCCAAGGCTAGGGACAGTCGCCAGCCCCAACCACCTTCAATCTTTTCTGTTCCATAGTTGATTAGACTAGCAGACAAAGAACCAATGCCAATGCTTAATTGGAAGCCATTATTAATTGCCCCTCTAAGTCGTGGTGTTGCCATTTCAGAGAGATACAGAGGAACTGCCTGCAACACCAGCAAACAATTTGAAAGCAATTCTAATGTAACTGTAAGATGGTTGGAGCAAAATAACAGAAATTACACAAGTCTAGCTTATTCTAGAAAGCGTAAGAACTACAAATTGCCCTTTGTTTATGTGTGTGTATGCTAAATTCGCTAGTTATAGACCTACGCTGGATCATGCAGTGATCCTAGAAGCTATACCAGCATGCTAATGGGTTAATGAAATCAAATGTAATCAGTTGTTTTTCTTTTTTTTCTTTTTTCTTTTTTTGTTTTTGGCTTCAATGGTGTAACTGCACTTTGCAATGTGCATCCACAATTTTAAAGAAGCTATATCCTCAAAATCAAGATCTCTTTTTTGTTCGCAAGACAGGCATTTTCTGGTTTCCAATTGAATCTTAAGTTCTATAAGATATGTGATACGTCTGTTATGGTATAGAAACAAGAAATAAAAGGGATGACAGAGAGAGACTAGCTACCTGGTTTGCAAAACCAACCCCGACTCCAAGCATAAGTCGACCAACTATGAGCATGTACACGTTAAAAGCTGCACCTCCGAGGGCTGTACCGGCAAGGAATGCAGCCCCCCCAGCAATAATGGATGGCTTACGTCCAAAGGCCCTGGTGATATAAGACGCAAAGAAGGAAGTAACAAGACCAGCAACATAAAGAGACGATGTAAAAGAGGTCAATAGTTGGCTGTCAAATATGCAGTAGTTGCTAATTTTGGTATCCTCTTTCATCTTACGGTATACGTTGTGGAAAAACTTCTTCAGAAATGGCTCCATTGAGGTCACCCCACCTGATATACCAATATCATAGCCAAAGATGACACCTCCCATGGCTGCCATCATACAAGATAGGACAACAAACAGGGTTATCCTGCCATTCTTTTGTCCACTTTGACTTGTTATAGCCAACCCAACTGCCATCACCTTTTTCTTTTAGTTTACACAGGTAGAAGCTTAGAAAGAGAGAGTTTGAGGTTGCAGATACAGAACAAGATAAGCAAGCAATGTCTCTTGACTTGCACAGACAAGTGGCAGCACTCAACTTGAAGTCAGCGTGGGGTATGTGCAAACTTCAGAACAGTGTATTGGTTTGAATTTTCAACATAATCGAGTGCCAGCGCACTGAAATCAGGTCAGTCTTGTTCTTATGGCCTGAAGAGCTTCCTTAGTTTCTTACATGAGACACGTTGCTTTCAAATCAAAGTGGGACAAACGTGCTACCAAGTAAATTCAAACTTTCATACCTGCATTGCCTCTATAATTGAAGAAGAGTCATTTTATATGCACTGTGACAGAGATGTGCCTCTAACTATGTGCTTAACACCAAAATCGCCAACTTGAATGTTGATTTCTTTCACTTAAATAATACATACGCAATTTGGCGGAAGGTGGGCAAGCGAGAGGGTTGGGACCAATTGTGCCAAGGATATGGCATATTTACTGGGGAAGAAGATCACCTGTCTTCATTTCCTATTTCTTTTTTTGTCTCTTCACTTAAATTTTGTCAAGTATTTTAAATTTAATGACATATTTTTTTATATTTTAATTTTTTTTATACTTGACAAAATTTAAATAGAAAGACAAAAAAAGAGATAAAAAATAAAAACAGGTGATCTCTATCCATTTACTGTGAAGCAGTTTGTTAATTGTACTCAGGAACACTGCACGTGTAGTTGAATTTCTATAACCAAGGGTGGAAAGCAAAGGTTGAATCTTCAACTGAAAATTTCATTAATAATATCAATTCAAATAAAATTGCTTGGAATTTTCAATCGGCTTATTTATATATTAATTAATCAGGTTGTATGACGTTGCTGAACATAACCGCTACTTCTAATTCTATTAAGCTACGATTGCATTGTACCTATCTAACCGAGCTTTTTCATTCTCTAAATTTTAGATTGAAAGAACGTTCTTTTTATTATACATTTGCAGATTTTAGTGAAGATGCTTTAGCCATATATCTTCGCTGTGCCCCTTCTTAAAGAAGCACTTAACTCTTGTTTGCTACTAGTAATTATTATTAAGGAGTGCTTATAATACTTTTTTCAACACACATTTTTTATTTGACTACGTCACATATTAAAATATAAATATAAATTTAATTACATATTAATTTAATTGATTATACATTAATTAAATTAATTATATATTAATCAAAATTAAATATATACTTTAATATATAATGTGATAAAATAAAAAAAAATGTTAAAAAGAATGTAATAGTTGTCATTATTATTTTTTAGTTGAATATATCTATTGGGAGTGGGACAACATAAAATTTTGATGCAGATTTTAAAGTTGTTTTGTCCCGTGAAAAAGTATAAAAATTGATAGAAATTCCTCTTCACAAAGTTAAAATGACCAAGTTAAAGCAATCCAAAGCATACAAGTTTTACTCATAAAAAAAACCATACATGCTTGATTTGTCAAGAGCTTTACTAGAGACTAAAATAAAAAGATCGGTTTCTGGCATATCATATGACACTAGTAACAAGAAGGAAAAAGAGTTGTATATTTGTACGTTGAATTCATTGATTTATATATTGCTTTGGACGGGTCCATCAACTGAAGCAAACCCGACCTGTCAGGCTGGTCCTCAGGCGTGCCAAGCGCAAAGTACCACTCATCCATTGAGCCTGTCTCTCCCAATAAAAAAGAGAGTACACCACTTCACTCGGATGGAGGGGATAGACCAAAGGGAATAGCAATTCCTGCATCCCAAGGGGACAACGCGTAATACGTAATGATACCCTCAGGTCTCCCACACTTTACACACACTCATATGTCTCTATATAAAGGCCAAGACAAGAGGATAAATGTATACATTAATTCTTATTACACACTATCCTCCTCGAGCAGCCACTGACTTAAGTGTCGGAGTACCTTTTGTAAGTACTCACCCCCTCATTTCATCAATCATCGATGTTGCACTATGGAGGAATAAACCACAACTAACCTTCTCAGGTAACTTTCAGAATCTAGTTTTGAACATTGGTACCGTCTGTGGGAAGGATAAATTTATACTCCCCAACACCACTCTCAAAACTCCCCTTCCCACCGCCACAATGGCGAACACAAGGAGGAGTCAGACTCTAACAAATCAGAATTGTGTCCCTGCGATATGAGTTCCCCCGTAGCCAACCATTGTTCAGCCTCAATCCCAACTGCCCACGAACCAACCTTAACTCTACTGGAACCCATGCAGGACAGGCACGAGAATTCCTCTACAAGAGAGAATCTCCCCCCGCTTCCCGAGAGAATTCTAGAGAGACAACGCTTCAGTTCAAAAAGGACACAACCTAAAGACGTAGGGCGGTAGTCCCTAACATTACGGAGACCTGGAGACCAAGTAGGAGATAGTCGCTGCCACCCCGAAGTAACCTAGTCGATAAACACCATTTCAAGAGGAGTCGCAGGCAACGACGAGTCAAAAAATGCCATAAAAAGAGTTCTTCGAACGGTAATGAGTGTAACCTCCCTCATAGAATAAGTCAGGAAAAGGGCCGAGAAAGACCGCTCCGATCTCTTTTTCTAATGAGGACTATGGAAACACCGTCCCAAATCATGACGACCCTATGACCATCACCAGAATAATTACAAACACCGAGGTTTGAAGAATGTTCGTGAACCATGGAAGCTTGACTGATATAAAGTTCCTAGACTTGTTCAACAAGCTAGGATTATCAAAAGAAGAGCTTGTTGCGTACACAAGCAAGCTAATCAAGTTCACACGCAATAAGGTCACCCCAGTCGGGTACATCGATACTCACCTTACTTTGGGAAAAGATCCCCTCTTCAGGATGGTCAAGGTTAGGTTTTTGGTGGTAGATTGCCCTTTCGCCTGCAATGTCATTTTGGGCCGCCCCTCACTAAACTCCTTAGGGGTCGTGATTTACACACCATATTTGGCCATGAAGTTTGTGGACCACAAAGACAGGGTTGTGACAGTTAAGGGAGACTAAGTCATGGTGAGAAAGTGCTACAATGAAATCCTAAAAATCGCCAAGAGACCTTGAATAGCGACTGCGTGCAACAATCCAACCCCAATCACTTCAGATTCCCTCAACATCCTCCTAACCAAGTTGAATGTATGTAAGAAAATACGGGATACACGTCCCTTACTAGACTGAGAGCTCCAATCTCTTTAGCTGGGGTTGAAACCCGACCAAATTACCGAGATTGGTGGGTAACTCATCCAGGAAGAGAAAGCCCAACTGACCGAGATCCTTCAAAGAAACAAAGACTTATTCGCTTGGACCTTAGAATACATGCCAAGCCTGGACCTCGAATTCATTTGCCACTGCCTTTCCGTCATAAAGGATGCTAAGCTGGTAGCGCAATGAAAGAGGAAAGTCAGGTTGAAAAGACAATAGGTGATACAAAAGCAGGTGAAAAAACTCTTAAACGTCAATTTTATTAGGGAGGTCCCTTACACCACGTGGCTCTCAAACGTGGTCTTAGTTAAAAAGACCAATAGGAAATAACGCATGTGTGTTGACTACTTTGACCTCAATAAGACGTGTTCGAAGAACCTTTACCCACTTCCTAACATCGACAAGTTGGTGGACAATTCATCTGATTTTAGGTTATTTTCCTTTATAGATGCCTATTCTGGATACAACCAAATTCTCATGTATCCGGACGATGAGGATAAGACTGCCTTTGTAACCAAGATAGGGAGTTACTACTATTGAGTAATGTCGTTTGGGCTAAAAAATGCATGAGCCATATGTCAACGCATGATGAATAAGGTCTTTGAAGGACAAATCGACAAGATGTGAGAAGTATACAATAATGACATGATAGTCAAAACGGAAGACACCGGTAGTCACATCCACAATTTGGAGGAAGTATTCACTGAGGTTTAGAAGCATAACATGCGACTGAACCCAGAAAAATGTGCATTTGGTGTACAGGCTGACAAATTTCTAAGGCTTTTGCTGACGAATCGCGGTATCGAGGCAAACCCAAAGAAATGCCAAGTAATGCTCAACATATGCAGCCCCTAATCCGCCAAGAAAGTACAACATCTGACAGGTCGAATTGCAACTCTTACATGTTTCTTGGCTAAGGCTGCCCAAAAGTCCCATCCCCTTTTCCAAACACTAAAAAAGGGGAAAAAAAAACTTTCAGTAGACCTTAGAATGTGAAGCCACGCTCTAGGAATTAAAGGGGATGCTATCAGCGCCCTGAAATGTGATACCAGAAAATTGAGAAGATGACCCTAACGTTAGTGGTCACCGCAAGAAGGATGAGACAATACTTTCAATGCCACCACAGAGTGGTAAGGACTGACTAGCCTATTAGACAAGTATTGCATAAGCTAGATCTCATGGGGAGAATGATTGCGCCTGGTCTATAGAACTTTTTGAGTTTGGAATCATCTACGAACCAAGACCAGTTATTAAAGCTCATGTACTATCTGACATCTTGATCGAACTCACCCCAGACTCCTATAACCCTAGAGCGCAACATCTACATAGATGGATCCTCGAATTCCAAAGGGAGTAGAGCCAGAGTCATGTTGGAAAACGAAAGCGTGCATAACGGGTATTACTATGGCAAAGGAAATATAGGCTAGAGATGTGGTCTATGCAACGACTCACAACAAGCAATGTCCTAGATAAAAAGGGAGTATCAGGCGAGGGAACCCCTGCTGCGGAAATACTTGGTTAAAGTTAAAAAGCTGATGGAAAGTTTTGACAGCATTAGAGTAGAGCGCATCCCCAAAGACCATAACTCCAGAGCTGATATCATGTCGAAACTCGTCAACACTAAGAGCCCGAGAAACAACAAGTTTGTAATCTAGGACACACTCTTCACTCATAGCATCACAGATGACGAAGTCCTCATGCTAGAGGTTGAGGAATCTTGGATGATGCCAATCTTAGCCTATCTTTGCAACGGTTCACTTACTGATGATCAAAAAGAGGCTTAGAAAATAGTGCGAGCAGCGACTTGGTACATTACTTACTGATGATCCCTAAAGTAAAAAATTGTTGCACGATACAATTCTAAAGTAATCCCATAGAGATTCAGCCTCAGTGATCTCATACTACGCAGAGCGGACATCAGAGGGAAAAATGCAAGAGAAGGGAAACTAGCGCCTAACTGGGAATGACCATACATAGTTATTTCCACAACCCGCAATGGGGCATACACTTTAGAAACCTTCTCGGGAAATCCAATAAAAAAAATATGGAATGCGAAAAAGTTGAGGAAGTACTATAGTTGAATGATTAGGTTGTGTAAACTGCTCCCATTATCAATAAAACAACTTCTCAAAATTGCTGCCACAAGTACCCAGGGGTGCCACATCCCCCAAGGTAAACTATACATTGACGAGATTCAAGGAATACAAGGTCCGAAAATGATTAGTTATTCCAACATTTATGTAAGATGACCAAACTAGAGAGAGCCACTTGAACACCCCCCGGGGTCAAGTAGCAGGATCAATGGTCTTAACTTATGCCTATTTGAGCCGCACCTTGACCATCGACCAATATAGTTTGTAGTGGTTAAGGAAAATTGACTGTACCTTGGGACAGTGGACTCCACGCCATAGGGTTATCATGTCTAAATCAAACGAATCCTACCACCGGGATCAAGTTTCGTGCTTAACTCTGTTGGTGAAGTGAATGTTCGTCCAATCAAACAAACTTTACCACTGGGGTCGAGTTTCGCACTCTTCTCGATTGGTGACGTGAATGTTCGTCCAATCAAAGGAACCCTACCACTGGGGTCGAGTTTCGCGCTCATCCCGGTTGGTGAAGCGAATGTTCATCCAATCAAATGAACCTTACCACCGAAGTCTAGTTTTGCACTCATCTCGACTGATGAAGTGAATGTTCATCTAATCAAACAAACTCTACCACTGGGGTCAAGTTTTGTGCTCATCTCGATTAGTGAAGCGAGTGTTTGTCTAGTAAAAATGAGCCCTAACTCCGTGATCGAGTTTAGTATTCGCCTAGACAAAGCAAGCAAGTGTCCATTATACAAATACGCATCGAGACTTGGTGTTGGATCAATCTCTGAACTACTAAAACAATTACACAATATAGTGGCAGTTTAACTGTACAACACAATAAAAAGAAGAATATTCATAAAAAAAATATTTATTCTTATTCTAAACATCACCTAATTTATAAGGAACTTTACAAAAAAAATACCTACAAAACTACTATGAAGCAAAGGCACCCACTCGAGGAAGCTGGAAAGGAGGACGATGGTCGAGTACTAGCCATAACTACCTCCACGGTTCTTCTAGAAACTAGCACCAATGTCTTTCCTCTTGGCCAACATAAGGAGAATGTTTCACTCCAAAAGATTATTCCATCCCAAAGACCCCTGCATATCTAACTACACACCTACGTATAGCAAGCACCATGGATGATAGCTAAGGGGAGTAGAGGAAGGATATAAGTGAAACCCCTCCACGCATCACGGGGACTATAGAAGAAGCCGTGAACCCTCCCGACAAACACAGAAGGGTTCCCATGTACGCCGAGAGAAAAAGGCTTCCACCACCTAAAGATGTGGTGACCGAGCTGCGTAGAGCAACTTCTAGCTCTCCACCGAATAATTATGCTTGGAAAGAAAAGCCTTTGTCAGCAAAGGGGATGAGGGAAAAGGTAAACACCTTAAAAAATTTTAGGAAGAAGAGGAAGATAGCCCCAAGAGGGAACATGACCCCTAAACACTCATAAGGAATGTTTTTGAGAAACACCCACCCTTAAATGCAAATTGGACGATGAAAAGTGAAGCAGGTGATCGTCTCATTATAAACATTCCCTATTTATAAGAGGGATGAGGCATTCTGATTAGCTCCCAAGAAGATAAGTTGGCTGCACTTCCAAAGCCAAATTTTTAAATGCTCCTCCCTCGCGATTAGCTACATGGGCAACAGGCAGTTTAGGAATAGTGTAAAACTGCTACCGCTATCAAAGCATTTTAATACAAAGCAACAGTTCCCAAGCACGCATAGTCTGTTACGAATCGCCACCATTAATGGGGTGGATATTTTGCTACTCCTACTATTTCAAAATTACATGATGATAATATGAAGCCCAAGCAATACGCTTTAACCACGTGTCGTATTGCTTCTAAAGGCAACTGAAATCAAAGTGACATGTGACACCATGAAGGGACATGCAAATCAAATATCAGACCCTCAACAACCCCACAGTGAAACAATGGCCCATATATCAGCCTAAGAATGAACCGCAACAGACCCCGCGTGGCATGGGGGCAATTAATTATCTATCTCAAACCCCAAAATGATGACGTAAGTAAAGCAATTGGCCCGGATCCCATACTTGCTCATATATCCTAAACTTTCACTATGGTAAATCATGGAACTCAGCTCTTGGGGAAAACATCGCGAGATTCAGCATAGAACATTATGACTAGGATCCATTTGTTCATTGCGCGCCGAGTGCTGTAGTTGAACATGTATCTCGACACTTAGCTATCTCATCTAAGCACTAAGTTGGGGGTAACTATTCTGGACCGGATATGGGCCCATCAAACTGGAACAAACTTAACCCGCCAGGCTAGTCATCATTGGTGCCAAGCGCATAGTACCACTCATCCACTGGGCATGTCTACCCCAATAGAAAAGAGGGGACACCACTTCAGTCGGATGAGGGGGACAAACCAAACTGAATAGTAATTCCTACACCGCAAAGGGATAATGCGTAATACACAATAATGCCCCCAGGTCTTTCATACTTTTCACACGCTCATATGTCTTTATATAAAGGCCAAGACAAGAGGACAAATGTACGCATTAATTCTTATTGAGCACTATCCTCCTCGAGTAGCCACTGACCTGAGCGTCGGAGTACTTTTTGCAAGTACCACTCATTCGTTCCGCCAATCATCACTGCTGCACTGTGGAGGAATAAACCATAACTTACTTTCTTAGGTAACTCTCAAGACCTAGTTTTGAACATATATAATTGACAAAAATCTTATTTTGGTTCATCACTCAATTTGTCTTTTTCAATTTAGTCCCTCATATATTAATTTTTGCAATTTCTCTCTCACTATTCATCATTCACTTCAATTTAATCCCTTGCTATATCATAATGCTTACTTGTCATTAATAAAACCTATATAGCAAAAAAGAATGCCTACGTGGTGAGAAAGTTGGGTGTCGAGCTATTGTGTGTTATTAAACATGGTAATTCTAATATATGCCCTCAAAAGGAGGGTGAATGATGCATCTTGTCGATCACAATCATTGATTTATTGAAAACCACATCAATAATTATGATGAAGACCTATAACATACTGTTCCCACCGACCATCACCGTCCATAGTCCACCATTACCGGCAGTCGTCCATAATCCACCATGGTCGCGATCGTTGGCCACCGTCCTCCTTCATTGGTCGCTAACCACTATCATCTACCACCGGTTCTTTTTGTCATCTGCCGCCGTTGACGTGGCACGGCTATTATCCTTCATCGACGACTAACATCCTCTGCTGCCAGCGGCCATCAATGCTGACTGGACGGTGGTTGGTGATTGGCAGCAGTGACCGAAGAGTGGTAGCCAAGCAATTCGAACGGTGGTTGGTGGTTTCCAGACAGTGGCCGATGATGGCCGACCAATGGCCGGTGGTAATCGGACTGTGACTGATAGTGAAAGACAATAGTGGTGATATATAAAAAAAAACATAAAACTTAAAAAAAATTACAAAGAAAAAAACTTATAATAACAAATAAAATTAAAAAATATATAATATACCCAAACTTAATACGGTGTACTATAATAACAACCTATTAAACAAGGGTGTGGCTTCAGAACTCACGAGCATTTATTTAACCAATAACATCATCCATTCGATGAAATTTCTTTTATTGAGATACATGTAATCAGTAAGCTAAATAAATAATAAAAAAAACTAAAACAGTACAACTCAAGTCTCTTCATAGCATTACCCATTAAACAAATGGATATAACATTCTGGTTGAATTCTAAAACTTATCCTATTAATAAAAACAGAACAAATGGTCAGAAATTGGTTGCAAGTCAGGTGCAATACTTGATGCTGGTATCTTTAGCGTCTTTGATTTTTGAGGTAGCTTCCTCAAAGCCTAAATCAAGTGGTCATTGGCTATACCCTTTGAGGGAGTGCGTAACCTTTAATGGTTATGAAGAACATATTCAATAGGTTAATAAATGTATGAATGGATACCCTTATTTTGTTAATTTTGCAATTGAATGTTCTCATGCAGACACGAATGAAGTTGTCAATTAAAAATCAATCAAGAGCATCAATGGAATTCTCCATCAAATAGATTTGGTTCTTGGAGCCAAATGGGATATCGTTGGCTTACTGGATAAGGACTAATCCCATGGACAAGGAATCATTAACTCATAATTTTTGTTACTAATATTAACTAATAAAGATAGTAAAAAAATAACTAATGATATAATGGAAGAAACTTTATCCAACGGTACATCTGCATCAGGTGTGTTCGAAGAATATATAGAGCATAAGTAAGAATTTACCTCATAATAAAACACAGCCATGGGACTATAATTGCGTCTAAGCATCAACACAACCCTGGGACTATCATTCTTGCAGCAAGTTGGCAATTGTGGCTTTATTAGCTTTTGCTTGCAATATGTATGAGAATATTGATATCTCAGCCAGTAACAATTTGTTAACGTATATTTTTTTAACATATATCAGCACATAAATAAAGATTTGGATAAAGTATTATACTAATATTAGTATTGTTCTGAAGTAAATTCAGAGGAGTACCTGAGATAGGCACGTTACGGTGGATTCCTCCGTAGCACAGCAGCGACAACGGTGGTGCGAGAGGGTGGGTACCTGCAAAAGGCACTCCGACGCTCAAGTTAGACCGTGCACAATAGGAACAGTCTGTATATCAGAGGAGATACCTACCTTTGATGCTTGGCATGGTATTTGTAGGAGCGTACACAGAATCCTAAGGGGATTCCTCTTAGATGCAGGTAATTCAGGATTGATATCTTGATGATAATCACCTTTCCATTATTGTAAGATATATCCCTATAAATCCGGGATTAATATAAGGAAAGTATCTAGCCATCAAAGATATCTATAAATCCTATAATATCGTAAGCTGACGATTGACAGTTGCGCATATTTAGGGTTTTATCCTCTGCGTGGATCAATCAGCCACGATGTCATATAATAACACCGCTCAGGTGTCTTGATCCGTGGTCCGAAGCACGTCGTGAGTCTTCCTCCACGACAGCTAGGAGGAGTCCGGTAGTGCGCACGCCGGGTTGATCCCATGGGTCGGGATCCCGGATCTCGGTCCAGAACAGTTGCCCCCAGCTTGGCTCTTGGATGAGACAGACCAGAGCCAAGTTTAGAATAGATCAACTACCACATGGCTGACGTAGCAATTTAACAGATAGGTGTTAGACCCCAAGTTATTACCGATGTCCTTGTTTTACTTAATTATGAGCAAAAATTACTGCTCTTCCAGTACGAGTGCTGGAGACATATTCAACGTGAATCCCGAATGTGATCTTTGGTGACTTCAGCTTGCGATTCTCTGGGAAACTGATACTTGGACTTTATTGGGAAATAACGATTCTTTTAAAGAAAACGTCAGTTTCACAAGGATTTTCTTAACTGCTCACTATCTTTGTGACCAACCAGAGATCTAAACATTTATTTTGGCTGACTTCATGGGATCAGGTCACCTTTTACGCAACCAATCAGAGTCCTTTATGCACGCTATAAGTACAGAACACTTCTTCATGAGCTTGCATTCTCTTCTTCTTCACTATCGCATAGAGATGATTTTTCCCAAGGGGATGAGTGTAGTTCTTTCTTCTTTCTCCTTTTTTATGAAGAGAGCTTCATCATCTACAAAAATCATATTTTTATTTTTCCCAAAGTCCTTGAAGAGATTTGATCTTCTCCGAGCGTTTTTTCTTTCCGACAAAGGCCTTTCTATCTTGGCGTAAAACTGGGTTGCTATGCATTTAGGGAGGCGGAAGCCTTTCTATCCTGGCGTACACAGGGGTGTCTGATCCTACGTGTTGTTAGGATGGAATAATGCTTCCGTCCTCCATTACATGGGGACCCAGTGGAGCACACTATTCCTCTCTCCATCTTCTCGGCGGGTTATTTGAAAGCATCTGGCCAGTCTTTCTCGTAGTAACGACTGGAAATGCAAGGATGTCTAATCAAAGGAGTGAGAACCCCCTTGGAGAAACTTGGGGTGGTCTGCTTTCTTTGACTTGCTTTCAAGGAAGTAACGGGAATCCTCTTCTGCCGTTATCCGTTGAGAAGGTGGGAGAAGGACGGGTGAGCAGAGGATTTCTACTCCGGAGTGGCTTCAGTCCTTTCCGGGGTGGAAAACCCGCTGTAGCTGCTCCATGACTTGAGGTAACTTGGAATGGCTGACACCGGCAGAGGATTCTTCAGCTAGAGAGGTCGTACCCCTTCCATCGAGCGAAAGAAGATCTCGGCCTTTAGTTGCATCGCGGAGAGGTCATGCAAAGAGCATTGACGTTCTCTCCGGGGTCATGATCCCGGTTTGCCAATGTTCTGCAAAGCCAATCCACTTTTTCAGGAGACCGAGGTTTGGAGATGTGGACGGGGTACGAGCCAGGTGGCTGGAGATATTTGCCCCATTTCCCCGGATTTCCTTATACATTCCATGTCTCAATATTTTCCTTTTTCTCTTATTCAGTTGTATGACGATGTATAGAATGAAAATGATTCAATAGACCTTTTCCTTTTCTGAATTTGTTCTGTATTTCCATTTCATTTTTCCACCGAAGTAACTCTACCGGGATGAGTCCAACACTTATCCCGGTAAAAACCAAGTAAAGACATTGTCGGGGTTGGTCCAATGCCAACCCGGAGTAATGGCCATAAACACACCTCAGAATTAGCACGTCGTGTGTAATGTCAATAGTTAATTGGGCCTGGAATCCGTGGTACCAACACAGGTTCTCATCCAACATTCGTACGACGTTTTAGATTACTGCGTAACCGTCCTTTCAACTGTTATTACAGCTGCGTGGGCCACGTGTTGCGATTTCATTGGAGGGACGTGCCTAGAGTTCCGCGAGCCATGATGAGCACCTTTTGAATTTGCATTGGAGGGGACAGGAATGCTCCCTAACCGTTCAACCCTTAATAGACCCGTTATAAATAAGAGTCAAAGGTTTGTCTTCCTTACTCTATCATTTTTAGCCTCCTTCACCGTGCGTTGAAAGCTTTGGCTTCCTTTTGGGTGCTTTCCACTCGTAGCTTCTCCATTGTTCTAGCGCAGCTTCTCCACTCTATGCTTTTACACAGTAAGTTGCTTTCTTTCAGTCTTTTTGTCATTTGCGCTTTTCAAAAAGTAGAGTAGCTACGCGTTCTTAGTTTTGCTTGTCTTCAAATAGGGCTTAGTAGTTTAGGTAGATACAGTCACCTCCTTGAAACACCAACTTCGCCGCGCCATGCGCGGTGGAGGAGTTCCCCTGAATGCTTTATTTCCAGTGGGACAGGAGGTCGGTAGGGGAGGTCAGGATTACCTCGCTCTCCCTGTGTCTGAATCTATGAAACTATTGATTCTGACAGTTTCTTACCGACTTCTTTGGATGTTCTCAGGGTTTCCATGGCCAAAGGAAAAAAAAACTAGGGTTCAGCCCCCATTTCATGACGTTCGTGATCCGGCGGAAGACGAGCTGGTTCGAGTGCGGCGAGCCCTGGATTGGTATGTCCGTGGGTAGTGGACGACGTGTGGGATCGTCAATCCAGGTTTTCAAGTGAAGCGGTACTCCGAGAGTCCCTCTTCGCCTTGGAGTTAACCGTGAACAAGGCTCGAGATGACGAGTTCGAAGTTGTCTGTCCGAACTGGAACGAGAGGGTAAGTTCCTGCCGAGAAGAGGTTTCGCATTTCATGTTCCTGTACGAGCCGCTTTTCCTTAAGTTAGGGCTGAGGATGTCGTTCTCTGACTTTCAAATGGACATACTCCGTACTCTCCAAGTGGCCTCTTCACGGATCCATCCTAACGGTTGGGGCTACATCATATCGTTCGAGAGGTTTTGTCAGTTGATGGGCCTCAAGTGCTCGGCGAATACCTTTTTTTATTTTTATACAAGAATAAACACCCAGGGGACGGTAAGGCAAACGAGCTGGCTTGTCATCCGATCCCGGCTCGGTCGTAAGTCATTTGATGTTTTCGAAGAAAGCTTCAAAGGGTTTAAGACTGCGTTTTTCAAGATAAAAGCCAAGGAGGGATGTCATCCCTTTTTCCTCGCCGAACGGGAGCCGAATTTCCTCTTTATTGGACGCAGAGTGCTGGGACGTGCCTCTCGACATGATTGAAAAAAAAGAGGGAGATCTCGACCCCGAAGAATTTAGGACCGCGAAATTCATAACCCGATACGCTGAGAAGCATGAGAACATCAACATTAGAGATGTCCTTTGTGTCCCTGGTGATGATCTTCTTTACACTTTGTTAGGTAAGAATTAGGACGTTTATACCTCTAGTGTGTCCCTAGGAGTTAGCTTTGTCTTCATATATCAATGTTTCGAGATGTATTGATTGTATTTGTTTCTGTTTCTTTTCAGTTAGCAACATGACATCTGGATCTTCCATGGTTACACGTCTTCAAGAAACCAGAGGAAAGGGAAGAAAATCGCGACTTCTTCTTCCACAGCCATTCCGGACTCATCCGACCGGGGCGTTGCCATTGGAGAGCAAGATGAGTCGGGATCCCCTACCCCCATTCTCAAAGGTAGAAAAAGACAAGTCGTCGAAGAGCCTTCTGAGCATGATGGACGGTCGTCGGAGGGCAGCGAGAGGGAAATGGCGGACTTCTTGCCAATCATCACGAGGAACTCTGAGCCCGGGCCCTTCATAGATGGACGACTTTTGAGTGGCGAGGTGAGGCAACATATTGCCGAACAGGGTCTGGGCCAAACCTTAGCCGCGCTCCAGAGGCAAGCTCTCCGGGCGGCAGTCGAGATCCGTGTCATCGAGGTCACTATTGAGAACGCTGATCGCCAGGCGTCGGCAGAGCTGAGGACCTTGAAGAAAGAAAAGGAGGAGATCGACCAGAAGTTGGCCGCGTCCCTAAAAGCCAGTGAGGATAATATGATGAGAGCCGTCGAACTGGAAAAGAAAGTCACTGAGCTGGAAAAGGCGTTGGCGGACTCTGAGGCTACCAGGAAGGTCGAGAAGCTTGAAGCCGACAGAAGCATTGGCGCTCTGAGGGCCGAGGTGGCGGAGCTTGAAAAGGAGGTGGAGGAGCTGGACGGAGTAGCTGGAAACGTTGGGGAGGAGCAGTTCCAAAATGCTGTGAAGCAAATCCAACACTTCAATCCTAGGGTCGACCTTATCTTGGAGGGTGTGACCTTAGAGAAGATGTTTCATGACGGCCAGCTTGTAGCTGTTGAGGAATTAGCCGCGAAAGCTCCTGGTGGCAACTCGGAGGTTATTCAGATCCCGGAAGAGAAAGAGGCCGGCATTTGAGCTGCTCTTTTTTTTTTGCCCCCTGCGTGGGGTTTTACTGTTTGTATGGACAATTGCCCCGTGTTTGGGGTTTTATAACTAATTACTTTGTTTAGTCATTCGTTTTCGTTTTTCATGGTCCGACCTGGGTCCAACGCTCATTTTCGTAGTCGTTATGCCGGACTTAGAAAACTGTGCTGTGAAAACCATGGTCCGGGATCCTTCACTCATGTCATTAATTGAGTGGCATTCCCTTGGACTTAGGTAAGAAAAGGCCTTGGTCTTTAATCTAACGCTTATAATAATAAAACATCAAGAAATTTTAGACTTAAGCGAAGTAAAACCTTAATCCGTATTCCAGTGCTTGCTACGGGAAGCGTTTGGAATTGCAGACATAGGTAAGAGTAGCGCCTGATTAGGGCATTTTACGGGAAGACCCTTTTGCCCAAGGTGCCAGCATTGCTTTCAACCTTGCCCGGGGTAAGTATCCTAATAATTGTACAGATTTTAGGATCCCTTCTTGGCTTAGGTATAAGGAAGGAGTGTGTACATATGATCTGTACTGTCTCCTATCGACTTTTTAGAGCAACGCGTTGGATCAAACCTGATTTCCTGAATAATAGCTTTATTGATGAACCTGGGAGAACAAGAGTCCGTACATGGCGTACTTATTTAAAACAAGAACAGATTAAAGATAATTCTACTGAAGGGCTAAGCCGCTATGGGCATTTAGCTATAGTATTTCCTTAATTTGTCCGCATTCCAGTAATTCTTGACCGGGGTCCCAAATAATGTTTCCAATGTGTGGGCTCCCTTACCCGTACTAGTGACGACACGATAGGGGCCTTCCCAGTTAGGGGCCAGTTTTCCTTGGGAGGCATTTTTCCCTCCTATGTCGGCTCTTCTGAGGACTAGATCGCCGGGCTGGAATTTTCTCGGGACTACTTTCTTGTTGTACCTGGCCGCTGTCTTCTGCTTGAGGGCGGCATCCCGTATGTAGGCTACGTTTCTTCTTTCTTCGAGCAAGTCCAGGTCCTCTCTGATTAGGCCGAGGTTCTTTGTCGGATGACGAGAACTGTTGGTAGCGCCACCTAGGCTCCCCCTATCTCCACCGGGATCATGGCTTCGCAGCCATAAGTCAGCTTGAAAGGGGTTTCTCCCGTCGTGGAATGGGGGGTGGTCTGGTATGCCCAGAGAACATGGTCAAGTTGCTTGACCCAGTTCCCTTTGACTTCGTCTAACCTCTTTTTCAAGCCTCACATGATGATTCTATTGGCGGCCTCGGCTTGTCCGTTCGTCCTGGGATTCTCGACGGAGCTGCAGTGGCGCTTTATTTTCAGACCGGCTAGTAGCTCCTCAAAAGCTTTGTCTTTGAACTGGGTTCTGTTGTCTGTGACTACAGATTCCGGTATGCCGAACCTGGTGATGATATGGCACCAAGTAAACTTCTGAATTCGAGCCGAGGTGATGGTGATCAGGGGTTCGGCCTCGATCCATTTAGTAAAATAGTCTACTGCTACCACAAAGTATTTAAACTGCCCTGGGGCCTGGGGGAGTGGACCTAAGATGTACATACCCCATCGGTGAAAGGGCCAAGGAACCGACGTCGTGGACAGCTCTTCAGAAGGGGCTTGAAAATGATCTGCATGACGCTGACACTTGTCACAAGTTTGAACATGTGCATGAGAGTCAGCTTCCATTGTTGGCCAATAGAATCCTGCCCTCAATACTTTTTGGGCTAGGGCTTTGGCTCCTAAGTGGTGACCGCAACTCCCTTCATGAACTTCAACTAGGGTGTATTCTGCTTCTTTGGGGGTTAAGCACTTTAGATGAGGGGAAGAGAAACCACGCCGGTATAGTCGACCGTTGTAAATGGTGTATCTGACTGACGTCTTTACTAATCTGGAAGCCTCCTTCGCGTTGGCAGCTTTCCATGCTGCAGATAGCCCAGTATAGGAGTGATCCAAGATGGTTGATGATCCTCCACTTGGGATATGCTATGATCCGTGATGGAGGGTTAGGAAAGAGTTTCTTGGATTACAGACCGGTTGTTGCTAGGGCTTTTTGTGCTGGCCAGTTTAGATAAGAGGTCAGCTCTGGAGTTCTGTTCCCTTAGGATATGCTCTATCCTGACTTCTTCAAAATCTTTTAAAAGTTCTTGGACCTTGTAGGAAGTATTTCTGTAGGAAGGGCTCTTTAGTTTGATAGTCACCTCGGATTTGAGAGGTTACTAGCTGGAAGTCACTGCAAAGTGTGATCCGCGTTGCCTCCAAATCCTTTGCCATTAGCAACCCAGCGATGCAGGCCTCGTACTCGGCCTGATTGTTTGAAGTTGGGAATTCAAACTTCAGGGAGTGCTCCAAAGTCAAACCCTCTAAATTTTTGACTATCACCCCGGCCCCACTTCCTTTGGGGTTCGACGATCCGTCGACAAAAATGGTCCAGAAAGCTTTCTTTGGGTCGCCGTTGTCTGTTGTGAGTTCTGCCAGGAAGTCGGACAACGCCTAGGCTTTTATTGCAAGTCGTCGTTCGTATGTAATCCCAAATTCTGAGAGTTCAATCGACCACGCAATCATTCGCCCGGCCAGATCTGGTTTGTGTAGTACTGTCTGATAGGTTGGTTGGTTCTTACCACCACGGGGTGGCATTGGAAGTATCTTTGAAGTCTTCTTGCGGTGATGATGAGCGCAAAGACGACTTTCTCAACCTTTTGGTATCGGAGCTCGTGTCCCCTGGAGGACCTTACTCACGAAGTAGACAGCTTCGTCCCTCGTCGGTTTCTCGATCAAACCGAGCTTACGGCTTCGTCGTGGACGGATAAGTACAAGTAAAGTGTTTCCCGATGTCCGCCTTGTCAAGATAGGGGGGAGGACAAAAGGTTTTTCAACGATGTGAAGGCGTCCTCGCACTCTTGAGTCCATTAAAAACTTCTTCCCTTCTTGAGTAATTTGAAGAGGGGGAGAGACTTGTGAGCGGCTTTGGCTAAGAACCTTGTGAGGGCCGCTATGCGCCCCGTGAGCTGTTGTACTTCTTTGACATTCCGGGGGCTCCTCATGTTGAGGACGGCCTGACATTTATCTGGATTGGCTTCAATTCCTCTATGCGTTAGCATGAACCCCAAAAATTTACCAGTCTGGACCCCGAAAGCGCATTTCTCCGAGTTTAACCTCATATTGTATTTCCGGATTTGTGTAAATACTTCTTCAAGATCCGCCGTGTGAGATCCGGCGTGTGGGGTCTTGACTATCATGTCGTCTATATAGACTTCTAGCATCTTTCCCACTTGGTTTTCAAAAACCTTGTTCATCATCCTCTGGTAGGTGGCACCTGCATTCTTCAGGCCGAAAGGCATAACCTTGTAGCAGTAGCTCGCCCTATCGGTAATGAAGGCGGTTTTATCTTCATCCCCAGCGTACATGGGAATCTGGTTGTATCCGGAATACGCATCCATGAATGAGAGCCACCTGAACCCGGATCCGTCCACTAATTTATCCACATTGGGGAGTGGATATGGGTCCTTGGGACAGGCTTTATTCAGGTCGGTATAGTCTACGCACATCCTCCATTTTCCGTTGGACTTTTTTACCAGGACCACGTTGGAAAGCCATGTGGTATAGGGAATTTCTCTGATGAAGTTACCATTTAGCAGTTCTTTAACTTGGTCTTTGACGACTTGTTGCCTCTCGGGTCCGACCTTCCTCTTTTTTTGTGCAACCGGTTTGGCGCCTTCTTTAATCGACAACTGGTGGCAAATAAAGCTGGGATTGAGTCCGGGCATGTCGGAGGAAGTCCAAGCGAAAAGGTCTTTGTTTTTCAACAAGAGTTCTGAGAGCTGTTGTTTTTCTCCTTCACCCAAATGAGCTCCGATTTTAGTTACCTGTCCAGGATTGTTCCCGAGTTGTAGGGATTCTAGTTCGCCTTCGGGTTGTGGTCGGGTATCCTGGATTTCTTCTCTGACGTCCAGCTCAGTCATCAGAATGTTAACCTGGTCGACAGCTGGGGTAGAGACAGAGCGGCTTGACGTCCGGGGTACTTTACAAATCTTCAAGCTCTCGTTATAGCATTTTTTGGCTGTAACCTGGTCGCCTTTAATAGTGACAACGTCATTGTTCTTATTGAGGAACTTCATCACGAGGTGAGTGGTGGATATTACTGCCCCGAGAGTGTTGAGAGACGGACGACCCAAGATAATGTTATAGGCCGAGGGGCAGTCCACGACCAGGAATTTTACCTTCACAGTCCTGAAGAGTGTAGATGATCCAAGAGTTAGGTGGGTTTCGTAATATCCTACCGGAGTGATCCTTTCACCGGTGAAACCCGTCAATTCTCCAACATGGGGAGTCAAGTCGGATTGCGGAAGTTTCAATTTTTGGTAAAGGTCTAGGAACATAATGTCGGCTGAACTCCCTTGATCGACGAAAATTCGGTGGACTTCGGCATTGGAAATTACTCTGGAGATGACGAGTGGGTCGTCGTGATCCGGGATTATTCTGCCGTAGTCTTTGTCTGAGAAGGTGATGAGAGACGCTTTCCTCTTTTCCGCTTGTGTTCTTAATCCTGAGTGGGCCACGCTAAAAACTGCCATTCTGAGGGCTTTCTTTCGAGCTCCATTGGAGGATCCTCCTCCGGCAAAACCACCGGCAATGGTATGGATCATCCTGTTGGGCTCGGCGCGGTGATCATCGTTACCGGCGGGGGGAGTGTTTCTATCCCGGCCCTGTCGGTCGCTGTTATTATGTTGAGACGGAGTCCTGGATCTTCTCCTCAGGCTTCTTGTCCTTCTTCTGCGCGGAGGGAATGGACTCTGACGTTTGCTGTCTGTGCGTCTGTTATCCCCTTCGTTGTTTTGCGCACGGAGGATATACTGCTGCAGGTGCCCGGCCTTGATTAGAAATTCAATGGCATCACGCAGGTGATAGCAATCCTCTGTATCGTGGCCATAGGCTTTGTGCCATGTGCAATGTTTGGAGTGATCCTTCTGCCTCTGCCTCTTGATAAGAGGCGGTCTCGGGATGTTCTGAAACTTCGTGTTCATCACTTCCCTCAAGATCGTTTCTCGGGGTGTGTTCAAAGGAGTATAGTCTGCATAGTTTCTCCGGGGTGGGCTACCCTTTGAGGGTCGTGACCTTGAGGAATTTTGGTTGGGCTTTTGGTGAGAAGGTTCACTTTTGTCCCACCTCCTGTGGTCTTCGTTGCCTCTTCCAGGTAGACGTACTTCTCGGAACGTTTTGGAAGTCGGTCAGATTGTGTGGCTTCTTTTTTGCCAGGGACTTGAAGAAGTCGGAGCCTATCCGGAGACCGCTTCGGCGTAATGCAAGGCTATTCTGTCTTCAAAGTTTTCTACGTTGGTGCAGTGTACCATAAAACGTCTGACATAGTCCCGGAGGCTTTCATCCTTTCCCTGGCGGATCTTGGCCAAGGATTCGATGGATTTAGGCTGTTCCTTGCTCGTGGTGTACTGCAGCAGGAAACGCTGCTTGAGGTCAGACCAATCCATGATGGTTCCCCGTGGTTGGCTGGTGAACCATTTGAGGGCCCCTTTTTTAAGGGAGAGAGGGAAGGATCGGCACAACAGTTCCATGGATCCGCCATAGAAGCATAGGGACTGCTCGTAGGCATTGATGTGTTCCTGGGGGTCTGTGGTCCCGTTGTAAATTTCAAGGTTTGGAGGAAACTTGAAATTTCTCGGAACCCGGAATTTTATGAGCTGGTCGGAGAAAGGCTGTTCCACGGTTCCTTGGTTCCGATTGTTGTCCCCAGTATGAGGAATTCCCTCATCATCATGGGCCCTTGTCCTATTATTTTCCATGTCGGTCCGTCTGTCACGTCGGCGTGGCTCTGGTTGACCTTCATGCATGGCGCGCTGTATGTCTTCCAGTCTTCTAAACTGGTCATTGAGTAGATCCATATGTTGTTGCAACATATCCTGGAATTGGCGTTGAGAAGCCCGAGATTGATGTGTGTGTTTAGAGCGTGATGCACGATCGTCGAACTCGTTGCTCGGGTTTCCCAAGCGTTGGTGTACAGGAATTCTGCGTTCTTGAAGGTTCTGGCCGCCCTTCTGGGCTGGGAATTCAAGTCTATCCCTGACAGAAATCCTGCGTGATGGGTTAGGAGACTCCTCAGAAAAGGAGGTGGAGTGGCCATCACGTCGGCTTCCTGGTCGGGGCATCTGATTTCTCACAGCAAAGGTTTGAGCCACAAGTGGAGGCAATGGTGGTGGTGGACGTTGCATGTCAAGATCTTGTCTCTGGTTGACAGAGGCTCGAGCGGCGTCTCTTACGGAGTTTTGCCTCGTATTCACCATGATGGGTGAGATTAGAAGTTTATGATTTCCCACAGACAACGCCAATGTTCTAAAGTAGATTCAGAGGAGTACCTGAGATAGGCACATTACGGTGGATTCCTCCGCAAGACAAGCGGCGACAACGGTGGTGCGAGGGGTGGGTACTGCAAAAGGCACTCCGACGCTCAAGTTAGACCGTGCACTGATAGGAACAACAGTATATCATAGGAGATACCTACCTTTGACGCTTGGCATGGTATTTATAGGAGCGTACGCAGTAATCCTGGGGATTCCTCTTAGATGAAGTAATTAGATTGATATCTTGATGATAATCACCTTTCTATTATGTAAGATATATCCCTATAAATTTGGGATTAATATAAGGAAAGTATCTAGCCATCAAAGATATCTATAAATCCTATAATATCGTGCAAGTGACGATTGACATTGCTTGCGCATATTTAGGGTTTTATCCTCTGCCAGTGGATCAATCACCACGATGTCATATAGTATCACCGCTCAGGTGTCTTGATCCGTGGTCGAAGCACGTCGTGAGTCTTCCTCCACGACAATAGGAGGAGTTTGTGATGCCGGGTTGATTATGGGTCGGGATCTAGATCTCGGCCCGTAACAAGTATGATTTTTTAACTTATATTAATTTCATATTAAATAAGTAAAAAGAAATATGTAAAACTTATCATCTTATACTAGTTTTGTATTAAATAAATAAATAAATAAATAAATATGAAATTTCGTATTATAAATAGTATATAAATTCTTATTACATTACTCATACCAAATAATTAGTATAGTGAAAAAAATTAAAAGATTTCTTTTAAAATATTAGATTTAAAAAAGAAAAAAAAAAAGAACTGACTAGTCGAATAAAAAATACCGAGAACTGGACGGGTCTGGTTTTGACAATTATGCTCCCATGTCCCAACTAATGAGCTTGTGGTAATGTCACTGCTGTGACCCAATAACAACTTGTGCAAATGTCTTCTTTATCCACTGACTTGCTGCTTTCATTGTCTCACCTGAAATGCTATAGGAACTAGTCATTTTCATTGGTTGAGATTGTTGAACATATTGGTTAGATATGTTATTTAATTCAACATATCTCTTATTTGGCATACTTATATAATGGTCAACTTCCTCCTATTTTTATTTTTAATTTTTATATTTTTATATTAAATATTATATATATTTTTTATATTTTATTTAATATTATTTATTATATATATATTTTTATTATTATTTTTATTCAATTACATCACTTAAAAAATATAAATAATAATATACTCTTAAAAAATATAAAATTAACATTTTCCTTATCTCTCACATCGGTGAGAAATGAAAAGGTTAAGAGTACACATACTTTTGAGTATGTATTTTAAAAAAATAAAAATAAAGTGAGTGGGTAAAGTGAGAAACATTCACATTTTATCCTTGTTTCCCAACTCTCATTGTCATGTGGTGGGGCAGAAATTCCTTCTAAACTATCAATAACAAAATTTTCTTGTGTTGCTACTCTTTTAGCATTTGCCTTTGCTGTTGCTGGTATTCTTTTTATTCTATATCAAAGGAAAGCATCAACCTCATCAGTTTCAAAATCAACAAATAAACAAAACACATTTGCACTTTCTTTCTTTGTCTTTTTTTTTTTGTTGTTGAATCACATTCATAGATAGATGCCATTACCTTTGGTTTCATTTGTTTTCCAAATGGAGGTCCCTTGAAGTTTTGCTTATTATGGCCTTCAAGTCCACATTTTGAGCAGGTTAGGACCAATGTCCTCTTCAAATTGTAGTGTATTATAAATTGTTATTGTCATGACTGACCAAGTGCATGTTTGGATACCAGTTGGCCAATCCAAACACACGTTGAGAGTTTTTGAAGGATGTGAAATCATGTTTGGTCAATTCTCATTTTTCTTTACTTCAACTAAATTTTGGACCAAACGTACATTGGTTCCAAAGTATGAAAATGTTGCTTTTGTATTGAAGTTGTTATCCCAATTAACTTTTGAGACAAAAAGTTTCAAAACATAAATCACGTTACTGCAAATTCACTTTTAATCAAACTTATATTTGCAAACATACTTTTAATCAAACTTAAGTTTATCAACTCTAATTCAAACGCACACTAAATTGTTGTGTTCTCTTCAATATTGGAGGTTGTATAGGTATAAGTCCTATGACTGGCTATAAATTTCTTCCTTTAATTCCTTCAAGGAATGACTTATATGTCTTGGCATATACTTCATATTTCATATATGGATGCACAAAGTCCTGGCACACGATTAAAGAAATTTTAATCGGTTAAATCCAAACATACATCATACATTTATATGAGAGTTGTTATATATTAGGAACAAAATAAAGGAAATGATATCTTACAAACCTTTCCACAATTGTATTGCAAAAAGCTTCATTCCTTAAATCGTGTATGTAAAGCTTTCAATGAGCAACTAGGATTTTCCTTCCATCTATCGAATTCATCCCTAGTGGAGTGCTTCAAATTAAGGTTCAATTCCAAGCTTTCATTTTGTGAAGAGATGCCAATTTGCACGCCCTAACCAAAATAGCTATGTTTTGATTACATGTAATCTGAATTAGGTGATGACATGTGGGGTTTTTTCTTTTTTCTTTTCTTTTCTGTTTTACTGATGCCACTTAAGATTTTAAAAGTGACAAGTAAGCATTCATATTATATAAGGAAATTAATGAGTAAATATTGATTTATAAGGAACTAAATTGAGAGCTAAAGAATTAGTAAGGAACTAAAATAGGATTTTTGTCTATATAGTTTAAAGGTTTTAGCTTTACACAACAAAGTTAGTTTTTTTGGCCAATTAATACTTCAAAATAGTTGATACAAATATTTCCTTCAAAGCTAGTTAGCTGACAAAGTTGTTTGAGAAATTTTTAGGTAAGCATAGTCTAGTATTTCATCTGTTAGATACTTTAATTATTATTTAATATGTATAAATATATTTTTAATTTGTGTATTTCTAACATAATTCTCATAATTTTATACATGTTAAATAATTATTTGAGTGATTATATTAAATCGTCCCTAACTAATTAGCTATAATATTACTTTGAGGGGTAATTAATTACACTATTAATTACCAAATTTATGGATAAATAACATTTTCTGCTAACAATGATTTGAATTCATTATTAATAAAGTTTTAGAAAAAAACAAAAAGAAAGAGTAAAGTCACATCTTTTATGTCATAAAAAAAGTCACTTATCCATAAAGGCTTAGATGCGGTGGTAAGCGAATTATGCTCTAAGGAAAAGACAACGGTTGTGTGGTTTAAGAGACGTTGCTTGTGGGAATGGCCTAATAGTATAGTTTCATGTTTGAAGAGATTGATTTTACAATCAAAAAATATAAAAATACCCTGAGAAATCATTAAAAAAAAATTACTTAACATGTCAAAATTAATTTATCTTGTATCTACTATTTTAATATTTATTGAAGGAAGGTAGAATCCTTTACTTTTGTAAATGTTCTTTTCTTATATTTGCGTTACATAAACCCTTGATTTCATGACCTTTTTCTTTTCCCTCTTCTCTGATAGGGTTTCTTTTCTTTTTACGCTAGGGATTTCTCTCAGTCGTCGCCCCATTGTACAAGGGTCTCACCTGTGCCACCTTTGGCTTGTGCTGCTTCCTATGACTGTGTTTGGCCTTCTTGCTTGTTCGTGGCTCCCCAGTACATCACACGTCGCCATGCCCCACGACACCGACACCACTATGTGGTCCCACCCATTCCATCTCACAACAAACTTTTTGCTCTCTGTGTACCCGTTTTTGTGGTTCAGTAAGGCCCATTGCATCCACCTCATATACCCTTTTTGGCCTCATATAGCAACCAAGGATCGAAGACCTTTGCTAGCGACAAGGAGGAAGAAGACGAGGTATCCCAACATTTGGAGACGTTGCAATGATTCCTCATCGGTTGATTGTTTATTGAAAAGTTGTCAGTGTTTGGGACCATTGTCAAGAATTCATGTCATGGGGTGAGCACCATTCCAAACCCCTTTGAGAACCAAGTCAGGAGCACTATCTACCTAGCTATTGACAATGTTCTTGGGGACAAGACTTCTCTGCCCCAAACCATGTGCACCATTGTCAACATCCTTATCCACCAGGCTAGGCAAGATGCCACCTCTCTTATCAACATCCATATCTAGAAGGTTACCTGTGGGGAACGATTAGTGAAAAAGTGTAATCAAGAGCCTAATGACAGTGGAGATGGCAAGAAAACTTGCATGAATTCCATCTAAACCATACCACTATTGTATTACCTTTCAACCAGTCACTCTTCTAAGCTTGTTGGAAGATCTCTTTTGGGCATATGCTCCAAATTTTGTACTTAAGACCTAGCTTCCCCTTTCATTCTAGTCATGAAGGAAAAAAACACTTGCTTTCATAATATTACTTACCAGCTTAATAAAGAGATTTTGCTTTGGCCCCTAAAAGATTATTTTTTCCCACAAGAATCAATCAAGTACATGCTCGTTTAGTAGGTTTCCTATAGATTTCTCCTTTAAATAGGTCATTGATTCATTTTGTATAACAAAAATGCATGACTGCATTTGTATGCCCTTTTTATCAATTGAATTAACTTAACAATATATTTTTGGGTATATACATTTTTTTCCTGAGATTTTTACTTTTGCCTGTGGGTTTGAGAAGGCAAGTTAGTACAAAACTACAGTAATAAGTCATATTTAACTTTAGAAGTGTCTGAGAATTTATATATATTAAGGTACCACTGTCTTTCTGCCTTCACTCTTTTCTCCCACAATTCTCTTCCATAACAAATGTTCTCTCCACACCCTTTCCATTTGCTCAATTGGCACATTCTTGGTCTCTGGTTACAAACATTGTCATCACTACCACCCAACCTCTAAAGAAGAAAAAAATGTCAAACTTAAAATGGCAGAGCATACTGAGAAAAGTTTGAGCAACAATGAAGGTAAAGAGAAAGTTCACTGCAATTGTGATACTTTGTGTTGCTGATTGAATCTTCAGTGGGAAAATCTCACTAGGAACCAACCATCTTAATGGTCCCCTTGACCAGGAAAACCCTGCAACATATATGCATATCAAAACTAGAAACAAATATGCATATTCCTTGGTTATTCCACCATGGTCACCAAGTTGAGCTGCCATAATACTTCCTATTATAACTTGTGAGAAGAACATCTGAATGCCCCCAACTATGAGCAAAACTCTTCTTCCTAGTTTATCAACTATAAGCATTGATATGAATGTTGAAGTAGTGCCCACAACCCCAGTCATAAATGTAGACAAAAGAGAAGCGCTTTCCCCTAATCGAATGATTAGGAAAAGGATTAGAGCATTAAAGGAAATGACATTGATTTTAGTGAATATTTGGAAAAAAAGGGTATACTTATTGCCATAACTAGTTGAGGCCTATACTTTCTCTATAAGATATTCTTAAATGGGTGTTTGATAGAATTTGATATATTACTTGCTTCAATAAGGTCTTCAAGTTCTCATTGGACATCATTGGTGTCTCGGATGTGTTGTAGCATTAGTTTGGCCTTGTGATGGTCTTTGCTATATTCAATTATGTTGTTGGATGTTTTTGGGAGGAAAAATGCTCCCAAAGTGAGCATTAAGGTTGGAACTGCTGCCATGGCTAAAGAAATATGCCACCCCCAACTACCTTTGATCTTTTCTGTGCCAAAGTTTATCATATTAGCTGATAGAACACCAATGCCAATACAAAGTTGGAAGCCAATGTTGATTGCTCCTCTGTATCTTGGTGGTGCCATTTTAGAGAGATATAATGGGACTAACTGCAAAACAATGAAATTTTGCTCCAATACAAGGATTATTATGCTAATGGTATTGTGATAACAATATTAAATAATCAAAGAAATAAGTAAGCCATGTAAGGATAATGCTACCTGATTTGCAAAGCCAACCCCAACTCCAAGAAGAACTCGACCAAGTATTAACATGTATATATTGAGAGCAGCACCACCGAGAGCTGCTCCAATAAGGAATGTAGCACCACCTGCAAGTATTGATGGTTTGAGCCCAGATGCTTTTGTGACTGATGAGGCAAACAAGGATGCTACAAGGCCAGCTATATAGAGTGATGAAGTGAATGTTGTTAGGAGCTGGTTATCAAATTTGCAGTAATTGCTAATGTTGGTGTCTTGCTTCATCTTGGTGTATACATATAGGAAAAACTTCTCCAAGAATGACACCATAGCCTATGACTTGACCTGACCTAACCTGTTTACTAAATAAGTTAGGCCAATGTTTTTTTAAAAACTTGTTTAACCAAAAAGGTCAGGCCTCAGGCCTCTAATAGGTCTTTTAAATTTAATGGTACATAATTGCTTAATTATATATAATATAATATATATTATTATAACCATTATAAATTATAATTATAATTATTAATTTATTATAATATATTAATATAATTGTAATTAAATTTTAATAAAAGTCAATAACTAAAACCTAAGTTTGTAAGTTAGAATAGAAATAACATATTTATTAATATATTTAATGTGATATATTTATTAGAATGAAAATAATAAGTTAACACTCACCCCTAACTTTTATAGATGCTCACTACTTTCTTATTTTAGTCTTTGGTCGATGTGAGACTTGGAGATATATGCCTTTAATAATTTTGCAAGTTGATATATCTCTTAGTCTCACATCAACTAAAGACTAAAGTATGAAAGTGATGAGTATCTATAAAATTAGAAGGTGAGTGTTAAGTTATAACAAATGCCTATTGGCCTTAAGTAAACTCGTTAGTTTATTTCAAGATTTAAGTCTGTTAACCTATGTAAAGACATGTTGACATACTTAAAAATAAGTCTATTAACTTATATAAAAACATATTAATCTATTTAAAAATATACCTATTAATTTATTTAAATGTCTCATTATAAAATTGACTTTTAAATAAATTTTTCACATCAACTAAATTTTTAAAAATATCAAATAGGACTTTAAAAATTAGTTAATTATAAACTTACAATCTAAACTCTAAGTGTTATAATTAAAATACATTTATGGCCATTAGTCACGAGGAAGAAAGTTGAAAAGTTTTTAGTGTAATAAAGTAGGGAGGAAGATGTATACATGATGTGACTGAGAAGCAGCCACCTACCCAAACCAACCAAACTACCAAACTCAATGGCTCATTGATATCACACCTCCATTTCTCAACAAAGAACAAACCCAACCACCATTCTCTGCGCCAATGGAGACGTCAAATGCATGGTGGGACAACTGGGTCGGAGTGGCACTTGCAACCCTTGACTCCCTCAAAGTCCTTCGATCTCTGAGACCCATTTGCCTCCGCAAGGAGAAACACCCAATGGGCATTGAAAATGAGCTTCAAAACGCGTCAGACGAAGGTGCATTCGAGGTGTTCGATGAAATGCAGCAATGGGACAGGTCCTCTGTGGAAGTGGAGATTTGTAAAACCACGTTTCATAAATGGATGCATGACACCCCTAGTTCTGGTACCCTTTACAACTTTGTGTTTTTTTTAAGGGTGATAATCACATGTTTTGCAATTTTAATGGATGTGTAAGAGTGCTTGTAATGTTAACTTGGTAAGGTCTTTTTCTTTTTGTTATTTATACTTATTCTTAGATGGCAGCTTCATTAATTCTTGTCATTTGCATAAATGAGGTTTACCTTGTTTTTCTGAAGTGTATTGAACATATTGTGTTTTGTTCTGATTACTGACGTAATCGTTGAACCTTTTTTTTTTTTTTTGGGTTTTAGGTGATGAGATTGTTTATAGTGCAGTTGCTGGTGATGATGAACCGGGGGTATATCATGAGAAGTTAAAAAAATTAATTTTGTTTTCTGGAAATGATTATCTAGGCTTGTGTTCCCATCCGACTATTGGAAGGGCTGCTGCAAAGGTGTGCTTATAAATTTTGAATGTTTTTTTTATCCTCTCCCCCCCCCCCCCCCGGTATTTTAGTCTATTGGTTTTTGTTTCTTGAGTTTTCTTAGTTTAAGCTCATTGGTATTTTGGTCATTGTTCTAAATCAGGCAGCCCAACAACATGGAATGGGACCAAGGGGTTCTGCTCTTATTTGTGGATATACCAATTATCATAGGCTGCTAGAATCAAGCTTGGCAGATTTGAAGAAGAAAGAGGTAAGGACTGCCTTGCAAGAACTCCTTAAACTGTTCTGGTTTTGTTATTTAGTTCTGCTTTGTAGCATGACTGGAGAATACATAATTGATGGTTATGATTAAACTTGAGAATCTAGAATCATATGACATTATTTGGTATAATTGAATACTGTGAAATGATGCTCAGTAGACAATTTGATGCGTACTTGTGATCATCCTTTTTGTTCTAGTTTGAGCATTACTTGATCTGAGTGATTTATTAGTGAAGACTATGGGGAAAAACTGGTGTTGGAAGTGATATATTTTATTGATGAGGAAAACAGCTCTACTAAAAGTTTGACTACAGCGGTTGTGTTAGTGCGATTGTCATTATTTTGTTGATGTCCCTGACTATTAATTAATCTATTTTAGGGAATTAATACTTGATATCACCCACCTAAAGTTGAAATAATAATAATTTATAGCTTTATTTTATTACCATTTTGAATTACTTATAATGATGGCTTCAATGATTATGATCGAATCTACTTATGAGTTGCTACTTGCTAAGTATAAATTAATCCCACTGGAGTCACCTATAGTTTCTGTGTCCAACTTCTTTTGATTCTAAGCAACTTATAATCGGGTTACATCCTTCTGAGACCCACCTATTATATAATGAATTGAAGAAAGGACCCGTATGTGATAATAAGTCTGGATTGTATGAAATGCTGACCCATTTTTGGTTTAAAATCCATGCTATAGGATTGCCTTCTTTGTCCCACAGGGTTTGCTGCCAATATGGCCTTGATGACAGCAATAGGAAGTATTGGTTCTCTCTTAGCAGGGAATAGCATACCTTCAGAGGATGAAAAGATTGCTGTCTTTTCTGATGCATTAAACCATGCGTCAATAATTGATGGTATTCGTCTTGCTGAGCGGCAAAAAAGTATAAAGGTGTTCATATATAAACATTGTGACATGTCCCACCTCAATACACTCTTGTAGGTTTTACCTTTTCCTGAAATTTGCATATTCTTGTGTGGATTCTCTTTTTCCCTTCTGGTACAGCCGTACAGTCTTTCAATGTGTTGACATTGTTGTGACATCTAATGATTTTAACAGATCACATTGCAGAATGAGGAAGAAAGTTGTGGTGACTGACAGGTTAGTCATTCCGCTACATGCAAAAGAGAACTGTGAAAATTGTTCATGGTTTAAAATAACTGCAGTGTTATATGTAAATATTTCCTCATGCATAGCCTAAAGTCTATTTGCATGTTGTGGAGTAGACTGTACAAATTTCTCCTTTTACTTCTATTCGTGCAGTCTTTGGGGTTGACAAATTTTAAAAGTATATAAAGAATTAACAAATCATATGTTTATGGTTTATATGCTTCTTGTAAAATTATCTTCAAAGTTGCTTTCTATGCCTGCTGTTGTATAGCAGTTAGTTGATAATGATTAATGGAGATAGATTTTCTTGAAAATATCTATGATTAGGAGGGTGATTTTTATTATATATGATTAGATTTGCAAAAGAATTTGTTTAAACAGTCATTAGGGGTAGGTCGGTGGTAATTCTTCAGGGTAAACTTTCTATATCCAGGTAGTAAGCTTGGGTTAATTGCTCTCTCTCTCTCTCTCTCTCTATTTTATTCATCTTACACATCAAATTTATTTAAGTGGAATAACAATAGCTATTTTATAATATAGTTGGGAGTTTCTTGTATTTTGAAAACTGTATTGTTCATTAATTTAGTAATGTTGTGTTAGCAATAGGAGGAGTAAACATGTAATAGAGGATCAGAACTACTAGTAGAGTAGTTATTCTGTTATGAACAGTTATTCTGTTAGAATAATAATTAGTTGGTTGAGCTGTTAGAATATAGTTAGTTGGTTATAAATAGAGAGGGAGTCCTTTGGGGAGGGGATTCTGTTTTGGAAGTGGAAAGGAAGGTTTAGGGAGAGAGAGGACCTCTCGAATGTCCTTAGAGTGAGTGTGTTCACAGTAGGTGGGAATTACCATTTCTTGCTAGTTTCTTGTAATCTTTCCTATTGTTTCTTCCTTTCTCTGGTACTGATCCAGAGAGGAGAGATTTCTTTCAATAAAATTACTATCTTTCTTCCTATCTTCTGGTCCAGTTCTATCATGTTGATTGAATACAAACAATTTTTTCTGATGAATCAGAATCAATACAACCAATTTCCATTTAGTATGAAGTGTTATGCATTTGGAGTACACGATAGAAGCTACCAATTGAATGATTATTGATGAATATTAGATTTTGTAAGAACTGCATATTTTGAATTTTTTCCTGATATAAAAATTATATTTCTATATCTAGTATCACCTTCCCCTCGAAATCTACTTACTTTCCTAGAGAAGAGACAGTGCATGACAAGCATGTATTGTTTAGTGTACATAAAAGAGTTTTGTCATGCAGAGCAAATCCATTGCAAATAAATCTTCTGGGGTGCTTTGTTAAAGTCATAAAACCCGAAACTGTTTTAGTAAATAGAAGTCAAAGTTTTTCCAAAGTTATGTATTATATAAACTAATTACACATAACTGATGATTTTGATTTTTAGCAATTTAATCAGTGTTTTAAGTGCAAGAATAAAAAAAGGGAGGCATATCACAGTATTTATTTCTAGCTAGAAGATCTATTGAAGTGATGATTCAAGTGCCTTATTGATGAATTCATCAATGCTTCATCATGATACAAGCATGTGTATCTGGTTTTTGCTCAGTATTTCATGTCTCACCATAACTTACATCCTCTTTACTGAAGAGCAGCATAATTGGTCATTTGGAATCTAGTTCTCAGAACTACTTGTGGGCGTTGACAAGGATGCTACACTATCTTGTTATTGATTGTTTCTTCATATTTTTTATGACAACGACATTTACCTAATACTTCTTTGCATATGATTTTCTGTGTACATTATGGTTCATCTGATTTATTGCAGCTTGTTTAGCATGGATGGAGACTACGCACCAATGGTTGAACTTGCAGAACTTCGCAAGAAGCATGGATTTTTGTTAGTCATTGATGATGTAAGACCTCTTAATATGTTTTAGCAAACTTTTTCTTCTTGAAGACTATCATTTGCTGTTATGTTCATGGTTCTGATCCTTGGACAAAGGTTAATACTTAGAAGAGCTTAAGATAATAATCATAGAACAGCTGTAGCAAAATATTAATGTTCTTAGAAGGGAATTACCCACTCACTCTACCATATATTATCTTCCTGATTGAATATTTATGTGATACAAGAAAAAGATGGCTTCTCTTTGCTACATAGTCTAGTGCAACTACAAACTATCAAAATAAAAACCTGAGTATATCCAGGCTCATGGAACATTTGTTTGTGGCAAAAATGGTGGTGGTGTTGCTGAGGAGTTCAACTGTGAGAAGGATGTCGACATATGCATTGGTACACTGAGTAAAGCTGCTGGCTGCCATGGAGGATTTATAGCATGCAGGTAACTATTTGAGTGCACTTGCTCCTGAAGTTAACAAATAATGAAGATTGATTTTGCGCTTTTCTTAAGTTTCTTCACAACATTGGCACAATACAAATTACGTTTCATGAATAGTTCACCAATGACTTTTGCTATTCTGTGAATAATAGCAAAAGGTGGAAGCTATTAATACAGTCAAGAGGTCGTTCATTTATATTTTCAACGGCTACACCAGTTCCAGTTGCTGCTGCTGCTCATGGTGAGCTCCAATAATTTACTTGGATTGATATACTCTAATATTGAGGCTTTCCAAAAAAAATGAAACAAAATTTTCATTTGTACTTTATGCATTTGTTATTAGTTCATATTTCTAAGTATTTACTGCTTGCCCTGGTCCCTCATATTTATCAAGTTATATCCTTTTATGGTGTAGTTCTGTGATATATTTCTTATCAGTCATTCTCACTTCTAGTATCATCTTATAATTTAGTGAAGTACTGCTATTTACATGGCTCTTGAATTCACAATATTGCTCAACTGTAGATCATTTAAGTTCAACAGGAAAAAGGTTAAATTGGGACCACCTGAATTCAGATGGAGCAATCTATACAGTTATGCATATTTGTGAATACAAGAGTCATTTAGATAGAGTTAGTAATTTTAATCTGACCCTTGCTTAAATTGATTGTCTTGTACCATTTCATGCAAAACTTCCTATTTTGGATTCCTTTACAAGTGCCCTAGCAAAACCTTAAAAATTAATGTGTTATCATTTCTTTTGCTACTGTTTTGCTCCCCATTGCGTTTGTGAATTACTTATTTGGTAAAAACATCATGCAATTTTCCAGCTGCTGTTAAAGTGGCAAAACTTGAGACATGGCGTAGAAAGGCTATTTGGGACCGGGTGAAAGACTTTCATTTGCTTACAGGAATCCCTGTTACAAGTCCCATTATATCCCTAATAGTAGGCAGTGAAGACAAAGCACTGCAAGCAAGCCGGTAAATTTCCCTCCCTCACTTTCTCTCCTATCACATCTTAGTGCTCAATGAACTAAGCATTTTCAGTCATTCTGGAGCAGGCATTTGTTGCAATCTGGCTTCCATGTGACTGCAATCAGACCACCAACTGTGCCTCCTAACTCATGCAGGTTTATATCCTATATTTATTTGAATTACAATCTGATAGTTAAATAGAACTGATTCTCAGTGTTGAGAGTTAAAACTCATTGACCTTTATTTGATCCACCCCTATCTATTAAATTAGAGTACATTTACATTTACTTGAGAGTAGTCTAATCTCTTATTCTACTCTCTCTTAAAGAATGACAAGTGTCATTATTAACTTTATTTGAGAGTGGGCTAATCTCTTATTCTACTCTCCTTCAAAGAATGACAATTCATTCTTAATTTTTTTTTAATTTAAATTTTAAATTCAAATTCTCTTTTAATCTTTTTTTGGTTTACTCTTTGAATCTAATTTTTATTATACTTATCCTTTTTTTCAGTTTTAAACATCTTTTCTCTTTTAGTTTATATTTTATTTTTTAAATTCTGACTCAATTTTAAAAAACCTATGTATCCCACAGGATACTTACTAGTTGTATATTGTTTCTATGTGTACATCTGTCATTTTTCTTTTCATCCCTATTATTTAGGCTACGAGTAGCTCTGAGCGCAGTACATACAAAGGAAGATTTGGAAAACCTCGCAGCTGCACTCTCCCGTTGCATCAATTTCCAAGACACCCGCATATATAACTGCAATGGCTATGCAAGACTCTAGCTTCTGATTCTTTTACGATGAATTGCATCAATAGCTTGTGACTATACCGGAAATAAGTAAACCATTAGTTAGTAATTACATTCCATTTAGAGTGGTTGCTTCTTCTTCCCTCATGGTATATCAAGATGGCAAGCTATTTTGTCAACATTTAGATAAATAATGCTGTTAAATACTGATAATTACATGAATTTAATTTTGATACACTTTTAGTGTAAATTTTTTTAAATATTTTTTATATTGTCATCTGATGATGCATTATTGCATCATTATGAAATGTGTTTATTATGATTAATACTATTTGAAAAGTCAATTTTTTTTTTTTTGTTTTATGATGTGTTAGCATATGATTTGATGAGTGATAACCATGTAAAAAACTATAAATTAACAGTAAAGCAAGATTAAATACTAATATTTGCATAATCGTGAACTATATGGATACTGTGTGTCAAAAATCTGATACAGAATTTACTAATTGATAAATCAAGTTACAAATTTGAACCTCCCAAGAGCCTCAGGTTTCTTAAAGGAAAATGCTGAAGAGCTGACATGAGCTGAGCTGACATGGTTAATGACTCTTGGATAGGTAAGTGGTTTTTATCATTTTGATTTATTTAACAATCACTTTAGAATCTTGACAAATTTTGGCCGAATTATGATTATTTATTTATTTATTTTGTTATGTGCATTATTCATTCTTAAAACATTGTCTTCAACTTTAAGTTTTAGACAATATCTTGCTTAGCTTCTCGAATGAAGTTTAAAGATTTGTTTTCTTACAGATGTTCTTTGAACCCATGCTAAAAACAAGTTTCCTTCTTTAGGAGCATTCACAAAAAAGCTTAACTTAAAAGAACAACAGTGTGAGCACAGAAGTTAGTTGATTTGGCTAAGCTAGACAATGTTTTTCCTCCAACAAAAGTTTTGTTTAAAGAGTGAAGTGAGAAGTGAGAAGTGAGAAGAGTGTGAAGTTTTATAAAATATAAAATACATGTACAAGTATAAAAAATTATGAATTTGTGAGCTCCCTTCACTATACTTAACAAAATACGATTGTACTCTAGAAGACCTTAATCCCAAACGTAGAGCCTAATTAGTTAAATATAAGTCATTTTTTATGAAAAAAAAATACAAGTCACTTTTACGTTCAAAATGTATTTTCCTACAATAATAGATTATAGGCAACAAGGATATTTGGTCGTTTAACTTATTTTTTCTTTCAATTTGGTTCCATAACTTATGAATTATTAAGCAAAGTTGTCCTAGAGTCTTTCAATAAGCGCTTTTATAAGAGGAGCTTATGATAAGAGCTCTTCTATCAAAAGTTACTTCTAAATAAATTATCTTGTATTTGGATATACACTTACAAAAGTGTTTATCTAAATAATAAGTGTTGTTTGAATATAACTTCAAAAGTACTAAAAGAGCATGTATTTATGTAAAAAAAAGTCCTTATCATATTTTAAAAAAATTAATTAATTTAAACCTTAAAATATTTAAATACTAATAAAAATTAATAATAAAAATATTTATTTGACTGTGCTCTTATTTTTTTTATGTTTAATGTATCTTATAAATAAATTTAATTTTAGAATAAGTTTTTATTTGAAATTATTATCTATATATATTTTTCTTGAATTTTGTTTGGTACCAAAAAATGCTTAGAAATGATTTTTTTTAAACTTGACTGAGAAATAATTTTGAGATAAAATAATAAGTGTTATTTAACTTTGCTCTTTTTTTTATTTTTTTTTATGTTTAAGGTATCTTATAAATGTATTTATTTTTAGAATAAATCTTTCTTTAAAGTTATTATCATTATATATTTTTCTTGAATTTTGTTTGGTACCCAAAAAATGTTTGGAATTTTTTTAAAAAAATTTGACCTACAAATAATTTTGACAATAAGTGCTAATTAATTACACATGCCAATAAATATATATATATATATATATATATATATATAGCGAAATCCATAATCAAGAAATCAATAATGACATTATCATTTCCGTAATATTCAACAACATTAAAGTATATAAAATGTATTTAACCCATTGATAGCAATATATTTTATTCATTTAATGATTCTCCCACTAAGTGTCTTAAGGTTCAATTTGACTTAATTAGATTAATTGTTACATTTTATGATATTGAGTCTAATTAGATCATTGAATGAATTATTGCATGAATTGATTTTTATTTGTCTATTTGACAATATTTAGTATTTTGACTACAATTTGAGTTCCAAATATCTGATTGGTGTGATTTTAGTATTCATGAGACCTCAGGAGCTGAATCATACGTTTGGATAATTTAAATTGAAGTTGAAGCAAAAGCTAAAATGCCGACCCTGACAGCTTGACATCTGCGTACTCATCAGCCCATATCTCGAGTTAATGGATGTCAAACCAGACCCAAATGAAAGATAAAACACAAAGCTACAACTCTTATGAGATTCCTAAGCTATAATACGTTGTTTTGGGTACGCAATTGAAATTGGAAAATAGAGATGAATTACTGACCAGTTAGGCCACTTAATTAAGCATAACTTGAGTTGTAGGCTTCAAAATGACATGGGACTTGGGCTCAGTGATTCCTAATGGATCTAGCTTTGTAACTAATAAGTTTCTAATCATGTAAAGCCAAATTAAGGGTTAGTTATAGGAGGTAGAAGCAGAAATCCGAGACTCATCTTCTCATTCTGCACTTTAAAATAGAATATCAAGATTAAACATAAAGAATATCAATCTCTTGGATTGATTAAAGACTCTATCCCCCCCTCCCATGAATGAGAGGGAAGAACTCATAAAAAGAGAGAAAATCTAAAGAGAATGGAGAGAAAAAAGAAAAATCTAGATCTAGAGGGAGAATAAAAAGTGTAGAATGAGAAGATGAGTATCGGATTTCTGCTTCTACCTCCTATAACTAACCCCTAATTTGGCCTTACATGATTAGAAACCTATTAGTTACAAAGCTGGGTCCATTAGGAATCATTAGGCCTAAGTCTCATGTCATTTTAAGGTTTAAAAACTCAAGTTATGCTTCAATTAAATGACCTAACTCGTCAACAACTGGTCTCTATTTTCCAACTTCAATTACACGCTCAAAACGACGTATTTTAGTTTAGAAGTCTTTATAAGAGTTGTAATTTTGTGTCTTATCTTTCATTTGAGTCTGGTTTGACATCCATTAAACTCCTATAACTCCTATAACTCCTATAACTCGAGATATGGGCTGATGAGTGCGAGGTCAAGCTATCAAGATCAACATTCTAACTTTTGTTTCAACTTCAATTTAAATTATCCAAATGTATGATTCAGCTCCCGAGGTCTTCATGAAATTTGTAGAGATTTGTCTTAACTTTCTTACAAGACCATAATCACACCAATCAGATATTTGGAACTCAGATTATAGCCAAAATACTGAATATTGCCAAATAGACAAATAAATGTCAATTCATGCAATAATTCCTTCAATGATCCAGTTAGACCTAATATCATAAAATGTGACAAAACCAATCTAATTAAGCCAAATTGAACCTTAAGACAACTAGTGAAAAAATCATTAAATGAATAAAATATATTGCTATCACCCATCATATGAGAATGCCCATCAATTTGAGAAGAAGAAAATGGTACAATAATGCTAACAAAAGAAAGGGAATGCCTTCCCCACTTCCTTTACTGAGCAGCTTTTTACGTGTGCATTTTGTATGGTAGTTAGTATAGTATTGATGATTGATGTTGATGGCCTTGGTGGTGGTGATTCTCTTCAGATTTGTTGGATGTCCAGGTTTGTTTGGTCATGCTAGCTGTAAATATTGTGCAAAACAGACCAAACCAACTTCCAAGTTTAATAAACTAAACAACAAACCGATGATGCATGTTGAAGACAATATGCATCATAGCTTGAAAACAAAAAGATCCAAAGCAACTTACCTGAACCTCAGGAAACTAAATGGCAATCGGTCCACCAGTGCCTGCAAACATCCCAATAGTTCCATGGCCAGAAGAGAACCTAAGTGAGATCATCAAAAGTCCAAAACTTACGAAAAAAAAAAGTCCAAAACTTTATGGATACTGAAATTTAAATAAATGATGATGGGTTGGTCCCCACTCCAAGTTATAAATAAGAACAAAAAGAGAGATTATATAAAGCAGGTCATTTTGGCTTAACGACAATAATTGCCACCAGGTTTAAACCCCATTTAGGATGCCTATACTTTTTATCACAGCTAATTTTAATCAATCAAAGAACAGTCCAGTCAACTGATTTTTTATACTTTTTAACTACAGCTAGAAACAATCACGCCAAATGCCAGATTTCAACAGATCATCAAAAGTGCAACATAATTTTTAAATAGTGATTTATTTAGTCATGTCATTTTGAGAGTTTGTCCAATAATCACAAGTTCCCTATTATTTGAGTAGGTGTTTGGACTTTGGACATATTTCCAATACCTCAGCAAATCTATCACTATGATAAGAACAAGCCATGAGTAAAGAACAATTCAAAATTTAGTACTGCAAAGAATAAAGTAAAAAATAGTAGGCATATTTCGAAAGGAAAGTGATTGTGAACGTGCTACTAAGTAATCACAACAACTAATGATTTTAACTTTCTAAGAAAGTTTTGAAGGACTATAAATTTTGTCAACTTATCTGACAAAGAACAAGAATGAAGCTTGAAGTCATTAGCAGGAAATTTGAGTTCAAACTGCAGCATGAATGGAATAAGTTTCTTTGCATTGGAGCCCATCTTGAGTTTAAAAGAAATTACAATATAAGGACATGAACTATCCTCAGGACAACACCATTCTCATTTTGCAATTCACTGGCAAGAAACGTACTCTAGTGAATAATAGAGGCAGTAGTCAAACCAAGCACTGAATTTGGATATTAATAAGGTCAGAATACATTCAGACATCCCAAAATCCTCCATGGAAGCCAAGCAGTTTTAGTTTACAGAGAGAGAGAGAGAGAGAGAGAGAGAGAGAGAGAGCAGGGAGCCAACTGAATTCTATTCACCTTTAGCACAGTTATCATTAGAAATGCAGTTCTCATCTGGACTGACTATAATATCTGTTATGAAATTTATTAAAGAGCAAAGCCCACCCAAGAAGTTATGATCAATGACACCCCTTCCTTCCACCACATGTGCAAAGTCAACTAGTTTAACTACAGCACCCGAACTCTTCCCTTTCAGCACAGACTCCTTTTCGTACACCATGAGAACAGAACAAGAATAGAAATGAAAAATGGTTTGAACCTCAAACCATGCCTTAAGCTCCAACAGCTGCTCCAAAATTCCAGAAGATCCACCAAAAACCTTAGATGCAAAAGAACAATCTGGGTTTACATCGTGATTCACCAATACGTTGGAAGAAATAAACTTCCTCAAAACCAATTTGACATCCTCTGCAGATAGGTTTTGAAGAAGCTTCCTCTCAGGCTTCCAGAATCCAGAGTCTCGGGAGCCAAAAACCTTCAATCCTGATATTCGAAAACCCAATGACAGGCTGGAGGTTTCTCTATCCTTTTTAAGGCACTTCTGGATGTAGTCCTCAGAGGCTTGAGGATACCATGTTTGGGAACCAATCTTAAAATCTATTACAGATGGGTTTAAGAAACCGGAGACAAGATCATTCAAGACAAGATGAGGACGCAAGCCAGACCCATCTGATGCATTTACAAGCTTAGTACCATAAAAAATAGGGAAGTATCTGCGAATGTGACTGGGAATCCTGCCATCAGAAGAGAAAGATGTATAAAAAGCAACCTCATTGGAACCGCGTTCATCGTTTTGAAGAGGCTTGTAGAAGTGACCAGAATCATCTACTAGAGGGCCAAGTAGACCATCTTTTGCATCATGCCCAGCAACTTGATGTTCTGGGACCTTGATCATTTTCCCTACAAGGTAGAATTTTCAATCAGATCACGCCATAAACATCAATGTCTAACCAGCAATACTATCACAATTAATATCTTATCTTAACCCAAATCTGTATCAATTAGGATATACATTCAATCAGGATCACAAATTTAAAATGCATAATTGATAGCACACACACAGACTACAGCCATTTAAATCAAGTGCTGAGACCTTTCTTTCCATTTTACTAAAAAGCTATATTTCCCAAAAATGATAGAACAAATGCAACCCAGAAAAGATTAAAAAAAAAATAACAAACATTAATGTCTAAGCAGCAATACTATCACAATTAATATCTCATCATAGGATCAACATGCGTTGATCTGAGTGGAAGAGGGCCAGGTCCTTTAAGCATGTAATTCTAAGTTTGATACTAAGATTCATGTATATAGAAATAACACCGTTGGAGGAGTCCTCCTTAAGCGCTAGACCATATCTCAAGAGATTAACACTTATCAGGTGCGGAGACTTTGAGAAACCAAAAATAAAAAAATAAAAAAATCTCACCATAGGTTTAAATCTTTGTGCTGCCATTGTAGCAAAAGAAGTTAATATCTTACCTCAACCCAAATCCGTATCAACCATAAAACATTCAAACAATATCACAAAGTAAAATGCACAACAGCAAGCATACAAGCCAACCACTTAAATCAAGTGTTCAAACTATTGTTCCCATTCTAGATACTATCACAGTTAATATCTTATCTTAACCCAAATCTATATCAATTAGCATACATTTGATATAGAATACATTCAAAGAGGATAACAAATTTAAATCAAGTGCTTAGACTGTTTTTCCAATTTTAGATTTGAAAAAAAAAAAAAGATATTTCCCAAAAATGATAAAAAGAGATGCTACCCAGAAATGAATATAGATATAGATATGAATCTCTTTGTTCCCCAATTAAATTTGGGAACTCCGATTTCAGATGATAAATAACGAAATGAAGAAATTTATCAAACATCTGAAGCCAAAAATTCTACTGAACAAAAAAAGAAAGAAAAAAGAAGGCATAGACAGGTACTAATATATAACTCAAATTCAGATTAAAATAAGATGGTCCCATTTGCAGGGAAAGAATTCAAAAAGGAAAAATAAGAATCAGTGAAGATGCGAATTTGTTTGACTATGGAAATAGCACATCATGGACAAAAGAGAAAGTGTTCGAGTTTCAGCACCGATGCTTTAGTTTGACTCTGGGGTCTTGTGTGCTTTGCTTGGCTTTCTCTGCTTTGTTTTTGCTCCACCAGGTAGGTACTCGAACTCTACCTTGTACAATATCTCAGACAAAGTCAGAACCAGTTTATCATGTACCTAGACTAGATATGGCCCGTGAAATTGACGGTATATACACAAAGTGAGAAATCTCTTATTCAGAGCCTCTATATTAGTGCTGAAAAACAAAAAACTCCTAAAAATTTTTAATGTGATTTCTAACAAAATTAAAAAATCAGTCAAATTAGTTTTTTTTTTCGGTATATTAATTCTTAAAGAAAGATTAATTTAACCAATTTTTAAATTTTCTCAAAATTGTGTTGAGAATTTGCTAGAGTTTTTATTTGTCGTATGACGAAGTTTTTCTCAATTGAGTGTTTACTCTTTTTTTTTTTTATTTGTTACGTCACTTTACTTCAATAACAAATTCTCTTATTAAAAAACAAATTAAAAACTATGCTATACTCCATCACTAGTGGCCTTATCCGTGAGTTGTTTCATATTTAATTTTTATTAATTTTATTCATGTCAAAAAATGTTTATTAATTTTATTAAAAATATTTTTTATTTATTAGGATAATTTTATTATATACTATCACTTTTATTTTATTAATTATTTTGCTAATATTACATCCAATATTCTTATCATTTTTAAAAATAATTTTACAATATCCTATGATTTCTACTTGATTTGTAATTTGTTATTTATTCTTACCAACATTTACATCTTAATAATATTGTGATTTTTTAATTTTATTATTACAATATCTTTTTTTAAAATTTATAATATTTAATTTAAATTTAATATTTGTTGTTTTTATTAAAAATATATTATTACTTTTCAATGCAATTTTACTATATGCAATCACTATTGATTAATTTTTTCATACCAACACTAACAACATAATATTATTGTCTTTCTTAATTTTACTATTCTATTCTTTTCTTTTAAAAATTACATAATAGTTATTTTATATTTTATTTATTTATATTAAAAAAATTTACTTCTTAAGGCACTTTTACTATATCTTATCTCCATTACAAGATTAATACCTTTATTGTTGGCTCAACTGTATGGATCAACGAAGCATCGACAACTAGGCTAACCATCCCCCTACCTGACTACCCAAGGTCAAGCACAATCAAGCCCTCTTGACAACTAGGAAAGGCCTCTAAAGCAGGAATGGCATGTGCAATTTTTTGGGGGAGCGTGTAAATCAACATTAGCAAGGCATCCATCTAGAAATCACACAGCCCATGTGTTTTTTGGGGGCTATGTGATATATTGTAATTCAAATTTTGGGATTTTTGGGATTGACATGACTCGTATGATTTTACATAGGGCGGGTCGTGTGATATATTGTCCTATTTCCCAAATTACGATTGAAAACATGGTAAGTGATGTGTTTTTGCTCTAGTCACGGGGGGCATATGATTTGTTATAAACCCTTAAAAACATGCTAAACATCCCAAAATTGAAAAAAAAAAAACTTCTAAACTTAATTCCACCCATGAAAACATATCACCAAGTGACCCAAGGAGAATTAATTGACACATATATGACTCTATTAACTCCCAAACATAATTAGTTGACCAAATTCAAACTTAAATATAATAATCCAAGCATACACCTAAGTAAAGAAACAAAGCTAAAGATGAAAGGCGAAATACATAAACAAAAAGAATTGAAAGGAAAACTTAGGTTACCTTCCAAAAAACGCTAGTTTAAGATCGTTAGCTTGACTTATTTTTTAAAAGTTTCAAAAGGCAAGTCAAAGAGGGAGTGAGAAACTTGCTTCTCAATAGGCTTTTAATAAGGTAAGGCTTCAACTACTGCCTATTGACTTTGAAGGCTCCATTATCTACTCTCCAAACTTCTATTGCTACATAAGGGAAAACCTTCAATACTCAAAAAGACCCATAATGCGACATCAAGATTTAAAGAAAAATCCTGTTGGTATCCAATCACCATTTTCTATAAAATTTGCTTGATAACCCTATTGGAAATCCCTATTTGGCTGCTTGTTTAGGGGTGGTAGAGTGTAACAACTTCATGAATCACCTTATACTTCTTCAACAATTGCTTGAATTGCAGTTTACAAAAATGTGAACCATTACCAATTATAATTGCTCTCTGACTGTTGAATCTTGAGGAAATGTTTTACTTGAAGAAGTTTACTATTACTCTTACACCATTAAAGGGTGTAGCCATGACTTTATCCTATTTGGACACATAATCCACTCCAACCAAGATGAATTTGTTTCCAAATGATGTAGGAAAAGGACCCGTGAATGGCAATAGTAGATCTTCATATTCACAAAGAACTTTTTCTTCCTTTGGTAGCTCAAATTTGATGGCAATGCTCGATAAGCAAAATAATTAACAAAGTTAGCATACCAAGATGCTTCAAAGGTAGGTAAGAGTTGCTTTTTAGGAAAGGAATCATCAATGGGTGGTTCAACCTATGCATGTTCATCATTGTCTTGTTTCTGTCTTGACAAATAGTCAACTATTACGTTTTCGCTCCTTTTTTTGTCTCTAATATCCAAATCAAACTCTTGGAGTAGCAAAATCCACTGAATCATTCTTGGCTTTGCATCTTTCATGCTTAGTAGTTATCTGATACCCCACATGAATAATGTATACTATAACTTTTGAACTAACCAGCTAAGATATGAACTTACCAAAAACAAATACGACTGCCAATAACACCTTCTCCATGGTAGTATAATTAGAGGTGGCAAAACGGGTTCAACCCGTTGGGTTGGCCCGCCAACCCGTAATTTTTTTACGGGTTGGGTTCAAGTTTTCAACCCATTTTTCATTTCCAACCCGCATAACCCGCGGGTTAAGCGGGGCGGGTGCGGGTTGGCTCGGCGGGTTGAGTTTTTTTAAAAAAATGTTACAAATTAGTCTTATTATTTGTGTTTATGATATTTTTTGAGTATGATACTAAATTTATTTTATTTTATTTTATTTTTTTAATCTCTATAAATTATAATTTTTCTATTTATTAATTTTTATAATTTTTTTTATTTTTTATACATTTTGTTTTGTTTTTTGATCAATCACTTTTTTTTTTAGTTTTTTTCTTTTATGCGCCAACCGCCAACCATGAATAAATGTATGGGTATAACTCTTTGAACTAATTTTTAAGATATGAACTTACCCGCCCCACCCCGCATTTTTACTTTGGTTGAATGCTGATAACACCTTTTGCCACCTCTAAGTATAATTGACTTGAGCATTGTCCAAAGTTCTATGAGCATAGTAAATTACATGTAGTTTATTGTCCTTCCTTTGACTCAAGACAACTCTAATTTCATGGTCACTAGTACCACACATGAATTCAAATAGAAGACTCCAATCTAATGGATGCATAACAGGAGCCGAAATAAATGCCTCTCTTAATCTAGAAAAAATAATCAAGACAATCTTGGTCATACATGAAAGGTACATTTATATTAAGCAAATTAATCAATGGCTTAGCAATTTTAAAGAAATCATTTATAAACCCCTAGTAAAAACCGGCATCTCCCAAGAAGCTTTAGATGGTTTTCACCAAATTTGGTCGTGGTAACTTCTCAATAACCTCGATCTTTGCTTTATCTACATTTATGCCTCTCTCAGTCTAAGTGGCCTAAAAAATGCCTTCTCTTAACAAATGACATTTCTCATAATTCAACACAAGATTAGTTTCATCACATCTTTGCAAAACTTTACAAGTTAGACAAATAATTATCAAATTTAGTGTCATAAATGGAGAAGTCATCCATAAATACCTCTATGATATTTTTAATGAAATAAAAAAATAGTCATTATATATCTTTTAAAAGAAGTGAGTGTAAGCTCAAAAGTCCTTTTAATATAATTTTTCCTATTTTAATTTTCCTATTTTAATTTTGATGCTAACAAACTATGTTGAAAATAACTGATTATTTCTCTAACCTTCTTGAGTGGATTAATTACTTTTATGGAGTCTTCTTTGAATTTTTGATGTGTAGGACTTAAAAATTATACATGAGAGATCTCTTGATGGTCGGAAGTGTAAGCTCCAAAGCCCTTTTGTGCCTAAGATTACAAATTATGTTTTGATAATAATAACTACATTAAAAATTATGAATGTTTGCTCTTAAGTATTTTAATTGTGCTAACATGATCATTGTGGAGTTTTCTTGTTAGTAGTAACTTTTTTCAAGACTAAATTAAAAGTGAAAAAGCTTTCTAGATGATTAGAAAGGGATAAGAAGATCAAATTCATACTTAAGAGAGTCTAAGTGCATCTTGAGAAAGTTCTTGAAGAATATGATAGAGTTCATCCTAAGACAGTTGTAAAAAAGTTTAGAAACATGAAGAATTTCTACAAGGACCAATCCAAGAGCAAATCATATATCAGAATGAAGTTATCACTATCCAAGATGTCAAGAAGAAACATGAAACTAATGGTGGAATCAAAGGACAAGAAGATTTGTGAAAGATTAAGTCTGAGAAGGTCAGCTGATAAGATTCTTAAGAGAGTTTCTTGTGAGAACGTTCTCACCTAGACAAGAACATAAGTGACTTATGCTGACTCAGAACACAGAACAAAATAACGGCTACCTGCCTTAAGAAGGACAAGTGAGCGTTGAAATCCTCTAACAACTATATTTTGAAGGCTATAAAAGGTCTCAAGCATGAAGAAGAAAGGGTTAATGATTTTAGCTATAATCAAGTTGTGCAAACGAAGAACAACTCTTTCACCTTTACCTACTTTGTTCTTAAGTTCTCAAATCTTTAGTAGGTGTATTGTAGGCCCTGTTAAATTGTGTTTATACACTCCCAGAGTGATTTCGAGACCTACCCACTTGTATTAAACACCTTATACCCGACTTTAATTCTTTAGTGTTGGTAGTGAGCTTGTGAGTTGTACAAGCTACTAAGAAGCTTAGTTAAGCTTGTTGTTTGTGCCTGAGAGGCTGAGAAAAAAGAATATTATTGATTCACGTCTAGAGAGACTGAGAAAAAGAATACTTAGTGTAAGAGCTTGAAGAGACTTGGTAAGAAAGAATACTCATTATAGTGAAAATCCTAGTTTTAGCTAGGTACTGGACATAGCCCTAAGTGGTTTAAGGGTGAACCAGTATAAATCTTTATATCTTACTTCTTTTCTTTCACTTTAACTTTTTTGATTCACTCTGATCCTATACTTAAGAAAATATGAGTTTTTACTCTAAGAACTTGGGTGATATTTTTGTTAAATTGAACTCAACAAGAACATACTTATCTAATGTTTGATTCAATGTTTTTTGAAACTATTCTTGTTGTTACATCTTGAGAAAGTTGTGAGAAAACTGAGATTTTCAGGAAAAAGCAATACAATTCAACCCACTTTCTTGTGTTACAACCAACTTTAGGAAGAACCTAAGAAAAATCATGAACACTTGAGAAAATTCTCTACCAATATAAGAAAGTTCCTGGCAAGCTTGAGAAAGTTCTTAAAGAACCTGAAAAAGTTAGTCCATATGTAAGTCTTGAGAAAGTTCACATCAATTTGAATGAAGATTAAAGAACTATCCCATAATGTTTTCAAAAATCGAAGCATGTTAGAAGAACATCTTGACCACGTAAATGACGTGCCAAAGTCATCAAGTTTGAATCTCTCAAGAACTAATAAGATTAAAGACCTGAGAAAGTTGGAGGTGAGAATGTTCCATTTGAATGTTTTCACTTACTGACACAATGTACTTATATGCTGACTTATCCAAAATGACTACTTCATTGGCTAGTTGCAAGAACAAGTACAACAAACTAATCAAAACCTCCAACGACTATATTTTAAAGTCTATATAACCATCTTAGCTAGAAGATTTAAAGGTTAGAAACATAATTGCAAATAGAATAGTGAGCATGCTCTGAACCTTCTCATCTTTGCCTACTTGAGTGATTCTAATTCAAATCTATAGTCCATGTTGTTCTAGCTCTCATAAACTGTGTAAATCCACTCTTGGATTATTTTTGTAAGCTACCCAAGTTGTAAAAACATCTACCCAATAGTCTCAATCCTGTGAGTAATAGTATGAGCTTACAAGTTGTGCAAGTCACATAGCTGGATTGTGTATAGCCTTAAGAGGTCGGGAGTTAAAGAATACTTGTGATTTAGCTTGGATAGGTTGGGTGTTCAAATAATACTCAATCATAGTGAAACTCCTTATGCATAGTTAGGGATTGGACGAAGCCTTCGTGGTTTCAAGGTGAACTAATATAAAAGATCGTGTTAAGCTCTCTCTAGCTATATCTCTCCTATTTTAAGTTTATTGAAGGTATTTTCAAACTTGGCTCACCATTTTACAAAGTTAAAACTTGTGTTTAAGTTGAAATCTAACTCAACATATATAAGTTTGAGCTAAACAAGTTTATTTAAATCAACTCTGATAAGATTGGTCTTCAGGCTACCAGTTACCATTTGTAAAGTTTAAAACAAAGTTTATGAAAGTTTTGTAATCTGTTATGGGTACTTTGTAGGTTTTATTTTGATCTGAACAAGTTGAGAAAGTTCCACTCTCTTAACATATATACTACACTTGAACTTTCTCACTTATATTTTTTTTTCTAGTTTTTAATCCTTTTCTTCTCGAAGTTTATAATACTTGAGAAAGTTATGAAAATGTTTGTAATTTCTAGATTTATTAAAGAAAAAGAAGACATAATTAAACACCATTTTGTGTCTTTGCCAATTTTAGTTAGTATCAAAGCTCAGCCTCTAAGTGAACTCACCTAACAATGTGATAAGGAAAAAACTAAAAAGGAAGGATGACAAACCAACAAGGAAATGACATCTATCTATGTGAAAGATCATCCACAACTAGACCACCAACTTTTGATGGAAGAGATTACTATTATTAGAAGGATAAAATGAAGTTGTTTATAAAGTCTTATCACATGGATCTATAGGGAATAATTGAAAATGCTCCATACATTCCTATGATTAGATTTGATGATGGAAGGACAACTAAGAAGCCTATAGACACATGGACAGAAGAGGAGAAAAATAAATACATCCTGAAATCGAAGGCCAAATTCTACGTCACTTGTGCTCTGAGTAGGAGTGAGTATGATGGATTGCTGGTTGTCAAATAGCAAAAGAAATATAGGATACACTTGTCATAACACATGAAGGAACAAACTAAGTCAAGGAGGCCAAGATGAGTATGTTGGTACATCAGTATAAACTGTTCAAGATGTAGGAACATGAGACCACTGATGAAATGTTTTCAAGATTCAAAGCCTTTGTGAATCATCTAAAGTCTCTTAGGAAAACATACTACAATTAGGAGTATGTGAGAAAGTTACTGAAAAGCTTGTACAAGATCTGGAGCCTAAGATTACAACAATTCAAGAAGCCAAAGATCTTTCTATACTAAGACTAGATAAGGTTCTTGGATATATCTCTTAAGGTTCATGAACATGAGTTGACTAAACTGAATGAGGATATCTTAAGAAAAGGGAAATCAGTTGCTCTAAAATATACTTAAAAAGCTCATAGTAGGCAACCTTCTCACCACTTCTCTTAATCTACTATACTAAACTCCAAGGTTGATTCTAATTGAGAAAGTAATGAGGATGAAGATGCACATTTCTTCATCTCTAGAAAAATCCAGAGAATATAGAAGAAGAGAGGAAGAAATGGAAAAAATCGAGTTCCAACCTAAGAAGGATCTTTAGAAAGGTGATTTCAGCAGTAACAAAGGATAAATGATTTGTTATGCAGAAAGCTATGACACATTAGAACTGAGTGTCCACTATTGAAAAAGCCACAAAAGAAGTTCCCAAAGAAGAAAGGAATGAGGGATACTGGGGAGGACCTCAATGAAGACTTCTCAAGTGATGAAGAGCAAGAAGAAGTTGCAAATCTTTGTCTTGTTGCTAAGGATCTTGAAAGTGATGATAAGGTCTTAGATTTTGAACATTTTCACCCTTCTTATGATAAGCTTGAGAAAGCTTTTGATAATCTCTTGTTTGATTCTAATATACTAGCTCAAAGGTGTGTTGTTTTGAAAGCTAAACTTTCTAATTTACAAAAGGAAAATGAAATCTTAAAAGCTGAGAAAGTTACTTTGAGCCAGGAGAATTAATCTCTGTTGAAGTTGAATGCTGAACTAATAGCTTCAACTAAGTAGAAGGTTATTGAATATTTTCACTAATCTTCTCAACAACCCTCACATATGTCAAATGAGGCAAAGGTATTGAAAGAAAAGGTGAAAGAATTGACAAATGACTTGGCCAAGTTTGTCAATGGCACAAAAAATCTTGAGACGCTTCTTAAAAATAAAAAACGTGCTTTTGACAAGGCTAGCTTAGGGTACAAGAAAAGATCAAAATAGAAGTGGTATAAAATTTTCTTTGGGCCTTCTAAGAAACTTGGGATGGTATTTTTGTTGTTGTAAGTTATAACAAAGTTGGCCACAAAGCCTCCTCATGTTACCTTAAAAATAAATCACCTAAGGTCAAAGTAACTAATCCAAAAGGACCCAAGAAGGTTTGGGTACTTAAACAGTGACTACTTCTCATGTATATCTATTTAATGACTCAGAGAAAGAAGCACAAATAGCACCTAGATAGTGGTTGTTCAAGATATATGACAAGAGACAAAAGTAAATTTATGTCACTTAAAGCCAAGGATGGAGATGGTGTTACCTTTGGAGACAATGGAAAGGTAAGGATCATGGGAATAGGTAAAGTTGTTAAGAGAAACTCAACCACTGTTAATGATGTTTGCTATATGACAATGACTATGAAATAGTGTTTGAACTTGCAAAATGTATTGTGAGAAAAGCTAACAATGACAAAGTCCTATTTTCTACAAAAAGAGATAAGAATATCTATAGTGTGAACTTAGAGGACCTAAGTGATCAAAATGTAGAGTGCTTTGTTTCTCTAAATGATAAAAATTGGTTGATGCACAAAAGGTTTGGTTATGTAAACGTGAAAACCATTTCAAAATTGCTGAAGAATGATCTTCTTAAAGGCTTATCAACAATCAGATTTGACAAGGATGTAGTATGTGAAACATGTCAAAAGGGTAAGTAAACAAAATCAAGCTTTCAACTTAAGAATGTAGTCACAACACATAGACCTTTTTAACTATTACATATTGATCTTTTTGGTCCTACTAAGACTGCTAGTTTAGGTGCAAAGAGATATGACTTTGTAATAGTTAATGATTTTTCTAGATATACATGGGTGTTATTTCTTAGCTACAAAGACAGCTCTTTTGAGGCCTTCAAAACCTTTTACAAATAAGTTCAAAATAAAAAAAAAGTTTTTGTATAATTGTCATAAGAAGTGATCATGGGCAGATTTTGATAATGCCTCTTTTAGAAGCTTTTGCAATAAAATAGAATTGTCCACAAATTTTCTTACCCAAGAAATCCTCAACAAAATGGAGTTGTGGAGAGGAAAAATAGAACACTACAAGAAATTGCTAGAACTCTTCTATATGACATTGATCTCCCTAAATATGTTTGGGATGAGGCAGTCAGCATCTCATGCTATGTTTTAAATAGGAATTCCATACAGTCGATATTCAAGAAAACCCTCTATGAATTGTGGAAGGGAAGGAAACTAAATATTTTATATTTCCATGCATTTGATTGTGAATGTTTCATATTAAACAATGTTAAGAGAGAAAATGAAAAGTATTGACAACCCATAACACAATTGTGTCAGGCAATGATATATATATATATATATATATATATATATATATATATATATATATATATGGAGCAATTGTAGGATACCTAAAAGACTAAAGTACTTTACATACTTAACACATTAAACATATGTTATTATTCTTAACACACCCTCTCAAGGTGAAGCATAGATATCAATCATCCCTAACTTGTTACAAATAGCACTCACCCTATTCTCTATTAAAGCTTTACTAAAGATATCCGTTAATTGATCTCCAAGTCGAACATACTTTAACACAATCGACCATTGTTGGAGTTTTTCCCAAACAAAATGGCAAAATACTTCTATGTATTTCATTCTTTCATGGAACATATGGTTATTAGCAATATGTATAGTAGCTTGATCATCACATCATAACTCCATAGGACGAGAGATCCCAATACCAAGTTCCTTCAGTAAATGAGATATCCACATGTGTTCACATGTAACTTGAGTCACTGCCTTATACTCAGATTCAACACTAGAACGAGAAATAACACTTTGCTTCTTACTCTTCTAAGATACGAGATTGTCACCAACAAAGATACAACACCACTTGTGGACCTTCTATCAAAGAGAATCCCTCAACTTTGTAGATACCTTGATCTTGATAGATAACCCCACGACCTTGTGCTCCTTTTAGATATTTCAAAATATGAACAATGATATCCCAATGTGTAGTTGTAAGTGATGGCATAACTGGCTAACTACACTCACTGAGAAGGCAATATCTAGTCGTGTCATAGTGAGGTAGTTCAGTTTTTCCACAACTCTCATATATCTCTTTGGATCTTCCAACAAATCCTCATCCTTATTATTCAACTTCACACTAGTTATCATAGGAGTGTCAAAGGGCTTACAATCTATAAGGGTGTGTTTGGTTTACCGTTGTAGACAACAAACACATGTTTCCTCTTCCTCGAAAGCCTCATTTTTCATTTGGCAAATTTTCCATTTTGTTAGTTGTAACTCACTTCTAAGCTCCAACCCACGTTCACATAAAAGAAAGATTTTCTTGCTTTTGTGTTGAATATTTATCCGTTGGTATGATTTGATTGGAGTCTTGGATGGAGAATTGAACCGGGAAATAAATTTCCAACTACCTTCACATTTTTAACCTTCCCTCTCTGTCTTCTTTCTTCAGAATTCTCAGCTCATTTGGCCTCTGTCTCTCGTCAAGGTGCGACCTTGTCAGCTCGTTTGGCCTTTGTCTCTCATCAAGGTACGATCTTGTTTCGACTACCTTCAGTTCATATTGTGCCCATACACACGTGCTCCAGGTGCAATCTCGTTCCAACTACCTTCACATTTAACCTTCCCTCTCTCGTTTGTTTTGAGCTCTAATTATTTGTTCTTGTTTTGGTTGCTTATTCCATGTTTGACAAAATGCTTGTTAGAAGCAAACATTTTATTTGGGAATAAACAGAACAATGTGAATAACATGACATATTCCCGTAATTATTGACAAATAAAGAGTCATGTTTAGTCTCGTAATCTTTAACATAGGAACAAGTGGGATCGTCATTTGATCAGGACTCTTCAAATTCTTTGATATCTTTTGGTCAGAGACATCTCATAAAGTGAAAAAACATGCTATGAATTTTAATAAGTATGGATTTTACCCATTAATTTATGTCCTCTGCAGGGAGCTTTTGCTTAATATAATTGCAATATTTTGATCATAAGATTATAGAGTAAGACTGCAAATATCTTGAATTGTGTGATTCTGGATGTCATGTAAATGCAGAAAACTTTGTCTGATTCAAAAGCATGCTGGCTCACCATTTTGTCTGATTCTGGTTTTTTAAACTTTTTTCTTGCTATCATTATAATATTATATGCAGATTGTTGTTTTAGTTACGCTTGACTTTCTTTATATAGAAATCTCACATTCTATCATTTCAATCATATGCATTGTTTTTTTTCTATCAACCATTCACAGCAAGCATTGTTTCCTGTGTGTAATATGTGAGGGAAGATTACGTACATGAATAATTTCCCGACTATGCATCGTAATGGTCCCTTTGATTAGATATCAAAATTTGTCAGGATGTACCTTTCCTTGAACCAACTGCCATTGTTTTACATTTGACCTTAAGAGGCACTAGTTAATGGATATTGGATGATAATAGAAAGAGAGAAATGAGAAAGAAAGGTCTTTTATACCAAAAAAAGGGACCTTTTACTATTTTGAGATTGGTGAGTTGGAAATTGAAGGTGAAACTTGAGTAAGAAAGAAAGGCATTTAATGGTACATAGCATTAACAAATAATAATCTCTCCAAGTTCTAGTTGGTGTTATTATATGCCAGGTTGTGCCAAATGCCTTGGTGACTATTCATTCATGAGTTGTAAGACATTTTTCTCAGCCTTGAATCAGAAGGGTTTTCAATATGCCTCTCAGTTTTCATTTTCAACCAAAACATGTTAGCAATTGAGCTGTTCCTAGATGATTTGTGATTTGCAAAGATGAAAAAAAATGAAGCAAAGAAATGAAAGGGATAATAATGTTTTTGATATTGCAATTAGTACCTTCTAGATGAAGAGGAAAAACTGGTTTCTCTTGAAAGGATGAGAACACAACTAAATATATAGGATGATTTTGGGTTGCAGAGTACGTGCAGTTAGAATAGCAAACACAACTAAATATATAGGAAGATTTTGGATTGAAGTGGTTGGGTCTCCTGGGCTACTACGCTGCTTCTAAATTTGTTTTTCTTTTTTTTCTTTTGTGCTTTTCCTAGATCCTTATTCCTAGGTGTTTTATTTCCTATTACTCTGCTTGCCAACACTTATTTCCTAGTATATTGGATCACTATTATTTTTCCCCTAAAGCCTACTCATGTGATTGTCATGTCATGTAATTATCTGATTGAAAACTATGCAATGTTCAGTGCTAGAGATGAGAAGGAAGTTGCTTTATGTGTCAAAGATTTGAACTCTCCAAGTTTTCATCCTTCTATGGTTTCTCTTTGGGTCACTGACTCATTTGAGATAAAGGACACAGAAAGAGATCTTTTGGCCAAATTGCTAGCCAACCTTGTGAAATCTCAGGATGGCACCTTGAGTCAATCCCAGCTCATCAAAGGGTGAGATTTATTTAACAGTATGATGACTTGTGGAGAGAGGTGCAACTTGAGCTACTTAAGGCATTCTTCTTGAAGTTAAAAAAAAAAAAAGGCCCTCATAGGCGGTCACTTATTTGCATGGATATCTGTGCTCGGCAGAAACCTTAAGATTGACATGTTTCTGAATAGTTTGAGTGTCTCTTACAAAATAGTATATGATGTTATGCTTTTTTATTTAGGTTCTTGGGTGAGGCAAAATCTAAATGCCAAATGATATCATGACTTATGAATTATGGTACTATTTAAATGTAGACCAGTTATAAACTACAAATTGTGGAAGAGAATAAATTAGTCTTGCTGCTTCTTCCTTACCTATGCAGTTGGGTAGGATAGATTATAGCATGCTTCCGCTTGAGCTTTGGACTGATGGAATTGATCAATTCTATTTAATTTAAAATGAATATTGCTTGTAGGATTAAAGCTCCATCTTTTATGAAATAATATACTGCAGTATACAAATGATTTGGTCCACAACTCAGTGACAACAATCTGATTCATTATAGGCTGAAGTTGAAAGTCTATATGCTAATGAATGCGAACTTGAGTATTGTATAAGGTTAGCGACTAATATTGTTTTTGAAAAATTTCCTAATAGTTGTCTTATCTGTTTTTCTAAACAATTATCATGTTAATTTCTCAAGAAAAACTAAGAGCTTTTAAGAAACCTGGAGGAAAGAGAAAACTCTCGAAAGTATGAACTTCTTACAACTTCTCTCATATTTGAGTTGCTATTTCTTATTGTTTCTTTACCTGATAGTGAGCTTGCTTGATCATTAGGTACCTATTTTTGACCGAGGAAGATATTCTTAGCCTTCCATGCTTCCACGTCAATTTTCTCTAAATATTGAAAATTTTATAACTATAGTTTATCCATTATCAACACTTAACTTTTTTTTTTATAATTATTTTCACAGAAGCAAGAAGTTGCTGCAATCACGGCTCCAAAAGCTAGTTTCATTGAGGTCCTTGATCCTGACGAGGTGGACTATACTGATATGGATGCAATTAATATCTATGTTGGAGCTCATCTTATATAAGATTATTGACTCCTAAGTAAGAAGTGGTGTATCGCAAACACCATTACAAGGCGATGCAATTGGGGAGGATCATGAAGTTGATGATGATAGAGATAACTTAGATTGACTATTTGTGTTTATTGATCATGGGACTAACTTGTTTTGAACCATTTGTATTAATTTAGACTTATTGATTAGCTATGCTTTCTTTGTAGAATATGTTTTGAACTTACTAATGCAATTATGATATTTTGTTACTTTGCACAACTTATTTGTTGGATTTTTCTATTTGGATTGAAATATTTATACAGGTAAATTGATTAGCTAGGTAAATTGATTAGCTATGGACCAATTAGTAGCTATTTCGTAGCTAAATTGATTAGCTGGTGATTAGCTATGGATTAGCTATGGATTAGCTACATATTTTTCCATAGCAAATTAATTAATTTCTTGTAGTGATTTTGTTATAATTTTTTATTTGTAATTTAACTCTACCATTAATAATAAAATGAAATAAAAAATATTAATATTGTAATATAAACTCATACCTTTTTTAGTAATTACACATTTAAAAGTGATTTTGATTATTTTCATCCAAACAACATTCATTTTGTCAAACTCACTTTTTAGACAAAAGTTTCTAAACATAAATCATGTTACTACAAACTTATTTTCAATCAAATTTAAGTTTGCAAACACATTTTCAACCAAACTTAAGTTTTCCAACTATAATCCAAACACACACGTCTAATTTGTGTCAACAAATCTAGCACATACTTCCTCAGGAAAGGAAATTCCCCTTCTTGCTTCTATACACCTTGATCCCAAGAAAGTATTTTAGCTCGAACCGTGATTGCATAGCTGTACAAAATCCCTAGGGAATGAAGGGATATGTGAAAAAGGAGGGGATGTAAGAACTACAGAAAGTAATCCATAAGATTCTATACCTTTCTGGCTATATGGAAGAGCAGGATGGATCATCAGAGGGTGGAAATTAACTCAAAATATTGACTTCAAACTCCAAAAAAAAAAATACAATAGACCTCTCTTTCTACCCGATTTTCGTCTTTAAAGAATTCCCACAAATCAGCTCTCAGGAAATAGAAAAAACACTCCAAATTTTTGCTCTGATTTTCGTCCTCTAGTATTTATAGAGAAATTTAGGGTTGTAGAAGGGCTTCCTCTGTGTTGTCTAGTATCATGAGATGAAGATCTTGGATCTTTGGTGCATCATGAGGAGAGATTGCAGGGTTGACCAAACTTAGGTCTTACTCTGATTTCCTCTTTTGTGTTTCGTCCCTCTGCTCTATGTCTTCTCTTTCTCTTAGTTCTGTTACTTTCCCTTTCATGTTATGCGGTTCATCCAAGGTGCAGAATTACTGAGTAGGGCACTGAGCCTTGTGTGTAGAATAGCTTGGTAAAGAGCCAAACTTGGTGTTGCTGCTTGGTGGTCACGAACTTGTAGAGAGCAGCATTGCAGTAGGTCGCTTAGGGTTAAGGGGAAAGGGTTTCCAATTTGTAGAAAGCCAAAAGAAATGAGGATCGCTCGAAAGATCCAAGCGAGAGGAAAGGAGGAATTCTAGTGAAAGAGGGCTGAGAGCCTAAGATTAAGCAGTAACAAAAGTGGCGCTTAGGGTTAGGGAGAGGATTTCAATTTGGAAATTTGCAGAGAAAGTGAGAAAGAAAGGAAAAGAAATTGAGAAAATGAGCTACGTTGCTTGGGTAAAAAAGAAAAAAAGAAAGAAAGGTAATATTTAGGCAAAACGACGTCGTTTTAATTAGGTGGTCAAGTTATCAGGTTGGTTTATGAACCCGTCACTTGAACCAATAAGTGAATGGATTCTTCAGGTTCTATCTGAACTAACTTGATGACTCGAACTAACCCAAATAATTTATATTAAGTTGGGTTGGGTTGAGTTGGGTTGGTCGGGTCATTGGGTTGAGCCAAACCAGTGTGCAACCCTACGATTAGGCTTTACATATTCTTATCTAGATAACTAATCCAGAGTCCTAAGAGTATGCAATTATTCTAGCCAGATCTCCCACAGAAAAATTCTTGCTCATCAAAGAGACATCTCTACCCATTAGACACCTACCACATGAGGATCTCGCACGCAGGTATCTCATTCTCTCCATTTAAGCAGCTTGATAGAGCTACTCAAGTATATTCATTCTAGCCAATACACTTCGCCTACTCTATACCTTCGTTAACCTATGGGTTGGAGTGAAATTGCAAGTATTCCCACTAGTGAGACCATCCATCCATGGAGTTCTCTAGCATAATCAAGAAAGCGGCTACCCCTTGGCGTAGGCAGGACCTAGTAGTCTTATTATTCCAATGTGTACAGGTATTGATATGGAACCCTAATAGGTCCTATACTTAGAGTAAGTTGTTAAATATTTATTAGCTGTTAATTTCATAATAAATATTTAAAAATTCATTAAATATAACTAACCACCAATAAAATATTTAACAACTCACTCAAGGCATAAGTATAATTTTTTTTAAAAAAAACCCATCTTTCTTTTTTTTTTTTTGTTGCCTCGTGGCTGGATGTGAAAACCATAAAGGCTTAAGTCTAAAGTCCAAAGTATAATGTAACTTCAACGTTCAACCCCCATGCTTTTGTAGAGTCCAAAGATAGCGACGTTCAAAATTAGCAGCAACACTAGTTGATAATAGCAATGACAACGCTGATTGTATTGATGTATAGCAGTCAAGAAAGGCTGCACTATGTGTTGTAGTTCTACAAGTAAACTTGAAATTTTCTGTTGGCATTTGACACACACATATATGCTATATCGATGGGCACTGGAGGAGAAACAAATTCAAATTAGGGGCAACTATGGCGGTGGGGCAGCCAATAGCAAGCGATGGAAGCAGATATAGTGGGAAGATGACTTCTATTGTGATTATATCATCTATGGTTACTGGAATTGGAGGCATTATCTAAGGTTATGATATAGGAATTTCAGGTCTGTATTACTGAATTTCAAATCAATAAGACTCTTTACCATCTGAAAATGGAAAAATACATTCGATTGAAGGAATAATGGTGTTGTTCCATTACAATTATTACTTTCATGGGCACACACGTGTGTATAAGTTTAAAGCGGTGGAGAGAAAATTGAACATGCCAAAAAAAAAAAGAACAGAAAAAAGTAGGAATAAATTGATTAATTTCATTATAATATTTATATTTTATTTATTTTATATACTAGTTTGTTTTAGTTTTGAATGAAAATGTTGTCCATCAAAAGATTTAAAGATTATCGTATTTTTTTATAACTGGGTGTTTGATGTGATAATATTAGGAGAGGGAGAGATAATAAAATTGTCAATCAATCAATATTAATATATAAAAAGAGAATAGGTTTATAGAATTAGGATAAGTTTTATCATTAGGTTGTGCTATCAATATTTTATTACAAATTTAAATTAAATTTTATTATTATTTTATTAATAAAAAAATCCATATTAACACAATTTTGAAATGTGTCAAAAGTTTTTTAATGTCATGTCATATATAATAAATTTTTTAAAATATTTTAAATATTTTCATTAATATCTTATTATAAACAATTCAAAATTTGAATTTTTATTAATATCTTTTTATTAAAAGAATTCATTAATATCTGATTACATAAATTTAAAATTTAAAATTTATTATAAATAATTTAAAATTTGAATATCGTCAATATTTTTTTAAAAAAATTCTTTAATATTTTATTACATAATTCAAGTTTTAATTTTTTAATAACACCATGCATCGTACAAGTGTTATTCTTGTATCTATTAAATTTGCAACATAAAACAATTAGTTTTTAAAGTATTTCTTTTACTTTTTGTGAAAAATGATAAAAAAAATATAATTAATTTTTTTGGTTGGAGAAAAATGATAAGTTTTTAAGACACAAAAACCTTTTTCTCCTACAATACTAAGGGTTGGCAATTTGACCCAAATGACACATTTGACACAACGTATCAGACTTGATAGAGTAAGCTTATACAATACATTATGACTTTATTAATTATTTAGTGTGACAACAATATTGAATAAACTTATACAGTATATTCTTCTTATACATTAAAATAATGTATAACTTAATCATACCTTAAGAGGTAAGATTAGACCTGATTAAGTTTTGATAAATAAACTCATATGAAAATATTCTCTTTCTAATAAGGTTTTTATTTCAACCCTACCCCAATCTCTCATCTCTTGTAACAATCACTGTTGCTAATCTAAGCTCTAACCACCACCACCATGCTTACCTTTTTCGACCACCATCGTTGTCGCCTCATTTTTCGACCACCATTGATCAGTACTTTGGCCACCACTCCTTCATTGATCTCCGCCTCACCGTCTAAAGCCCCAGTAACAGCGAGCAGTAGTTCCATTTTGAATATATCTTTGCTCCTCCACCATGGTAGGCTTAGAGACAGTGCTACTGAATATCTACGTTGTTGGACTAGTTTTGATTCATCGTCTTGCAGAGAAGCACAACGTAAGCAGTGGTCGAGAAAAAAGAGTTGTCACCGCCGCCACCGGAAAATGCCAAAGATGAAGAGAAGAAAGAGCCATCGCCACCGTCGGAGGTGGAGAATCCACTTATTGCTCATATTGAGAAGTCGAACAGTAGAAGGAAAATTGTATGGTGAAGTCTAATCGAACTCCAATCTGAATAGAAGCGTGCAAATATGAGCAGCAACCCATGAAGTCCGGTCTTTGAGCAGCGACCCACAAACTCCAGTCTTTGAGTAGCAACCCACCAACTCCAGTCTCTAAGTAGCGATCCATGACCCACTAACTCCGATCTTTGAGCAGCGACTAATGGTTTGTCTCCAGAAATCAGTGTGACCAATGGTGTGACTTCGGTCATTGATGAAGGCCAATAGTATATTTTTTTATTAAAGGGTATTTTTGTCAAAAAGTATTATTTTTTTTTATCATATCTAGTATTATACAGTGTATTAACAAATACATGATAATATTATCTTATACAACATAATATCTTATACAATATTGCGCAAACAATGAATAGTATTAAAATTTTATTAAGCCTTATACTATTAGGACTTATACTATCCAACCTAATACAATTAGGCATTATCATATCTTACGTACCAAACAGGTCCAAAGAGTATGTTTACCATTCCATTGAAACAGAGGTGAAATGTTTAAAGAATAGGTAAGCAAACTTATCTTAAGAAACAATTTGGAATCACCTTATAATTAAGGATGAAAAATATAAGGATAAATTCGTTAATGTAATTTTTATATAAATTTTATCCTTGAGTTTTTACCCAATTTTTAAGGGTATACCAAACTACGCATTAAGTTCAGCTATCCTCTAAACTGAAAGTTCACTTTAAAGGAAAAAGTGAGGAGTTATAATTATAATAGTTGATGAAAAAATTAAGTAGGCAGATTTTAACAACATCATAGTTTGTTATACATGTATATATATTTTATCATAATCCCAACCATTTATAACTCTTCACTTTTCCCTCTAATGTGAAATGTTCACTTTAGAAGAGCCAAATCCCTAAACATAAGGCTTTTTTCTCCACTTAAAAGCCATGAATTTCCAAATTATTCATTTTACATTTAATCTTTCCTTTATTTATTTTTATTGGGATATGAGTGGAATGTTATTCAAATAAAGATGGCAGTACATCCAAGGAGGCAATCATGCTTACATACAAATGGGCTTCCTCAATCAATACAAAATCATGATAAGAACAAGCTAGTTTGGCTAAAGCATGAGCAGGCTGATTCCCTTCTTTTCTAATGTGAGAAGAACAAAACTTGGCTCCAACCTTTTCACTCTAACCCTTCCCTCCAACTTCTTAACCACTCTCTATTTGTTACTTCCAACTCCACATAATTGAATTAATGGACACATGAATGGTGATTAAAGCGGTTAGAGGGAATGGTTGGAAGGAAAGAGTTGGAGCCAAGTTTTGTTCATGTGAGAAAACTCACAAAAGCTCAAGCTTTTACTAAGTCTCAGACAGTCATCTACTACCAAACCAAAGTATGAATGCGAGATAGAGATTTGATGTTGAGCTTGGAATACGTAAAGGCAATTAGTTTCTACTTCTATCATATGGAAACACAATTCACTAGCCAACTATAAACCAAACTTCAAACCCATTGCTTCTGCCATATGAACTTCCATTTAGGCCCAGATCTTCCAAATTGCAGCAGCCAAGATATTTCTATTATCATCCCTATAAAGAGACCAAAACCCGTGCCGAGTCTTCCGCCATAGCAGCATCTACTTCTTTTTGCATGACCATTGATTGGAGGAGATCAATGAGGGATGATTTCTAGATGGCTTGGGCGAGTAGGTCTCGGTGGAGTCTTTTGGATACTATTAACTTCCTGATAATTGGAAAGAACTAATAGTGATTTTGAGAAGACCACATCAGCTTCCATATTCTTCTACTTAAACCAAAACTTATTTCTTGTCAACCAAATTCCATGTGCAATGTATGCTAGAATTTCAGTTGCAAACCTGGGACCTCGTAGTATCAAATCAGATAGCCACGATAGGAATGATCAAGAATGAAGATTGCCTAGTTGTAACCTCAAGGGGGACTTAAGCCAGATTTCTTCTGACCAAGGGATTTGGAATAGTAAGTGATCAATTGTTTCCTCATGGCACAAACATCTAATGCAGAAACTGATACCATTTTAATAGCCTCGTTTATCTAGAATCTTCCTAATAGGAAGCGTATTCTGGAGCACCCTCCATAGGAAAATATAGGTTTGTGCAGGAATTTTCAAGGACTAGATATTCTTCCATACACTATAATTAACCTAAGATTTATCTTCACTTGACTCTACCTAAGAGCTACCCCATTTTCTTATAAAATGATACGCTAAGTTGACTCTGTAATCACCATTCTTTGTGCTTCTCCAAATGAAACTTTTAGACTTATAGATGTTCACCAATGGAATGTTTTTTTTTATCTAAGATGCCTCAAAAGGAAGAAATAATTCATCTATAGTCATGTGATTCTAGCTTCTCATATTTGAATCTATCAAATCAGCAACAACTAAGTTTTCAACTTGTTTCGGACAATGGCTCCAAACTTGATTCTTATTTTGGAAAGAGAGCTTCATCCTTCCATGTACGAATAGAAAAACCAGAACCTACTCTTCAATAGCCTCCTTTATCCAAAACTCATGCTATTGATTTAATACTGGGCCAAGTGTAACTAGAAGTGAAACCCACTTTGGCCTCCAAAAAACTAGTTCTTGGGAAATATTTGGCTCTAAGAACTCTAGACATTAGGGAGTCCTAGTTATAGATCAAGCACCAACCTTGTTTTGCAAGAAGAGCCTAATTAAATGCATGGAAACTCCGAAAGCCACTGTCCTCCTTTTGGTTTTAGCTCACAAACTTTAGACTATTTGATCAGTGTATTTTCCTTTCACTGCCTTTACCTCCCCACCAAAACTTACTAATCATGCTCTCTATATGATTACACAGTTCAAGTAGGAGAAGGAAACACCCCATGATATAAGTTGGAATCAACTATGCCACTAATTTAATCAACACCTCCTTCCTTGCCTTCAATAAACACTTTTCCTTCCACCTTTTAAGCTTCTTCTAAACTCTGTCTTAAACAAAATCAAATACTTGTTTCTTTGATCTCCTAACAAAGGTAGGAAGACCCAAATATTTAGAATGACTCTCAACCACCTTTATATGTAACCATCAGTGGATTTCAATTTTCTCAACATTTGGCATATTTGGCTAAATGAGAGCTCAGATTTGTCCAAGTTTATGAGCTAGCATGAAGCCTATTGGTACGAGGAGAGAATATTTTTAAGGCAATGAATCTCTTGATGTGTTGTGATAACAATGTATTTTATTCATTTTATAATCCTCTTACTAGGCTTATTAAGGTTCAATTTAGCTTAATTAAATTGATTTTTTTACATTTTATGAAATTAAGCTTAATTGGATCATTGAAAAAATTATTGCTTGAAATGTCATTCATTTGAGCGATTGTATTCTTAAGTAAACTGGCTACAATTTGACAGCTTGGAGTTAAAGCAAAATCAAGAATTCTGAACCTAAGAGCTTGACCTATCGGTACTCATTAGACCATATCTTGAGATGTAGGTGAGCTTTGGAGCTGAAACTAATGCTATTTGAAAGCTAAGATCCATATCTACAACTCTTATGAAGATCACTTGATCAGATTACAAACTTTTATGCTTGTAAATACACATGGAAGAAGACTGGACGCATGAAGAAGGAAGGAAAGCTTAAATTTTTCTAGGCGCCCCAACGCTTAAGCGCCCATAACCCAGCGCTTAAGCGCCCATAACCCAGCGCTTAAGCGCTGGACGCGTATTCAAAGTCTATAAATAGGGTGTTAGGCAGAATTTCTGAGAATGTTTTTATTATTACACCAGACGTGAAGTTTATAATATATATCACCAGACATCAAATTTCCATAATTTGGAATTCTTTTCTTCCTTCTTCTATGAAATTCATCTTCTTTTTCTTTCTTTATTTCTTCTTTATTCATGAATAACTAATCTTTATTTTCCTTGGGTGAAAAGGTGAAGCTTTTGGTAATAAGTTGAGGTTAGATTAATTTCTTTCTTGTGCTTGAATGATATATTTTTATGTGATCTTTATATGTATTGTATGTTGTTTCCGATTAATTTAGAAACTCTTCTTGTATAACGAATATATTGATTCATCGTAGACAAGACATTGACACAGTGGATGCTTGAAACCATTTTCAAGTATTACTAGATAATTATTAGAACCATAATATGATTACATGTATAATCTTAATTGAACTTTGAATATTAAATCTTCCGATTGGAACCTTCATTATATATGATTTCAATTGAGTTATAAAAAAAATAATCTTATCTTTAATTTATTACCAAGAGTAGATCTCCTAACCTAAGCAAATCTTTTTCATTTGTGAACAACTTATATTATCTTTAATATTGTGACAAATTTTCTTCTTACCTCAAATAATTTTCTCTTCATCAATTTCCTATGGATCGATCTCGGACTCCCTAGAATTTACTACTTGAAACAACCTAAACTTGCGTTTGAAACTTTTAATCATCCCATCATGTTGTCCGAGAGAAAATAATGCTATTGTTTTAAAATAAAATAAAATAAATGTGACACCATTGGTGTGGATCTCACAATCCGAACACCTTGGAGGGATCTATTTTCCTATTCTCCTAAAATCAACCCATATAAAACTTTTGCACAAAGAATGAATAAGTATAGAGACAAAGGATCACTTTGTTTGAAGCCATACCAGGAATGAATCTGTCACAGGGGACCCCATTAACCAAAACTAAGAAAGAAACCGTTGAGACACATCTCATTATTAGATAAACCCACCATGTAGGAAATCCCACTTTTCAAAGCACTTAATTCAAGAAAGTCCACTCCACTCTATTATAAACATTTTCCATATCCAATTTTAGCCCCACAAAGCCTTTCTTCCCCGATTTTTTTTCTTTATATAGTGGAAAATATCAAAAGCTATGAAAACATTATTTGTAATCAGGCGACCTAAGACAAAGGCACTTTGGAATTCCCCAAGAACTATGGCAAAATGAGTTTTAGTCTATTGGGAATGGTCTTCATTGTAATTTTGAAAATAACATTGCAAAGTGAAATGGGATGGAAATCCTTCGTGTGCTTTGGCTTCTTTATTTTCAAGATTAAGCAAATAAAAGTGTGGTTGATAGAGAAGGGTTTGCACCTCTGTTAAGAATATCAAGAGAGAAGGATACTACCTCATTACCCACCGCATGCCATACTCTTATAGAACAAAGCAAGAAGCCTATCTGGGCTTGGGGTCGTTGTTGTATACATTTGTTTAAGAGCTATGAATACTTCTTCTCTAGAGAATTCATAATCAAGAATTCCCAACAATTGGCTATGGACCCTACTCCACAACTGATACAATCTCATCAATAGCCCAAGTCTGCCCCACATCAAACAATGTTTGTAAATAGAATGACATCATTTTAGCAACGTCTTCTTCCTCTCTCACCCCTATCATGTCAATCTAGTTTATTTCCCTTCTTTGTGAGGTTTTTTGGTGAAAAAAATTTGTGTTTTTGTCTCTATGTTTTAGCCAAGAAGCTCGAGACCTCTGTTCCCACTAAATTTCCTCCTTCGCAGGAAGCATATCCAACTCATTTTCAAGTGTTTTGATCTTAGCCAAAACATCAGCATGTGAGTTCTTTGAAGCAAGTTCCTCAAGCCTATTTTGGAACTTTTTGTTATCTATTTCGATAGGTTCCCCACTTGATTATTGCCCTACAAATCAAGTCCTTTAAAACAATAAGTTATCTTGCTTGGAAAATCAAGATTGAGACTTTGCCATAGTTACACCACTTTTTCTTCACATTCTTCTTCACCTAACCACACTTCCTCAAACCTTTTGATTCTCATCCTCCTTTTATGTTGCCTACCTTGCTTGTGGAGCAAGAGCAAGGTGGGCATATGATCAGAACAGTGGCACATAAGGTGATGGACTGAAGCTCTCAAAAACAAAGACTCCTAGGATTTTGTTATAAAGAAATGATCAAACCTGGCCTAAATGTTATTGTCAACCTACTTATTCGACCAAGTGTAACAGTGCCCATTTGAAACCAAGATCTAATAAATTATAAAGATGCAAAGTGTCTTTGAATTTATTTATATGAGAAAAAGTAACCAGGCTACCAGCCAATTTTTCTTCACTGGAAAGCACTTGATTGAAATCTCCAAAACACACCTAAGGGCTCAAGCTCACTGAAAAATGAAAATAGATCCTTTAGAAGCTCCCAAGTTTTTAGCAATTAACTCCCTTGATTGCTTGCGCTTTAGATTAGATCGAACTATTCAAAGAAAGCAATATAAATACCGATTATCCTCTAGATAGCTTGATTCTCATCTCGTCAAAAGTAGGCAAGGCCTATTTCCCTATGTTTGCCTTCACTTCTACAATCAACTGCCACCATATTCGAAAAACCAATAATATTTCTCATTAGATTCACCTCTGACACCTTCATCCTTGTTTCCATCACAAAAACAAGGCTAAGGAACTTAGAGATCATGGGCTTTATAAGAGCTCTAACTATGAGGGTTCCTATAGAGAGCCCATGTATCGGCGACTTGATTCTTGACGGAGTTTTTCAAGCTAAGGGGACTCATGGTGATCTATATACTTTGTTTCACCACCCCTCTTCTGCACCTTTGTCTCACCCCTATCCAATTCCATTGGATCAAAATTGGAATTTTTCCATTTGCATGTCATTGGAGCACTTAGATATTTTTCTTTACCATGAGCCTTTTCCTTGTTCATTTCCTGTCTCTTCTAGCGCTTAAGCTACTTTCCATCCCTCAACTCACTTTTATTTGTGACATCAGCTAGAGTATCCAACTGCCCTGTCTCAACTCTTTCCTTCTACCCAATGGACCCATTATCTTCAAGTTCCGCTAATTCCTTCACATGGGTGGGCTTAGAGTCAGATAATGTACCACTTAAAAAGAGAGTTGATGCCCTATCTTTCCTTGGGTCTAGTACAACCTCTGTTGTTCCACTTCCTCCCTTGTGTTATTTTTCTTTTCCATGCACGTAATCCTCATTCGAAGTAACGGTTGCCCATGATCTTTTTCATGGTCATGGGGAGTTTTCCCTTTCCAATGTTACTATTTTTGTCAGTAACTCTTCCGAGTTTATCTTTTTGTTAGCCAACTTCCATCCCATTTAGGTCGCTTTTAACAAAGGACCAAATTTTTTTGAGTTTGATATCCCTTTTCCTTCATCCTCAATACCCACCATATAGAACCTTTCCTCATGTCCAGTAACACCACAATAGTAGCAGAATTGTGCTAGTTTTTCATACCTAAAATCCACCCAAAAAACTTTACCACACTTGCTTCCAGCCTTCACTCCCTTCTTGATTAGTTTTGACAATTCCAGATTTACAAGAGCTTTAACAAAGGTCCCTTGTGAATCTGGCAAATTAAAAATATCCGCTTCTAGTACCTGTTTAAGACTCCCCTCAATCTTCAAACCCATCTGTTTAGTACAACAATGAGGCGGGAGGCCCTAAAGTTGCACCCAAATAGGAACCATATTAAACGACATCTGGGAAAGGTCACAATCTCTTATCCACCTTCTCAAGATCAACCATGAGTTATGATGGATCCATGGATTTCCCCTGAGAATCCGCTGAACATCCTTCTGTTTTACATAGAAAAACTAGTATTGTTTATCTCCAACTTCCTCTTGCATTGAAAATAGCCGCTTTGTTGATCATCTTCTCTGATATTATCTTATCCAACAGGCTTTTCTCACACCCACCTAAACTTTCCACTACATCATTCTCATAAAAAATGATCAAGGTTTCCTTTTCACCACCCTCCCTCGATGTTTCACCCTCTTGATTAAGTTTCCAAAATGCAGTAAACATCACCTGATGCAGCCACAATATTGTGGATGTCGCCTATGCCGCAACGACATCAAGTCTTAATTGCGTTGCAGAAGAAAATCACGTGAAATGACCACAACGTGACGGTGTTGCGACTGCAACTTAACGATGTTGTGGCTGCAATGGACTGTATGATGTCGATTTTTTTTTTTTACATTTTGTGCAAGCTTAAAAAAAATCATGCCACAAAGACCTATGGCAAAATGATCCTATTGGGAAATCCATTGTAATGAAACCACAATGAAATCCTCGCAATCGCTTCTTTATTTTCAAGATTAAGCAACCGTAATTTAAAATCATGCTCATGATCATCAAACTCATATACGCCCGAAGCCATCGTGGAAGATCAACTATCCTAGTCCAGGTTCACCATTGTAAAGGAGATCAGAGTCACGAGCCCACCGAAAACAGAGGAACACCTCCTGGTCACAACAGGCATCCACAAAAACCCTAGCCTGTTTTGGGATACGTGAGGAAATCTTTATTTTCTCTTTCTTTCTTTTCAATCCATCTTTTTAGTCTTTTCATTATTGGGAATTTGGGATTAATTTTCTATTCAAACATTGGTGAGATAGCCTATAAATTATTGACAAGTCCAAATTGAGAAGTGAAATTCTATAAACATAATCTTTCACAAGTTGTATACATGTTATTGTTGTGGCTTCACCGCTTAAACTTGTTAGTCAAACTTAGTCGGCGACATGAATTAGTTTATGTGGTATGTGCAGTTTGTTACGAATGGTGTGTGTCACATTACTCAATTAAGACTTGCTCTAACCTTTTCTTTTTGTTTAGTTGAAATCACTCGCATAAGACAAAGAAAAAGTGTTACCATTTTCATTATTATACTATTGTATGTATTTTTACTCTCTAATCTTTTTTAACTGAAAAGATACCAGTTCAATTCATTATTGCAACTGATAGTTTTGTCCTTCGATTTTATCAGTAATTACATAATTCAATGGACAGAATACATTGTTCAATTTCATTAATTTTACTAGAAATATAGGTGGGGTAACAACTATGGTGTCATTCTTGGAGAAGTTTTTCCATATGTATACACCAAGATGAAGCAAGACACCAACATTAGCAATTACTGCAAATTTGATAGCCAGCTCCCAACAACATTCACTTTATCACTCTATATAGTTAAGTAGCCTTATCCTTGTAGCATCTTTATGCTCTGCATGCGTGGTGTTACATTCCTCATTGGAGTAGCTCTTAGTGATGGTGCTCTCAATATATACATGCTAATACTTGGTCGAGTTCTACTTGGAGTTGGGGTTGGCTTTGCAAATCAAGTAGCATTATCCTTACAATACCTTACTTATTTTTTTTTTATTTTTTGATATTGTTATCACAATACCATTAGCATAATAATCCTTATATGGAAGCAAGATTTCATTATTTTGCAGTCAGTCTCATTATATCTCTCTGAAACGACACCACCAAGATATAGAGGAGCAATCAACAATGGATTCTAGCTTTGTGTTGGCATTTGTGTTCTATCAGTTAATCTGATCAACTTTGGTACATAAAAGATCAAAGGGGTTAGAACTGGCGCATTGCTTTAGCCGTGGCAGTTCCAGCCTCAATGCTCACTTTGGGAGCATTTTTCATCCCTGAAACACCCAACAACATAATCCAATATAGCAAAGACCATCACAAGGCCAAGCTAATGCTACAATGTATCCGAGGCACCAATGATGTCCAACTAGAACTTGAAGACATTATTGAAGCAAGTAACATATCAAATTATATCAAACACCCATTTAAGAATATCTTACAGAGAAAGTATAGGCCTCAACTAGTTATAGCAATAACTATAACCTTCTTCCAAATATTCACTAGAATCAATGTCATTTCCTTTTATGCTCTAATCCTTTTCCTAACCATTGGATTGGGGAAAGTGCTTCTCTTTTGTCTACGGTTATGACTTGGGTTGTGGGCACTACTTCAACATTCATATCAATACTTATAGTTGATAAACTAGGCAAAAGAGTTTTGTTCATAATTGGGGGCATTCAAATGTTTTTCTTACAAGTTATAATCAGAAGTATTATGGTAGCTCAACTTGGTGACCATGGTGGAATAAGCAAGGAATATACATATTTGGTTCTAGTTTTGATATGCATATTGTGAATGCTTATGTCTTGAAGCATATCAAATAAGTTTTTTATGATAACAAAGTCAAGATGAAGACACCATTTGTTTTGGAAAAGAAAGTTGCAATGATTAATGTCATGTCGATTTTTTGTTTTACAGCTTGAGTGCAAAAGCTTAGGAAAAAAAATATCAAAAGTCAATTCAATTGATAAATCGCAAATGCGCAGCAAGTAATTTAAAATCATGCTCATGATTCAAAACTCATATACGCAAAAGAAAGAAGACTAAGATCAAAAGATGTATATTAGATATAGGTCTTAGAATATCAATGTGTCTCTCAAGGTATCTCAATTATATTCAAATGGTTTTTCAAAGATCTTATAAATCAACTTGTTTTTCAAAGTTCATATTTTAAAGAAATGTTGATTTCAATCTTGGATTATGTTAAACATTTGCAAATCTTGTTTAGTCCAAGTTATTGACAATGATAAAAATGGAAGTGGAGACTTAATCGTGAAAAATGAGTTTAAAGTATAGTGTAATCGATTAAACAATGTTTAACTTAGTCGACATGAACAAGCTAAACAAGCCTTGTAATCGATTACACCATCCATGTAATCGATTACCATATTCCCGTAAATCCAAGAACACGTTCAAAGGGCTATGTAATCGATTACATCAATATTGCAATCGACACAAAGACTCAAAAGTTGAAAGTTACGAATGGTGTGTGTCACATTACTCAAAGGGATCTAACCTTTTCTTTTTATGTAATCGACTATTGTGTCATGTAATTTTTACTCACAAACCTAGAAAGCCAAGAACACGTTCAAACTATCATGTATCATTACTGATAGTTTTGTCCTTAATTTTATCAAAGATTACGACATGCCTGGGAGAATATTTTCAATTTGGCATTTAATTTTGCCACAAAAGCCCATAATGGCTCTATTGTTCTAAAAACTTATAAATTTTTGATCTACACCAAGATGAAGGCATCATTTGCAATTAACCAATATTTGACTTATTCCCAAAACATCTATCAATCACTCTAATCCGAGAATCATCATTAAATCTCTTTGGCTCTGTTTTTGTGTATATTTGAGATATTCTTGAAGAGCATCATAGGGCTTCAATTTGTGTAATCTACTCTTGTGAGAGTTTCATCTTGTAAACACTTTGATTCTTTATAAAGGGGGTGAGGTATCTCTCTAGAGAAAAGAGAGTGAGCTATCTCTTAAAGATTGTAAAGGGTGAGGTATCCCTTGTTGAAGGTGAGGTATCCTTCAAAGGTTGTAAAAGGAGCAATCAACAATGGTATCCTAGCTTAGTGAAATTTGTGTTGAGGTATACCGATTTTGAGTACATAAAAGCTCAAAGGGGTTAGAGCGGGCATCCCAAGGAGTTGATGTGCTCATTTTTCATGTAAAGGTTTTTAAGCACGTAATCAATATGCAAAGTTTAGTGGAAAATCTACAGTGGTTTGTTTGAGGAATGATGGACGTAGGTCTTGAAGACATTATTGAAGCAAGGAAAATCCTATATGTTTGTTCTTCTCAACTCTATCTCTTTACTTTGTGCTTTAATTATATTTGCAAATATTGAGTTGAGTTCATTATTTAGCTTTGCTTGAATACTTTATATCTTGGCTTGTTTATTTGAAAGTGGTTCATTTGATCGCATTTATCTATTCAACATTCAATCAATACTTATAGTTGATAAACTAGGCAAAAAATTTGATAAACAAGTACTTTGTGAAAGATTTGCGAAAATATTTCATAAACTCAATTCACCCCCCTCTTGAGTTTGAGGACACTTGGTAACACATATATGTTGTAGGGTTTTCCTAGTCATAGGGACCACTAGGATGGTTGTTTCCTAGTGAGATTTTCCCACTAGAGATTTGATCAGCAACACAAAGTATCACAGTTGCAGGGAACTTTCTCTTTACCTTTATTGCTCAAACTTTTCTCAGTATGCTCTGTCATTTCAAGTCTAGCGCTTTCATCTTCTTTAGGAGTTGGGTGGTAGTGATGACAATGTTTGTATCCTATCTATTACCAAAGACCAAGAATGTGCAAATTTTGCAAATGGATAGGGTATGGAGAGAACATTTGTTTTGGAAAAGAATTGTGGGAGAAAAGAGTGAAGGAAGAAAGACAATGGTACCTTGATATATATAAATTTTTAGACACTTCTGAAGTTAAAAATGATTAATTACTGCAGTTTTTGTACCAACTTGCCTTCTTACCCCGCAGGCAAAAGTAAAAATCTTAGGAAAAAAAATATATATCTAAAAATATATTGTTGAGTCAATTCAATTGATAAAAAGGGCGTGCAAATGCAGTCATCCATTTATCTTATACAAAATGAATTAATGACTTGTTGAAAGGAGAAATCTATGGGAAACCAGCTGAACGGGCATGTACTTGATTGATTCTTGTGGGAAAAAATAATCTTTTGGGGCCTAAACAATAACTCTTTATTAAGATGATAAATAATATTATGGAAGCTGGAGTTTTTTTTTCCTTCATGACTGGAATGAAAGGGGAAGCCAAGTCTTAAGTACAAAATTTGGAGTAAATGCCCAAAAGTGATCTTCCAACAAGCTTGGAAGAGTGACTGGTTGAAAGGTAATACAATGGAGTTGTGGTTTAGATGGAATTCATGTAAGTTTTCTAGCCATCTCCATTGTCATTAGGCTTTCGATTACACTTTTTCACCAATCGTTCCTCAAAGGTAGACTTCTAGATAAGGATGTTGTCAAGAGAGGTGGCATCTTCCCTAGCCTGCTAGATAAGGATGTTGACAATGGTGCGCACAGTTTAGGGTAGAGAAGTCTTGTTCGCAGGAACGTTGTCAATAGCTAGGTAGATAGTGTTCTTTACTTGGTTCTCAAAAGGGTTTAGAATGATGCTCATCGCATGACATGAATTCTTACCAAAGGTCCCAAACATCGATGACTTTTCAATGAACACCGATAAGGAATTGTTATGACGTCTCCAAATATTGGGACACCTCTTTTTCTTCCTCCTTGTCACTAGCAAAGGTCTCGGATCCTTTGTTGTTAGATGAGGCCATAAAGGGTGGGTGAGGTGGATGCAATGGGCCTTGTTGAACTACAATAACAAGTACACAAAGCGCAAAAAGATTGTCATGAGATAGAATAGGTGGGACCACATGCGGTGTCAATGGTCATGGGGTATAGCGAGGCGTGATGTACTGGACCAAGCTAAGCCATTGGCGGGGGTGGCGCTAGGCAGAGCACATCGACCAATTAGAGCACAAAGTTGTAGCAAAGTGAATGCCAAGCGGAACGCATCGATGAACCAAGCCGCAGTCACGTGGTGGGGCAATCACTTGAGGAGTAGCGTCTTGTGCATCAAAGATAGGTTTGGCGATGCACCCATTAAGATTTATGTACCAGGGACGTTGTACAAAGGTTTGGTGATAGATGAGTGAGATCAACAGATGCAGGCCTTGCCACAAATGAAACATGACTTTCCAGAGGAGACACAGAGCCATGCTAAGCTAGATGGAAGCATCACGCTACCCCTAGGCAACGCACACCACACCCACAACGAGTGGCAGTAGGGGATGAAAAAGGAAGGCCAAAAAGACGAGAGAGGAAGTCGAGCGTGGCAGAGGTGGCACATGTGAGACCTTGTACAATGAGGCGACGATTGAGTGAAAACCCTAGCAGAAAGGTAAAAGAAACCCTACCAGAGAATAGGGAAAAGAAAAAGGTCGTGAAATCAAGTGTTTATGTAAAGTAAATATAAGAAAAGAACCTTTACAAAAGTAAAGGATTCTACCTTCCCTCAATAAATATTAAAATAGTATATACAAGATAAATTAATTTTGACATGTTAAGTAAATTTTTTTAATGATTTCTCAGGTATTTTTATATTTGTTGATTATGAAATTAATCTCTTTGAACATGAAACTATACTATTAGGCCATTCCCACAAGCAGCGTCTCTTAAGCCACATAACCTTTGTCTTCTCCTTAGAGCATAGTTCACTTACCACTGTGTCTAAGCCTTTATAGATAAGTAACTTTTTTATGACATAAAAGATGTGATTTTACTCTTTCTTTTTGTTTTTCTAAAACTTTATTAATAATTGAATTCAAATCATTGTTAGCAAAAAATGTTATTTATCCATAAATTTGGTAATTAATAGTGTAATTAATTACTCCTCAAAGTAATATTATAGCTCATTAGTTAGGGACGATTTAATATAATCACTCAAATAATTATTTAACATGTACAAAATTGTGAGGATTATATTAGAAATACACATATTAAAAATATATTTACACATATGAAATAATAATTTAAGTATCTAACAGATGAAATACTAGACTATGCTTACCTAAAAATTTCTCAAACAACTTTGTCAGCTAGCTAACTTTGAAGGAAGTATTTATATGAACTATTTCGAAGTATTAATTGGTCAAAAAACCAACTTTCTTGTGTAAAGCTAAAACCTTTAAACTATATAGACAAAAACCTTATTTTAGTTCCTTACTAATTCTTTAGTTCTCAATTTAGTTCCTTATAGATCAATATCTACTCATTAATCAACTTTAGCCTCAATTTAGTTCCTTATAATAAAATGAATGCTTACTTGTCACTTTTAAAATCTTAAGTGGCATATGTAAAACCAAAAGCAAAAGAAAAAAAAAAGCCCTACATGTCATCACCTAATTCAGATTGCATGTAATCAGAACGTAGCTATTTCAGTTGGGTGTGCAAATTGGCATCTCTTCACGAAATGAAAGCTTGGAATTGAACCTTAATTTGAAATGATCCATTTGGGATGAATTCGATGTATGGAAGGAAAATCCTAGTTGCTCATTGAAAGCTTTTATATACACGATTTGAGGAAGGAAGATTTTGCGATACAATTGTGGAAATGTTTGTAAGATATCCTTTCCTTTATTGTGTTCCTAATATATAACAACTCTCATATAAATGTATGATATATGTATGGATTTAACTGATTAAAATTTCTTTAATCGTGTGCCAGGACTTTGTGCATCCATAAATGTAATATGAAGTATATGCCAGGACATATAAGTCATTCCTTAAAGGAATTAAAGGAAAAATATTATAGTCAGTCACAAGACTTGAACCAATACAACCTCCAATATTGAAAAGACCACCAACCAAACCCAAAAAGAGAAGAAGAAAAGATATGACTGAGCAGCAACGGAGTCAATCATATCAACAACAATCTATTATACACCAAAATTTGAAGAGGAGGTTAGTCCCAATCTGCTCAAAATGTGGACTTGAAGGCCATAATAAGCAAAACTTCAAGGGACCTCCATCTAAAAAACAAATGAAACGAAAGGTAATGACATCTATCTATGACTGTGATTCAGGAAAACAAACAAACAAAGAAAGAAAGTGCAAATGTGTTTTGTTTATTTGCTGATTTTGAAACTGGTGAGTTTGATGCTTTCCTTTGATATAGAATAAAAAGAATACCAGCATGAGCAAAAGGCAAATGCTAATAAAGTAACAACACAAGAAAATGTTGTTATTGGTAGTTTAAAAGGAATTTATGCTCCACCACATGACAACAAGAGTCGGGAGACAAGGACAAAATGTGAGTGTTTCTCACTTTACCCACTTAGGTTTTTTTTGTATATATAAATATACTCAAAGTAACTACACTCTTAACCTTTTCATTTCTCACCCATGAACCTAGACAATGAAGAGAAATATCAGTTGATTGAGCTCTTGCTCAAAAATAAAGACCTCTTCGCCTGGATGTCCTCAGACATGTTTGGGCTTGAACCCGCCTTCATCTATCATCACCTGTCAATCAGGGAGGATGCAAGGTTGGTCTCCCTGAAGAAAAGGAAAGTTGGCCCAGAAAGGTAGTAGGTTATTGACGAATAGGTAAAGGAGTTACTCAGTGTCAGCTTCATCAGGGAAGTACCGTATACCACATGGTTATCTAACATGGTCCTAGTGAAGAAGTCAAATGGGAAGTGGAGAATATGCGTCAATTACACAGACTTGAACAAGGTCTGCCCTAAAGATCTGTACACACTCCCCAATGTAGATAAACTAGTGGACAACTTATTGGGTTTCCATCTGTTGTCATTCATGGATGCATACTCCAGGTACAATTAAATTCTAATGTACCCCAGAGATAAAGATAAAACCACCTTCTTCACTGATAAGGCGAGCTACTGCTACAGGGTTATGTCATTTGGTTTGAAAAATGCAGTGACCACTTACCAAAGAATGATGAATAGGATCTTTGAAGATCAAGTGGGGAAGATGTTGGAAGTTTACATTAATGACATAATAGTGAAGACTCCACAAGGCGGATCTCACACCACGGACCTTGAAGAAGTGTTAGTACAACTACGAAAGTATAACATGATACTTAACCCAAGAAGTGCTCTTTCTGGGTCCGAGCTAGCAAATTTTTGGGCTTCATGTTGACTTACCATGGAATCGAGGCTAATCCAGATAAATGGCAAGCAGTTCTCAACATGCATAGCCCTCAGAATATCAAATAGATACAACAATTAAGCGACCAAATTGCCACTTTCACACGTTTCCTTTCCAAAACTGCTCATAAATCCCTCCCCTTGTTCAGATTGCTCAAAAAGGGGAAGGATTTTGAGTGGACCTAGGAATGTGAAGATGCATTTTCCTCATTGAAAAACCTTTTGTCCTCTCCCCCTATACTGACGAGGTCAGAACCAGGTGAGACACTGTATTTGTATCTTTCAATTCATGGAGAGGCTATAAGCTCAGTACTAATCAGGGAAATGACTAAGGGACAAAAGCTGGTTTGTAAGCAAGGTTTTGCAAGGGCCATAATTGTGATACCAAAAGATTGAAAAAGTCACCTTTGCACTTATCACCACGGCCAGGAGACTCCAGTAATACTTTCAATGCCTCCTGTGGTGGTAAGACTAGATTAACCTATACGTTAGGTGCTGCACAAGCTAGATTTGGCAGGAAAATTAATTGCTTTGTCTATTGAACTTTCTGAGTTTGGAATTGCATATGAGCCTCAATTGGCAATAAAAGCTCTGGTACTCTCTGATTTTCTAGCAAAAATTACATTAGATCCCGGCGCTCCCAAAGGAATTTCTTGGACCATATACGTTGATGGTTCCTTAAACCCCAAGGGAAGTGGTGTCGGGGTGATTCTGGAAAATTCTGAAGGAGTGGTAATGGAAAACTCCCTAAAGTTTGAATTCACAATATCAAACAACCAGGCGGAGTATAAAGCATGTATCATTAGACTAGCAATGGCCAAGGACATGGGCGTAAATAAAATCACACTTTGTAGTGACTCATAACTTGTGACCTCCTAAGTCTGAGGTGATTACCAGGCTAAGGAACCTCTCCTTCAGAGATACTTAGCCAAGGTACAAGAGCTCCTTAAAAGCTTCCAGGATGTTAAAATAGAGCACATACCAAGGGAGCAGAACTCCAGAGTTGATCTCTTGTCCAAACTAGCTAGCACTAAAAGCTCGGGCAACAATCATTTTGTGATCCAAGAGACCTTCTCATAAACCTCTTTCACGGATGCTTTCATTTTTCAAGTGGAAGAATGAGAGCGTACTTGGATCACTCCGATCATGGAATATCTACAATTAGGAACCAAAGCCTCTGAGCCAAAAGAAGCCTCCAAATTAATCAGAACTGTAGTTGAGTACACCATCTGTGATGGGCAGTTGTACCGACATAAGTTTTCCTTACCTCTTCTTGAGTGTCTCACACCCAAAGAAGCAAAATATGTACTGGCTGAGGTTATTGAAAGAAGTTGTGAACACCATATGGGAGGCAAAGCCCTAGCTTTAAAGACACTCAGAGCAGGATACTATTGGCCAACGATGGAAGTAAATTCTCATACACATATTCGGATTTGTGACAAATGTCAACGCCACTCGGACCACTATCAGGTGCCCTCAGAGGAACTATCCACGATGTCGGTACCCTAGTCATTCTACAGATGGGGTGTGGATATATTGGGTGTGTTCCCTCAAGCACTTGGACAGTTGAAATACTTGGTGGTGGTAGTAGATTATTTTACAAAATGGATCGAGGTGGAGCCCTTGGTCACAATCACCTCTGCCCGGATTCAGAAATTCACTTGGCGCCACATGATCACTAGGTTCGGGGTACCAGAGTCCATTGTAATGGACAATGAAACCCAGTTCAAAGATAAAGGGTTCAAAGAGCTGCTTGCTGAGCTAAAGTCGAAAATTCCTAAGTGTCAAGAAAATTTTTGCTATAAACCGTAAACATTAAAGACCTCGGTTATGGATCACCTTAAACTATGCCTAAGCCAAGTGGGACCCAAGTGCCAAAATAGTTTGGACATTGGACCCTAGTCCAAGGTCTTGAATTCAAGTTATACTTAAGGCAAATGGGATCTTAAGTGTCAAAACATTTCAGGCGTTGGACCTTGGGCTAAGGTCTTGATTTTAAATTTTACCTAAGTCAAGTGAAATTCTGAATGCTTAATATGTTGGGCGTTGGACCCCAGACCAAGGTTCTAATTAAACAAATAACCCTTAGTCCTTCAAGCGGCAAACAAATGCACATTTATAATGGGTGTTAGACCCAATACAAACCATGGAAAGGAAACGAATATAATGAAGGAAATAAATTAAAACAGCCCACCATCGGGGTAATTGTGTTGACAAAAATAAAATGCTCCACGCATAGGGCAAAAATTAAAAAGGCAAGCTAGGATGCATTTCCTGAGTTCTCGACAACACCTGGGTTCTTGACAATGGCGATAGGGGGCTCAGCAACACCTTGATCATTCAAAGCAAGACTTGGAGAAACTAGATGGCCGTCTTGAATCACTCTTCCGGGGTCCAATGCATCCAATACCAAGGCCACCCCAGGATTGAAGAGCTGGACTTGGTCAACTGCATTTTAGAATTGTTCCACACTGATCTTTGTACATATCATATTCAGTTGTTAAACATCCTCTTATAGTCGCACCATTCTAGTTTGGAGGTCTCGATTCTCAATACGGAGATTTTCATTCTCAATACGGAGAACGATGACTTCTCTCTTAATCTCCACCGAACTGGCATTTTCCTATTCCAGGTTGTCTTCTGAGGCCGCCAACTCCTCCTCCAGTTCTTTAGCCTTAGCTTCGGCATTGTTTTTGGCCTTCTTAGCCACCTCCTTGGCTATGAGGGCCCTGTTTCTGTCCTCCTTGGCCATCGTCACCTTTTCCAAAATCTACTGATTATATTCTTCATAGTTCCACTCCAAAAATCGAGATTCAGCAACAAGGTGGAGGGCGTAAGTTTGAAATAACGATAGGATCTTTGTCATGCTACATTGAGCAACATAATTTGTGACTTTGTCATCCAGAAGGTTGAAGTCGATAAAGCCCTAAGATCCTGTTCCTCATGATATAAGCTAATCGGGCCGATGACCTCTTCAACTGCCGCCTTTTTTTCCCCAGTCATCTGCCCAACCTTCTTCAACGACTCTCCTCTTTCGCCTCCAGAGTGGTGACATCGGAGAATTCTCTAGTTGGACCGGCCCCCTCGACCACCAGATCCTCAATTAGCAGGGGCAGAGGGGCTAAAGCAACAACCACGAGAGCATTGGAGGGTCTAGCAGCATTCTTGGAGCTCAGGGCCTCGAGTGCTGCATAGGCATTTCCTCCTAATGCCATCGTGGCCAAACTCTCTGCAAAATTCGACAAGAGTCAAATAACAGGAGAAATATGTAAATACCATAAATCAAAATTGCCTAACACGGAGTACGACCTACACTACCTAGAATAGCCCAAACAGTTACGTCATTAGGGGCATCTAACACATCCTTAGAACAAATAAGACCCACTTACTGAACCCACATAGTAAAGAAGTTAACATACTTAATTTCGCTCTGGTCAAGGTGGTGCCTCTCCTATTCAATCAATTGAAGAGGGGTATTCCACGCCCTCTCGGTCTATTACAGGTAAAATGTCAGTTCCCCATTTTTATCTAGTTAGAAAAGGTGAGTCCCCGGAGTTGCTATTAGTTTGAAGAACTTCTCCTTGAAGTCCTTGTAACTTTCTTAGAAAATCCAAAAGATCTTCCGACCGAACCTTAACCGGATTGTGAGCTAGGTCTTTTGAGCAGCGCCACCTCCCTGAAGACTCCATCAGGTGTGCAAGTAAAAGAACGCCTTCTCCGAGTGTCACAATCTGATCAACTAGAAAATCCTTTCGAAGGCAAGGACATTTGCCCAGCTATTAGGATGAATCTAGGTTGGAGCTACTTTAAGAGTACGAAGGATCGCAAGCTGGAAGTTGTTGAAAGGAGTCTGAAGTCCAAACTGAGTAAAGAAGTCCTCATACAGGAACATATAATGTGCACCCACCTCCCGGGATGAGCACACCATTTCATTATATGGGGATAAGATTACAAACTTGTTATCTGACGAGCGTCGAACTCAGTCAAAATTATAACTGAAGTTATTACCTAAACTTGTAGTATAGTGAACAACACCGGATTGTCTCCTCAAAGATCGTAAATGCAATTTGATTAAGTTAAGTTAGAAAAGGGGGGTTTTGATGGTTCAAGGATCACAGTGACAAGATTTAAAGAGAAATAACAATTAGAAGAACAGTCAATTCAAAAATCTATCTGAGATTGGGTGGATTCAATCATAAACCTTTCAACAACACTTGAAACACATTTGAATGGTTAACTTGGATCTAACCGAGATCTTAGCATCAGACCCAGAATTCATACTAGACAATCGTCTAGAATTCAATTGACAAGTGATAAACACAAATCTGCAATCGCACCATTCATGTAGATATATGTCAATTTAAGCATTGAATTCAATTAACCTAGGCACTAATCAATAACCTAACCTCTTCAATTACGTAATTAGTTTAGATCAATCAGTTCTAAGTTTCATCACAAATCTCAATCTTCAGTCATGTGATTAGTTTAGATCAATCAGCTCTAAGTTTCATCACAAATCTTAATCTTAAATCAAGATCAAATCAGATCAAACATGAACAGAATCACCATTCATGTATTCAAGATCAAGAAAAGTCAAAGAAGAAGAAGAAGAAGAGAAGAAGAATTCAAATATAAATCAAATACATTACATAACCAAGGTCTCAAGAATCCAAACTACAATCTCTTCAAGAGTCCCAAATTGGCTAGAAGTAACTTAATTCTCCATTACAATGAAAGAAATCATTAAAAGATACAAGAAATATGAAAAACTATGAAGAAAAACTGAAGGAAGGAAGGAGTGGAGGATTTTTCTGGAGGAGAGGAGGAAAGGAGGAGAAGCCCAGTCTCAAACTAAGACTAACACCCTCCTTAAATATATGAATGCAAAGCTCCTATAATACAATACATATTGTCATCCTCCACCTACTCCATTATTAAAGTGGTTCAACCATCTTCTCCATTATGTCCACCAACTCCATCATTAAAGTGGTTCAACCACCAACTCCATCATTAAAGCATGTTCAACCACCAACTCCATCATGTCCACCAACTCCATTATTAAAGTGGTTCAACCACCAACTCCATCATTAAAGCATGTTAAACCACCAACTCCATCATTAAAGCATGTCTCCCACCTTCTCCATTATGTCCACCTACTCCATCATGTCCACCAACTCCATCATTAAAGTGGTTCAACCACTTTTGCTAATAATTCTTCTACCTAATTTCCACTTTTCTTCCTTCTCTTTAGTCTGGATTTCTGTCACAATTTCAAATTAAGCTTAATCCCATCAGATAACCTTTGAAATAAACTTTCCAAGGAGTGCTCATATGCTTAATTTGGGCTTGAAATGAGTAAGATATGCCCAAAATGGTGAAGGTATGTCCAGAAATTCGTAACAGCACCACTAGACCAACTTCAAGGCTGTTTTTGACCACTTAAATGCCCGAATCTTCCAATTTGACATTTCACAAAACTTGTAGATCTTTTTCTCATCTTTCCTGGCATATAAAGAACATAAAAATCAGAGATCTATAACTCAGGTTATGGCCAAAATACTCAACCAATGTAAATATGCATTAAAATCTGAAAATTAATTATTAAATTGCTTTAAAGCCCAATTCATCCCAATGATTAAAATAGGTGCTAAGATCACTTAATTACAACCTGGACATTATTAATAAGGTAATTATGTGGATAATTAATACGTTAAAAATCATAATTATCATTATCCCTTGCATCATCCTCCGTTAGCATCAAATAGCCTTAGAGCTTTTCAAGCTCATCCCCGGGTTGGAAAGCAGACACTCAATTGTAGGCGTCGTCCCTGATCCATGGGTATACCCGACCTGGACCATGAACAATCCTCACAAGGTTTTCTCTAGCCGGCATCCGAACTTCTGGAACCAGCACTTGGGGCCTAGCCTCTCGTCTCCTAGCCATTAGATCCCTGGAAACACCCACAGAAGTCAGTGAGTAAATTGTCAAAATCAATTTAACTTACAGATTCAGACACGGAAGAGGGTGAACCAAGGAAGGAGGAAGTCCGCGCCTGCATTCGAGCCTCCGTACCCACCAAGGCTTAAGCATCAAAGGGACACCTCCCTGCTCATTGCACGACAGAGAAGGTGTTCCACAAAGTAATGCCATTAAAGGGACCTAGAAATAGTGGTCCCCCAATTCATCTTACTAAGAAGAAAATGGAAAGTACCCCCAAAAAGGGAGCAAAGCCACTCTGACGATAAAAACAACAGAAACAGAGGAGGGAAAGAAAAAATACCTTGAAGAAATGAGGAAAAACAAACAACTGAAAAGTTGAACTACTAAAAACTGCTGGAAACTGCACTCTTCCGCCAGTAAAAGTTGCCAGAAATTGCCTCAGGTCACCAAAATTCTAAAAAGAACAGTAAAAATGAAGAAAGAGAGCCTTAACCCCTATTTATAAAGGCCAAATGATTAAAGGACAATTTTATCCCATCACCTCAGATTTTGAAAACTGCTCATAATGGCGCGCAGAACTTTAACCACGTCCACCTAGTTGAAAGATGCCACGTGAATCCCACATCTGTCATAGCAGTTGAAGGGACGATTGCGCATCAGACCAAGCGTCAGGCAACCTTTGCATTTGAGTCCAAATTTTTTCCACGGATCTCAGATTTTTTTTACGAACCCCGACTACACCCAAAGCGTCCATGTGATCAAATGACGCATAGCCAGTTTGGACCATAGCACTCCCAGAAAGTTCAAATGGCTTAAACGTCCACAAGATAAAATTCAACCCCACGCGATAACACGGACCATCGCTTCAAGTAAAGCGCAAGTACATCACTTAGGGGCACAAAGGCTTTTTATCTTGCTATTTCGCTATATTAGTCAAGCACTAAGCTGGGAGCAACATAACTTTCATTACAGGATGAGTGTTGGACTCACCTCGATGAAAAAGAAGAAAACGGATAACAGAAATGGAAAACAAGATACAAAGTTCAGAAAAAGAAATTTTATTATTATTCTTATGCCATACATCGTTAGCTCTAACAAAAACAAAAAAGAAAAGGAATACATAGTTTCCTGCAAGATAAAAGAAAGTAAAGAACAAGTGGGATCACATCTAAGCGTCAAGTTGGGAGCAACTGTTCTGGACCGTGATCTGGGATCACATCCCATGGACCGACCCGGCCCGTAGTAGCTGTGGTCCGCCATTGATACCCTCAGTTGGACCCGCTTACAGGAGCCCGACCTTATACATATCAGACCATGACATTGGGTAGCAAAGACATTATAGCAAGACCTGTGCAATTGATAAATCCTGAGAATATCTATCATTGCCAATCATGATCTTACTGAATAATATCACCCATAATTATCCATGATTACTATATCAACATTCGATAATATAAGAATCCTCAACAACTAACAAGGGAATGTATCTCATCCTACGACTATTACGGAAATGTATCCCTCCAACCTCTATAAATATCATACTTATTCACATTTACAAGTAACTTCTACAAGTAACTTATCACTCATTATATAAAATCATGCAGTGCCAACCCCCCGGTTCAACATGCTCTATTATTGCTATACAAAGAAGAAACTAATGTGACATGGTGTTGAAGTCTTTCGAGTGGTCAATTGTTGGATAGAGAAAGACACCCTCCTAATTGTTAAAATTTCTTTTATAACTCAGATCTTGTCTCTCTCTACACTATTTGCTATGCAATAAAAAAGATCTTGATCTAATGTGATATACTTATCTCAGATACACATTTGAATCAATTTCAGAACAAAACCCCTTCTTAATTGTCCTAGTTAAATTTGGACAGTTGGTCGCATGATAAGTTAGGGTGTCCACATCTGACAATTATTAATGAAACGTCTCTTAATTTTTATTGTTTGTTAAATGTCCCATCGTGGGTTTTTCTCATAAATTTTCAAAAAGTTAACTCAACCACATATTTAACCCATGTCTGTAACAAAAGCAAAAAAAAATATTTTCTAAAAAATTGATATTTTAATTTTATAAACCAACAAAAAAATTGATACAAATTTTTTTTCTAAAGCAAAATATATATATATATATATATATATTGAAACAGAAGGAATAGTAACAAATATCTCAACCATAAATTAAAACTTCAATACAAGTCACATATTAGTATTTTGTTTATAAATCTAATTTAATAATTGTATCATCATACAACATAATTGCATCTTTTGTGGCTAAACCTTGTCTTGTTAAACACCGGTTCCTCTGCTCGTAAGATTTAGAAGTAAACCCGGTCTACGTACGTAAATATGCACACTATCTACTGAAATACTTTCGCAATTTTGTCTACATAATAATTTTTTAAGACAAAATACTAAGAAAATTTCGTTTTTATTCTTTTTTTACTTACGTACGTTCCAAACCTGACCCTATCAGAATTGAAGAAGTTCATTATCTACATTTTATTGAGTAATAACATAGTTATGGGTTAAATATGGGCTTGAGTTAACTTTTGAAAATTTATGAGAGAAACTTATGATGAACATTCAGCAAACAATAAAAATTAAGAGGCCCTTTATTAATAATTGTCATATGTGAACACTAACTTATTAGGCATCCAATTGTCCAGACAATTAAGAAGGGGTATATTACCGTCTCAACTTCTTGGGTACCAGAGAAACCACCTTTATTTAATGGGTAATGTTATGAAGAGACTTGAGTTGTACTGTCTTAGTTATTTATTTATTTAACTTACTGATTACATGTATTAATAAAAGAAATTTCATCGAATGGATGATGTTATTGGGCATATAAACGCTTGTGGGTTCCCAAGCCTCACCATTGTTTAATAACACAATATTAAGGGTATCCAGTGGGTCAAGTTAATTCAGAGACTCGCGAGTTTTGACATAATCCAATCCATAACATGTAGGTTTGGTTTGATTTGCGGGTTGGATTAGATTGAAAAATTCTTCAACTCGCAATATATAGGTCAAGTAGAAGGTTGAAACACATCCAACTCATATAAACCTGACTCACCTACATTTTTTTTTTTAGTAAAAAGTCATTTAAATGATAAAAGGTATATGAAAAAAATAGAGAGTGAAGTCAATAATTATGTCAATACATATGACATGTGTGATGACATTGACTTCGATTAGTTAGATTAATTTGTTGTTTGAGTTATGACTAATTTTGTTTAATTTATTTCAGATTTAGTAAGACTTGTTAGTTATTATTTTGTTATGCACTTATTAACTTATAGTGTTTACTTTATTTGAGATTGAGATATTATGTTTGAGTAAGGTCGGTTGAGACTTATATTATTAATTTGTTAGATTGAGACTTATTATGTTTGAGATTGAGACTTATGGTGTTAATTTGTTATATTTTATATTTTGACATTTTTTAAGAATTTTTTTTTAAAAGAACATGTCGGACTAACAGGTTCGACCCAACTAACTCACTTTTGAGCGGGTCAGGTTGAGTCGGGTTGAGCGAAAAAATCTCTTCGACCTAACTTAACCCAACCCACTATTCTAATAAACAGATTAAGTCTAAAATCGCTATTGAACCCACCTAACCTACCTACCAGACACCCCTACACACAATGGCTTGTCACCCAACTTTCTCACCACGTAGGCATTCTTTTTCGCCTATTGAATATGTTCTTCATAACCATTAAAGGTTACGCACTCCCTCAAAGGGTTAGCCAATGACCACTTGATTTAGGCTTTGAGAGAAGCTACCTCAGAAATCAAAGACGCTATAGATACCAGCATCAAGTATCACACCTGACTTGCAACCAATTTCTCACCATTTATCCTATTTTTATTGATAGGATAAGTTTTAGAATTCAACCAGATTATTATCTCCATTTGTTTAATGGGTAATGCTATGAAGAGACTTGAGTTATACTGTTTTAGTTTTCTTATTATTTATTTAACTTATTGATTACATGTATCTCAATAAAAGAAATTTCATCGAATGAACGATGTTATTAGACATATAAACGCTCGTGAGTTCTCAAGCCTCACCCTTGTATAATAATAACACACAACAGCTTGACACCCAACTTTCTCATCACTTAGGCATTCTTTTTTGGCATATAGGTTTTATTAATGACAAGCAATCATTGTGATGAAGCGAGGGATTAAATTGAAGTGAATGATGAAAAGTAAGGGACTAAATTGCAAAAAATTAATCTACGAGGGATTAAATTGAAAAAGACAAAATGAGTGAGTAACCAAAATATGATTTTTGTCAATTATATATAAATCAATGAATTCAACAGGCAGAAATACAACTCCTTTTCCTTCTTGTTACTAGTGTCATATGATACGTCATAAACCAACCTTTTTATTTTAGTCTCGATTAAAAATCTTCACAAATCAAGCATGTTTTTTTTTTAGTAAAACTTGTATGCTTTGGATTGCTTTAACTTGGTCATTTTAACTTAGTGAAGAGGAATTTCTATCAATTTTTATACTTTTTCACTGGATAAAACAACTTTAAAATCTGCATCAAAATTTTATCTTGTCCCACTCCCAACAAATATATTCAACTAACAAATAATAATTACCAGTAGCAACCAAGAGTTAAATACTTCTTTAAGGGCAGTGTTTACAATACACTTAATCAAAATTTGAGCATCAATGCTCCAAACAATATACCCATAATAAACCGGTTACACAGTTTAACTTTCGTCCACTTTCCAAATCAAGTTTTTTTTTACCCATGGCAGCACACTTTTCTCATCCCATCCAGTCACCAAAAATCAAACCCCAACTAAGAAATCAATACTGCATCAATGGCACCATAGGACCCCTGTTCCCATCTCTACAAGTCAACACCGCTAGCCGAAGGACCCATCGCAATATACGTCGAGATCGTTCAAGGGGACCAACGAAGACTTTCATGGTTTGGCCTATTGGTTAGGTGATTCTCTTGGTTTTCTCTTGGTTTTCTCTGGTTTGAGGGGTGACAGCTTTGGGTGTTGGGAATTTGATGGTTTGGAAGACGCAGGGAACAATTTGGGGATATGTGAGTTGTGGCATGTCAATGCCTGGGTTGTGTGGTAGTTGTGCGTCTTGGCTATGGAGGAAGGAGGGTGGTTTTCGTGAAAGGGGAAAAGAACATGATCAATTCTTGGGTTGGAGAACAGGGGTGGTGAGGCTTCAGTGGTGGAGCTCATTCCCAGTAACAACTTCTCCAATTAAAGAGAAAGAAAAAATAAAAATAAATTAAATTATTTATTAATTTTCAAGCTTTATTATTTATTAGCTGAACGGAGACCACCTCGCCACCGGCGTTGCAACACGCAGACATGTCCAAAGCTTGACATTGTTCCTCCTTTTAAAAGTGGAACCAAGAACACGTAAAGCTTTAGCTTTCAGATGCTATGGTCAAACTAGTACAAGTGAATCCCAAGATCAGTAACTTGCTCATTTCTATAGCAATATTCTCTATACATCGTGCAGTAATAAAGGCGCCATTGATGGATACCAAGAAAGATAAACGTGCAATTGACTATCCTTTTAAAAGTGGAACCAAGAACATGTAAAGTTATACCTGCTGACAATGCTAACAGGCAAAGGAAGTCAGGTGAAGGGTTGCAGTGAATGACTCTGAAAGTGAATGGAAGTCGAAAACATATAAGAAAAAGCAGGAAGGGAGGACAGAGAAAGATAAGAGAAAAAAAAAAGAGAATGAAAAAAAAATATGATAAATGCTACCTACATAGCAGGTTACCTATAATAATTATAAGTCATTGATCATATTTTCTTATAGATCAATGGTAACGAATTTTGGAGCATGAATGCTCCAAAATTATTTAAGAGCATCCTAAATTTTTCCCTTCTTTAAGAAGGGGCACAGGGAAGAAGATATATGGCTAAAGCATCTTCACTAACAACTGCAAATGTATAATAAAAACAACGTTCTTTCAATGTAAAATTTAGAGAATGAAAAAGCTCGATTAGATAGGTGCAATGCAATCGTAGCTTAATAGAATTAGAAGTAGCGGTTATGTTCAGCAACGTCATACAACCTGATTAATTAATATATAAATAAGCCGATTAAAAATTCCAAGCAGTTTTATTATTTGAATTGATATTATTAGTGAAATTTTCAGTTGAAGATTCAACTTTTCCTTTCCATTCTTGGTTATAGAAATTCAACTACACATGTAGTGTTCGTCAGCTCAATTAACAAACTGCTTCAGAGTGAATATGCCATATCCTTAGTGTTAGCTAATTGATTATGATTAAGATTATGATTGATCATGATTGATTTTAAAAATAATTGTAATTGATTTAATATATAATTATATTTTATTATTATCCTTTTCTGTAAATTATAACATCTCGAAAATTATTTGTTTTATGATATATATTTATTTTATTATATTTGTGATTTTTATGAATTATTTTGATAATTTTGATTATTTTAATATATTTCTTAATTTGATACGCTGAGCGGAGTTGAGAAAATAAAATATTTTTCTCGATGCTGGAAAACCTTGGATTGTGGAAATGATGATGGAGATCTTATTAACCCGAGACCAGACACAGTTTACGAAGTTTTATTTTTGAGATTTTATCTAATAAAAAAAATCACGATACATTTTATTATCCGTTAGACAATAAATACTGATTTTGTTAACTGTAACTTTTGTCTACTAGATAATAACTTTAGTAGAGTGTTAGTCATCTTTTCTATAGAGCACTTTAATGACATCACCAAGATGACATCATCAAAGTGACATCACCATTGACTTTTTCAAAAAGTGCACAAAGCTTCTCAAAGAAGTTTTGTATCAAGCTTCTCAAGGAAGTCAACTTTTCTCTCTCCTCCCTTGGAGCTCCACGACAATGAGAAGGAAAAAGGTGACACAAATTGTCACTTTTTCACCAAAAACACATTTACTTTTCAAATTTCAAAAAGTTTTTTATCACTTTCTTTCTCAACCTTTTCTTTTCTCTCACTTTTTCTCCTCTCACATTTTCTTTTCTTCCTTTCCTCTCCAAGTCCACGGCTACACCTCTTCCTCCGCCCTCCATGTTTGATTAATTTCAAGCAATCACCTTGCTTGAAACTACATCTCATTTGAAGGTTTTTCTTTCTTGTTGGAACCTTCTTCAAAAAGCTCATATTTCCTCTCCACTTTCTCCCCATTCCCATGGCCAAACCCACCATTTTTTGCCATCCAAGCTTTCTTGCTCAACCAACCTTATTTCTTGCATCTACTCATCACTTTGGAGCTTTTTCCTTTTGTGACCATCACTTGATTCTTCCATCTTCATCTTCTTCCATAAAGTCCTAAAACTTGAAGTTTTGAAGTAAAGTTCTTGACTTTTCTATTTTCTCTTCTCTTTTTTGTGATTCTTAGGCACCTTGGTGATCAAGGACTTTTCTTTTCAAGCTTTGGTTAGTGATTATGTGAGTTTGATCATCCTAGGATTTTGGTGGAGGAGTTGGACAAATTTCAAGAGGCAAATGAGCTTGCTTTTCTAGTTATCTCTTTAGGTAAGAGGGAGATCATCCTCTTCAACCTATCTTGTTGGTAAAGAACATGTTTTGTGTTGATAGTGAGGAATCCATGTTAGGGTTACTCAATTTGTTGTATGATTTTTGGTGATTCTTGATGATTTTTTGTATTGGTTTTACCTTATATGACTTTATCGGTTGTTATTGTATATCTTAATGGCTTTGGAATAATTTTGATGGGTTGGAATCATGTATGGAAAGTAAGGGCTCTTTGCCCCTTTGTTTGAGGCTCATGGCCAAGCACCCACAAATAGGGTGTCCATGATCAAAACTTTGTAACAATTTGACAGACTAACTAATTAAGGGATTAATGATGAATGGAGCGATGAGAATTTTGGTTCCTAGTTCCTTAGAGCTCATGGCCTCATAGAGTAACCAATGACAAAATCTTGTGTTAAAATGGAAACTTAATTAATTAGGTGATTAGATGTTGATTAAGGATTCATAATAAAGAAAGAACAAAGAACAAAATTTTATCCTACAACCTAAAGTGATTTTTGGCCAAAGAAAGAACATGAGCGTAAGTGAGGTTTTGAGAAAACTTAAAATAATTACTCTAAGTGAGTTATGTTTAGAACTAGGTAAAGGTCTTGCTTAATTAGAGTAATGAAAATTAGGTGAAAAATACAAGAGAATTCCCTTAGAGAGGCTTAATAGGAAGAGTGTTGAAGTTAAAGGGTAATTTCATATCAAACCTTAAAAGTATGCTTTCGCAATTGAGAATCGAACAATGTATTGTTATGGGTCCAAAAGTGGGACCAAGGATTTGTTGATAAATAATTTGGCCAATTATGGCGTGATTATGGAAAAAGTATATTATTATAAAATATACGTGAATATGCATTGAATCATCATGCATTGTGAAAGTCCAGTGGACTTTGTTGTAAGGCTTTATGCCTAGGAGATGAATCACACCTTAGTGTAGGTGTGAATAGACTAATGTAGGTCACTTGTTGACCTTGGGGGTGTCAGGGTGCATGTATCTCGCAATGGGCAGTTGGTAGCTCCTCTATACCGTGACACTGACTGATGCAAACGCACCAACGATCTAGACTGAGACATTGTCCTATGTCGTGATCTTGTGAAGAATGTATTGTATAAGCCATGTTACGCAATTTGTTAATATTAAAGTACTTGATTTGAGGCTGACAAGATATAGACATGTCTCCTTGATCATTCTCTCCAATATTATGTTTAGCTCCATGGAGTAGGATTTTGGTACTTGTTCATGTGCATAGTCGGACAACATATTTACCTGACATATATTTATATGATTATGGAATTGTTTATTCTATTGATATTATGAATGCCTGGATTATTAAATTGTTTATTATCTGAACCTTGATGTTGCCTACTATTTTACTCTATTGTTTGGTGTTATATGTCATTTATGTTTCTTTACTGCTATGTTGGTAATAATATTGGATATCTCACCTCTTTGCTTTGTTATTTTGTTTATATTTGTCTTCTTTAAAGACCGAGACGAGGAAGGCCCTAGTTTCCTGATTTTTTATCAAACTAGTCTTCTGTTTTGTGATGGCATCCCAACGAGGTTTTCTTGGGTATACCAGACTGAGGTTCCACGGAGGTATTGACTATTGGCATGTTGACTTGAACACCGAGTGTTTCATCTAAGTTGGAGATGTGACTGTGTCTTTGGCATGGGGTCGTTATAACCCACATGTTTTCTCTTTTGATCTTGTTGTATGGCTGGAGTTCTACATGTCAATACGTGAGGTGTAGGGTGACCACGAGTATACCCTACAAGAGGATTCGTTCCTGTTCTCTGCACGAGCCCATGCTTGTGAGTCCGTTGCTCCAATAAGGATTGCCTCTTCTGAGGAGGAACCTGAGGAGGACCCATCTGAGGCTCCTTCTCAGTTGTTGTTGGGAGCATCATTCTTTTTGTAGCCTTTTTGGTAGCTGTTTGTATATCACTTTGGGGGCCTGATGACTTTTGTTATTTTTGGAGGGCTGATGTATATAATTCTTTTTGGGCATGTAAAGCTTTTGATTCCTTTTGCTAAATCTGTTGATATATCTAAATACTTATGTTATGTATCTTTTGTATAAATGTATGGTTTGATCTTCATGTTAATTTCTGCTAAGTTTATGTTTTTTCGCTTACTTACAAAAAAAAAAAAAAGAAATTGTCAAGTTATCATATGCTTTAGAAATGAACAGGTTACTATCTATATTTATGCTAACCGGGTCTTAGTATTATCTTTTAAGTTTCGTTTTCGGTGTGACTATCCCTCTCCAAAATGGGGTGTTACATAGATCAGTCTTCTTGTATAAATAAATGTTAGCCCTTTTATATTCATTCATTCAGAAATATACACAAATTATCAATATTTGTCTCATTATTTCTATTTCTAACTTAGTTTCAGATAGTATAGGCTTTCGATCCAATCATAGATTCCAGACTCTAGACTTCAATCTAGATTCAGACTCTAAAAGTTCAGTTTTTTGCATTCTTCCGTTGTATAATGGAGAAACTAGATATTGCTCAGTCTCCTTCATTTGTGCTCACTACCTCGAGATGTTGCAGATATTGTAAAGACCCAGAACACTTCATTGAGAATTTTCCCATGTGTCCTCTAAGGTCTGATTAGAACATATTTCAACCTCGTCCCAGTTCTTCTAAGTTTGTGCTTGTTACTACTGCTGCTAAAGGATCCCCAGGTTCTTCAGCCACACCCCAGGCTGTTTTTTCTTCTAAGTCATATAATCTTGTGTCCCTCCTTAAGCGTCTACTATCTAATTCTAGTAATACCTCTTCTACTTTATCAACCACACCAAGTAATACTAAATTGTACTTTGACTTTATTTGCTATAATCATATGATGTCCACATCTCAGTCTTTTTTATCCTTGTCTATTAATGACACTGCACATTCTATACATACAACCAATGGATCTCTTATGAATGTTAGTCATAAGAGTTCTGTCTCTTTGCGCACTCTTAACTTAACTTATGCATATCTCATTCCTAAATTAAACTTTAATCTCATTTTTGTTAGTCAACTATGCGACCTTGGTTATGAAATCATATTTTCTTCTTCTGATTGTCGTGTATAGGATCCACTAACAGGACAAGTCATAGGGACTGGATGTAAAGTCGAAAGGCTATTTGAACTCACCAACCTTCATGTTCCTCCTACCTCAAATCTTTGTGCAACATCCACCTCTATCCAACTGTGGCACCAACGTCTTGCTCATAGTTCTCTAGGAAAGTTGTGTCCTCTATTATCTCAAGGGGCTCTAGATTCAGTTAATAATGAGTCTTTTCACTGCACTTCTTGTCAAACTGTTAAACAACTTGCACTTTCCTTCAGTAAGAATACCTTTATTTCTAAATCTCATTTTGACCTTGTGTACTCTAATATGCCCCCCATCAACTATGGGAGGCAACAGATATTTTGTAACATTTATTGACGATTTTTCTCATTTTACTTAGATATATTTTATGAAAAATCGTTTAGAACTTTCTCAAATTTACATTAATTTTGCTACTATGATCAAAACCCATTTCTCAAAATTAATGAAAGTTTTTCGTCGTGATAATGCTTCTGAATATCATGATTCAAAACTTTTCACCTTTCTTGCTGAACAGGGTGCACTCTCTGAGTTTTCTTGTTTTGGTACCTTTTAACAAAATGGTTGTGCCGAAATAAAATACCATCATATCCTTGACTCTGTTTGAGCTATGCTCATCTCCTCCTCTTGTCCTGAACGTGTTTGGGGTAAAGCCGCTCTCAACGTTGTCTATGTCATCATTCATATTCCTTCCTCTATTCTGGGTAATATATCTCCCTTTGAATGTCTCTACCATACTTTTTCATATTACAACTCTCTTAAAGTTTTTAGTTGTGCTTGTTTTGTTTTCCTTCAACCTCATGCGTATACTAAATTTGAGCCCCAAGCACGTCTCTGATGCTTTTTTAGGTTATAGCACTGAACATAAGGGCTATCACTGTTGAGATCTAATCTCTCAACTCATCCGTATCTCTCGTCATGTCATCTTCTAGGAAGACACCATGTTTTCTTCATTCTTAAAGTTCAAGCCCTTCACTTCCACTTCGACTCCTTTTTTTACTAACCCCTTTATTAATCTATTTCCTAGTGATTTTGATGCAGGTTCCTTTAGTGAGCTTCCAGTCACTTCTGATGTTTCAACCACTCCCGATGATGTTGTTCCAGACGTAGATCCTACATTTGTCATTGCACTCCCTATTCCTTCTTAGCATCCAACTAAGGTAAGAACTCAGTCTACCTATCTTCATGATTGTCATTGTTTTTCTACCATGCTTTACTTACATGAACCTCAATCCTATCAAGAAGCCTCCATAGATCCTCATTGGCAACATGCTATGCAAGAAGAGTTACAGACTTTGGAGATCAATAATACTTGGGACCTTGTTGATTCTCCTTCTGGTAAGGCACTTGTGGGATGTAAATGGGTGTTCAAGATCAAGACTCGTTCTCATAGCTCTATTGAGCGATATAAGGCTCGTTTGGTTGCCAAAGGTTTCACTCAAGAATATGACATTGATTATGAGGAGGCATTTGCACCTATTGCTCGCATGACTTCAGTTCATACTCTCTTTGCTATTGCAGCCACTTAGAAATGGACTCTAAATCAAATGGATGTGAAGAATGTCTTTCTTAATGGTGATTTGGAAGAAAAAGTTTATATGCGTTAACCTCTTAGTTACACTTGTCCAACAAATAATGTTTGTCGTCTTCGAAAGGCTTTATATGGTTTCAAATAAGCACCTCGAGTTTGGTTTGTCAAGTTTTACAGTACTATCAGTCAGTTTGACTTTTCCTCCAGTGCCCATGATTCTGCCCTATTTACTTATAAAACTAATAGAGGTACTATCATGTTGCTTCTCTATGTTGATGATATGATTATTACTAGTGATGATACTATGGTATTACTGAGCTTAAATAGTTTTTGAGTCAACATTTTGAGATGAAAGATCTTAGACCTCTCAGTTACTTTATGGCGCTTGAAATCCTTTCTTCTGCTGATGACATTTCTCTGTCTCAAGCTAAATATGCCTTCGATCTTATGTCTCAATCTGGTCTCTCCGAAAGTTGCACTGAGTCCACTCCTCTAAAACCTAATGTCAGATTTACACATCTAGATGGTACTATACTTGATAATCCTACTTTTTATCGGCAGTTGTTTGGCATCTTGATTTATCTTAATATAACTCGTCCAGACATTTCATATGATGTTCATCTAGTCTATCAGTTTATGTTAGCTCCACGCACTACTCATTATGTTATTGTTCTATGCATTATTCAGTATATAAAAAGAACTCAGTTTCATGGACTTTATTTTTTAGCCAACTCCTCTTTGGTTCTCCAGGCTTATTCTGATGCTGATTGCAGTAGAGATCCCACAGACCGACGATCCACCACTGACTACTGTATCTATTTTGGTGATGCGCTTATTTTATGGCAAAGTAAGAAACAGAGTTTAACTGCACATTCCAGTACTAAAGCAGAATATCAAGCACTAGCTAACACCACATCTGAGATACTTTGGTTATGTTGGTTTCTTGAAGACTTGAAATTTTCTCAGTCCTCTCCCACTACTTTTCACTGTGATAATAGGAATGCTATTCAGATTTCTCACAACGATTGTTTTCATAAACACACCAAGCATATTGAAATTGATTATCACTTCAATCGTCAACACATTTTCTGTGGTATTTTTCGTCTCATTTCTATTAGCACTCTTGATCAGTTAGCTGATTTGTTCACCAAAACTCATCATCCTGACCGATTTCGTACTCTAGTTTTTAATCTCAAATTAGTTTCTTCTATACTCATTTGAGTTTGAGAGAAAATGCTAACATAATTAATTATAATTGAAATTATGATTAATTGTGATTAGTTTTAAGAATAATTAAAATTAATTTAGTATATAATTATATTTTATTATTTTTATTTTTCATACAACAATCTTATTATATAAATAAATATTAATTTTTTGTATTAATTCATTTAAAATATACAAAAAATATTAATATTTATCTTTTTATTTAATTAATATACCTCTCCACTCCCCGCCCCGGATGAACGTCACCCTAATAATATTTGGCACCCCGGATGAATGTCACCCCTAATAATATTTGGCACAATTGGTCCCAACACTCTCGCTTGCCCACGTTCCGCCAACTGTGTATGTATTATTTAAGTGAAAGAAATCAACATTCAAGTTGTCGATTTTGGTGTTAAGCACATGGTTTGAGGCACATCTCTGTCGCAGTGCTCTTTTGGCCATAAGAAGAATACTGACCCGATTTCAGTGTGGTGGGACTTGATTATGTTGAAAAATTCAAACCAATATACTGTTCTGAAGTTCGCACATACCCCACGCTGACTTCAAGTTGAGTGCTGCCACTTGTGCAAGTCAAGAGACATTGCTTGCTTATCTTGTTCTGTATCTGCAACCTCAAACTCTGTCCTTCTAAGCTTCTACCTGTGTAAACTAAAAGAAAAAGCTGATGGCAGTTGGGTTGGCTGTAACAAGTCAAAGTGGACAAAAGAATGGCAGGATAACCCTGTTTGTTGTCCTATCTTGTATGATGGCAGCCATGGGAGGTGTCATCTTTGGCTATGATATTGGTATATCAGGTGGGGTGACCTCAATGGAGCCATTTCTGAAGAAGTTTTTCCACAACGTATACCGTAAGATGAAAGAGGATACCAAAATTAGCAACTACTGCATATTTGACAGCCAACTATTGACCTCTTTTACATCCTCTCTTTATGTTGCTGGTCTTGTTACTTCCTTCTTCGCTTCTTATATCACCAGAGCCTTTGGACGCAAGCCATCCATTATTGCTGGGGGGGCTGTATTCCTTGCCGGTACAGCCCTCGGAGGTGCAGCTTTTAACGTGTACATGCTCATAGTTGGTCGACTTATGCTTGGAGTTGGGGTTGGTTTTGCAAACCAGGTAGCTAGTCTCTCTCTGTCATCCCTTTTATTTCTTGTCTCCATAGCATAACAGACGTATCACATACTTATAGAACTTAAGATTCAATTGGAAACCAGAAAATGCCTGTCTTGCGAACAAAAAAGAGATCTTGATTTTGAGGATATAGCTTCTTTAAAAGTGTAGGATGCACATTGCAAAATGCAGTTATACAATTGAAGCCAAAAACAAAAAAAAGAAAAACAATTGATTACATTTCACTAACCCATTCACATGCTGGTATAGCTTCTAGGATCACTGCATGATCCAATGTAGGTCTATAGCTCGTGAATTTACGAATACATAACAAACAAAGGGCAATTTGTAGTTCTTATGCTTTCTAGAATAAGCTAGACTTGTGTAATGTCTATTATTTTGCTCCAACCATCTTACAGTTACATTAGAATTGCTTTCAAATTGTTTGCTGGTGTTGCAGGCAGTTCCTCTGTATCTCTCTGAAATGGCACCACCACGACTTAGAGGGGCAATTAATAGCGGCTTCCAATTAAGCATTGGCATTGGTGCTTTGTCTGCTAATCTAATCAACTATGGAACAGAAAAGATTGAAGGTAGTTGGGGCTGGCGCATGTCCCTAGCCTTGGCAGCAGTTCCAGCCTCAGTCCTTACACTAGGTGCACTTTTCCTCCCAGAAACTCCCAATAGCTTAATTCAACGCAGCCACGACCATCAAAAGGCCAAGCTAATGCTTCAACGTATTCGAGGCATAGAAGATGTGCAAGCAGAACTTGATGACCTTACTAAAGCAAGTTCTACTTCAAAAACCAGTAAAAAACCATTAGAGATTATTTTGAAAGGAAGATATAGGCCTCAACTTGTAATGGCAATAGCAATACCATTTTTACAGCAAGTGACAGGGATCAATGTCATTGCCTTCTATGCCCCTTTACTTTTTAGAACAATTGGCTTAGGAGAAAGTGCATCGCTGTTGTCAGCTGTCATGATAAGCATTGTAGGTACTGGCTCAACCTTCATATCAATGCTCACAGTGGATAAACTTGGAAGGAGAACCATGTTTATAATTGGGGGCATTCAAATGTTTGCATCACAGTGCATAGTTGGAGGTATAATGGCAGCTCATCTCAAAGATCAGGGTGGATTAAGTAAAGGGTATGCTTATATGGTTTTGGTCCTGATATGCATATATGTTGCGGGGTTTGGATTGTCATGGGGGCCTCTAGGTTCGTTAGTACCAAGTGAGATTTTCCCCTTAGAAATTCGATCAATTGGGCAGAGCATCACAGTAGCAGTGAGCTTTCTCTTCACTTTCATTGTTGCTCAGACTTTTCTATCCATGCTCTGCCACTTCAAGTCTGAGATTTTCTTCTTCTTTGGGGGTTGGGTGGTGGTGATGACTATGTTTGTGTACTATTTCTTGCCAGAGACAACAAAAGTGCCACTAGAACAGATGGAGAAAGTGTGGCAGGAGCACTGGTTTTGGAAGAGAGTAGTGGGTGAAATGAGTGATAGAGGAGATAAAGGTGGAGTATGATGCTTCATGGAAGATCTAATTCAATGTTCTATGGATGTTAGCACAAACTTTTGTCTAAATATCATTGTCTTGATCATACAATCAATGAAATTGCTTTGTTTGAAAAACCAGGTATTTAGAACTGAGTTCTGAGAGTTACTTGAGAAGGTAACTAGTGGATGATTCCTACATAGTGCAGCAGCAACGATTGGTGGAGCGTGGGGATGGATATCTACAAAAGGCACTCTGACACTCAAGTGTGTGTAATAAGAACTAATGCGTACTTTTGTCCTCTTGTTTGAGCCTTTATATAGAGACATATAAGTGTGTAAAAAGCGTAGAGGATCTGAGCGTATCAATACGTATTGCACATTATCCCCTTGTGGTGCTAGAAAATGCTATTCTGTTTGGTATGTCCCCTCCATCCGAGTGGAGTGGTGTCTCCTCTTTTCTGTCGGGGGAGACATGATTAGTGGGTGAGCGGTACTCTATGCATGGTGTTGAAATAAGTTTGCCTAAATGGTTTAATATGTTAAATTTTGATGATGACAAATACAAGACAAAAAGAATGATGTTAATGGTACATAGATGTACTTAATAGATTATATTGGATCATGTATGATCATGTAATTCATCTTGTTATATTTCATATAAGAATCATACATATTCTTTATAGCATCTTTTATATGATATATTCAATAATATGTTACATGAGTGATATTAAATTAATATTAGATTTGACTTTATTTAAATGAAAACATGCAAAGTATTCTTTGTTGTATCTTATATAGAGCATATCTATTAATAATTGATAAATGTCTTATTTGGATGTATCTATGAAAGTCTTATATGCATGTTAGACTAACTAAAGTTATATATTTATGAATCATGCATATGAAGATATTGAATTATGAATTTGGACTAATTATGTTTGTTTAAGTGAGTAATACTTTGTAAGATAGTTCAAGTACTAAGAGTGAGCATTGCAACAAGAAAGTAAAATATCACAATTATGCTTAACTCAAGAAGAATGAGAATGATAAGATGTTCCAAGCATTTGCAAGATTTGAAGAGAAGAAATTTTTTTGGAAGCTTGGATTACATCAAGAAGCCTAAGAAGTAGAATTGGTATATTTTCCTTTTAGGCTTTCTCCTATGTAAAGATAGAGGTTTTATATGAAAACAACTCAAATATGTGTTTAAATATTTAAAAATGGTTCTTACATACTACAATGCCCAAGAAACTTGTTTTGAAAAGCTAGTCATGATAGTAGTTCAAAACTATGAATAATAATCAAGTTTGAGTTTTGAAAACTGACATTTGGTTACTCTTTTTATCATAACTGTCACGATACTTTGATTTTGATTTGAAACTTATTTCATTTAAAAATATACTCAGAGATCTTTTTAACGAGTGGTCATTTGTTTTAAACGAATAAGAAATAAATAAGTTATGATTATTTAAAGTCAGCTTTCTAAACCATAGGTCATGTAATCGATTACACAAGCCTTGTAATCGATTACAACTCTGGCAGAGGCCATGTAATCGATTACATGAACCTTGTAATTTATTACATCCTGCCTAGAAAGCCCAGAACGTGTTCTAAGAGCCATATAATCGATTACAACATCCATGTAATTGATTACCGCGAGTCTGAAACGTTCTCAAAGGCTATAAGCAACTAGTTTTCATAAGAAATCATTTTGAAACACTACCAACGGTTATTTTATCACTTGAGCTCTCTATATACGTGATTTTTGAAACTTTTACTACTCTAGAACACTTGATTTGATCCTTAAATTATCAAAATCATATTTTGAACTCTTTATTGCAAAATCATTCTATTCATTTGTTCTTCAAGTTGTATACTCTTGTGAGATATTCTAATCTTTCTCTCCATCTTAAAATAATATTGTAAGAGGGTGAGGTATCCCTCAAGAAAGAAAAATATGAAGTATCCCTTGTAGTGAAGCTCAAGCACAAATGGTGAGGTATCCTAAAGATGTTGTGAGTGCTCTTGAATGTAAATGGTTTTTTCAAGCACCTATGAAGCTTAAAGAGTTGGAGGCTCTAGCACAAGGGTGAGGTAACCCAAGGTGTGAAGAGTACTCTTGTTTGTACAAAAGCTTTCCAAGCACAAGGGTAAGCTTGTGGACTAGATGTAGGTCACAAGTGGTTGGTGGCTGAATCAAGATAAATTCTTGAGTTTGATTCTCTTTTCTCTACACTCTTTAATTTCAATATTTGGTGCAATATATTTATTTATTACATATCTTGTCATCTTTATGTTTTGATTTTAAGAACTTAATATCTAACTTATTTGCTTGATTTATCCTATAACTCAAGTTGTATTTGAGTAATCTATAATAATTGTATCTTTGTTAGACTTATTTCATTACATGTGTTGATTGAGTATATCAAAATGCTTAATTTTTTAATTTTGTTTTAAAAGTTTGTGATCACCTAATTCACCCCTCTCTTGGGTTATGGTTGCTATGACTAACACATGGCACATCTGAGGACTAACCAGGTAGGTAGGATTGCTCTAGTTTTATAGGCCCATACCGATCCAGAATAGTTGTCCCAACTTAGCACTTGGATGAGGCAGCTATGCGCAAAGGTATGCGTTCAATTGGAGCACACAATGCGCAATGGACCAAGCGATCCTAGTCATAGTGTTCTTTGATGGATCTCTCGACATTTTCTCAAAGGGCCGAGGTGCGTGATGTACTATAGTGAAAACCTAGGATATGTGAGCAAGTTCGGGATCTGAGTTAGATCGCTTTGTTTACGTCATCATTCTAGGGCCCGAGGTTAATAGTTAGTTGCCCCTTCTTGTGTAGGGTCTACTGCAGTTTATTCTTAGGTTGATATCTAGGGTGTTGTTTCACTATGAGGGTTGTTGAAGGTATGGTGTTTAGCTTATGCGTCCTTTCGTGGTGCCACACGTCGCTTCAATTTTGAAAGTTTTGAGTCTTATCCTTTCAGTTGCCTTTATTTAGAAGTGACGCGACACGTGATTAAGGAGTAGTGGGTGCTATCATTTGAGATTCGTAACTCCATGATAAGCCGTTTTTAGATTTTGAAAAGTGGGTGTCATGATGGGTCGAAACGTTTTGTTTGCCTTGAAGCGGCGCACCCTTCCCCTATTGACAACGGTTGGGAGGTGACTTTCCATGCATATAAATATTTTTCTCCATTCTTTGCCCCAAATCTGCTTTCCAGATCTTCATATTCACAATTTCTTTCTTCTTTAACGCTTTTTCATTGTTCAGTACCTTTTTCCTTCAGAACTTAAGGTACTCCTCATCTTTATCATTTCTATTTTTTTTCATTTTCTTTGAACCTTTAGTGGAAGGCACTTAGTGGGGTAAATATTGGGTAGTGAGGAGTTGGTGTAGGATAATGACCTGTCAATGGGGGTTCTAAATATCTGACAGCTATTGCGACCATGCTCGCGGCAGGAGCGGCAAACAAATAAATTGTTAGGAGTCGCCACTAATTTTATTTAAATTAGGAAAAATTGAAAAACTTTTTTAGAAAATGGTCTTTGGAACTAGATTGGATTCGGGAGTCAGTTATGCATAGGGAATGGTAGAGATTTAACCCTACAACACCCCTAATGCATTCGTCCTAAAACAGTTATCCAAAATTAGTTATGCAAAACTTAATAATCTTATAATATATTTGTTTTACCCATTTTATTAAAAAAACTAAAAATAAATAATTTGTGAAAATTTAAAATTTAGCTTGATGAAATAGATATTCTGCTCCTACGTATCCTCAGGTGTAATGAGGAACTCAAAGTCACATAATTTTGTAAAAAATGATTATTCGTTGGTTATTTTTAATTAAAAAGAATCATCAAGTTGTTGCAACTTAGATGATTATAAAAATTATAAGATTAACAAGCTGTCACAACTCAATTAATTCAATTTTATTATTCTAAAAGAAAAGTGTAACAATAGTGGGTTGATTATTTTTAACTTTGAAAAATTTTGAATCATCAAGTTGTCACAACTTAGATGATTATAAAAGTTATAGAATAAACAAGCTATAATAATACAATTAATCCTATTTTATTCTTTTAAAATAATATTTAATTATTTTATATTTTTACTTTTTTAATTTTATTATTTTTTATTTTTTTTAATTTTAGTTCCAATAAGCCCATTAAAAAAAGTATATTGAAACAAAAAAAACACAACAGAGCTTACAAAAAAAAAAGGCAAATGAGGGGGCTCTGTTTTTTTTTTTAACGGAAACAAGGGAGACCAAAGCAGAGGAGTGGTGCGCAGGCGGCGGCAACGTGAAGACCGTCAGTCGGGTTCTACTTACCGGAAGTCGGATCTGGTTACGGAGGCTCGTGGGTTGACGGGATCTGTACCGAAAACGGCTAGGCAGCGTCGGAAGGTGCAGGTCGACTATGCGGCGCGAATCCTGTCGATTCACGTGACTGGGCTATTCGGATCGGAACTATGGCATTCATTGCAGGCGGGTTGCGTGGTCGACAATGGGATACGGTGGTGCAGCTCGATGGTGCGGCTGAGTCGCATGGGGTAAGCGTCGAATGGGATCTGGGTTTCAGAGGTTTGGGTCGGGGTTGGTGGTGCCTGACCATTTTGGAGCTGATGGGTCACGATGGGTCGTGTGACAGGAACAGTGGTGGTTGACACTGGTGTGGCGCGGTCTGATTTCAGCGTGCTCTGGAGTTACTTCGTCAGTGCTGACAGAATGGAGTGACTGGGTTCGGTGACTTGCGGTTGGGCTGCTGAGTCGACTCCGTTGGATGATTGGTGAGTTGTGGTAGTGTTTGGTTGATGAAAGTGAAGCTTATGGTAGAGATGAATCTTGTTTGGTAAAGATGGTGGGATTAGGTGTTGTTGGTTATGGAGAATGGTGATGTATTTATGATTTGGGTAGTAAAAGGATGGTGGGTGTATGATGGTTTGGTGGTTAGTAGAAGAAGGTGGTAATGGATGGAAAGTGGTGATGAAAGGAAGTTTGTAGGGGTAAAGGTTATAAAAGGAAGGTGGTTTTAGGGAGATGGTGAGAGGTTGGAAAAGCTTGGTGGTTATGGTAATGAAAATAACGGTGTTGTTGAAGGTGATGAAGTGGTGGCTGTACGGATGATGAAAAATATGAATAAGGATTGCTAGAGTCTTTGCTATGGACAGAAGTCTGTTAAAATTGAAAATCTCTAAGTTAAAGTCAAGGTTATGAGTTTTTGTAGAAGGGGATGAAGATGAATTGTTTAAGTTGAAGTGTGATTAGAATTAGTTTAAGATGTGTTATGCTTTGTTTAGGATGAGTTTATTTAAGATGAGTTTGTGTAGGATAAGTTTAAGTTATAGTTTATTTATGATGAGTTTAAGTTTTAGGGTAACTGATGGGGTTTGTTTTGGATAAGTACTGGAGTTGATATAGAATGTGTTATGAGTTAATAGGTTAATAGTTCAATGGGTTATGGATCAATTGGGTCCTTTACCTCTTAATTCTTTTTTTTTTTTTTTTTTTTTTTTTTTATTTTTTTTATTTTTTTTAAATTTTTTTCAAAATGTTTTGGGATAAAATTAAGTGTTCACAGTTATCTCTTTTTACTCATTTTTTAGTAAATAAAAAGAATAGTCACGTAGTTTTTTATTTTATCATGATAAGAAACGAGTAAAGATATGAATTCAAATTTTGTCCAGAAAAAACAAAAACAAAACAATGCGAGAACAAAAATGCTAAGAACTATTGCGCTCAAAAGAAATTAAAATGCAAAGAGCCGATGCGCTCAAAAATTAAAATGCAAGGAGCTGATGTGCTCAAACGTAAATGACAGAAATTAAAATGCAAGGAGTCGATACGCTCAAAAAATAAAATGTAAGGAGCCGATGCTCTCAAAATAAGTGATAAAAATTTAAAGAAGTATTGAATTGATACCCTCAAAAGAATTTAAAATGCATTGAGCTGATTCGGTCAAAAGAATTTAAAATGCATGGAGCTGATAAGCTCAAAAGAATTTAAAATTGCATAGAACTGATACGCTCAAAATGCATGGAGCTGATATGCTCAAAAGAAATTAAAACTACATGGAGTTGATTCGCTCAGAATGCATGAAACTAATACACTCAAAAGAATTTAGAATTGCATAGAACTGATATGCTCAAAATGCATGAAGCTGATACACTTAAAAGAATCTAAAACTGCATGGAGTCAATGTACTCATAATGCATAGAGCCGATACGCTCAAAATGGATGGAGCCAATACGCTCAATGATACATAGAGTCGATGCGCTCAAAAATGAATGGAGCCGATGCGTGCAAAATGAGTGGAGCTAATGCACTCAAAAGCATAGAGCCGATGCGCTCAAAATGCATGAAGCCGATGCGTTCAATGATGCATGGAGCCGATGCGCTCAAAATGACATGAAACCATTTGTGGACTTAATATCTTTTTCTTCGATTTCTTTTTTGCTTTTCTTTTCTTTTTTTCTATCTCTCTTTTTTTCTTCTTCTTTTTTTTTCTTACCATCGACGACTCTGGAAAGCTTTAACCAATCAAACCCTTGTTCATGTGCTTTTCTTCATCAAACCCTTCGGTTGACTTAAAATCCTATTGGCTTTTTTTTTCTTCATTTCTTCTTATTTTTTTTCTTATCCCTCATTTTGAGGAGTAAGATGATCATCCCTTGTTGTGAACCCTTGCTTAGAGCTACTAAGTTTTTGCAAGAAATTTTTTTTTGCCCCAGTATTTATTCCTTGATCCTCATCCAATTGATTTCCTGCAGCCTGATGACTCAATCGCTGTCTCTGTTGCTACTTCCTTCATTATATATTCTCTATAATTGTTCAGAAATTTTGCCTAGGTGTGGCTAATTGAATGCGAACAGAGTTGCCCCTGTGTAGTCAATCGAAGGCAAATAAAATTGCCCCAGTTTAAGCAATTTTAATTTATTTTCCCTAACTTTTGCTTAAACCATCCTTTCGAGTTTTCACCTTAACGAGCTCTTTTTTTTTTTTGCTCGAGTACCATCTTATTTCTAGATTATTGCTTGGGATATTATTTTCCCCTTTCTAAGTTCTTTTTGATCTGGATTATTCATCAGGGGATTGCCATCAGATGGTCAAATCATAATGTTGTACTCATGTTCACCTTACTTGAAGCGTTACGTAAAAGACAGACATGAATTTAAAAGTACAAAAAAAAATTACTAAGTGAATAACTTCCAGATTAGTCTTGGAAGTTTGACTAGACAAAAGGGTATATAGGGGAAAATACACGGACAATGATATGAGATTCAAAGAGGTGTTAACCCGATATGAATTGATTTGATGAAGTCAAATTAAACCAAAGAAAAATTTGTCATAGTTTAGGATAGAATTGAATAGGGCAAGAATTGGCACTACTGACTAAAATATTTGCCATAGTGTGAGTCAAATTGAGCCAAAGAAAAGGAAATTTACCCCAGTTTAGGGCTGAGTTGAATAGGGCAGAAGTCTGCCTTAGTGTAAGGCCAAAGAGAAATTTGTCCCAGTCTAGGATAAAATTGAATAGGGCAGGAACTCGTCCTAATGACCAAAATATTTGCCCTGGTGTAGGTTAAATTGAACCAGGGAAAAGAATGTCCCAGTATAGGGCAGCTCGAACAGGGTAGAAACTTGTCCTGGTGTAAGTCTCTTTTTTCTCTTTTCCTCTTCTTTTTTTTTCTCTTTTTTTTTTAAAGGAGCAATGAACTAAATACTTGGATGAGCATAAACTCTATCTCAAAATTAATAATGGCTTCTAATAAAGCATTGGCATTGGTATTTTGTCTACTAATCTAATCAACTATGGAATAGAAAAGATTGAAGGTGGTTGGGGCTAGCGAATGTCCCTAGCCTTGGCAGTAGGTCCAGCCTCAGTCCTAACACTAGGTGCACTTTTCTTCCCAAAAACTCCCAATAGCTTAATCCAACTTAGCCACAACCATCAAAAGGCCAAGCTAATGCTTCAACGTATTCGAGGCATAGAAGATGTGCAAGCAGAACTTGATGACCTTACTAAAGCAAGTTCTACTTCAAAAACCACTAAAAATCCATTTGAGATTATTTTGAAAGAAAGATATAGGCCTCAACTTGTAATGGCAATAGAAATACCATTTTTCCAGCAAGTGACAGGGATCATTATCATTGCCTTCTATGCCCTTTTACTTTTTAGAACAATTGTCTTAGGAAAGAGTGCATTGCTGTTATCAGCTGTCATGACAGGCATTGTAGGTACTGGCTCAACCTTTATATCAATGCTCATAGTGGACAAAGTTGGACGAAGAACCTTATTTATAATTGGGGGCATTCAAATGTTTGCATCACAATGTATAGTTGGAGGTATAATGGCAGCTCATCTCAAAGATCATGGTGGATTGGTCCTGTTTATATGGTATGTTTATATGGTTTTGGTCCTGATATGCATATATGTTGTGGGGTTTGGATTGTCATAGGGCCCCTAGGTTCGTTAGCACCAAGTGAGATTTTCCCCTTCGAAATTCGATCAACTGGGCAGAGCATCACAGTAGCAGTGAGCTTTCTCTTCACTTTCATTGTTGCTCAAACTTTTCTATCAATGCTCTGCCACTTCAAGTATGGGATTTTCTTCTTCTTTGGAGGTTGGGTGGTGGTGATGACTATGTTTGTGTACTATTTCCTGCTAGAGACAAAAAAATGTGCCACTAGAACAGATGGAGAAAGTTTGGCAAGCGCATTGGTTTTGGAAGAGAATAGTGGGCGAAATGAGTGATAAAGAAGATAAAGGTGGAGTATGATGCTTTATGGAAGATGTAATTCCAATGTTCTATGGATAGTAGCATAAACATTTGTCTAAATATCATTGTCTTGACCATACAACCAATGAAATTGCTCTGTTTGAAAAACCAGGTATTCAGAATTGTTTTTTGAGAGTTACCTGAAAAGGTAAACAATGGTTGATTCCTCTGTAGTGCATCAACAACGATTGGTGGAGTGTGGGGGTGGGTACCTATAAAAGGCACTCTGACACTCAAGTCAGTGGCTGGTCGAGGAGGATAGTGTGCAATAGGAGTTGATGCATATATTTGTCCTCTTGTTTGAGCTTTTATATAGAGACATATGAGAGTGTAAAACGTGTAGGGGATTTGAACGTATCAATGCTTAATAGTGCGTTATTTCTTTGTGGTGCAGGAAAATGCTATTCTGTTTGGTATGTCCCCTTCATCTGAGTGGAGTGGTGTCCCCCTTTTTTTTTTGTTGGGGGAGACATGACTAGTAGGCGAGTGGTACTCTCTGCATGGCACGTCTGAGGACCAGCTAGGCAGGTCAGATTGCTTTAGTTTTATTGGCTCATACCTGGTCCAGAACAGTTGCCCCTAGCTTGGTGCTTGGATGAGGCAACTAAGTGCCAAGGTACGTGTTCAATTGGAGCACATAGTGCGTAATGGACCAAGGGATCCTAGTCATAGTGTTATTTGCTAGATCTCTCGAGGTTTTCTCAAAATGTCAAGGTCCGTGATGTACCGTAGTGAAAACTCGTGGTATGTGAGCAAGTTCGAGATCCAGGTTGAATCGCTCTGTTTACATCATCATTTCAGGGTCCGGGGTAGATAGTTAGTTGCCCCATATCGTGCAGGGTCTGCTGCAGTTTATTCTTAAGCCGATATCCGAGGTTTTGTTTCACTGTAGGACTGTTGAAGGTCCAATGTTTAGCTTACACGTCCTTTTGTTGCATTATGCGTCACTTCAGTTTTGAATGTTCTGAGCCTTATCTTTTCAGTTGCCTTTATTCAGAAGTGACGCGACACATGGTTGATGAGTAGTGTGTGCCGTAGTTTGGGATTCGTAATGCCATGATGAGTCATTTTTAAATTTTGAAAAGTGGGCATCATGATGGGTCAAAACGTTTCATCTGCCTTGAAGCGACGTACCCTTCCCTTAGTGACAGCAGCTGGTTTACAACTTGTTTCTTTTCTTCGGCAATCGAAGGAGAGAAATTTGAAGAAATGAGAAAAAAGAGGAGGAAATTATCGATGGAATCAGCAGATCAAAATGAAAAGAAAAGGATGAGAAGCTTACCTCGGAGCACCCCTAATATTGAGAAGAAAAAGAAGAATCTAGAATAAGGTGAGGTGAGGAGTGAACGAGGATGACAATGGTACTTGATACAAATTCACCTAGCAAGCCTCAAATGAAGAAGATGCACCTAATCTGAGATGGTGAGAGTAAATGGATGCTGATAGGGTCCTGTGGATTAGGTGAGAAATAAAAAGTTTAAGCTAATTTCAAAATTGCCACTGCATTTTCAACTTCTATTTTCTATTTCCAAATTTGTTCCACTGGAAACACCGAAAACATCTACAAGACGTTTTCAATTTTCAGCCTATTTCAAGAAATATTTTCAGGAAATGTTTTCACCAAAATTTAACCAAACATATTTTCAAACTTGTTTTCTATTTTTTTTAAAAAAATAAAAATAAGAAACATGCAAACCAAACTGGGCCTTATATTCTTATCACGTATGTGTCCCAACATTTGTGCGAGTTTGTTCTGCATCCCTAGACCATGCCCGTAAGATAATGTTAAACAACGTTTGACATAGTTGATCCCAAATAAAAAACAAACAAACAAACGTTTGACATGCACTCTCACTCTCTCTCACGAGAAGCACTCACACTCAGCGACATATTCTTCGTTTTGTTTTCTTTGCTTTCCTTTCTGTTTCTGTATCTCCTACTTCTCTTATCTTTTCTCACACTCACCATATTCGCTGGACAATCCATAGGGGACCCAACATACCCACCAGTGAAGGGTACAATCTTCAACCAGTTCTTCCACTTCACCACACTCTACAATTACCTAAAGCAAGTAGCCTAAACCCAACCACCCAAGGATCTCGCATGTAGGTATCTTATTCTCTCTATTTAGGCAGCTTGATAGATCTACTCAGGTATATTCATTCTAGCCAATACACTTCGAATACCCTGTACCCTCGTTGACTTATGGATTGGAGTGTAATTACAAGTATTTATATTGTTGAGAACATCCATCCATGAAATGTTATATTTTTTATCACATTTTTTTAATATATATTTTTTATTAAATTACGTCATATATTAAAATATAAATATAAATTTAATTAATATAAAATTAAATTTAAATTTATATTTTAATATATTATATAACGTAATTTGATAAAAAAATATTAAAAAATATGATAAATAATATGTTCTTAATACTCCTCTAATCAAGAAAGTGAAAGGCTAGTAGGCTACCCGTTGGTACAAACAAGACCTAATAGTCGTATTATACCTATGTGCATAGGCAACTGATATGAAACTTAATGGGTACCATACTTAGAGTAAATTATTAAATATTTATTAACTGTTAGTTTTACGATAAATATTTAAAAACTCATTAAATATAAATAATTAGTGATAAAATATTTAACAAAAGGTATAAGTATTAAAAAAATTAAAAAAATCCATCTTTCTTTTTATTTTTGTTGCCTCGTGGCTGGATGTGAAAATCATATAGGCTCATGTCCAGAGTCCAAAGTATCATGTACCTTCAACGTTCAACCCACATGCTTCTGTAGAGTCCAAAGACAGCGACGTTCAAAATTAGCAGCACCACCAGTTGATAATAGCAATGACAACACTGATTGTATTGATGTATAACAGTCAAGAAAGGCTGAACTATCTGTTTTTAGTTCTACAAATAAACTTGAATTTTTTTGTTCGCATTTGACACACACATATATATGCTATGTCGATGGGCACCGGAGGAGAAACAAATTCAAATTAGGGGCAGTTATGGCGGTGGGGCTGCCAATAGCAAGCGATGGAAGCGGATATAGTGGGAAGATGACTTCTATTGTGATTATATATCTTGTATGGTCGCTGCGACTGGAGGCATTATCTTCGGTTATGATATAGGAATTTCAGGTTTGTACTACTGAATTTCAAATCAATAAGATTCTTTGCCATCCGAAAATGAAAAAATACATTAGATTGAAGGAATAATGGTGTTGTTCCTTTACAATTATTACTTTCATGGGCACACACATGTGCATAAGTTTAAAGCGGTGGAGAGAAAAAAGAACATGAAAAAAAACAGAAAAAAGTTGGATTAAATTGATTAATTTCATTATAATATTTATATTTAATTTATTTTATATACTAGTTTGTTCTAGATTTGAATGAAAATGTTGTCTATCAAAAGATGTAAAGATTATCATATTTTTTATGGCAGGCTGTTTGATGTGATAATGTTGGGAGAGGGAGAGAGAGAATAGAATTAACAATCAATCAATATTAATATATAAAAAGAGGGTCAGGTTTATAGAATTAGGATAAGTTTTATCATTAGGTTGTATCATCAATATTTTATTATAAATTTTAATTTTAATTTTATTATTACTTTATTAATAAAAAATTCATATTAACACAATTTTGAAATGTGTCAAAAGTTTTTTAATGTCATGTGTCATATATAAAAAGTTATTTCAAAAAATTTAAAAGATTTTCGTTAATATCTTATTCTAAACAATTCAAAATTTGAATTTTTATTAATATTTTTTATTAAAAGAATTCATTAATATCTTATTATATAAATTAAATTTAAATTTAAACTTTTAAATTTATTATAAATAATTTAAAATTTGAATATCGTCAATATTTTTCTAAAACAATTTTCTTTAATATTTTATTACATAATTCAAATTTTTAATTTTTTTAATAACACCATGCACCGTACAGGTGTTAATCTTGTATCTATTAAATTTGCAACATAAAACAATTAGTTTTTTTAAGCATTTCTTTTACTTTTTGTGAAAAATGATTAAAAAAATAATTATTTTTTTTGTTGGAGTAAAATGATAAGTTTTTACGACACAGAAACCTTTATCTTCCACAATACTAAATGTTGGCAATTTGACCCAAAGAGTAAGTTTACCATCCCATTGAAACAGGTGAAATGCTTTGAGAATAAGTAAACAAACTTATCCTAAGAAACAATTTGGTATCACCTTATATTTAAGGATGAAAAATTCAAGGATAAATTATTTAATGTAATTTTTATATAAATTTATCCCTGAGTTTTTAACCTATTTTTAAGGGTATATCAAATTGCACGTTAAGTTTAGCTCTCCTATAAAGTGAAAGTTCACTTTAAAGGAAAAAGTGAAGAATTATAATAGTTGATAAGAAAATTAAGTAGGCAGATTTTAATAACATCATAGTTTGTTATACATGTACATATATTTTATCATAATCTCAACCGTTTATAACTCCTCACTTGTCCCTTCAATGTGAAATATTCACTTTAGGAGAGCTAAATCTCTAAAACATAAGGCTTTTTTCTCTTCTTAAAAACCATGAATTTCCAAATTAGTCTTTTTATATTTAGTTTTTTCTTCTTTTTTTTTTACTAGGATATGAGTGGAATATTATTCAAATAAAGATGCCAGTACATCCAAGGAGGCAAGCATGATTACACACACAGGGGCTTCCTCAATCCAGACAAAATCATGATGAGAACAAGCTAGTTTGGCTAGTGTATGAGCTAACTGATTCCCTTCTTTTCTAATGTGAGAAAACTCACAAAAGCTTAAGCTTTTACTAAGTCTCAAACAATCATCTACCACCAGACCAAAGTATGAAGAGGAATGCTAGAAACACACTATCTATCATATTCTGTTCAACACACTTTCTTTTATTGGGTCAGTCACACACTGAAATAACACTCAAACTCGATTAGCATATAATCAAGTTTGAGTTGCGTGTAATCAAGTTTGAATGTTATTTTAATGTGTGACGTGACATAATAGAAGAGAATGTATTGAAAGGAGTGTGATAGAGAGTGTGTTCCTAGCACTCCTCAAGTATTAATGCAAGATAGAGATTTGATGTAGAGCTTGGAATACCTAAAGGCATTCAATTTCTACTTCTATCATCTGGAAACACAATTCATTAGCCAACTGTAAACCAAGCTTCAAACTCATTGCTTCTGCCATATGAACTTCTATTTGAGCCCAGATCTTCCAAACTGCAACGACCAAGATATTTCCATTATCATCCCTATAGAGAACACCAATACCCTACACTAAGTCATCCTCCATAGCAGCATCTACATTCATTTTCGCATGATCATTGATTGGAGGAGACTAATGAAGGATGATTTCTAGATGGCTTGGGCGAGTAGGTCTCGGTAGAGTCTTTTGGATACTATTAACTTCTTTCATAATTGGAAAGAACTGATAATGATTTTGAGAGGACCACATCAGCTTTCATATTCTTCTACTCAAAGCCTCAAACCAAAGCTTATTTCTTAACAACCAAATTCCATGTGCAATGCATGCTAGAATTTCAGTTGCAAACCTAGGACCTCATAGTATAAAATATGATAGCCACGACAAGAAAGATGAGAATGAAGATTGCTTGGTTGCAGCCTCAAGGGGGACTTAAGCCAAATTTCTTCTGACCAACGACACTGGAATAGTATGTGATAAATTGTTTCCTCATGGCACAAGCGTCTAATGTAGAGAGTGATACCATTTTTATAGTCTCGTTTCTCTAGAATCTTCCTAATAGAAAGCACATTTTGGAGCACCCTCTATAGGCAAATACAAGTGCGTGGAGGAATTTTCAAGGACCAGATATTCTTCCATACACGCTCATTAACCTGAGATTTATTTTCACTTAACTCTGCCTAAGAGCTGCCTCATTTTCTTATAAAATGATATGTTGAGTTGACTCGGTAATCACCATTCTTTATGCCTCTCCAAATGAAACTTTTAGACTTGTAGATGCTCACCAATGGAATGTTTTTGATATGAGATGCCTCAAAAGGAAAAAACAATTCATCTATAGCCATGTGATTCCAACTTCTCATATCCAGATCTATCAAATCAGCAACAACTGAGTTTTCAGCTTGTTTCGGACAATGGCTCCAAACTCGATGCCCATTTTGGAAAGGGAGCTCCATCCTTCCATATCCGAATAGAAAAACCAAAATCTACTCTCCAATAGCCTCCTTTATCCCAAACCTATGCTACTGATTTAATACTAGGCCAAGTGTAACTAGGAGTGAAACCTACTTTGACCTCTAGAAAATTAGTTCTTGGGAAATATTTGGCTCTAAGGACTCTAGACATCGAGGAGTTCTAGTTATGGATCAAGCGCCAACCTTGTTTTGCAAGAAGAGCCTAATTAAACACATGGGAACTCCAAAAGCCAATACCTCCTTTTGTTTTTAGCTCACAAACTTTAGACCATTTGATCCAATGTATTTCCCTTTCACTGCCTTTACATCCCCACCAAAACTTACTAATCATGCTCTCTATATGATTACACAATTGAAGCAGGAGAAGAAAACACCTCATGATATACGTTTGAATCAATTATGCCACTGATTTAATCAACACCTCCTTCTCTGTCTCTAATAAACACTTTTCCTTCCACCCTTAAAACTTCTTCTAGATTCTATCCTAAACAAAATCAAATATTTGTTTCTTTGATCTCCCAACAAAAGTAGAAAGACCCAAATATTTAGAATGAATCTCAGCTGCCTTTACATTTAATCACCCTTTGATATCAATTTTACTATCTGTTGACATATTTTGGCTAAATGAGAGTTTTGATTTGTCCAAGTTTATGAGCTGGCCCAAAGCCTATTGGTACGTGGAGAGAATATTTTTAAGGTAATAAATCTCTTGATTTGCTGCCCTAGAGAAAATAATGCTATTGTCTACAAAAAAAACAAATGTGGCATCTTTAGTGTGGATCTGACAATCTAGATGCCTTGGTGAGATCTATCTTCTTGTTCTCTCAAAATCAACCCAGATAAAACTTCTACACATAGAATGAACAAATATGGAGACATAGGATCACCTTGTCAGAGGCTACGACTAGGAATGCATCTATCATAGGGGACCCCATTAACCAAAACTGAGAAATAAATCATTGAGACACTTCTCATTATTATATCAACCCACCATGTAGGAAATCTCATTGTTGAAAGCACCTAATTCAATAAAGTCCACTCCACTGTATCATAGACATTTGCTATATCCAATTTCAACTCCATAAAGCCTTTCTTCCCCGATCTTTTTTCCCCATTTAATAGAAAGTGTCAAAAGCTATGAGAACATTTATTGTAATTAAGAAACCCAAGACAAAAGCACTCTGGAATTCCCTAACAATCTATGGAAAAATGAGTTTTGGTTTATTGGCAATGGTCTTCATTACGATTTTGAAAATAACATTGCAAAGTGAAATGGGATGAAAATCCTTCGTGTGCTTCGGCTTCTTTACTTTTGAGATTAAGCAAATAAAAGTATGGTTGATAGAGGAAAAGTTTGTGCCTCTGTTAAGAATATCAAGAGAGAAGGATACTACCTTATTACCCACCACATGCCAGAATCTCTTGTAGGACAAAGCAGGAAGCCCATTCCAACCCGGAGCCTTTGTTGTATGCATTTATTTGAGAGCTAGCAAGAAGACTTCTTTTATAGAGAAATCATGATCAAGAATTCCCAATAACTGACCATGGACCCTATTCTCCACAACTGATACAATCTTATCAATACCTTAAGTCTGTCCCGCATCAACCAATCTCATCAACACCACTTTAGCAACATCTTCTTCCTCTCTGCAAGTGATTCCATTGTCATCCCTTATCATGTCAATCCAGTTTCTTTACCTTCTTTGTGAGTTTTTTTTTTGTGAAAAAACTATGCTTTTGTCTCCATGTTTCAACCAAGGAGCTCGACACCTGATGGGATCACGACAAGTGTACCAGATCGTCAAGTAATAAAAACGGTGAGATACCTGATATTGTTATCAGGGATCAATGACCAAATACCAAAATACGATGTTAACTACTATTTAAACTAAAACTTGGATTTAAATGAGTTCCAATAACAATAACAAAATCAAAAGAAATAAAAGAAATGACAATATTTTTGAGTTTTTCTAGTTGGCAATTTATCAAACACTTGGTAGGCGAGATGAAAAATAATCAATTGATGAAAGAGTTGGGATCAAGTTTCATTTGACTTCACTTGTTGCATATCAATTGGAATTAATACAAGCTACTATGCCTATTTTGTTACCGAATTCTCTAAAATACTTAACTCCTAATTCCTTAGGTAGTTAACCCTTTGTTTCTAATTAAAAACCCTAATTCCTTAGGTGATTCTAAGAGATAATAAGAATTACGGTTTAGAATTCAAAGAGGTAACGAGCAAATTAATGACTATTCCTAGCCTAGAGATAAGCAAGGTTCATAATCTTATTACATAATTATACATCAAATTTTCATTCAGCATACAACCCTAAAATCATTCCAAATAGGATCAGTCCTTAGAAAGTATCAAGAGAAGAGATCAAAAACTCAAAATAGAAATAATAACTTATATTAATTGAATTCAATGTAAAAAACAATCAAGATCTGTCAAAATCCACTTAATTCCAACAAGGGAGAGTTTAGCTAGACATAGAAATAAATGTATAAACTAAAACAATAGGGAAAAAGATGCAAAACTCCATGGAAGATTGAAGAAAATCTGAGTTCCCACTCTTCTTCTCTTCAAATCCACCATAGTGCTATCAAAATAAGGCTCTTCTCTGCTCCAAAATGGTTCCCCACGCAGCTCTCCCAAATTTAGGTCAGAAAAGATGAATTTATACTCTGATATGGGCACCTAGACACTGCGTCTGGAGCGCCTAGGCACTGAACATCCAGAGCGTATTTTCATTTTATAGATCTTAGCGCCTAGGCGCTTCGTCATGAGCGTCTGGGCGCTCATCATCCAGGGAATGCTTTCTGATGCCTTCAAGGACGCCTATGTGCTGCTTCTGTAGCGCCTAAGCGCTTAGTATCCAGCAAAATTGGTCTTGATCGTCCTTCAAGGCTTTTAGTCCTCTTTTCTTGAGTGTTTTCCTGCAAAAATACATTTTAAAAGTGAGGATTCTTTTTCCTTTCGATCAATTATCCTCAAGCACAAGCCTAAATCAAACTTTGCAAGATATTTGAGAAACAAATAGTAAAAAGAGTAAATTAGGGGGAATTAATTCAAATTCTCAAGACAAAAATCACATCTTTTGCATGTTCATCGCTCTCCCAAACTTAACCTTTGCCACGTCCTTGGGCAAAGAAACAAAAATCAGTGCTGCAAATCATGAATACAGAGCTCAGATCACTAAAAGAAGTAACCCAAAGGATTACTTTTCTCAAACACCACACTACCAAGAGCAGAGTAGCTTTAAATGCACATAAATTCACATGTGAAAAGATTTAACAAATTTGCTCACTTCACTCAAGTGTTTGGGCTTGAACTTTCACTTCTCCACAACATAAGAACACCTTACCATAGGCTTGATTTCCCTCTACTAATCCATTATCAACATACATGCTTGCCAAGAGTCATGAGGTCTTTTATTCAAGGTTGTAACTGGGCTGAGATGAGGGGTGGATAATAAAGAATGGTCAAGTTAAATCAAATGAGTTACAGACCAACAAAACTTAATTCTTCTAAGAAACACAATGAACAAACACAAACTCCCTGCTCCATCCTTCATACCCCCAAAACCACATTTATTTTGATTCACTTTTTTTCTTTTTCCTTCTTTCTTTCTATTTTCTCTTTTATATATATATATATATATATATATATATATATATATATATATATATATATATAAACATCTCACACTTCTTTCACAATGAACTCTATTAAACCCATCATTTCCCAATGTACACTTTCAACACCCTTTTCAGCACCAAATTAGCAATAGTCTATTAACTCCTTTGGTGGTTAATTCTCATGGTTTTACGCTTAAAGGTTGTATTGAGCTAAACAGAATGAAATTATATTTAGGCTCAAGGGTTTACGCTAGGGAAATTGCATCAGGTAGTCTTTTTGGCCAGAAGGTTATCAAACAAACAATGCCTCAATCATTCCTCATATAAGCATACACGCCAATAAATTTAAAAAGAGAGAAAACAAGTTTTGAAAAATGTTCTTATGAGTGAAATGCACACAATCAAGAAAAATGAGTGGGTGGATGTGTTCCCGCTCATGCATCAAGGCTCAAAACTCACTTTGGGTTCTCACCTACATGTGATTGGCATAAAGAAAGTTACCCAACCCTCGACAAAGTAGTGAAAGAAAACTTACCCAAAGTTATTCTCTCAACAACCTTGCTCCCTTTTCATGATTGGCAACACATAAATAAGGACCAACAAAAACAGGGGTAATTCAAACAAACATTGTTTATGGCATGAAAACAATTTTTTTCTCCCCTAAACTTATTCTCGTCCTTGACCTTAAATACTTGAGAAATGAACCAAAAACAGGAACTATGGCAATGCGAAAAAATTAAGAACAAAACTAATGAAATTAACTCTAGTAATGAAAATGCAAAATAAAAGAAAATGAAAAGAGAAACTCCCATTTGTAGGCCGCTGTGGTGGGGATAAGTACAGGGTACTCAAGCATCACTTCCAGCGCTTGGTTGAAGCTTGGGTGGCATTATCCTCTGGGACCTTGGGCACCTAGGCGCTCCAGATTCAGTGCCTAGACGTTGTACGTATTGCTGCTATTACTAGAAACCTGTCTTTTTTTTTTTGAGTTACTAAAAAAAACACCTCAAACAAGCCCCTATTCAATTGCTTTTCAATCTAAATCAATCCAACAAACAACTACTAATAAAAAGGGACAAGATTAAGAAAATATAATGAAAACAAAGGAAACACCACATCAAACTTGGGTTGCCTCCAAAGAAGCGTTTGTTTAACGTCATTAGCTCAACGTTGCCTCTTCAACTCATCAAGGTGGCTTGAAACAGGAGAAGTAGGATGATACTTTTCTTCTGTCAGATCTTTGCCTCCATACTTGGTCACTGACCTTACAATCTCCTCCAAAGGCATTTGGAACTTGACTTGAATCTGAATGTTCTGAATAAACCTTAGCATTTGAGATTTCACCAGGCCATGGAGGTCTCAATGTTTCAAAAGATGGCAGGTCAGGTTTTAGTTTATCAAAAGATTTTGACCCTTTGTGCAATGAATTATGAGCAATGAGAGGACCTATCTGTAATGAATAAGAGGAAACAAAAGGATCTTTTCCTATCCCGACAATCTCAGAGATAGGAAGACCCTTTTCTTTTTCATCAACAATCTTGGAAGTAGGAAAATTATCATTAATCGATGGTGTAGAGTTCTTACTAACTGACTCTTTTTGAGCTTTACCTTGGATGCAATTGACCGGGACATAGAGATTTGATGTCAGTGTAGATTTATCAAAGACGTTGATGGTCACTTGATGTCCATCCACCCTCAAAATCAATTCACCTCTTGGCACATCAATCAATGCTTCTGAAGTAGCTAAGAATGGTCTTCTAGAATCAAAAGGATATCAGTATCCTCATCCATATCTAAGATCACAAAGTCAACTGAGAAAATAAAATTTTCAACCTTCACTAGCAAATCTTCCACGATACCATACAGATGTCTGATTGATCGATCTACTAATTGAAGGGAGACCATTTTAGGCTTCACTTTTTCAATTCCCAGCTTGCGCAAGATTGACAATGGCATCAAATTAATGCTCGCACCTAAGTTACATAAAGCCTTGTCAATATTTAACTTCCCGATAGTACAAGGGATGCTAAAACTTCTTAGATCCCTTAACTTTGGTGGTAGCTTCCGTTGAATTATGGCGATGCACTCCTCAGTAAGTGCTACAGTCTCATCTTCTTTCAACTTCCTCTTCTTATATAGAAAATCCTTCATGAATCAGGCATAAGAAGGCATTTGCTCCAAGGCTTCTACAAAAGGTATGCTAATTTGGAACTTCTTAAAAATGTTCAAGAATCTCTCAAACTACTTCTCCTTTTCTTGTTTTTTCAGCCTTTGAGGAAATGGAATCTTGAAATATGGATTGGTGGTCAGATCATATTTTTCAACTTGATTCTTCCATTTTTCTATAGCTCTACTGTCTTTTTGAGTTACTTTTTCTTCAACCTTCTTGTCTTGCTTGTCTTCTTGCTCCTCGATCACCTCTTCTTCTCTTACACCGGTATTGCTTCTTTCTACTACCTTCCCACTCCTCAAAGTGATGGCATTGCAGTGTTTTTTCGGATTTGTCACTGTATCACTTGGTAGAGAACCATAAGGTCTTTCCAAAAGTTGTCTTGCTAATTGGCCTACTTGAGATTCCAAATTCTGGATTGATGCCTCTTGATTCCTAAATCCACCTCTTGTCTCATCCATGAAATCGATAGTCTTTTGGACAAAAGAAGAGGTTTGAGAAGCTAGTTTCTCCAAAGTTATTTCCTAAGAAGCCTTCTTCTCAACAGGTGGAGGTTGATATGAAGAACCTTGATGCGAAGAGTATTGAGGAGGATCTTGGTATGAAAATTGTTGTCTTTGTGAAGCTTGGTTGCCTTGATTACCTTGGTTACTCCATGAAAAGTTTAAGTGATTTCTCCACCCCGGATTATAAGTGTTGGAGTAGAGGTTATTTTGTTGCCTTGGAAGATTGTTCATGAAATTAACTTGCTCTTGAGATGAAGATCCAAATATATTTCCTGGACAATCCACACTCTTATGTTCACCTCCACAGAAATCACAAGTCAAATAAGTATTACTCACTGCATTTACACTAAGCGTGTCAACCTTTTTCGTGAGATTCTCAAGTTATTAAGTCAAAATCTTGTTATGAGCCAACAGTGCATTCATTGAATCAAACTCCAAGTATCCTTTCTTTACCACTGTTCTTTCCCCATTTCTTTGGTAATCATTGTTGGCCATCATTTCCAACAATTCCCAAGCTTCTTCCAAAGTTTTATAGTTCAAGGCCCCGCCTGCTGCAGCATCGACCATTGTTCTGGTCTGGGGTAACATGCCATTATAGAAGCTTTGCACTTGGATCCAGAAGTCAAAACAGTGGTGTGGACATTTTCTTAATATTTCATTATATCTCTCCCACGCATCACTAAGAGATTCCCCATCATGCTGCCTGAACGAAGTAATCTCGCTTCTTAATTTTGCAGCCTTAGACAGAGGAAAATATATTGTTAGAAATTTCTGAACTAAGATAGCCCAAGTAGTTATGCTTCCTCTTGCCAATGAGTCCAAGCAACTCTTAGCTCTGTCCTGCACGGAGAAAGGAAACAATCTCAAATGAATGACATCCTCACTCACTCCATTCAATTTCACAGTATTACAAATTTGAAGGAATCCTTGTATATGTGCATGTGGGTCCTCATTATCGAATCCCCCAAACTGATTGTTTTGAATTAAATGGAGTAGAGATGGCTTCAACTCAAAATTATTTGTTTGAACTGGAGGCCTTGTTATGCTTGCTCCACACCAATCCATGATAGGAATTGAGTAATCCATGAGAGTCCTAACAGGTGGATGTGGTGGTGGAGGTTCTACATTTTCTCCATGGTTCGCCATGTCTTCAACAACTACTTGAGTGCCACCCAAATTCCTTCTTCGTTCTCTGGTTTGCTTTCTCAAAGCTCTTGCGGTTCTTTCTATTTTAGAGTAAAAAAGAAGGTTGCCAGGATGAATGATACCTTGCATACAATGGAGACACAACGTCAAAACCAAAGTAACTAAATGGTATAAGTAAAATAAAGAAAGTTTAACACTACAATGAATAAACGAAAAGAAAAATGTTTAAATTAGTAGTTGCCTTCGATATTATCAATATTGGTAAAATCGATTCCTGGCAACGACGCCAAAAACTTGATGGGACTACGACAAGTGTACTGGTTTGTCAAGTAATAAAAACGATGAGATACCGGATATCGTTCTCAGGGATCGATGACCAAATACCAAAATACGAAGTTAACTACTATTTAAACTAAAACTTGGATTTAAGTGAGTTCCAATAACAATAACAAAATCAAAAGAAACAAAAGCAATGACAATATTTTTGCATTTTTCTAGTTGACAATTTATCAAACACTTGGTATGCGAGCTAAAAAACAATCAATTAATAAAAGAGTTGGGATCAAGTTTCATTTGATTTCACTTGTTGCATATCAATTAGAATTAATACAAGCTACTATGCCTATTTTGTTACCAAATTCTCTAAAATACTCAACTCCTAATTCCTTAGGTAGTTAACTCTTTGTTTCCAATTAAAAATCCTAATTCCTTAAGTGATTCTAAAAGATAACAAGCATTAAAATTCAAAGAGGTAACGAGTAAATCAATGACTATTCCTAGCCTAGAGATAAGCAAGGTTCATAATCTCATTGCATAATTATACATCAAATTTTCATTCAACATATAACCATAAAATCATTCCAACGAGGATCAATCCTTAGAAAGCATTAAAAGAAGAGATCAAAAACTCAAAATAGAAATAACAACTTATATTAATTGAATCTAATGTCAAAAACAATCAAGATCCATCAAAATCCACTTAGTCCTAACAAGGGATAGTTTAGCTAGACATAGAAATAAATGTAGAAACTAAAACAATAGGGAAGAAGATGTAAAACTCCATGGAAGATTGAAGAAAATCTGAGTTCCCACTCTTCTTCTCTTCAAATCCACCGTAGAGCTCTCAAAATAGGGCTCTTCTCTACTCCAAAATGGCTCCCCACGCAACTCTCCCAAATTTAGGTCAGAAAAGATGAATTTATACTCTGGTATGGGCGCCTAGGCATTGCGTCTGGAGCGCCTAGGCATTGAACGTCCAGAGCGTATTTTCATTTTATAGATCTTAGCACCTAGGCACTTCGTCATGAGTGCCTGGGCGCTCATCATCCAGGGAATTCTTTCTGATGCCTTCAAGGGCGCCTAGGCGCTGCTTCTGTAGTGCCTAAGCGCTTAGTGTCCAGCAAAATTGCTCTTGATCTTCCTTCAAGGCTTTAAGTCCTCTTTTCTTTAGTGTTTTCCTACAAAAATACATTATAAAAGTGAGGATTCTTCTTCCTTTTGATCAATTATCCTCAATCACGAGCCTAAATCAAACTTTGCAAGATATTTGAGAAACATGCAGTAAAAAGAGTAAATTAGGGATAATTAATTCAGATTCTCAAGACAAAAACCACATCTTTTGCATGCTCATCAAGACCTCTGTTCCCACCAAATTTCCTCATTCGCAAGAAGCATATCCAACTCATTTTCAAGTCTTTTGATCTCATCCAAAACTTCAGCATGTGGGCTTATTGAAGCAAGTTCCTCAAGAATTTAAGAACTTTTTTTATCTATTTCGATAGGTCCGCCACTTGATTATTGCCCGACGAATCAAGTCTTTCCAAACAACAAGTTATCTTGCTCGGAAGATCAGGATTGAAAGTCTGCCACAGTTGCACCACTTTTTCTTCATATTCTTCTTCACCTAACCACACCTTCTCAAACCTTTTGATTCTCATCTTCCTTTTATGTTGCCTTCCTTGTTTGTGGAGTTGGAGCAAGATGGGCACATGATCAAAACAATGGCGCATAAGGTGATGGACTAAAGCTCTAAAAAACAAAGACTTCCAGGATTTTGTTGCTAAGAAATGATCCAACCTGAGGTGAATATTATCGTCGTCAACTTGCTTATTCGACCAAGTGTAACAGTGCCCATTTGAAACCAAGATCCAACAAATTACAAAGATGCAGAGTGTATCTAAATTCATTTACTTGAGAAAAAGTAACTAGGCTGCCACCCAATTTTTCTTCACTGGAAAGCACTTGATTAAAATCTCCAAAACACACCTAAGGGCTCAAGCTCACCTTCTCCATATCCTTTAGAAGCTCCCAAGTTTGGTGCTTTTTAGATTGTTCAGGAAATCCATAAATTCCAGTTGCCCTCTAGATAGGTTGATTCTCATCATTCTTAATTATCATATCAATATGGTTTGGAGACAGAAAAAGAACTTCTATATTCAACTGATTTCATCAAAAGCAGGCAAGGCCCCCTTCCCTATGTTTTCCTTCACTTCTATAATCAACTACCACCACATTAAAAAAAAACTAACAATATTTCTCATTAGATTCACCTCCGACTCCTTTTCCTTGTTTCCATCCCAAAAACAAGGCTGGGGAACTTAGAAATTAAGAGCTTTTTAAGAGCTCTAACTATCCGTGGGTTCCCAAGCTCATGACAGTTCTAACTAAGAAGACTCATGGTGACCTGCAAACTTTTTTTCACCACCCCTCTTCTTCACCTTTGTCTCACCCCTATTCAATTCCATTGGATCAAAATTAGAATTTTTTTGTTTGTATATTATTGGAGCACTTGGATATTTTTCCTTACCATGATCCTTTTCCTTGCTTTTTTCTTGTCTCTTCTAGTGCTTAAGCTGCTTTCCATTCCTCAGCTCACTTTTATTTGTGACATCGTCTAGAGTATCCAATTATCCCGTCTCAACTCTTTCCTTCCGACTAATGGACCCATCATCTTCAATTTCCACAAATTCCTTCACATTGGTGGGCCTAGAGTCAAATATTGTACCACTTAAAGAGAGAGTTGATACCTTATCTTTCCTTGGGTCTAGTATGACTTTTGTTGCTCCACTTCCACCCTTGTTCTATTTTCCTTTTCCATGCATGAAATCTCTATTCCCAGTAACGGTTGCCTATGATCTTTTTCATGGTCGTGGGGAGTTTTCCCTTTCCAGTTTTGCTATTTTTGTCAGTAACTCCTCTGAGTTTATCTTTTTATTTTATTCATCTTTAAAGGGCCTCTAGCAGAATGAGACTCCCCCCAATCTTCAAACCCATCTGTTTAGTACGACAATGAGGTATGAGTCCCCAAAGTTGCACCCAAATAGGAACAATATTGAACGACATCTACGAAATGTCACAATCCCTTATCCATCTTTTCAAGATCAACCATGAGTTACGATGGATCCATGGACTTCCCTTGAGAATCCGTTGAACTTCCTTCTCTTCTGCAAAGAAAAACTAGTATTGTTTCTCTAGAACTTCCTCCTGCATTGAAAACAACCGCTTTGTTGATCATCTTCTCTGATATTATCTTATCTAAAAAGATTTTCTCACACCCACCTAAACCCTCCACTACATCATCCTCATTAAAAACGATCAAGGTTTCCTCTTGACTACCCTCCCTCGATGTTTCACCCTCCTGATCATCAAACTCATCTACGCCTGAAATCATTGTGGAAGATCAACTCTCCCCGTCCAGGTTCACCATTGTAAAGGAGATCAGAGTCACTAGTCCACTGGAAATGGTGAAACACTTCCAGGTCACTACAGGCCTCCACAAAACTGTAGCAGAGGTTTTGGGATACATGAGGAAATCTTTATTTTCTCTTTTTTTCTTTTCAATCCATCCTTTTAGTCTTTTTGTTATTAGGAATTTGGGATGAATTTTCTATTCAAACATTGGTGAGATAGCTAATAAATTATTGACAAGTCCAAATTAAGAAAAAAAATTATATAGACATAATCTTTCACAAGTTGTATATAACTTATTGTTGTAGCTTCAATACCGCTTAAACTTGTTTGTCAAACTTAGACGATGACATGAATTAGTTTATGTGGTATGTGCAATTTGTTAAGAATGGTGTGTGTAACATTACTCAATTGAGACTCACTCTAACCTTTTCTTTTCATTTGGTTTAAATCACTCGCATAAGGTAGACAAAAAGTGTTTCCATTTTCATTATTGTTCTATTGTATGTATTTTTACTCTCTAATATTTTTTAACTAAAAAGATACCAATTCAATTCATTATTGTAACTAATAGTTTTGTCCTTCAGTTTTATCAATAATTACATAATTCAACGGACGAAATACATTGTTCAATTTCATTAATTTTACTAGAAATGCAGGTGGGGTAACAACTAACGGGCAACTTAGCCTATTTCTACCCCTATTGATAGTATAAGATCTGTTAATATAAGGCTTAATACGTAATAGTTTGAGATATCAAAATGTTTAAAATTGTAATAGAAAAGTCTTTATAGCAACGTATACATCAAAACTCAATCAGACTTAATCTCATCCCTCATTAAGTTATTCATCATTTTAATGTATAAGAGAAATTTAATGAATAAGTTTATATAATACAATATTTGCACTAAACAATTGATAAAGTCATAATGTATTATATTAATTTATCCTACCAAGTTTAAAATAATATGTCAAATAGGTCCTTATGTAACGAAGTGAAATTATACATATGTTGGAACATTATATATTGAAGAAAGTCTTTTTTTTTTAATGTTTATAGAGATTAATTTATTATAATAATTGTGTAGTTTAAGTGTAGAGTATAACCGATCATGTCTAAGTTAATGTATAGAATTTACTATGCAAGACGAAGGTATACATCAAGGGAAAGTCTAATTTTACCTCTCTTTTAATTTAGGGTTATGAGTATTTTAATCCTAAAACTTTAAAAATGTGTAACGTAATTTTTTAATGTGTACTTTTGTGTCCTTCCATTTGATTTTCGTCAAATCTAATGGAAATTGTGTAATGTCCACTAAAAAATAATATGCAATAATAATAATGATAATTATAATTTAAAATAGTAATAATAATAATATTAATGAAGAATACTAATAAAAAAATCAAGGATGTACAGGAACAGAAACAACAAAGTGGAATTTAGAAACGATAGAGATAAATTATTATAATAATATTTGAGGACTAAATTAGTTATTGTAGCACTGAATAAAATAAACAGGGAAGCACATTATAGAGGAGAATTTAAAAAGATTTGAATGAAGACTTAACGGGGAAGGAAGTCATCAGCAATTTGATAACTCCATGAAATGTAGTTATTTGTGCCTCGTATCTATGCTTTCATTGATTGCTTAAGTCCTCATTGTATGCATATTTGGAAGGTTTTGTGCTTATATTTGTTATATTTAATTCTGATACATTTCTTATATGATATTGAGCAATTTGTGCTTATTTTGTTATTGATTAATTGGATTTGCAATTGTTAATGATTTTGTGATTTCTCTATTATAGGAAGGGTTCCAAATAAGTTGATATATGGAGCATTTGAGCCAAAACTAGAAGAGAAAACTAAAGAAGCATTCTGGCATATGACGCTGCAATGCAGGCATGTCAATGCCGCGGCGTGGTGAATCCCCTGCATCTAGACAGAGAGCTACGAATTTTGCACGCCGCGACATGGCACATTAATGTCGCAGCGTTAGTGACCTAAATTGAAATGCACTGTAGTGTAGGCTTGTTAATGCCGCGACATGACTCTATTTTCTGGGCCTATAAATACAATTTTAACAGATTTTTCAGAGAGAGCTCCGCAAGAGCCGTTTTGGGTTTAGAAAAGCTGCGACTGGAACTTCATTTCTGGGCAGATTGGAGTCCTAGGGAGCCAATGTTAGAGGCCATCTTCCTTATGGAGGATGATTCAAGCATAGAAGATCACATTCATGAGCTTCTTTCTTTCTCCCTTAGTTTTCTTCTCTTTCCTTATCCTTTGAGCACTGATTTTGTGTATATTTTCGTGTTCAATGATTAGCTGAGTTGTATTTAGGGATTACTTTGAATCTTTGTATGAATATTGATATTTATGTATTACTTTGAGTATATATTGATGTTTGGTTATGTTCAATCACAGGGACGGACCTAGGTATACAAGAGTGGGGACTCATGCCCCCACTAAGTTATAAATTTTTCTTTGATTTTATATATATATTTGTCTTTTTTATTTTTTTTTTATATATATAAAAATAATTTTTTGCTCCCACTATCTAAAATAATATTGATAATATTATTTTTGCCCCCACTACTTAAAGTTTCTGGATCCGTCACTGTTCAATCATATAGATTTTAATGCTCTTGATAGTTTGATCAGTTGTTAAGTGATTTGTTGAAATCTGATGAACTTAGACATAGGAATTTGGATTTGAAATCATATGTATGGTTGATGCATGTTCGATGAGTTCAATTGGCTTAGATAAGTTGATTTGCTAATAGAATAGAAATATGCCTCTTAGCCATGGATAGCGTGCGTTTGAGAATAGATAATTCATTAGTAGATTTCACTATGGTTCTCATGAAAGCATAGTGAGCTAGGTGAAGGAAGCCAGGGTTAACTGACCTAGAAATAGGCTTTTAACTAAAGTAGATTCTCAAGCTAACTTAACTATTCATTAATGTTGCTTATAAGGATTACGTAGCATTAATTGAAGTATGAGGTGAAGAAAGATTTCCTAAATTTTTAAACCATTATCTTTATTTTCATTTATCACTTTTATGTCTTTAGATTAATTTTACTGCATTTTCCCTTATTTTATTCTTTAATAGAATTTAGATAAGCTATTGGTTGATACTTAACATTGGAAGCCAATTATCTTCGTGGGAATGATACCCTGCTTGTTCATTTTACTACTTGTTCGATCCGTGCACTTGCAGCCTTAAAAAGCGACAACAAGTTTTTGGCGCCATTGTCGAGGATGATGGTTTATTTCCATATAGCAATAGCCTTATTCCTTGGCAATTGCCAGGCATGACGGTATATTTATGTATTGCTAATATCAATAATGAGTTTATTTAGTTCTAATTCAAGTTGTATAGTTATTTTTCATTTAAGTTTTCATTCTTTGTATTTTAGGTACAATAAATGGCGGATGAGCATAGTCACTCGAGGGCTTTAAGGGAGTTCGCGACCCCCAAATGGAGACCTCCAATTAGGTGAAAGAAGGCCTACCATCTGATCCATCCATTTTGGGATCAAACCGGCCATACTCCAAGGAGATGTATACTGAAATGCAGTTTGCCTTGTAAACATCCTGTCGGGACTATAACTCAGGCCCTTCTTGGGAGGGAACTCAGGTTTTTATGAGTTTGTTAGTTTATATGCTTTTCTTTAGTATTAAGTCTTATATATGTTAGTATGTTTAATTTTGTAGTTTTGTTCATTTGTATGATTTTCTCTTGTTTTGAGTCTTATATTAGTTAGTGTGTTTGATTGTTGTAGTTTTGTAGTTAGTATGTTTGATTTTATAACTTTAGTTAGTTTTATGTTTTAGTTATTTTTTATGTTATATATATACTTAATACATAGATTTTGTGTTTTAGTATGTTTTTGTTGTATATTCTACAATTTTATATTTTAGACAAGTTTTAGAGGTGTTGAGGACCTCTATAGAGCAAATTATGCAAAAAAATTGAATTTGTTGCAGAATTTTGCAAGCTGAACTCTCATGCCGCAGAGTAAGTTTATTGCACGCCATGGTGTGACAATTATTTTATGTGCATCAAGCCAGAATCCAAAGAGCTCAACGCTGCGGCGTGCGCTTTAAACTTGCGTATTAAAAAAAGAGAGAGATTTGATCTGGGTGCCGCTGAAAGCACCCATTCTGACCAAATGTACCACGACATAGATGTTGTGTGTTGCGGCGTGTCATCCTGTAGTGTGTATAATGTACATAGTTAGTTTATTTTAAGTGCTTTTAAATATTTGTAGTATACTCATCTCTCACATTTCAGTATTGTAATAGGCTCAGCTACCCTACCATGGAGAGTAAGGACACTATTTCACTTCGGTTTGGGGGAGTATTATTACATATTGTTGTTATTATAATGTTGAATTTGTGTAATATGTTTTGATATTTTAATTATGTAGTAATGATAGTCATCATTTTTACATGATTATATGCTAAGTTTGACTATTACTTTCTGAGAAAAATTTTCAACTTTTAATGCATGATTGAATTGATGCTAGTATGGAATTGGTTGTCCAATGACATAAATGATTGCAATTTGATTACTTTTAGCAAAACCATATGTGATCAGAAGCATGTGAAACAATTTTGTCACTTTTTATATATGATTACATCCCACTTAGATGCAAGTGTAACTTTAAAAATGATATGAATGCATATTTAGAGAATTGAATATAACAAATATAAGCACAAAACCTTCAAAATATGCATACAATAAGGACTTAAGCAATCAATGAAAGCATAGATACAGAGCACAAATAACTACATTTCATGAAGTTATCACAATTAAGGGAAGATAATTTCTATTAATGGAGAGAATAACTCTCCTTGTTGTTGTGCGATGGAAACACTTTGAAAATAGGTGTCAATGAGTGAGTGGGAGAGAGTAACCTGCTATAGTAGGTGTCAGGAAGGGGAAGGGACAATGTGACATGCTCTAGCAGGTGTCACATTGCATGTACCAATAGGCTGGTAACTTGCAAGCTTAGGTAAATCATAACATAGTTTCCCCACCTCGTATAATGCTTCCTTTTCCCATTCTTCTCTCCACATGACATCCCTAACCTATGTTTGGATAATAAGTAATGAGGGGAAGGGAAGGATAATGAGGAGAACGAAAATAACTTCCCTTATTTGGTAGTTTTAAAATACATAGGAAGTGGAAGGAACATATAGGGACCCACTTCCCTTTTCTTCTCCTTAAAGATCTAACTTTTTTTCCCCCCAAAATTAAGGTGGAACTATTTCTGTTCTATTCTCTTATTAATCTTCCAAACAAAGAGAAAGGTAATTATCTTCCATTCTTTCCCTTCCTTTTCAAGTCCATCCCTACCTATTCCATTTCGTTCCATTAATGAAAAACATCCAAACACAGTGTGAGAAGAAATCAAAGAGAGAAAACAATGTGAGAAACTAGAAGATCAAAAAGGCACCAAATCCTCTCCTTCAAGTTGCAGCCAAGGCTCTTCGACCTCTCCAACTCGCATTTCAACCACGACGTCAAGGTAAGGAATCAAAACCCTACCTTTTTCTTTGTTTTCTTCATGCTCTAATCTCTGGTTCTCTACTTTAATCATGTTTTCATTTCCTTTTCCTTGCTTTGATATCTTATTTTACTGAGGAACTCAGTTTGAGGGCATGCAAGCCTCAAGTTTTCATTTGAAGAACCAAAAAGGGGTGATATCAAGGAAAGTCGAGGATGGTAACAGATAATCATATATTTTATATATTAATAAACTCTCATTTTTAATCATTTACACACTCTATGTACTTAATTGATTGAGCATGGTCATGTTTTGAAAGTTTGGGTTCAAATTAGGCTTAATTGATCTTTTCTAACATTATTGAGATTTTACACTGTTTCTGCATTTTGGTCATATCTTGAGTTCTAGATATTTAGAAATTATGAATTTTACCTTGTAAGAAAGATTAGAAAAAGCTCACAACTTTAATGAAAAGCTTGAAGTCTCAATCAGATATCTAGTAGAGCTAATTGGGCATGGAAGTCAGAAAATGGGTTCTGTCACTTGAACTCGAGCAATGTGCACTAATCAAGGCATAACTTGGGTTGTAGAAGTTGCATTGAGCTGAAACTAGTAGTATTGGAAAGCTAGGACAAAACCCTTCAAGTGAAGATAGTTAAATTAGTTGGTACAAGCGAAGAGACAAGCATGATAATCATTCACCCACTTATTAATCATCTACTCACTAAATAATCATCCACCCACTCATTAATCATTTACCCACTAAATAATCATCCACTCACTTATTAATCATTCACTCACTCATTAATCATCCACTCACTCATTAAATAACTTCATTGTCATTTTCTACTCATCCACCCATCATTTACCCACTCATTAAATAATTCCATTGTCATTTTCCACTCATCCACCTATTATCTACCTACTCATTAAATAACTTCATTATCATTTTGTAATTCTCAAACTCTACAAAAGGGAGCATTGGTTGATTATCTTAGGCATCTTGGCTTAGAGATCAAGATCATACTATTGTGTTATTTTTTTTCTTTTATTGTAGTTTTCTTTTGTTCTTAATTGAAGTTATGTTCATTTTTTTCTTCTACTCTCTTTCTTTCTTTTTGTTCATGAGTAACTAATCTTCATTTTACTTGAGTGAAATGGTGAAGCTTTTAGTAATAAAATAAGGTTAGATTAATTTCTCTCTTGTACTTAAATGATATATTATCAAGTGATCATTATATGTGTTATATTTTGTTTTCAATCAATTTAGAAACTCTCCTTGTAAAGTGGAGTTCTTGATTCATTGTAGACAAGTGGTTGACACAATGAATGCTTGAACTCATTTACAAATGTTGGTGTTAGTAAATAATTAAAGGAATTATAATACAACTACGTATATAATTCTAAATGGACTTTGAATGTTTTATTTTCTAATTGGAACTTTCGTTGTGTGTGGATTTTAATTGAGTTATAAAAAAATATTATCCTTAATTTATTACCAAAAGTGGATCTCCTAGCCCAAGAAAGTTCTTTTTTTAATTGTGAATAAGTTTTATTATCTTTATTGTTGTGACAAATCCTTTCCTTACCACAAAGAATTTTTTTTCATCAATTCCTTGTGGATCGACCTCGGACTCCCGAGAAATTTATTACTTGAGACAACTTATACTTGGGTTTGCATTTTTTAATTCACATCAAGTTTTTGGCATCGTTGCTAGGGACTTGATTTGAAGTTTTAATTTATTGAGGTTCTCTTTCTTTAAGTAAACTTTACTATCTAGTATATTCTTTCTCTATTCTTTTAATTTTCTAACTTATTAACTTTCTAACTTATTTATGTCATTTGTTTATGCTTTCTAACTTACTAACTTAGTAATTTATTTATTTATGTCATTTATTTATGCTTAATATTTAATGGCTGGTTTATATCGCTGACTTGTACATTATTTTTTTTACTTCAAGTCATTTATTTATGTTTAATTGATATCGTGATTCAAATTCTGGTTATTTGGTTAAAATTAATCTTGGAACTTTATATATTGATTTGTTTGAATCATAATCATACACAATTGACACAATGATTGAAAATAAAAGTATACATGATGAACATGAAAATCAACCATTGCGAACCGTGCGTGAATATTTGTAATCACCTCGAAATTCTAGTCCATCATGTTTTAACTTCCACTCAATGCTAGCAATTTTAGATTTAAGCCATGTATGATTTCTTTACTTCCTAATTTTCATGGTTTAGAATCTGAAAGCCCATATTTACATCTAAAAGAATTTGAGGAAGTATGTATCACTTTCAATGACCAAAATTGTACTGAAGAGATTGTTAAGCTTAAATTGTTTCCTTTTTCTTAAAAAGATAAACCAAAAACTTAGCTTAACGCTTTGAAACCAAGATCAATTGACACATGACAAGAAATGCAAGGTGAGTTTTTAAAGAAATTTTTTCCAACATATAAAACCAATGCTTTGAAAAGACAAATCCAAAATTTTTCCCAAAATTCAAATGAAGCATATTTTCAATGTTAGGAATGTTTTAAAGATTTGTTAAATTCTTGCTCACATCATGGTTTTGAAAAATAGCACATTATAAACTTCTTTTATGAAGGTTTAACACCTGAAACCAAATAATTTATGGAAACAATGTGTAATGACGAGTTTCTTGATAAAGAACCTGAAGAAGCTTTAGACTATTTAAAGCAGTTAGCTAAAAATTCTCAATCTTGGCATGATACTAACCATTCTGAAAATTTAATTAGATCCAACTTTACAAGTGCTAATAAAGGAAAATATCGCCTTAGTCAAGAAGAAGATCTAAATGCAAGGTTTACCAGTTTGGCTAAAAAGATTGAAGCCATAGAATCAGGGAAAGTGAAAGAAATCAAATATGTGCAAAATGAAGAAATTTGTGGCATTTGCGATGAATTAGGACACTCAACACATGAACGTCATAAGATTCCTGTTTTTAAAGAAGTTGTACATGAGCAAGTAAATGCAATGAATAATTTTAAAAGTCATTTACTTTTTCTTTTTTAGATTCATACAATCTGGGATAGAGAAATCACTTGAACTTCAGCTGGAGGAATAACAATCAAGCACAGTTTATGCAACCACCACCTTCTCAGGAACAACAACACTCTCAAAATTCTTAAGGATATGCACCACATGTCCCACCATATAGGAAAAACCTTGAAGGAATACTGGATGCATTTATAGAAAAGCAAGAGGCCATTAATAAACAAATCACTCAAACCATGATTGACATAAAAGAAACTCTTGCTAAATTTGCTTATGCACTCACCATTCACGAGAAAGGAAAATTTCCTTCTAAACCTCAACCAAATCCCAAGGGCCAGTATAGTCTAAATGAGGGTAGTTCAGAAAGTAACAAATAGATCAAGTCAAGTCAGTGATAACTCTTAGGAGTGGAAAGGTTGTTGAAAAATAAATTCCCGAATCTTGTGAGAGAGATGATGAACCAATTCCCCAAGAAAATGAAGAAGTTGACCAAAAGGAGACTAAACTCTCGCTTTCACCCCCATTTCCTTAAGCATTAAACAATTCAAGGAAATTGAACCATAACACTGAAATTTTTAAAATTTTGAAACAAGTGAAGGTCAATATTCCTCTGTTAGATGTTATTAAATAGATTCCTTCTTATACCAAATATTTGAAGGACTTGTGCACTGTTAAAAGGAAACTAAATGTGAAAAAGAAAGCCTTTTTGGCTGAACAGGTAAGCTCCATTCTTCAGAATAATAATGCCTTAAAATATAAAGATCTTGGTTGTCCTATAGTTTCATGCATTATTGGAGAACATAAAATTGAAAAAGCTTTACTTGATCTTGGTGCTAGTGTTAATTTGCTTCCATATTCAGTTTATCAACAACTCAACTTAGGGTGAGTTAAAACCAACTTCTATAACTCTTCTACTTGCTGATAGATCAATTAAAATTCCAAGAGGAATAGTGGAAGATGTGTTGGTACAAGTTAATAAATTCATATATCCTGTGGATTTTATTGTCTTAGATATTGAACCTATGCTTGATACAAGTCCTTGATGAAAAGGAGGAAGTTGAAGGAATTGAGGCCATTGTAGATTATCATCTTCAAACAAGGAGTTCTTCTGACCAATTAGACATTTATTTAATCAATTCATTTGATTCAAACATGCAATTAGATAATGATATTTCTGAAATATGATATTCGCTTGATTGTACACAGATAATGGAGTACAACGAATGGAAGCCAGGATTTGAAGAACTAAAACCAATGAATGATAATACCCATGAAGAAGTACCCACACTAGAACTAAAGTCATTACCTGCTGGGTTGAAGTACACATTTTTAGGAGAAGAGCAAAGCTTTCCAGTGGTAATTTCCTCGTCCCTTATTGGAGAAAAAGAAGGTATGTTTACAGAAGTACTTAAAAGGCATCAAAGTGCAATTAGATGAACATTAAAGGACATAAAAGGTATCAATCTATTAATATGTACACATAGAATACATTTAGAGGATAATACTAAAACATCTCAACAACTTCAAAGAAGATTAAATCCACACATGAAAGAGGTAGTTAGAGCTGAAGTTCTTAAATTACTTGATGTTGAAATTATCTATCCTATCTCTGACGGCCAGTGGGTAAGCCCTACACAAGTTGTGTCTAAGAAATCTAGAATAATAGTGGTTGAAAATGAAAAAGGTGAATTAATACCTACGCGAGTCTCATCTAGTTGGCATATGTGTATTGATTTTAGAAAATTAAATGCTGCTACTAGGAAAGATCATTTTCCCTTACCATTTCTTGATCAAATTCTGGAAAGGGTAGCAGGACATATATACTATTATTTTCTTGATGGTTATTCGGGTTATAATCAAATACTAATTGCATTAGAGGATCAAGAAAAAAATACTTTTACATGCCTCTTTGGTACTTTTGCATATAAAAAAATGTTTTTTGGCCTTTATAATGCTTCAGCAACATTCCAAAGATGCATGCTAAGTAACTTTAGTGACATAATTGAGCATCATTTGGAAGTTTTCATGTATGACCTGACAGTTTTTGGATATTCATTTGAAAATTATCTTGATAATTTGGAAAAAAGTTCTTAAAAGATGCAAAGAAAAAGGATTTGGGCTAAACTGGGAAAAAATTCATTACAAGGTTACCTCAGGAATAATGTTAGGTCATGTGATATCTTCTAAATGAATTGAAGTTGATAAGGCCAAAATTGAATTAATTGCTCATTTATCTTCCCTAAAAATAGTCAGAGAAGTTCGTTCATTTTTAGGATATATAGGATTTTACAGAAGATTCATTAAGGACTTTAGTGCCATATCTAGACCATTATGTAATCTTTTATTAAAAGATGCATCATTTGATTGGACTCAAGAATGTCAAAAATCTTTTGAAAAATTAATTGATCTTCTGACATCTGCTCTTATCATGCAATTCCCTGACTGATCTTTACCTTTTAAGTTAATGTGTGATGCTAGTTATTTTGTTGGTGGCTTTTAGGCCAAAGAAAGGAAGATAAGCTTTATGTGATTTGTTACGCAAGTAGAACTTTAAATAGTACACAAATGAATTACACCACTACTGAAAAGGAACTACTTGCTGTAATATTTGCATTGGACAAATTTTGATCTTATTTAATTGGTTTTTCTATTGCAGTTTTCATTGATCATGTTGCTGTTAGATATTTGATATCTAAGCAGGATACCAAACCAAGATTGATACGGTGGATCTTGTTGCTTTAAGAGTTTAACATCACAATAAAAGATAAGAAAGGAGTCGAAAATGTTGTCACAGATCATTTGTTCAGACTTACAATAGGCTCACATTTTGATAACACACCAATGAATGATTCTTTTCTCGATGAATTTTTATTTTCTGTCAATTCCATGCCTTGGTTTGCTAACATAATCAATTTTCTTGTAACAGGAAAAATGTCGCCTCAATGGATGCACCAAGACAGAAGGAAATTCTTTACAGAGGTGACAAATTTTTATTGGGATCACCCATATTTGTTCAAATATTGTCCTGACCAAATCTTTCGGAGATGTATTCCCCACAGTGAGGTAGGTAGTATCATTAAATTTTGTCACTCAAAAGCATGTGGAGGTCATTTTTCTTCAAAGAAAACAACTATGAAAATCTTGCAGTGTGGATTTTATTGGCTCACTCTATTTAAGGACTGCTATACCTTTTTCAAAAATTATGAAAATTGTTAAAAAATGGACTTTATTTCTAAAAGAAACATGATGCCTCTGAACCATATCCTTGTCATTGAAATTTTGATTGTTGGGGAATTGATTTCATGGGTCCATTTCTTTCCTCATTTGGATTTGGGTATATTTTGGTTGTAGTTGATTATGTCTCAAAATGGATTGAGGCAATTCCATGCTGACATAATGACCAAAAAACTATTATCAAATTTTTAAAAGAAAATATCTTGTGTCGATTTGGAATCCCTTGAGCTATCATCAGTGATGAGGGAACACATTTTTGTAATAAACCATTTAAATCTTTAATGAAGAAATATGACATTACACATAAAATTGTTACCCTTTATCACTCTCAGACAAGTAGACATGTTGAATTGGCAAATAGGGAGATTAAACAAATTTTGAAAAAAAATGGTTAACCCAAATCGTAAAGATTAGTCTTTAACACTAAACGATGCACTGTGGACTTTACTGCTTTCAAAACATCTTTGGGCATGTCACCCTATCGGTTAGTCTATGGAAAACCTTGTTACTTGCTTGTAGAATTGGAACATAAAGCATTTTGGGCCATTAAAGCTTTCAACCTAAACCTTGATGATGCTTGCAAGATACGTAAATTGCAATTAAATGAACTTGAGGAATTGAGAAATGATGCATATGAAAACTCAAAAATTTATAAAGGTAGAACAAAAGCTTTTCATGATAAGTCAATTTTGAGAAAATCTTTTGAAATTGGTCAAAAAGTTCTGCTTTATAATTCTCGTCTGCACCTATTTCTTGACAAATTGAGATCTAGGTGGAGTGATCCTTTTGTTGTCGAACATGTGTATCCTCATAGGGCCATAGATATTGAGAATCCTAGGAATGGTAATATGTTTAAAGTCAATGGACAAAGACTCAAACTATTTCTGGAAAACTAAGTTGATGAGGTAGAATTCATCACTCTTTCTAATCCTTGTTATGAATAGAATTTATTCTAATTTTGTTGCCTTCCTTTTGTAGTTCTTTGTGTTCTCAATTAAGTGGCGGATAACGGTATTTCGTGGCTCTCGAGTCGGTTTGTTTTCAGTTTCTCATAATAACTGAATCCTTCTCCTTTAAAATGGATGACATTCTCTCAAATTTAAGAAAATGTTTTCCTTCTCTTCCTTAAAATGCTCTAACAAAAATCTACAAAGCTAGATATGAAAGATTGAGACTGTTAATTCATAAGGGTATAATGGAAGATGTACGCTGGATAATCGAAGCAAAGGTCCGTCTAGCAGGTGAGTCTTCAATTCCATTTGACTCATACATGTCAGGCCTTGGTAGAAGTTCGTATTCTAAAAAGAGAATAGCAAAAAAGTTACAAGTCTATCACAAATATGCACGATGGAATTGTAACAAGCGATATCGTTCTTTGGGAATGGTTTTCGCAAACCGAAAAGATAAAATATTTTTCATTAAGAATAGACTGAGTAAGGAGTCATTAGATGATATCTTATTGACTCTTGAGACGCATTCTTGTGGATTTGTGCATCGTGAACTTCTTAATTTGTGAAATATCTTCAAAGATAAACAAAAATGTTACAATCTTGGGAATCTGACTCTAAAAGATCATGTTTATCAATTTATAAGAAAATTGGATGAGAAGCTTATCCTCGACTCATAGAAGGTGTTTAAGCCGTTATTAGATGTAAAACCAGAAGAAGATGTGAGTCACAATCACAACAACATGTATATATTATCTTGTTTTTCTTCTTCTTTAAAAAAAAGGGCGATCGAAAGACTACCATGCTCTTAATTGAGTGTGGAGCCCCTGCCAGTGGCAGACTCGTCATTGACTCAGGTGAACCTTCGTACCCCGGTCCGTAAATAAAGTTCGTGTGCCATACTCTATAGAGAGCCACGTGCTACATTTCTAGTTCTTAGAACCACGACTCTGTAGTGCTGATGGATAGATAGAAGCGTCTCGTCTTTACAATGCACATGAAATTGTCACTGAGCCATATACTTACTTTAATTAGTAGGTCTTTATGGCGAGTTTTGATTGACTGCGGTCAGGTACCATTTTCTTAGAATACAAGTCTTTATTTAGGTTTGGAGGAAGATAAAGGGTTGTTATTTCGTAAGCAAGATGGAAAGGGCTCAAAGGTTTTTATGGGCAATTTCGACAATCCTTGTGGAATTCTTATGTTGCACTGGTGACACGCAACTCAAAGACACTACTACACTCATGACGCGCAATATAAAGATACGCTATAAAAACTGTACATAAAGGTATGTCATCATTTGTTATTATATTTCTTTTATCTTTGTATGATTTTGTTGTATTTTGATTTTAGACAGACGATCCTTTGAGCAGGGCCCTTCAAGGGTTTCTAAACTTCTTTACCCTGATAGTTTTCTTGAAGTAAAAAAAAAAACAAAATAAATTAATGTTTCTTAATTTCAAACTTTTCTGACAACAGTTAACCTACCCATATAGGTACTATCATTACTTTTTTCATTCTTTTTCCTATTTAAACACTTCATTTTCTTCACTTTCCTTTAGCTCATAATCATTTAAAAGGAGGATGAGTATATAAATGAGACCTTCTATTCGTGGACTTACAAATATATGTGTTTTTTGTGGGTTAAGTTATGGGAAAGGTTTTGAGTTTGTAAACACAGTAAGCATTATTGGTCGAATACTTGCTGCGAGGAACATTCATGTAGTATATGAGGGAGGTAGCATTGGGTTAATGGGGGTTGTATCACTCTGTGCACATCTAAGAGACAATCAAGTTTTAGGTGTCATTCCTAGACCTTTATCTCAAAAGAACATCACTGGACATACAATTGGGCAGGAACTTAAAGTATCATCTATGCATGAATGAATAAAGACAACGCTTGAAAACTCTGATGTATTCATTACCTTACTAGGTAGTTTTGGTACTTTGGAAGAAGTTTTTCAAATTGTCTGTTGGACCCAACTAAACATCGACCATAAACTCATAGGTTTGTTGAATGTTAATAATTTTTTTTATGATTTGTTATCTTTTCTTGATCATGTTGTGAAACAGAAATTTGTCACACCTTCAGTAAGACTACTTCTTATCTCTGCTTCCACTATTGATGACTTGATTAATAAATTAGAAGCTGTTGTTTATAAACTTGATCCAGCAATAGCTCATATAGATTAGTCGGAAGTAAGCAGTGAGGGAAGCAGCATGAAACGCAAGCCAGATCTGACATTTTATCTATAACTTTCATTTACCTTTGGTTTTATTTATCGTACTTTGTTTTTGTTTAGATTTGTGTCAGATTTCTCTTTTCAGTAATTGCTATAACAGGTAATATCTTTTATCCTTTACTTATCTATATTTTAACATTGCGGACAATGTTGTGATCTAGTTGGGGGGAAGGATAGTTGACATTTAAAAAAAATAGAAAGTATGATATGATTATCAGTAACTTACTAAACTTATTAAAGATGGCAGAGTAAGAAGTAAATTTTACTCTTGAGATGCCTCTAAATTGGGAAAGTATGTTTATTGATATGATTGTTAGAAACCTACAGAAAAACTAATTAGGGATGACATAGTAAGGAGTAATTTTACTCTTAAAGTAAATTACTCCTGAGACGCATCTAGATTGGGGAAGTAACTATTTTGTATTGATTTGTGGAAGTAACAAAGTTTTATCGTTTGATTTCCTTTGAATGATTCAAGTGAATGAACTCTCACATCCTTTAAAGCAATTGAAATTCAGGGATCATAACATGATTGAATAAATTGTCTTCTTTCTTAAATTTCACATGCTTGGTTATGAGTTATGAATGTTGAATTGATAGATTGAGAATGATAGATATATGCCTTGTGAAATTTTGAGCCTATTGATGAATGAATTGAATATCTATACCATTCTCTTCTTTCTTGTGTGATTTTTCACTCATGGAATTGTTACTCTAGAACTTACTTTGATTCTTTTTTAGGCTACATTTTCACTTGCTTACATAAACATGATTGAGGCATTTTGAAATAGCTACTTGGACCAAATAGCCAACCTTGCCTATTTTCCCTTGTGTAACCCTTTTGAATTTATTTGACCATTCCTTATTTTTAGCTCATTATGTGCCTTAAAAAAAATTTTTACCTAACCTTAGGGAATAAGAGGGCATTGCCTTTGTTATTGGATGAGTTCTTGAACAAGTGTGGGAGTGTGTGTGCAAAATATTAAAAAAAAAAGCTAACCACTGCTGCAATAAAAGGATTATCAAAATCTCATGATACACCATGTGACATATTCATACCTAGAATAAGGGTGGATGCTTGGAAACATCATGAAGAGAATGAGAAGGTTCAGGCCTAACAATGAATTCAACCCACCAATTTGGGATTGATCTTCAATAAACATTAGTCAAATATTAGTCATTGTTCTCATGAGATTTAAACTGAATGTTCTCAAACATCTTCTCCACTCTAATTATACCCTAATGTTCTTCTATTCTCTTTAGTATTTTAACTTGTCATATTCATATTACCCCCCTCATTTATTATTGCTCCATTACAACCTTGAATAAAGTCTTGTTGATTTTTGTACGCATGTGTTTTTGAGTAGCGGAGAAGTAGAAGATAAGTAAGGTTATGGTAGTATAATTGTTCATAGGTTGAATAGAGTGAAATACTTGCCTTTTAAACACTCGAGGGATTGAGAGTGAATTCTGTGAGGATCTATCATTTGTGATTCATGCTTTTCAACTGAAGTTTCCTTACTTGTTGATTTAAGATGAGAAGAAATGTTACCTCATGAATGTTTTGATCTCTTGAATTTTTGGTTGCTCTTCTTGTTTATAAACTTTTGCATTCTCGAATATTATTGGAAATTGAGTCTTTTAGTGTTTTTAGCTTTTGTGTCTGTGTCGTTTTTCTTTGTTTCCTAACTTTGGTCTTATGTGTTTTGCCTAAGAGTACAAAAAACTCAGTGTAGGGGAATTTGATAATCATATATTTTATACATTAATAAACCATCATTTTTAATCATTTACACTCTCCATGTACTTAATTGATTGAGCTTAGTCATGTTTTGTAAGTTTGAGTTCAAATTAGCTTAATTGATCTTTTCCAACATTATTGAGATTTTACATTGTTTCTGTATTTCGGCCATATCTTATGTTCTAGATATCTACAAAATAAATGAATTTTACCTTGTAGGAAACTTGAGAGAAAGCTTTACACCTTTGATGAAAAGCTCGAAGTCTCAATCAGACATCTAGTAGAGCTAATTGGGCTTGCAAATCATAAAACAGACTCTGTCACTAGAACCCGAGCAATGTGCATTAATCAGAGCATAACTTGGGTTGTAGGAGTTGCATTGAGCTGAAACTAGTGGCATTGGAAAGCTAAGACAAAACCCTTCAACTATCATGGAGACTACTTTTCCAGAAAATGACATTTTAATGGAGTTATAATCGTGTGAAGATAGTTGAATTAGTTGGTACAAGTGGAGAGACAAGCATGATAATCATCCACCTACTCATTAATCATTTACCCACTAAATAATCATCCACCCACTCATTAATCATCTACCCACTAAATAATCATTCACCTACTTATTAATCATCCACCCACTCATTAATCATCCACTCATTCATTAAATAACTCAATTGTCATTTTCCACTCATCCACTCATCATCTACCGACTCATTAAATAATTTCATTGTCATTTTGTATTCCTCAAGCTCTATAAAAGGGAGCATTGGCTAATCATCTTGGGCTTCTTGGCTTAGAGATCAAGATCATGCTATTGTGTTATTTGTTTATCTTGTTGTAGTTTTCTTTTGTTCTTAATTGAAGTTATGTTCATTTTCTTCTTCTTCTCTCTTTCTTTCTTCTTGTTCATGAGTAACTAATCTTCATTTTGCTTAGGTCAAAGGGTGAAGCTTTTGGTAATAATATAAGGTTAAATTAATTTTTTTCTTATGCTTAAATGATATATTATCAAGTGGTCATTATATGTGTTGTATTTTGTTTCCAATTAATTTAGAAACTCTCCTTGTAAAGTGGAGTTCTTGATTCATTGTAGACAAGTGGTAGGCACAATGAATGCCTGAACTCATTTACAAGTGTTGGTGTTGGTAAATAATTAAAGGAACCATAATGTAACTACGTATATAATTCTAAATGGACTTTTGAATGTTTTATTTTCCAATTGGAACCTCCGTTGTGCGTGGATTTTAATTGAGATATATATAAAAAAAATTGTCCTTAATTTATTACTAAAAGTAAATCTCCTAGCCTAAGCAAATTCTTTTTTAATTGTGAACAAATTTGATTATCTTTATTGTTGTGACAAATCCTTTCATTACCTCAAAGAATTTTTCTTCATCAATTCTCTGTGGATTAACCTCAGACTCCCGAGAAATTTATTACTTGAGACAACCTGCGCTTGAGTTTGCATCTTTTAATTCACATCTGTGACCTTCCGTTGAGGGCTTGACCTTGATCGGTCACCATGGAAAGGAAGCCAATTTTTCTTTGATCTCTGTAAGATTTGTGTGGAGTATTTCTTTCTTTTTTCTTTTTTGTTTTTCTCACCGAAATGAAGGTGCGGTTAAGGGGGTTTTTTTAATCAAGAGTGTAACTCGAAGGGACTCTAGACTTTAATTTTTCTAGTCATGGGACCAGAGTGGTAAGGCTTAATTTGGTTTCAAGTTATGATGTGGTGAAGTGAGAATTTTGCTAAGCCCTTACCTTGGACGAATTTTAGGACTTTAAGAGGACCTTGAAAACTTGCCCTTTTAATCAACTATGGTAAACTTTAAAAACCTGAATGTGCGGGGAACAAAATTTGCATAAGGGATCTTGTGTTTTTTGATTCAAGAATGGACTTTCTTTGCATGTCATTGTATGACTAAAAATCACATGGATTCTTGTTCTATTGGCCAAAAAGGACTTGCTATTATATTATGAAAAAAGTTGAATTTTGTGTTCTTCATCTTTTAATTCCTGTTTAAAGTTTTAATCCTTCATCTATTCTGTTTTGAATGTCTTGTTGATGTCCGTGTGGGCTTTAGAGAAGGAGATGATGAGTTTAATTCCAAAAATTGTTGATCATCAAGGCTTTGTTTTTCTTTAGATGGACCTTATGATAGTCTGAAAGGAAATTTTTTTGTTTTAAGTCCCTTGGTTTACTATAAATTTGAAATGACCATGAACTATATCAACCAAGTTCTATGTTTTCTTATTTGCTGGTGTATGACATTCTTATTTAGCATAAAACTCTATTTTTTCTTAAAGAATACTTGCTGGTCGTTTGAGCAAGTTATGGGTAGAGATGTGGGTTGATTTCACTTGATTTTGATTATCAATGTTGTGATTGTTGATGCCTTAATTATGCATGGCAGATTTGAGACTGTTTTGGGGTTGATTTTATTACTTATCTCTTTAAATTTTGAATGGAAATCTTGTGGTTATGCTTTTGATTTTCTAAGATTTTGCTTAATCTTATAGAGTTTGATATTTTTATTTTTAATTACAGTCCTTATCAAAGTCAGTCCCTTGGTCTTATTTTTAAGATTTAAATTAATTGGTTATTAGATTTTATTATGATAGATTCCAACTTTTTAGATAACCAGCAAAATAACTTACTTTTAATCTTCAATGTAAATAGCTCTCCAAAGGAGCAACCAGAATTTGTTGATTTTGATGAAGTTGTTTTACTTTTGAATACCTATAAAATTGTTATTTACTAAAAGTTTTGATGGTTTTGATATATGGAGGAAAAGATGAGAAAAGAAATGATCCCTATGAGCTAATGAAACATCTTATGGCCATGAGTAGCATAATTGTTTAGGGGACGCCCTAGACTAGATGATATTTTGCAATGTAATCTAGCTCAAAAGTTACAAGTCTTAGGGTTCAATACCCTGAGTAGAAAATTCAAGACTTGGTCTTGGATGAGGAAGAAGGGATAAGCAGTAAATTGTATTATGTTCCTCCATGAGTTTCGAAAAATAACAATAAAGAAAGTGTATTTTTAACTTATAAAATTCTTTTATTCAACCTTAGATTATGGTATGCAAAGAAAATTTAGTGAAGAGGTAGTAAATTGTTTTTCATACTTATACAGTTAAAATATCATTAATTCACAAAATAATTAGTTTATTTTTCTTACAGAGATTTTCATCTCACTCGTATTTGCATGGTATTTCAGTTAGCAAAGATGCCTTACTATGAGACTATACACGTGAGCCTATTCGTCAGAGTTTGGGACCATGGTATGCATCATTACCGCAGTAGAGTCGATCACGGTAGAGATTACTGTTGAGGGCCAGGGAAAGACTTCGGTGTTACCTCAGGGGCCAGCACAAGGACATTAAAGTCCCTATATAACATGTAGCATCTTGTTCTTCCACGTCGTTTTGAAGCATCCTTGTAGGGGATATAATACTAACTTCTTGTAGTGTATTGGGTGTTGTACTACTAAGAAGATGTTAATTAGTAGTTTTAAATATTTTGTATGGTGATGTTGTTGTAAGGCCAAGCTTATAGAGCCTGTGAATGAACAATGATGTTGTAGTGTTAATTATCTATCTTTACTGTTATTAGTTTCACCAATTGTTACAATTAAATAAAATAAATAATAACATAAGAAGTAACCAAAATATAAATTTTTGATCATGAAAATAACTAGTATCACCATATTATAAAATCATATATTTAATAAAGTATAGAAAAAGATAGTAATCAAATTAAGAAAGGATATTTAATAACTATTCATCTTAGATAAAAATCTTGTAACTAGATTATGATTTCTTACATATTAAAAATCAAATAAAAATTTTAGAAAATAAATATAAGATGTTGGATCTAGAATAATACCCAAGGATTGAATAATGAAAGAACGTTATCAAGACGTTTGAAAAATAAAGACTACGAACGTATTAGTTGTAGCATCTAGATAATTCAGAAAACAAATGTTTAAAAATAGTATACCGTGCTAATAAATGTCGTCAAGTTCAGAAATTTTTCAGTAGCGTATTAGAAAATTAGTAGTGCTTTGTTCTAAATACAACAGTACTCCTAGTATTTAGAGCAGGGCGTTATCGCGTGGTATCAGAGAAGTTTATTAGACAATGTGGTTTGGGAACTACTATAATACTCTAAAAAATATTAATAAACATAATTTTTGCAGGAAAAAGAAGATGCCACCTAAGCAGAATGTCCCTAATCCTGAGGATAGAGTAGACATAATGATGCAAGTCCTGACAGAAATAACAACAGCAATGAGAGACCAGACTACTGCAACCAATCAATTCTTATAGCACATGTAGGAAAATAGAGAAGTGAACGAAGGACAAGGTGCTCTGATAGCAAATCTAAACTTTCATGAACTATTAGAGTTCAGAAAAGCGAACCCGCTAGCCTTCAAAGGAACGTAAGACCCTGCAATTGCTAAAGGATGGCTAATGGAGTTAGAGAAAAATTTTACTGCCATGGGTTGTACAGATACCCAGAAGGTAACCTTCGCTACTTACATGTTGACTAGCAAAGAAGAATACTAGTGGAGAGGCGTTCGAAGACTTCTAGAGACTCCAGACAATCCCATTACTTGGGAGGTTTTCCAGATTGCTTTTTAAGACAAGTATTTCCCAGCCAGCGTTAAGAACGAAAAGGAGAATGAGTTTCTGTATCTCCGCTAAGGTAACATGACTGTTGGTCAGTAAATAGCCAAATTTGAAGAATTGGCAAAATTCTCCTCCTATCTTCAGTTCAATCAGAATGAAGCCTAAAAGGCCTCTAAATCTAAGTCTAGACTAAAGCCAGAAATCAAGAAGGAGGTGGGAAAGTTGGAAATAAGGGATTATGCGACACTCGTCAATAAATGCAAAATAGTGGGGAGAGATCTTCTAGGGCTTTTTGACCAAAGTGTCATTTTTGACAAAAAATATTATCAAAATGTCACTTTTCTCAAATTAATTATCGAAATGTCACCGTTTTAACCACGGTGGCATTTTTTATTTTTTGTTGGTCCACGTGGAATACGTTGAGCGCAGTATCCACGTAGGATACACGCCAGCTCTTGGTGTAAGACGCCAAGCGCTTCTACAGATATCTACGTGGAATGCCAAGAGCTCTGGCGTATCCCGTGACGTGGCCTACCAAAGTTTGCTAAGTCGGATGGGTTCTAATAATAATGAATCCTGGTTGGTGACCCAAAATAGGTTAGGAGGCCGAATGGAATTGGCCAAAGTGACCCGAATGTGTTCGGGACCGACCCATGGTGAGATGGGCCGAATGTACCGAATCGGATTCGCCGGGAATGGATTTGCCGGGCGACCCTAATGGATGGGACGACCAATATGCCCCTTTATATTATTTTTAAAATAATATAAATAACAAAATTAGCTTGAGACAAAATAAAAATAAATTTTAAAATTAATTATTAATATTTTATTATTTTAAATATTTTATATTTATTATACATTTTTTTGGTAACCATGTTATATTTTATTATACTTTAATTATTATACTTTAAATCTCTTTATCATATCCTGTTGAGTTCTAACCCACCGTGCCCCTCGGGATAGAATTTGAACTAAATAGACGAGAATAAGATAGGTGATAGGATTGATTTATCCTATCCTGCGATTCACCAAACAACGAGTTTGACATGGATATAAAAATTGATTTGTCCTATCTCTACAAAATTAATTTACTTTAATAGTTTAACCGATTCTATAAAAAAATTGACAGAGTTTCCCCTAAAAATCAGACGTTCCCAAAAATATTTCATCCTGTATAATGAAACATATTTATATATATTCAATTCATATCAAGAAAACACGTATAAGATGCATAAACATAACAGAAAAATCTAGTACATATAAATACAGTAATCCTTAATCAAGTAAATGTAATAAAATGTAGTACATATACATCAATGAGAAGGGTCGAATGTGGGGGTCTGTGATGGGGATCAGAAGAAGGTCCTACCTGTGATGAGTGAGGATATGGTGGGTAACCCGTATACGGTGGATATGGAAATGACGGTGTCAGGGTAAAAGTATAAGGATATGGTGGGTAAGGGTAAGTAGGTGGTGGGTATGATGTAGATGGTGGATAACCTGGATATGGCGGGTACGAGGGAGGTGGTGGTCGAGACGGGCCAATTTGTAAGTATTGATAGAAGTGGGCGGTGGTGGGCCGAGTACTAGGCACAACATGAGAAGAACCAGAGTCATCCGGAAGACGTAGTCGTGATCAGTCTTGGCTAACCCTCTCTTCTACGGCGCGGTCGCCGCTCATCTGACTGCTCGGATGGTCCAGAATCTCATCGTAGGAGGAGCTGGACATAGGTGATCTAATGTGATGCGATCATGTTCCTCACTCGCAGATAAGATGTCCTCCATGGATCTGTTGAAGGCTAGCCATACTAAATCCCGAACTAGGGTTCCTAGCCGACGCATAGACGTTCTCTGCAATGTCAGCCTAAGATACAAATATAACACGTCATTATCAATATAAAATACAAAATGTTCAAAACAAGGGGTAGAAATCTGTGCCATGCCCAGTACTGCAACAGTATGCAAGCACCTCCAATCTCGTGCACACCGTAATCTGTGGCCTTGCACAACTCTCTATACAAATAGGCCAAAACCGCCGATCCCCAACTGTATCTCCCAGCAACGGTAAAGTCCTCCAAGAGAGGAAGGAACATCATGTGCACGTATCTACCAGAATGGTCAGGAAATAGCAATCCCCCGATCAACTGAAGTATGTACGCCCGTGCACACCGCATCACATAATCGTCGCGTCACCGGGGTAAGTCGTGTACGGAATGCGCTCCAGAGCCACGACATATCAACACGTCCACCTAATACGTGTTTGCGATCCCAACAAGGTCTCACATAGCGCATGCAATCTGGATGGGATGTACGACCAGTAACTACATCGCCATCAATGGGAAGTCCCGAGATAATAGCAATATCCTCCAATGTGATGGTGCACTCTCCGGTAGGCATATGAAATGTGTGTGTCTCGGGGCGCCATCTCTCAACTAATGCTGTAATGAGGGAGTGATCAATGGTGCAATACCCCATATGGGCAACCCCCACGAAACCACCAAATTTCAGGTAAAAATCTCGCCGATCCGGGTCCATATGTCTGAATTTATGGGCACGTCTGACACGCAGATGATGATCTGGTCTTTCTTGCCATACATGTTGTGATACATGAAAGTCCTGCATCTCTAGTATTGATAGGTCCTTTGGGCCTAGGCGCAGGTGGAATGCCATGCCTCACGTTGTAATCAAGCAACCGACAAGGACATTAGGTAAGTCTTCAAATAATAGAACATACTATAGAATCGAATATACATATTAAATATGAGTTTATCAAGCATAAATTAATAGACACCAGTAAAAGCACAATAACGTAGATTATCAAATTACACACTGAAAATATTCAATTACACATAAATAGTCATTCATTACAATACAATGCGAATTAAATTATGTCCTAATCAAGTGGATGGCCCTGCTTGGTCATTCCTCAAAGAAGTCGATCCACCACGAAGACAACTACGAGAGTTATGTCCAGATTGACCACATTTTCTACATCTTTGTCCCGGTCCTGGTTCACGCCAATCCATCTCATTTCTAAGTCGAGTTGATTTTGGTCGACCTTTAGATCGAAGCAATTGACGATCAGGTACCAATGTAATCGTCGGAGCTGGTGGCCACCATGGTTCATCCTTAATGATACCCCAGTCCATCTCATACACCTTGTACAAAGAATGCATTTTGTAAATACTGTGCACATATTGAAAAGCGTCAAGTCTCCTGGAAGAACATGCTGTTATTGTTACCAAGTGGCTTCCAGTACTCAAGAGGAGGGGTGAATTGAGTAACAAAAACTTTTGCAAAAGCTTTAAACAAATAAACTTTGCTCAATATAAATATTAAAGAACGTGGAAGAGATGAGAAAAAGGAAGAACAATTAATAAATAAATTGCAGGAATCAATAAATAAAGTTTGCATAAAAATAAAGAGAATAAGAGAAGGAAAACAGCACAAGATTTATCCCGGTTCGACCACCAACCACTTGTGGCCTACGTCCGTCCCCGAAAACACGATTCGAGATTTTTCACTATTCAAGACAAGCTTAAACAACAGTGCTTGCAACCTTTACAATACGGAGCACTTTTCACACACAGGAAACTCTACCCTTGTGCTCAAGCCTCAATCAAACAAAAGGGATACCTCACCCTTATACAATCCTTGGGGATACCTCACCCTCAATATACAGAAACAGATAAAGAGATGAAATGAAACTCTCACTAAGAGTAGATAAATACAAATTGAAGTACTAAAGAAATTTGTTTCTCAAATATCTCAAGAGTTAAACAATTATAAGTTCAAAAAAGAGAGAATAAAGCAGAGCACGTTTTCAAGCAAGCAAAAATTGATCTCAATGTTCAGGGGGTTTTCAGAGAAGTCCCAGGCCTCTATTTATAGAGCTCGTAGAAGAAAATGGTCGTTGGGAGCAATTAATAACGTTTAAAACTTCCTGATTCTCGTATGAAATTTGAAAACTTAACTCTGATTCTCGTGGGGTATTCGAATGCCTGAAGGAGGTATTCGAATACCTCGTCAAAAACTCTTTTAGAAAACTGATTAATTTGGGGTTATTCGAATACTACGGTCAAGGGTATTCGAATACCTCATTAAAACAAGGCATGTTTCGAAAAGTGGTATTCGAATACCATATGGGGTATTCGAATGCCTCATTTAAAAAGGTTCATTTCGAAACTAGGGTATTCGAATACCATGTGGGGTATTCGAATGCCTCTGTTTTAACACAAAGAGAAAATATCGATTCACTGAATCAGTTATTCGAATACCAAATTGAGGTATTCGAATACCTCGATTAAAAATGATTCAAAATCCTTTCCAAAAAGCTTGAAATGCTTGTTTTTAACCTTTAAAACATTTGATCTTTTAAAAACTTCAGTTTAGGTTATCTTTAATCATTTGAGATATTTAATTGACAGCTCCATACATGATAGATCCTAAGTCCTAAAGCTAATCTTTAAACACTTGGACTTGGTCTTCTCATCATTCTCATGTTTGTTATCATCAAAATACATCTTCATTGTTGCGTAGCAAACACAGCTATTGCATGAGCGCAAGGGAAATGCAACGCTTGAAATAGGCCACAGTCACATGTGCCCTGTTGAAGGTTTAGGGAATATTTAACTCCACCCTGCTGTGTTATAGGATTGAATGCCTCTTCGACCAAAAATTTGGTTGATTGTATATCAAATCGACGGACTTGGTGAGAGCTTGCCTTGAGCACGTTTACGTTCCAACTTTTCAAAAAATCATCAGACCAATCTACCCCATCAACAAGTTTTTCGTTTGCATCATCCTTACGATTAACAAAGTACTCTACCAATTTGTAATATGTCATCTGAACAAGTACTGTTATTAGTAGGTTTCTGCCACCTTTCAATACCCCATTCATACACTTAGATAAGTTCGTCGTCATATGACCAAATCTGTGGCCACCATCATATGCTAAACTCCATTGTTCTTTTGGAATCGAATTAATCTAATTTGCCATTTCGGGAGTAGCAGTCAACTTTTCCAACCTAGCCTCAAATTTGAATGCCATTGGTTCATACCCTGATATTAAAATATTGAATGAATTGATGTTAGTAACTAAATTGTAGTTTGATAATTAGTATAGTAAACTAATAAACAATGTCAAATATTTAATTACCCGTGTTAATCAGATATTTCTTTAGGGCCAGGTTGCGAAAGACGCTATTAAAATTACTACCAATATGCCGGATGTAGAAAACATGATGCGCATGCGGTGCTTGCCATCCCAAATGTGGATTCGCCCATCGATTGTATGATGTCTTGATGTCGATCAGATATCAAGCATGAGACTGTTGTTGTGTGACATGTGTTCGAATCAATGCTAAGAAGCAACTCCAAGCATCCTTTGTTTCCCCTTCAACAATGGCAAATGCAATGGGCAGAGGTTTTTTATCGCCATCCTGTGTTGTTGCAATCAATAGTTTATGACGATATTTGCCATACAAATGAGTGCCGTCAATCTGAATAATGGGCTTACAGTATTGGAATCCAACAGCACATGGTTTGAATGTCCAAAACAACCAATAGAATACAAGTTTTGAATGGTCAACTCTATTGGCCTCGACATAATCAACGGTTTGCAACTCCACCACAGTGCCTGGCATGTCTCTTTGCATGACAAGTAACCATCTAGGCAATACCGCATAAGAATTATCCCAGTCTCCAAATACCTTCACAATGGCAATTTGTTTTGCCTTCCAAGCTTTCCGATAGGACACGTCATATCCGAATTGACATCGAACCCTTTCAATAATTAAGCATACAGGTACATCAGGTTTTTGCTTAACCATCTCTAGAATGCAAGAACAGATCATACGAGAGTCTAACTTCTGGTGATCTTGTGAAATGGTCAAGTTGTTGACACAGTTGTGAGGCCCATTATATTTTCGAATTTTCCACAAGTTTGATTTCTTGCTTAGAATGACCCTAACCCTCCAATTACAACCATCAGCAGCTCTGGGACACTTAACAATTAGCCGCTGTGTATCAGAATCCTCAACCTTGTAATTCTGATGTCTAATAATGGAATAATGTTTTAGGGCCAAATTGACAGCTTCTTTAGAGGGAAATTGTAATCCGACATATAATTCTTCATCTGGACTCCAAATACCACGAGAATCTAATTCACGAAGATTATCAGATGTATTCAGCGCATCCCAATTGATTTCAGAAAACTGAGGGCATGGAGGCACATACGTAGATTCAGGAGCAACTACCAATGGAGGGACTAGTTGTTGTATATTTACTTCAGGGTCGGATTCATCTTCTTCTAAGTCGGTGTCTGTATCTTCACCCTCAGGCATCTCCCCTTCATCATCGCTTGTGTCAGATAATGCATCTGCCATAAGCGGGTTATCGGTTTCAAGGTCCAACCTAAATGAGCTCCCTTCAGGCATTGCAGACGTACCAACTTCTTGAGATTGTACTAGGACAGGAGCATGTGTCATGGAGAATTGAGTGTTGATAGGGTACGATGATTCAGTAAGATTAGAAGGACCAGCTTGTAACCCTGTTTCAGAAGGAGCTTCAGCATGCTCATTGTGCTCACTTGTTTCCGTCTCGACATACAACTCCATAGAAGTTAAGTTAGGATGCTGATCAAAGCAATCAATCATGCAAGCAACATCTTCATCATCTTCTAATGGAAGAGCTATCCATCTTAGAACATTACTCCATTGTGGAAATCTGTACACAACACTAGACACAACTTGATTTTCTTGGAGCCTTAATTTTAAATGAATTCTCCTTTTTAAAAGCTCAATAGTCGTATCACGTTGAATCATGATAGACTTGGGACGAGGACCTTTGTACATTAGACCCTTTTCACCTTCATACGTTCTCCCATTGTAGTAAATGAGAACAACAAGGTGTTTGCTCATCTTACACTTCTGAATAACAACAACAACACAAATAATTTAATTTTGTACAAACAAATATTAAAAACCTACTAAATAACAATAAAACATACATCATACATACACAACCAGAACAATAATAAAAGAAATAAACAAATACTAAAAACCTACTAAATAATAATAAAACATATATCATACATACACAATTCAGAACAATAATAAAAGAAACAAACAAATACTAAAAACCTACTAAATAACAATAAAACATATATCATACATACACAATTCAGTAACAATAATAAAAGACATAATAGTAATAATAATAATAATAACAATAATAATAATAATAATAACAATAATAATAATAATAATAATAATAATCAACAATAATAGTAATCAATAATAATAATAATAATCAATTATTCTAACAATTAAACAAATATACATAATACATAAATAATATAGAAATTAAAAAAAATAAACAATAATTCTAACACTAAAACAAAGATACAATACACAATTAATATAAAAACTCAAAAACATAAATAATAATTTTAAAAATCAAACAAATATACAAAATATAATTAATATAATAACACAAAATCATAAATAATAATTCTAATAATTAAAATATTTAATAATATATATAACAATAACAATAATAATCTAACGATAGAAATACTTACGAATATGATTCTCGGACAACTTATAGCCACAGGAGAGTTTTAGAGAGAGTTTAGAGAGAATGAAATCTAGAGAGAAGGTGAAAATTTGATAAATGAAAGAAGTTGCCGAGATAGGGTGAGGGGGGGGGGGGGGGGGTTATAGGGGTTTAAGTGGAATACGCCAGAGCGCTTGGCGTATCCACGTGGAATACGCCAGAGCGCTTGGCGTATCCACGTGGAATACGCCAGAGCGCTTGGCGTATTCCACGTGCCCCAACAAAAAATAAAAAATGTCACCGTGGCCAAAACGGTGACATTTCGATAATTAGTTTGAGAAAAGTGACATTTTGGTAATATTTTTTGCCAAAAATGGCACTTTGGTGAAAAAGCCAATCTTCTAGAATATGAAGCTGAAAAGGGAAGACATTTTAATTTTAAGAGAAAGAGGGAAGACAAAAAAAACGAGGTGGTACTTCTCTCTATAGGCCCAATGCCAAAGGAAAGCAGGTTTAGCCCGGGAATGCACATATAGCATGCCAAAAATGCGAAAAATTCCATGGAGACAAACCCTGTCTAATGGGACAGCAAGTGTGCTTCACTTGCGGAAAATCTGGACATATGGCCAAAGATTGTAGATTTGGTAAGGATGAACGTCCACCAAAGCCACAGGCCACATGAAGGGTCTTTGCACTCAACAGTCAAGAAGCAAAACAATCCCTAAATATGATACAAGGTATGTGCCTTATTAAAGATGCACTCTTAACTGTATTGTTTGACTCTGGTGAATTGCATTCATTCATATCAAGTGACTGTATAAAGGGATTAGAATTATCTATGACTGAATTACCCTATGATTTGTCAGTGACCACCCCTACTGGAGTCAAGTTTTGTCATCTTATATGTGCATGCAACTTCCCGTTCTCATTAAAAATCAGTCTTTTATTGTAAATCTTGTTTGTCTACCTTTACAAGGATTACACGTTATTCTCGGAATAGATTGGTTGTCTCCAACCATGTGGTATTAAACTGTCTGAATAAATATATTTCTTTTCCTCCTCATTCCAAAGATGAAAATTCCCATAGTGTTATTCTCTCTGCTACCCAAATTGACCAATACTCACTTAAGGGGACCCAAAGATCTCCTTCTATCCTTGAAAACTGAGGTCAAAATAAATTTGGAAGATGTCCAAGTGATAAGAGATTACCCTGAGGTTTTTCCCCTAAAAACTCCTAGCCTGCCCTCTGAGAGAGAAATAGAATTCTCCATCGATTTAATGCTAGGAGTAAGTCTTATATTGATTGCACCATATAGGATAACCCCAATAGAACTGAGTGAGCTTAAGAAATAAATAGAGGAATTGTTGGAGAAGCAATTTATAAGCCCTAGTGTGTCACATGGGGAGCTTTAATCCTCATAGTGAAGAAAAAGGATGGTAGTCTTAGACTGTTCATAGACTATAAACAATTGAATAAAGTTACAATTAAGAATAGATATCCACTCCCTAAGATTGCTGACCTATTAGATCAAGTAAGAGGGGCCTCCATTTTTTCAAAAATAGACTTGAGGTTAGGTTACCACCAAATTAAGGTTAAAACCAGAATATGTCCCAAAGACTGTGTTCAGAACTAGATACGGGCATTATGAGTATCTAGTGATGCCCTTTGGTGTCACTAATGCTCCTGCTATCTTTATGGATTATATAAACAGGGTGTTTAGGTCATACCTGGATAAATTTGTTGTGTTATTCATTGATGATATTTTGATTTACTCAAAAACAGAGGAAGAACATGTGATTCATTTGAACATAGTTTTGAGAACTCTAAAAGAAAAACAGTTGTATACAAAATTGGAAAAGTGTGAGTTTTGGATGAGGGAAGTAAAATTCCTAGGTCATGTAGTTAACCAAGAGGGAGTAGTTGTTGATCATTGTAAGGTTGAGGAGATAATGAAGTGGGAGCAACCTAAGACAATAACAAAAAATAAAAAGTTTTCTTGGGTTGGCTGGATATTACTGTAGATTTATAGAAGGATTTTCCTTGATTGCTGAACCTTTGACTAGGTTGATCAGGAAAAGGAACACCTTTTGTGTGGACTGTAGAAGTGAGCCTAGCTTCCAGGAACTTAAGAATATACTTACTACTGCCCCGATTTTAGTGATATCAGACCCTTTAGAAAGTTTTATAGTTTATAGTGATGCCTCTAAAAGGGGTTTATGATGTGTACTCATGCAAGGAGGGAAAGTGGTAGTATACACCTCTAGGCAGCTTAGACCTCATGAAGAGAATTACCCTACTAATAATTTGGAATTAGCAGCAGTGATTTTTGTCTGAAAACTTAGAGACACTATTTGTATGGGTAAAATTAGAGCTGTGCACAAACCATAAGACTTTGAAATACCTTTTTGGCTAAAAAGAGTTGAACATGAGGAAAAAGAGATGGATAGAGTTTCTGAAAGACTATGGACACAGAGATTAAGTACCACCCAGGAAAAGCAGACATGGTAGTTGATGCTTTGAGTAGAAAATCCCTTCATATATCTTACACGATGATCTAGGAAATGAACTTAATAGAAAAATTTAGGAATTTAAATCTTTCAATGACCTTACAACTAGGAAAAATTTGTTTAGGTACTTTACAAGTCATTTGTGATTTGAGGACACAAATTGAGGAAGCTCAAAAGGGAGACAAATTTTTTCTAACCCTTGGTGAGGAAATTCTTAAAGGAAAACAAACAGATTTTCATCTGATAGAAAAAAGGAGTAGTCTTGTATAAGGATAGATTGTGTGTTCCAAATGACTTGAGTTTAAAAAATAAAAGTCTAGAAGAAGCCCATAGGAGTAGGTATACTATCCACCTCGAAATAAATAACATGTATCAGGATCTTAAAAAACAATTTTGGTGGTCCGGGATGAAAGTTGAGATAGCTAAGTATGTCACGCAGTGCATGACTTGCCAAAGAGTTAAAATAGAAAATCAAAGACTTATAGGATTATTGCAACCCTTATAAATCCCATAATGAAAATGAGATAGTATTGCTATGAATTTTGTGGTAGGGTTACCTAGGACTCCTCTGGGACATGATGCCATATGGGTAGTGATAGATAGACTGACCAAATCTGCTCACTTTTTACCCATTAGGATAAATAGTTCACTTGATAAATTGGCCCACTTGTATGTGAGAGAAATTGTGAGGTTACATGGTGTACCAACTACCATAGTTTCAAATAGAGATGTGAGGTTTACCTCTAGGTTCTGGGATTCATTACAAAACACTTTTGGGACTAGTTTGTCCTTTAGTACAGGTTATCACCCACAGACTGATGGCCAAATGATAATCATGTATTTTATACATTAATAAATTCTTATTTTAAATTATTTATACTCTCCATGTACTTAATTAATTGAGCTTGGTCATGTTTTGTAAGTTTGGGTTCAAATTAGGCTTAATTGATCTTTTCCAATATTATTGAGATTTTACATTATTTCTGTATTTCGATCATATCTTGAGTTCTAGATATCTAGAAATTATGAATTTTACCTTGTCGAAAAACTGAGAGAAAGCTCTACAACTTTGATGCAGAGTTAGAAGTCTCAATCAGACATCTAGTGGGGCTAATTGGGCCTGAAAGTCAGAAAACGGGTTCTGTCACTAGAACCCGAGAAATGTCCACTAATCAGGGCATAACTTGGGTTCTAGGAGTTGTATTGAGCTAAAACCGATGGCATTGGAAAGCTAAGACAAAACTCTTCAACTCTCATGAAGACCACTTTTCCAAAAAATGACTTTAAATAGAGTTATAATTATGTGAAGATAGTTGAATTAGTTAGTACAAGTGGAGAGACAAGCATGATAATCATTCACCCACTTATTAATCATCTACCCATTAAATAAACATCTACTTACTCATTAATCATCTACCCACTAAATAATCATTCACTCACTCATTAATCATCCACCCACTCATTAATCATCCACTCACTCATTAAATAACTCCATTGTCATTTTCTACTCATCCACCCATCATCTACCTACTCATTAAATAACTCTGTTGTCATTTTCTACTTATCCACCCATCATCTACCCACTCATTAAATAACTTCATTGTCATTTTGTACTCCTCAAACTCTATAAAAGGGAGCATTGACTGATCTTCTTGGGCATCTTGGCTTAGAGATCAAGATCATGCTATTGTGTTATTTGTTTCTCTTGTTGTAGTTTTCTTTTGTTCTAAATTAAAGTTATGTTCATCTTTTTCTTCTTTTCTCTTTCTTTCTTCTTGCTCATGAGTAACTAATTTTCATTTTACTTGGGTGAAATAGTGAAGTTTTTGGTAATAAATTAAGATTAGATTAATTTCTTTCTTGTACTTTAATGATTTATTATCAAGTAGTCATTATATGTGTTATATTTTGTTTTCAATCAATTTAGAAACCCTCCTTGTAAAGTAGAGATCGTGATTCATTGTAGACAAAAGGTTGGCATAATGAATGCTTGAGCCCATTTACAAGTGTTGATGTTAGTAAATAATTAAAGGAACCATAATATAACTACGTATATAATTCTAAATGGACTTTGAATGTTTTATTTTTCGATTGGAACCTCCATTGTGCGTGGATTTTAATTGAGTTATAAAAAAAATATTGTCCTTAATTTATTACCAAAAGTAAATCTCCTAACCCAAGCAAATTTTTTTTAATTGTGAACAAGTTTTATTATCTTTATTGTTGTGATAAATATTTTCCTTGCCTCAAAGAATTTTTCTTCATCAATTCCCTGTGGATCGACCTCGGACTCCCGAGAAATTTATTACTTGAGACAACCTGCACTTAGATTTGCATCTTTTAATTCGCATCACCAGATAGAAAGAACAATTCAAACCTTAGAGGATATGCTGAGGGCTTGTGTGATAGATTTCAAAGGAAGTTGGGATGCCTACTTACCGTTGGTAGAATTTGCATACAATAAATAGATACCATGCTAGTATTGTGATGGCATCATACGAAGCATTATATGGTAGTAAATGTATATCTCCTTCCTGTTGGCATGAGATTGGAGAAAAGAGTTTAATAGGACCTAAGATTTGGTGCATAGGACCTCAAAACAAATAAAGCTTATTAGGGAAAGGTTGGCACTAACAACTAAGAGCAAACAAAAGAGTTACGTAGATAAAAGGAGAAAATCCCTGGAGTTTCAAGAAAGGGAACAAGTATTCCTTAAAGTAACCCCTACAACTAGTATTGGTAAATCTCTGAAAGCCAAAAAATTGAGTCTTAGATTCATTGGTCCTTATGAATTGATAAGAGAGTTGGTCTTGTAGTCTACCAAATCGCCTTACCTCCCTAATTGTCAAATCTTTATGATGTGTTTCATGTGTCACAACTTCAAAAATATTGTCTTGATCCTTCACACGTCACAGAATCAAAGTCAATGCAATTAAAAGATGATCTGACATACGAGGTACGACCCATACAGATAATATACAGGGACTGTAGGCAGTTTAGAAATAAAAATAGAAATATAGTCAAAGTAGTATGGTAGGGATGCCCCACAGAAGAGGCCACATGGGAAAAGGAAGAAGACATTAAATAAAAGTACCCAACTCTACGTGATACAAGTAACGTAAAATTTTGAGGTCAAATTTTTTTTTTTAAAGGAGGTGGAATGTAATGTCCACCTAGAAATAATACGTGATAATAATAATAATAATAATAATAATAATAATAATAATAATAATAATAATAATAATAATAATAATAATAATAATAATAATAATAATAATAATAATAATAATAATAAATCAAGGATTTATAGTAAAGAAACAAATGAAGTGGAATTTAGAAGCGGTAGTGATAAATTATTATAATAATACTTAAGGACTAAATTAGTTATTGTAGCACTTAATAAAATAAATAGGGAAGCATATAATAAAGATAAAATTTTAGTAGTGGAAGAAGAAAAAAAATCATGATTTAATAGTGAATTTCAAATTTTGGGGAGAGGGGAATTTAAAAAATTTTGAAAGGCGACTTAATGGGGAAGGAAGCCATTAGCAATTAAAGGGAGATAATTTCAATTAATGGAAAGAAGATTTCTCCTTGTTGCTGCAAGTTGGAAACACCTTGAAAATAGGTGTCAATGAGTAAGTGAGAAAGAGCAACCTACTGGAGCAGGTGTCAAGAAGGGGAAAGGGAAGGGGAAGGGACAATATGACTTGCTCTAGCAGGTGTCACACTGCTTGTGCTAATAGGCTGGTAACCCGCAAGCCTAGGTAAATCATAACCTAGTTTCCCTACCTTGTATAATGCTTCCTCTTCCCATTCTTCTCTCCAGAAGATGTCCTTGAGAAGAAATCAAAGAGAGAAAACACTGTGAGAAATTGAAAGACCAAAAAGGCACCAGAATCCTTTCCTTCAAGCTGCGGCAAAGGCTCTTCGACCCCTCCAACTCGCGTTTCAACCACGACCTCAAGGCAAGGAATCGAAACCCTACCTCTTTCTTTGTTTTCTTCATGCCCTAATCTTTGGTTCTCTACTCTAATCATGTTTTTGTTTCCTTTTCCTTGCTTTGATGTATTGTTTTACTGAGGAACTCATTTTGAGGGCATGCAAGCCTCAGGTTTTCGTTTGAAGAACCAAAAAAGGGTGATGATCAAGGAAATCCGAGGATGGTGACCTTGCTTTGAGGGCTTAGCCTTGATCAGTCACCATGGAAAGGAAGCTAATTTTCCTTTGATCTCTGGAAGATTCGTCTAGAGAGAGACATGGAGTGTTTCTTTAAAGCCTTGCATGGTTGCTTTTTTAACTTCTTTATGTTTTTGTTTTCCTCTACTTCTTCCCCTCTTCTTCTCTTTCATTTTTTTTTTGTTTTTCTCACCAAAATGAGGGTTCAATTAAGGGGGGAACTTTAATCAAGACTGTAACTCAAAGGGACTTTGGACTTTAATTTTTCTGGCCATGGGACCAGAGTGGTAAGGCTTGATTCGGTTTCAAGCTATGATGTGGTGAAGACACTATAAGAAATTAATTAATTTCCTACGAAAACATCTGTAGCTAATCATTAGCTAATCAATTTAGCTATGGAATATCTACGGATTGGTTTGTAGACAAATTCTCGTCGCTAATCAGCTACCAACAATTTTCGTAGCTAATTCTTAAATTTTCATGACTAATTTGAAGTTAATCTGTAGCTAATTTTCATTCAAAACTTCTTTCGTTTTCATCGCTAATTAGTTATGAAATATCTGTAGCTAATTTTTAACAATTCATAGCAAGTTTATAGCAAATCCATAGCTAGATCAAAACAAAACACATGGCAGTCCGTAGTTGTTGTACAACAAATCCATAGCTATTGTGTTGCTAAATCACTAGCAATTCCGTAGCTATTAGTGTTGCTAAATCGTAGCTATTTTGAAGCTAACCCATATTAATTTTATAATGATAATTAGTATATTTTAAAATTATACTTGTATAAATATTTAAATTCAAACAGAAAAATCCAACAAATAAGTTGTGCAAAGCAACTAAATATCATAATTGCATTAGTAAGTTGAAAATATGTTCTACAAAGAAAGCATAGATAATCAATAAGTCTAGGTTAATACAATTAGTTCAACACAAGTTCTACAAGAAAGAAAAACATAACTAATCAATTCAAGTTAATGTCATCAGCATCAATAAAGCACATCAAATCAATCCAAGTTAGCCATTGTCATCATCATCAATAAGCACAACTAATCAATCCAAGTTAGCACCATCATCAATTTCATGATCATCCCCAATTGTGTCGCCTTGTGATGGTGCCTGTGGCACACCAACTCCTGCTTGGGAGCCAACAATCCTATATAGGATGAGTTCCAACATAGACACCAACTGCGTTTGGACAAAGGAAGTCATCGCTTCAGTAACAATGTCCTTTATGGCTTCCTGTGTCCAAGCAGTGTTGGAGGAACTAGCAACCTGTGAGGATGAAGCAGAGCTAGATCCATGAATGTCAATATCTAAGTTGTGACTCAGGTCATGGACTCTTCTCTTCTTATTGGGACCTGTCACCTCCAACCACATTCCTGATCAACCATAGGATGCGTTGAAGAGTTTTCTCCATACTTCTCTAACATCGTGGTGTCATAAGAGTCCTGAAACGAAAAATGTAGAAAACTTTCTAAAATAAATCAACAATTTAACTAATATGATTACTTTTAATTTTAAAGACACCCACAATGAAGTTCTTCGAGTGCTGAGTGACATATTCTCCATTTTTTCTCTTATGAACATGATCATACTAATCTCTGAAAGGGATTGGATGCTTCAACTCTGCCTCTTGTAATTAACATCTATTAGAATATACAATACAATGTGAATACAATTGAAACACCTTAGTCAAAAAAGAAATACCTTGGGTTATTTATTCCACTTAATGCTCAAGTAGTAGAAAAACTTCTTTTCCAACTTGAATTTGAAGCAAAGAGTAATGGCATACATGTAAGTAGGTGTGAAATTAAAGCTACGTATTTTACTTCAAAAGCATTGCTAATTCTTGGATTCAATAAAGAACCTTCACATTTTTCATAAATAAAAGGGTTCACTAAGGGTTAGGCATAACATCTTTAGTAATTTGTAAGTAAGGCACCTCCTGCAAGAAACCTTAGTTTCAAACAGGAACTAGTACCAATCAAGAAGTCTTAAAATTCTAAAATCTTTATTACAAGAAACCTTGTGTCTTATTTAAAAAATGAGACCAACATCATGCAATTTAGATTTATACAGCCAAAGTTATTATACAAAACATACAAACTGCCAAAACCTTAACTTGTATTATAATTATATAATAGTATAAGATATAATTATTAGGATATTGGAACAAACATATAAGAAATATAAGCTAAATAAACTAAATTCCCTTGGGACTATTTATAGGAATGAACATAACAAGGGAAAAGTAATAAAGCAAACCTAGAAACCCCAACCAAGAATGTCAATGGCCCAAGTCTCAAAACCTGCTTCATCAAGCAACGGATATGTGTATCTCCATTCTAAACATGAGTTGAATAATAAGACAGAGTGAAATCCATGGGTAACTTGAGCATAAAAATGTATAAACTAATTCTGTCTCTTGCATGTTTTGAGAACCTGTCAAAACCATGTAGAAGGACAACTGGATTTCCCTTGTTCTGCATCAATGGCTTCACACAACTACTCTTGATAGGATTTTCAGAGAAACTAACCTGATAGGGTCATATGGAAATATGGAATAGATCAGTGATTCAATAGATTATAAGCAACAAAAAATGATTATGGAGTGGGTTTACATGTAGCACTCTGGAGTGACCACAATTGCTGCTTAGAGGTACAAAAATGTTTTTCTCAAATATTGAACAATTTTCTCAAGTGAACAAGCTTGAGTAATTTGCTAGACTTTCTGCTACTCAAGACAATTTGGAAGATAAATTATGTTTTGAGCGAACAGAGTATGAAAGAGAGTTCATGAATGTTAGGAAGTGAAAAATCTTTTAAATCGACAGGCTTAGGAAGTAAGGACTAGTTACAAAATCTTAGGCAGCCTAGAGATCCTAGCATGCCAAATAAAGACCTTCTCTAATGAAGCAGTAAAGAAATAATCAAGAGAAACAAAACCATTTTAGTTTTGTTAAGAACTTGGGAGAATAATGTTTATGAACCGACATAAAATATTGTTAAGAAAAACCTTTGCTGCTGTTCAGTTCAAAAGTAGGGTGATTGAACCCCCCCCGGACAAAAAAAATCCCCATAAAAAACTAATAATAATAATAATAAAGGTGTCCTGGGTGTTTGATTGTAATAAATAATAAAAAATAAAAAATCTAATCTCTGGGACTCCAAATCTGATTCCCCCTAAGAACTTCTAGGTTTAATGATTGTTTGACAATAAACAAAAGTCTCAAAGCTGGTAACATTTTCATTATTAGAAAATCTAACATAACACATTGGACAAGCAAATTAGTTTATCTCAAGCATATCAATAATAATAATTTAAACTATGTCTCAACTTTAACTTGAACTTCTAATTTCTGTAATTAGTAGCATATCAAGCATGAAAATATTTTAATGAAAAATGGCAGGATGCATGGTTAAGGTGAGCCAAATTACCATTGAAGTACCTAAATCATTGCAAAGTCGAAAAATAATGGATGGCCTACGCAACAGGTGCAAGGAATCAAGTGCCTCCTTAGTGATGTTGTGATTCAGCAAGAAATAGGTATGGATCAGTATAACTACACCGGATACTGACACCCATGCATTGTTGAGGTATTCCTCAAATTTTGGCAATTGTTTCTTCCGGCACCACTTAGCTTCTTGTAAGAATGCTTTCAACATATCTGACCACTATAATTGAATAAAAAAAAACCCAAAAAACAACAAACTTAGTTTGGCGTTAACATATAATTAATGAAATTGAAATCAATTACTATAATATTTAACTTCATCTAGGTTCTAATTAAAATAGATGTGAGCATGGTGTTAATTTGCACATACTGCCAATTTATAAGAAAATTGGATGGAAAGCTTATCCTCGACTCGTAGAAGACGTTTAAGTTGTTACTGGACGTAAAACTAGAGGAAGATGTGAGCCACAATTACAACAACATGTATACATTATCTTGTTCTTCTTTTTCTTAAAAAAAAATAGAGAAGGGCGATCGAAAGAGTACTATGCTCTTAATTGAGTGTGGAGCTCCTGCCAGTGGCAGACCCGCCATTGACTCGGGTAGACCTTTGCACGCTAGTTCTTAAATAAGGTTCGTATACCATGCTCTATAGAGAATTGCACTCCATAACCCAATGTTCACCATTTAAGCACTGCGAAGTTAATGGACAGGCAGAAGCATCCCACTCTGGTTATTAGTGAGAAGTAACCTGCGGCTGCCAAACCATATGAGACATCTGAGCTTGATCCTCTCTTTTATTAGAAGGGGCTCTCAACGCCATGAGATGGGACGTTCTACATCTTGGACATTGCGGGTTTCAGATTTTAGTATCTTTGTTAATGTTACGAACCCAAGTGTGAGCTCTCAAGGTTCCAGACCCAGGATGAAAATCCACAATGGTTTCTTTCTTTTTTTTCTTTTTCTTTTCTTCGAATAAATGGGCGTCAGTGTCTACTGCACTGGTGACACGCAGTATAAAGATATGCTACCACTGCACTCATGATGCATAGTATAAAAATATTCCATGAAAATTATACATAAAGGTATGTCATCATTTGCTATTATATTTCTTTTATCTTTGTATGATTTTATTGTATTTTTGTTTTGGACAGACGATCCTTTGAGCAGGGTCCATAAGGGGTTTCTAAACTTTTTTACCTTGATGATTTTCTTGAATTTCAAAAAATAAAAAAATAAAAAAAATAAAAAAATATTTCTTAATTTCAAACTTTTCTGACAACAGCCAACCTACCCTTATAGGTGCTATTATTACATTTTCCATTCTTTTTCCTATTTAAACACTCTATTTTCTCCACTTTCCTCCAACTCAGAATCATTCAAATGGTGGGTGAGTATAGAAATGAGACTTTCTATTCGTCAATTTAAAAATATCTGTGTATTGTGTGGGTCTAGGTATGAGAAGGGTTTAGAGTTTGTAAATGCAGCAAGCACTCTTGGTCGAACACTTGCTGCGAGGAATATTCATGTTGTATATGGGGGAGGTTGTTATGGATTAATGTGGGCTGTATCACTCTCTGCATTTCTAGGAGGCAGTCAGATTTTAGATATCATTCCTAGAGCTTTGACTCAAACGAATATCACTGGAAAGACAATTGGAGAGGAACGTCAAGTATCATCTATGCATGAACGAATAATGACAATACTTGAAAACTTTAATGCATTCATTGCCTTACCGGGTGGTTTTGGTACTTTGAAAGAAATTTTTCAAATTGTCTTTTGGGCCCAACTGAAGATACAACATAAACCCATAGGTTTGTTGAATGTTAATATTTTTTTTTCTTGTTTGTTATCTTTTCTTGACCATACTGTGGAACAAAAATTTATCACACCTGTGGCAAGACTACTTCTTATCTCTGCTTCCACTGTTGATGAGTTGATTGATAAATTAGAAGCTTTTGTTTATAAACTTGATCCAGCAATAGCTCAGATAGATTGGTCAGAAGGAAGCAGTGAGGGAAGTAGCATGAAATGCAAGCCAGATCTGACACTTCATCTATAACTTTTCTTTTCTTTTGGTTTTATTTATCGTACTTTGTTTTTGTTTAAATTTATATCAAATTTTTATTTTCAGTAATTGTCGTAATAGGTAATATCTTCTATCATTTACTCATCTATATTTTAACATTGAGGACAATGCTGTGATCTGGTTGGGGGAAAGGATAATTGACCCAAAAAAATGGGAAATATGATATGATTGTCAGGAACTTACTAAACCAATGAAGGATGACAGAGTAAGAAGTAATTTTACTCTTGAGACGTATCTAAATTGGGAAGTATGTTTAGTGATATGATTGTCAGAAACCTACAGCAAAGCCAATTAGGGATGACAGAATAAGGAGTAATTTTACTTTTGAAGTAAATTACTCCTGAGAAGCATCTAGATTGTGGAAGTAACTATTTTGTGATAATTTGTGGAAGTAACAAAGTTTTATCGTTTGATTTCCTTTGAATGATTCAAGTGATAAATTCTCACATCCTTTAAAGCAATTGAAATTCAGGGATCATAGCATGCTTGAATAAATTGTCTTTTATCTTAAATTTCACATGCTTGGTTATGGATGTTGATTTGATAGATTGAGAATGATAGATATATGCCTTATGAGATTTTGAGCCTATGAATGGATTGAATATCTGTACCATTCTCTTCTTTCTTATGTGATTTTTTTCACTCATGGAATTGTTACTCTAGAACTTGCTTTGATTCTTTTTTTAGGCTATATTTCCACATGCATACATAAACATGATTATGTAACCGAGTGACTTCAATACTCAAGAGGGGAGTGAGTTGAGTTTATAAAACAAGTTCTCAATTTTTTCGCAAAACGCTTGAATATTGATTTTCATTGAATCTATTAATTATTAGAAGTGAATGAATGGATAAGATAGATAGATATTGTCACTAATGAACTAACCAAGAAAGAAATAATCAAGTAAGGAAATAAACCAATGCTCAAATATAAAGAGAAGGGTTTAGAGAATCAAACACAATAGTTTATCCTGGTTCGACCACCAATCTACTTGTGACCTACGTCCAGTCCTCAAGCAACCACTCGAGATTTTCCATTATATTTTTAAGCTTCAATAGGTACTTAACAACCTTTACAAACTTAAGCACTCAACACCTTGGGATACCTCACCCTTGTGCTTGAGCCTCTTCAAACAAAGGGATGCCTCACCCTTTACAATTTGGAGGGATACCTCACCTTCTTTCACAAAGCAATCAAGATTGATAGAATGAAACTCTCATAAGAGTAATTGATACAAATTGAAACTCTAGAATGCTCTATAATGATATCTCAAGTGTTTGTAGAAAAATAGAGCAAGATTTGATTTCTAGGATTGATTCTCGTATAAATGTGTTGGATTGATGGTCCAGGTTCAAGGTCAGCCTCTAATAAAGCCCCAACTTCAGTATTTATAAAGAATTTGATCCATGGAGCCATTGGGTGCATTAAAGCCAAGCATTTAATGCACCTAATATAGCCGTTACGCACTGTCAGACCACTAGTAAACGATTACATAATCTCTGTAATCGATTACATGACTGTTTAAACGTGTTCTTGGCTTTCTAGGCAGGATGTAATCGATTATCAGCCTTGTGTAATTGATTATATGGCCTCTGTCAGACTTGTAATCGATTACCACCTCAGTGTACTCGATTACAAGGCTTCTGCCATGCTTGTAATCAATTACCAGCTCTCTGTTTAGCTTGTAATCAATTACAATACATGTGTAAATGATTACCTTGCCCTTTGAACACATTTTTCAAGCCCAATTGAGGATCCATGCCATTTCTAACTTTAAGAAGCTTGGATTGAACAATATTGATATATGTTTTAGCATGATCCAAGATTAAAAACAACACTTTTTAGAATGTGAATTTTGAAAAACATATTGATTAAAAAAAATCTTTGAAAAATCATTTGAGATATCTTGAGAGCATTTAACATTGATGTTCTAAGGCCTATGTCTAAATAAACCTCTTGATTTTTTTCTTTGATCTTGATCTTCTCTTTTGCACTTGATCTTCATCTTTGGTTTTGTTATCATCAAAAACCATTTGACATACTTTAGGACATAAGCATTCACATTCTCTCTCTTTTTGATGATGACAAAATAAACAATGAAAAGATGATGACAAAATAAATATATGATAAAGATATATAACCACTCTCCCCTGTAATGTATGCATAAGATAGGGTTATATATATATTTATATATATATATATATATATATATATATATATATATATATATATATATATATATATATATATATATCATAGAGTTAAGCGCAACTCTCCCCTGTAATGTATGCATAAGATAGGGTTAGTAATGTGTTCATGTAGAAGCTTAAATCAAGCTTTCTCATACTTATGCAATCACTAATCTCTCCCCTGTTCGCATTATCAAAAACACATAAACATTCAGATTTTTAAGAAAAATTCAACAGCATTTCAGTTGTATTTCATGATTTCCCAAAAATTTAAACAATAGCAAACAATCAATACAGCTCAATCAAGTGATGCAAATAGAGTATAACAGTCCAACAATATAACCAATTAGATCAAAATAGCAATATATTCAATAAACATATATGAAACATCAAAATATCAACTGATTTTATAAAGATTAATGGACAAATAGATCCAATGTCCTATATAATCAATCAACGGGGAAAATATCATGACAAAGGTCCAAGGTCACTAGCAGTCACCTCGTTGTCACTATCCTCGTCCGCAGCGATATCTCCAAGGTCGACATCATCGTCACCAGGTTCAAGATCATCCTCAGAACTAAGGAGCTCCTCATCATCAACAAGAACTCTAGCTGGAGTATCAGAGGGATCAACAAAGGACAAAGGAGCAGGAGGGGCAAAGGAGGTGGTAGGTGCAGCAGTTGCTCTCCGTGGTGCATAATCTGCTCTTTCCAAGAAAGAGCGAATGGAAGCAAGCTCCTAATCATAGTGATCCATCCTCAGCTCAAGGTGATCCACCTTCTGCTCAATGAGATCCATTCGGGTTTCCACCGTAATTGCCAAGTTTTGCATTTCCTGAAGCAGGAGATCCAATGTAGCTAGAGCTGGAGCAAGCTGCTGGCCTTCTTCCTCATCATCACTCTCTGGGTCATGAGGAATGTGACCATAGCTACCATGGGTGAGATAGCACCATCTACCATATACCTTGCTCATCTAAAGCTTCTTTAAGGTGTGTAGGTCAATGAACTGTGGACCTTTTGAGCTTGTATCCTTGGATTCTTCAGACAAGGAGATGCGATAATGCTCCAAGATAGCTATCACAAGCATGGAATATAGAAGAGCAGAGTTCTTCTTCTTCTTCTTCTTCTTCTTCTTCACATCCAATATATGTTGAATTATGTAGTTTGCCCAGTTTATTAGCCTGTTTGTGGTCATCGCCCACTAGACAACCACATCATCTCTCAGGACTTGGGAGTAATTACCTCCCCTAGGAATCAAGCCTCTAACAACCAGATAATGCAGCACTCTATTTTCCATTGTGAGACTAATAGCCATTACTATCGTCTTATTCCTCGGAAGATCATAACCAAACCTTATTAAAGAGGTTAGAGCACTTTTGTACTCAAAATTAGCGCCCCCAAGCATTCTCATTTCCATAAAAGCTTGTCCCATTATAGGTGAGCTTGGTTAACCTACATTATTCCTCCCTAGTGATCCTAATTTGAGTTTTCTTGACCTCAAAAATCAGGCAATTATCTTTATACTTCAAATTAGCATAGAAAACTCTAACCAAATTAGGATATATTGCCTTTTGAATGCTGAAGAACCTAAGCAAACCTAGCCTTTCAATTAAACAGAAACACTCCAGGGGTTCACTTGAGCAGAACGATTAAGTGAGATACCTGGGTGAGATGAGTTTCCTTAACTGGAAGTTCTTCCTAAATAACTCAGCCCTCTTGGTGGTGGAGAAGTGTCGTGTGAGGTCCAGCCTTGAGATATTGCGTGGAGGAGCACTGGAGGACTCTCCAATGTTGAGCCTTGTTCTTGGGCATTTGGTTCGTTGAGAAGGTTCTGCCATTGATGAGAATGGGTGAAAAGGGATGAAGGGAAGAGTGTTTGGAGGTGTGTGGTGAAGGAAAGGATGATAAGAGGAGGGTTTTAGGTGGTGTGGCTCGTGGGTGATGAGAGGGAGAAAGATGAAGGGGTGAGTGAATTTCTAGTGATTTTTGGGGGATTTGGATGAGATTTGATGGTTGGGTTTTGTTGGGAGATGAATTTCGAGTGGAAGGGAGGTGAAATGAGGAGATTTGATGGAGTATTGAGTGAGAATAAAGGATTTTAGAGGATGGGTCTTCATGAGTGCAGAGGAGAAGAAGAGATGGTTTCTGAAGAAATGACCTTTCGCGCGTCAGAAAACCTTTTAAGACCCTTGTGTAATCGATTACATTAGTTGTGTAATCAATTACCAGCCTTCTGTTACCCTTGTAATCGATTACAATTTTGGAGTAATCAATTACCATGCTTTTGGGAACCTTGTAATTGATTACAATGTTTGTGTAATCGATTACTTTAGTTTTGGGTTTATTGTAATCGATTACATGTTATGTGTAATCGATTACTTGCTTGACAGAACCTTTGTAATCGATTACAAAGGTCTTGTAATCGATTACCAGCTTACAAAAACTCAGATTTTGCATTCCAAACAGTGAAGGATCAGTTTTAAACCTTTCAAATTAGTTCCAAAACATCTCAAATCAATTCCAAACATCATGCAAGCATATAATCCAATCATATTATGATCTAAAACTAATAATTATGCAAAATTGCTATTTTTACCAAGAATCACACCATTTTGATGGATTGGTGAAGTTTTTGAGCTTCTTGGAGGTCTTTGACATGAGGAAGTACCTGCAAAATAACTAAAGGGGAATTTCTGATGCTCAAGTCAGTATTGGATTCAAATATGATTAAAAATCAAAAGTTATGCAACAAAATGTTATGTTTATGCAGTAAAAATGCATTTTATGTAGCAAATTGAATTCATTAAGCAGTAGAAATGAGATTATGCAGAAAATCAGTTTATGCATGATTGATCCAATATGCCAAGTTCATTTCTTATATAGAAGAATGCTTCTTTTGTAACATCCTAATATCTATACCCTAGTATATCTAACATATACCTGGATAAACAGTATTAGACATGCTACTTCTAACCTAATCATCAACTAATCCCTAACATTTAAACAAATCATTATGGAGAGCCATATCTAAAAGTTATATACAAATATACAACTTTTACATTCTCAAAACAAATATAAATTAATACATAAGCTTTGAATTAAAAAACATAAAACTAAACTCTACTAATTCTTCTGTTATCTTCATCTTTTTACCCTCTAATAAGGTTTTGACCTGCTAACCATGAAACATAACAGGGTGAGAATATAAAATTCTCAGCAAAAACATATATCTCATGGTATTAAAACTAAATATATACAAAGATATATTTCTAAATTAAAACTCGTATATATAACTTAATTATATTTAGGAATTGTATTCCTTCATTTGGCATTAAGCCTACTTATCCATAGCCTAAACTAGGTTATATTCATCCTTCGTCTAGCATAGGATATACTGATCTACAGCCTGACATATGATTTCTTATCCACACCCTAGCGTAGGATATACTGGTCCATAGCCTGGCATAGGAACCTTGGATAACTAATCTTTTCATGAAACACTCTGGTGTCACCACTTTACTAGGCTTGCCCGGTAATGTTCATTACTTGGATAACTAATCTTTTCATGAAACACTCTGGTGTCACCATTTTACTAGGCTTTCCTGGCAATGTTAATTACTTGGATAACTAATCACAACTCCACATTTAGCAAAGTGCATAAGGGAGCCAATTCTTTCTAGGGTTCAACCTTATTGCATAAGGGAACCATTTACTAGGGTTCAACCTTATTACATAAGGGATCCAATTCACTAGAGTTTAACCCATAGGAGAACCGCTAGGTTCAACTCAAAGGGAACTATTAGGTTCAACCCGAAGGGAATCACTCGTGCTAACTAGATCCTATGGCACTCAAATCTTACTAATTAGGTCATATGGTGCTTAATTACTGCCAACTAAAGCCTTATGGAACTCATCTATTATCAACTAGACCTTATGACACTCAACTCTAACTATTAAAAGAGTTACTTGTGTTCATAGGGCTCAAACCATACCCAAAACACCTCAAATCTTGCCTAAAAAGGCTGATTTTCAAGATTGCACCAAACATGCATCATAACTTCAAAAATTCTGAAATTTTATGAGCATATAGCTTTCTCGCATATCTTTCCAATGCCTTGAACTTTGATTCATTTGGCTGAGTGTAGCCAAAGTTATGCGACATTTTGCAGAGGCCAAAACAGAGCATTATCTTATTTACCCATTTCTAACCTAACTTTAAATTGAAACTGGGAACAAACTACATGTGGAAAAATTCTGACATTTTACAAGCAAGAAGCCTTACATGTTATATTTTAAATGGTATTGGTTTCATGTCTATATGACATCGGAGCAAGAAATTATGGAATCTGGTTTACTGGCTGCCATAATGCCTTTTTCTGCAGAATCTAACTTGGATTCAAATAGAAACTGGTATTGATTGGTTTGTTCAAAAATTCTAAAATTTTTATCACGTGAAGTCTTATGTCTTAGCTTTCAAATGACACTAGAATCAAATGATTCTGATATCTATAGCTCAAGTTATGCATCGAACATCACAGGATGTTAGGATGCCATATTCTATTTCTGATTCTTTGAAACAGCAAATGCTACTTAACCAAAAATGCCATGTTCTCATTCTGATACTCAAAACCAAAAATGCTACTTGAACAAGCTCAATAACCGATTATTAACTTATGGTAATCGGTTATATGGTGGTTTCTACAGAAAAACACCATTTTTCACGTTATAACTTCTCTAAAACAACTTCTAGGTGATTCTTATCACCAACCATGATTTCTATCTTAAGCTAACACTCTTATTCAACTCAACTTGATGAGATGAAAGAGTACTTCCTTTAAAAACTTGTATATACAACTCAACTTCAACTATTGAAGGAGTCTCTATGCACTCAAGCTTTATCAAGAGCTCCTAGAACTCCAAATTTTCCTTAAACTATGTTGGTTAGGTTGTTAACCACCATTACATAGCTTTACTAGAGTTATTCTTAACCCAAAGGATATAAAATTCTGATTTTCCATTGTTCATGACCGGTTACCCATATGTGGTAATCGGTTAGAACCCTTCTTTTCTGATTTAGAGGTGTTCCTAACCGATTAGGCTTCTCAACTAATCGGTTAGGCCTTTCTTTAATCTCTTTTTAGATCTCTTCATAATCGGTTAGGTGAATGTCCTAACTGATTATTGGTGAAGTCAGAGACTCACCATTAGCTTTACTAATCGGTTAGACACAATGCCTAACTGTTTAGGATACTCCCTCATGTGATCCCACGTCTTGGCCAACACAAATAACTGGTTAGGAAACTCTCCTAACCAGTTATATGATGCGCACTAAAGGATGCAAACCTAAGTGCAGGTTATCTCAAGTAATAAATTCTTGGGAGTTCGAGATCGATCCACAGGGAATTGATGAAGAAAATTAATTAAGGTAAGAGAAAGATTTGTCACAACACCAAAAGTAATAAAAGTTGTTCACAAATGATAAATGATTTGCTTGGGTTAGGAGATCCACTCTTAGTAATAAATTAGAGGCAATATTATTTCTCTTTATAATTCAATAGAAATCTACACATAAACGAAGTTCCAATAGAAAAATATAACATTCAAAGTTCAATTATATATACAATCATATTATGATTCCTTTAATTATCTACCAACAATTGTAAGTGAGCTCAAGTATTTACTGTGTCAATCCTCTTGTCTACAATAAATCAAAATCTCCACTATACAATGAAGGTTTCTAAATTGATTGGAAACAAAATACAACACATATACTGTCCACTTTATAATATATCATTTAAGTACAAGAAATTGAATAATCTTACCTTATTTTATTACCAAGAGCTTCACTCTTTCACCCAAGTAAAATGAAAATTAAGTTCTCATAATCAAGAAGAAAGAAAGAGAGTAGAAGAGAAAGATGAACATAACTTCAAATTAGAACAAAAGAAAATTACAACAAAGGAAGACAATATACAAGCATGAACATAATTTCTCCTAACTAAGCCTAAAACCAAAGTCCCCTAAATGATTAGCCAATGGAGCCTTTTATAGAGGATTAGAGATACAAAATGACAAAAGGGCTAATTAATGAGTGGGTGAGGAGTAGGTGGATGAGTGAAGAATGCCAAATGGTGAGTTAGTGAGTGAAAAATTATTGAGATTCTTTGTGTCCAAAATCATTTAGTGCTGATCTCATGGATTCCATCAGAATGAAGTAACTTAGTCTTATAAAAGTTGTAGCATTTTGTCTCAGCTTTCTAATGCTACCAAAACCATCCAAAAATTTGTCCTATAACCCAATATATGAAGCAATTACTGCAGACTATTTAAGCCCAATTTCTGCACCTTTGTTTTGACTTTCATACCCAATATCACCTCCAAGATGTCCGATTGAGCTCTTGTGTTCTTCATAAAAGTTGTAGATATGGTTCTTATTCAAGTGACCAAATTTCAGCTTAAGAAAGTTCCTACAGCCCAAGTTATGCTCTGATTACTACACACTATTTAGGTTCTAGTCACAAAATATGTGTTCTGAATTCCAAGCTCATTTAGCTCCAGTAGATGTCCATATTTTACCTGGAGCTCTCATGAAAGTTGTAGAGCTCTCTCTTATCTTTCTTACAAGGTAAGATATATAATTATAAGATATCTAGAACTCAACATATGGCTGAAATATAGAAACAATGTAAGACCAAAATATTGCTGAAAAAATCAATTAAGTTCATTCTTACAAAACATAACCAGACTTAATCAATTAAGTACACAGAGAGTGTAAATAACTAAAAATGAGAGTTTATTAATGTATAAAATATGTGATTATCAAATTCCCTCACACCTAGTTTTTTACACTCCTAGGCAAAACACATAAGACTAAAACTAGGAAAGAAAAATGATATAGACTCAAAAGCTAAAAACTCTAAAAGACTCGATGAAGCAAGAAGAGCAACCAAAAATTCAAGGGATCAAAGCATTAATAAGGTAACATTTCTTCACATCTCAAACCAACAAGAAATGAAACTTCAGTTGAAAAGAATGAATCAAGAATGATAGATCCTCACAGAATTCACTCTCAATCTCTCAAGTATTTAAAAGGTAAGTATTTCACTCTATTCAACTCATGAACAATTGCACTACCATAAGCTTGCTTATCTTCTACTTCTCCGCTACTTAAAACACCTACATACAAAAATCAAGAAGACTTTATTTAAGGTTGTAATAGGGCCATGGTAAAGGAGAGGGGATAATATGGATATGAGAAGATAAATACTAAAGAGAATAAAAGAGCATTATGGTACAATTAGAATAGAGAAGATGTTTGAGAACATTCATCATAAAGGACAATGACCAATATTTGACCAATGTTTTGTTGAAGATCAATCCCAAATTGAAGAATTGAATTCATTGATAGGTCTAAACCTTCTCCTTTTCTTCCTATTGTTTCCAAGCATCCACCTTTATTCTAGACTCTGATAATCCTTTGATTGCAATGGTGGTCAGTTCTTTTTTTTTTTTATCATTTTGCACACACACCCCCACACTTGTTTAAGAACAAGGCTAATGCTCTCTTATTCCCTAAGGTTGGGTAAAAACATTTTTTTTTCTTTTTTTTCTCTTTTTTTTTGAAGGCACGTAATGAGCTAGAAACAAGGAATGATCAAATAAGTTCAAAGGGGTACACAAGGGAAAATATACAAGGATGACTATTTGGTCAAAGTAGCTATTTCAAAATGCCTCAATCATATTTATATATGCATGTGAAAATGTAGCCTAAAAAAGAATCAAAGCAAGTTCTAGATTAACAATTCCATGAGTAAAAATCACACAAGAAAGAAGATAATGATACAAATGTTCAATTCATTCATCAATAGGCTCAAAATCTCATAAGGTATATTTCTATCATTCTCAATCCATCATATCAGCATTCATATCCAAGCTTGTGATTTTTAAGAAAGAAGACAATTTATTCTAAGATTCAAGAATCCATTTGCTACTTCTATACAAAATAATTATTTCCTTAACTAAGATGCATCTCAAGAGTAAACTTACCACAAAAGTAAAATTACTTCTTACTCTGTCATCCTTCATTGGTTTTACTACGAATAAGTTTCTGACAATCATATCACTAAATATACTTCCCAATTTAGATGCGTCTCAGGAGTAAAATTACTCCTTACTCTGCCATCATTCATTGGTTTAGTAAGTCCATGACAATCATATTATACTTCCCAAAAAAAAATTTTTTTTTGGTTAACTATCCTTCCCTCTCAACCAGATCACAACATTGTCCTCAATGTTAAAATATAAATGAGTAAAGGATATAAGATATTACCTGTTGGAGAAATCTGACACAAATTTAAATAGAAACAAAGTATGATAAATAAAATCAAAAGTAAAGGAAAGCTATAAGCGAAGTGTCAAATCTGGCTTTCTTTTCATCCTACTTCCCTCACTGCTTCCTGCTCATTAATCTATCTGAGCTATTGCTGGGTCAGGTTTATGAATAAAAGCTTCTAATTTATCAATCAACTCATCAATAGTGGAAGCAGAGATAAGAAATTGTTTTGCCGAAGGTGTGATAAATTTCTGTTCCACTACATGGTCAAGAAAAAGTAATAAAATATTAAAGAAATTATTGATATTCAACAAACCTATGGGTTTATAGTGGATGTTCAGTTGGGCCCAAGAGACAATTTGAAAAACTTCTTCTAAGGTACCAAAATCATCTGGTAAGGCAATGAATGCATTAGAGTTGTCTAGCATTATCTTCATTCGTTCATACATTGATGATACCTTAAGTTCCTCCCCAATTGTCTTTCCAGTGACGTTCTGTTGAGCTAAAGGTTCAGGAATAACACCTAAAACTTGACTGTCTCCTATATATGCAACAAGTGATACAACTCCCATTAACCCACGACAACCTCCCCCATATACAAGATGAATATTCCTCGCAACAAGTGATTGACTAAGATTAGTTGTTGCGTTTACAAACTCTAAACCCTTCTCATACTTAAACCCACAAAATATACAGATATTTTTACGTCGATGAACAGAAACACCTTTTATTTCTATACTCACCTTTCTCTATGAATGATTCTGAGTTGGAGGAAAGTAGAGAAAATGAAGTGTTTAAAGAAGAAAAAGAATGGAAATGATAATAATAGCACCTATAAGGGTAAGTTGGTTGTTGTCAGAAAAGTTTGAAATTAAGAAACACAGAATTTTTTTTAATTTGTTTTTATTTTTTTTGTTTTTGTTTTTACTTCAAGAAAACCATCAGGGTAAAGAAGTCAAGAAACCCCGAAGGATCACAAATAGCTGGAGAATAAGAACAAATAACTTCATCCATAAGAGTTCGTAATAATACGGTGCGACCCCCGCTCAAAGGATCGTTTGTCCAAAACTAAAATACAGTAAAATCATACAAAGATAAAAGAAATATAATAGCAAATGATGACATTCCTTTATGCATAGTTTTCATGGTGTATCTTTATACTGCGTGTCACCAGTGCAGTAGACACTCACGTCCATTTATTCGAAGAAAAGAGAAAGAAGAAACCATCATGGGTTTTCATCCTGGGTCTGGAACCTGGAGAACTCACACTTAGGCTCGTACAATCAACAAAGATGATAAAATCTAAAACTCGTTATGTCCAAGATCCAGAACGTCCCATCCCAAGGTGCTGAGAGCCCCTTCTAATAAAAGAGAGGATCAAGCTCAGATGCCTCATACACTTTGACAGCGGCGGGTTACTTTTCACTAATAACCAAAGTGGGACGCTTCTGCCTGTCCATCAACTCCACAGTGCTTAGATGGTAAACATTGGGTTATAGAGTGCGACTCTTTACAGAGCATGGCACACGAATTTTTTTTAAGGACCAGCGTGCAAAGGTCCACCCGAGTCAATGACGAGTCAGCCAAAGGCTGGGGCTCCACAACTAATTAAAGTCATGGTACTCCTTCCAGGTCGCCCTTATTCAAACATTTTTTTCTTCTTTTTTTTTAAGAAGAACATGAAGAAGAAGAAGAAGAAGAAGAAGAAGAAGAAGAAGAAGAAGAAGATAATATGTACAGATTGTTGTGGATATGGCTCACATCTGCCTCTGGTTTCACATCTAGTAATGGCTTAAACGCCTTCTATGAGTTAAGGATAAGCTTCCCATCTAATTTTCTTATAAATTGGCAGATAGGGTCTTTTAGAGTCAGATTCCTAAGACTGTAGCATTTTTCTTCATCTTTGAAGAGATTCCACAAATTAAGAAGTTCACGATACACAAATCTATAAGAATGCGTCTCAAGAGTCAATAAGATATCATCTAATGACTCCATCCATTATTAATGAAGAAAATTTTATCTTCTTGTTTGCGGAAACCATCTCCAAAGAACGACATCGCTTGTTACAATTCCATCATGCACATTTGTGATAGACTTATAACCTTTTTGCTCTTCTCATTTTAGAATACGAACTTCTTCCAAGACCTGGCATGTATAAGTCAATTGAAATTGAAGACTCACCTGCTACTCAGACCTTTGCTTCAATTATCCAGCGTACATCTTCTAGCATGCCCTTGTGCATTAATAGTCTCAATTTTTTACATCTGTCTTTGTAGATTTTTGTCAGAGCATTTTGAGGGAGGGAATGAAAATGTTTTCTTAGGTTTGAAAGAATGACATCCATTTTAAAGGAGAATGATTCAATTATTTTGGAAAACTAAAAAATAAACTGACTCGAGAGCCACGGAGTACTGTTATCCGTCACTTAACCGAGAACACAAAGAACTGCAAAAATAAGGCAACAAAATTAGAATAAATTCTATTCATAACAAGGATAAAAAAGAGTGATGAATTCTACCTCATCAACTTGGTTTTCCATAAATAGTTTGAGTATTTGTCCATTGACTTTAAATACATTACCATTCCTAGGATTCTCAATATCTATGGCCCCATGAGGATACACATGTTTGACAACAAAAGGACCACTCCACCTAGATCTCAATTTTCCAAGGAATAGGTGCAGACGAGAATTATAAAGTAGAACTTTTTGACTAATTTCAAAAGATTTTCTCAAAATTGTCTTGTCATGAAAAGCTTTTGTTTTAGCTTTATAAATCTTTGAGTTTTCATATGCATCATTTCTCAATTCCTCCAATTCATTTAATTGTAATTTGCGTATCTTGTAAGCATTATCAAGATTTAGATTGAAAGCTTTAATGACTCAAAATGCTTTATATTCCAATTCTACAGGCAAATAACAAGGTTTTCCATAGACTAACCGATAGGGTGACATGCCCAAGGATGTTTTGAAAGTAGTACGGTAAGCTCAAAGTGCATCGTTTAATCTTAAAGGCCAATCTTTACGATTTGGGTTAATCGTTTTTTTCAAAATTTGTTTAATCTCCCTATTTGTCAATTCAACTTGTCCACTTGTCTGAGGGTGATAAGGGGTGGCAATTTTGTGTGTAATACCATATTTCTTCATTAAATATTCAAATGGTTTATTGCAAAAATGTGTTCTCCCATCACTGATGATAACTCGAGGGATTCCAAATCGACACAAGATATTTTCTTTTAAAAATTTGAGAACAGTTTTATGATCATTATGTCGGCATGGAATCGCCTCAATCCATTTTGAGACATAATCAACTGCAACCAAAATATACACAAATCCAAATGAAGATAGAAATGAGCCTATGAAATCAATTTCCCAATAATAAAAAATTTCAATGATAAGGATGGGGTTCAGAGGCATCATGTTTCTTTTTTAAATTGAGCTCATTTTTTGACAATTTTCACAACTTTTGCAAAAGGTATAACAGTCTATAAATAAAGTAGGCTAATAAAATCCACACTGCAAGATATTTGTAGCAGTTTTCTTTGAATAAAAGTGACCTCCACATGCTTCTGAGTGACAAAATTTAATGACACCACCTACCTCACTATCGGGCACACATCTCCGAATGATTTGGTCAGGATAATATTTGAACAAGTATGAGTCATCCTAATAAAAAATTTTCACCTCTGTCAAAAATTTTATTCTATCTTGGTGCGTCCATTGAGGCGACATCTTTCCTATTACAAGAAAGTTGACTATGTTAGCAAACCAAGGCATGGAATTGACAGAAAATAAAAATTCATCGGGAAAAGAATTATTGATGGGTGTGTTATCAAAAGGTGAGCCTGTTGTAAGTCTGAACAAATGATCAACGCCAATATTTTCGGCTCCTTTCTTATATTTTATTGTGATGTTGAATTCTTGAAGTAATAAGATCTACCGTATCAATCTTGCTTTGGCATCCTTCTTAGACATCAAATATCTAACAGCAGCATGATCGGTGAAAATTATAATAAAAGAACCATTTAAGTAAGATCAAAATTTGTCCAGTGTAAAAATTACAACAAGTAATTCTTTTTCTATAGTGGTGTAATTCATTTGTGCACTATTTAAAGTTCTACTTGCATAACAAATCACATGAGGCTTACCTTCCTTTCTTTGGCCTAAAACAACGCCAACAACAAAATTACTAGCATTACACATTAACTCAAAAGGCAAAGACCAGTCAAGAGATTACACGATAGGAGTAGATGTCAGAAGACCAATTAAATTTTCATAAGATTTTTGATATTCTTGAGTCCAATCAAATGGTGTATCTTTCAACAGAAGATTACATAATGGTCTAGATATGACACTAAAATCCTTAATGAATCTTCTGTAAAATCCTGCATGTCCTAAAAAAAACGAACTTCTCTGACTGTTTTTGGGGAAGGTAAATGGGCAGTTAATTCAACTTTAGCCTTATCAACTTCAATTCCTTTAGAAAATATCACATAACCTAACACTATTCCTGAGGTAACCATGTAATGACATTTTTTTTCAATTTAACACAAATCTTTTTTCTTCGCATTTTTTAAGAACTTTTTCCAAATTATCAAGACAATTTTCAAAAGAATTTTCAAAAATTGTCAGATCATCCATGAAAACCTCTAAATAATGCTCAATCATGTCACTAAAAATGCTTAACATGCATCTTTGAAATGTTGCTGGAGCATTACAAAGGCCAAAAGGCATCTTTCTATATGCAAAAATACCATAGGGACATGTAAAAGTAGTCTTTTCTTGATCTTCCAATGCAATTAGTATTTGATTATAACTCGAAAAACCATCAAGAAAACAGTAGTATGGATGTCCTGCTACCATTTTCAGAATTTGATTAAGAAATGGCAAAGGAAAATGATCTTTCCTAGTAGCAGCATTTATTTTTCTAAAATCAATACACATACGCTAACTAGATAAGACTCGCGTAGGTATTAATTCACCTTTATCATTTTCAACCACTGTTATTTCAAATTTCTTAGGCACAACTTGTGTAGGGCTTACCTATTGGCTATCAGAGATAGGATCGATAATTCCAATATCAAGCAATTTAAGGACTTCAGCTCTAACTACCTCTTTCATGTGTGAATTTAATCTTCTTTGAGGTTGTTGAGAAGTTTTAGCATTATCCTCTACATGTATTCTATGTGTACAAATTAATGGATTAATGCCTTTTATGTCCTTTAATGTCCATCCAATTGCACTTTTATGCCTTTTAAGTACTTCTGTTAACATATCTTCTTGTTCTTCAGTAAGAGACGAGGAAATTACCACTTGAAAGCTTTGCTCTTCTCCCAATAATATGCACTTCAACCCAGTAGGTAATGGCTTTAGTTCTGGTGTGGGTACTTCTTCATAGGCATTATTATTCAAGGGTTTTAGCTCTTCAAATCTTGGCTTCCATCCCTTGTACTCCATTACATGTGTACAATCAAGCAAAGAGCATATTTCAGAGATATCATCTTCTAATTGCATGCTTGAATCAAATGAATTAACTAAACAAATTTCTAATGGGTCAAAAGAACTTCTTGTTTGAAGACGATCATCTATAATGGCTTCAATTCCTTCAACTTCCTCCTTTTCATCAAGAACTTCCTGTGGTTGCTTGCACATGTTAAAAACATTGAGCTCCAGTGTCATGTTTCCAAATGTTAGCTTCACCACTCCATTTTTGCAATTTATCAAAGCATTAGATGTTGATGGATGACCTAAAATAATAAGAATTGACTAGTAACTATCAACCATAGGTTCAATATCCAAGACAATAAAATCCATAGGATATATGAATTTATCAACTTGTTCCAACATATCTTCCACTATTCCTTTTGGAATTTTAATTGATCTATCGGCAAGTAGAAGAGTTACAGAAGTTAGTTTTAACTCACCCAAGTTGAGTTGCTGATAAACTGAATATGGAAGCAAATTAACACTAGCACCAAGATCAAGTAAAGCTTTTTTTAATTTTATGTTCTCCAATAATGCATGAAACTGTAGGACAACTAGGGTCTTTATATTTCAACGCATTATTATTATGAAGAATGGAGGTTACCTGTTCAGCCAAAAATGCTTTCTTTTTCACATTTAGTTTCCTTTTAACAGTGCATAAGTCCTTCAAATATTTAGCATAAGAAGGAATCTGTTTGATAGCATCTAACAGAGGAATATTGACCTTCACTTGTTTCAAAACTTCAAAAATTTCAGTGTTATAGTTCAATTTCTTTGAATTGTTTAATGCTTGAGGAAATGGGGGTGCAAATGAGAGTTTAGTCTCTTTTTGGTCAACTTCTTCATTTTCTTGGGGTATTGGTTCATCTTTTTCTCACAAGGTTCGGGAATTTGTTTTTCAACAACCTTTCCACTCCTAAGAGTTATCACTGACTTGACTTAGTCCATTTGTTGGTTTTCTAAACTCCCTTCATTTAGATTATATTGACCCTTGGGATTTGGTTGAGGTTAAGAAGAAAATTTTCTTTTCTCGTGAATGGTGAGTGCAGAAGAAAGTTTAGCAAGAGTTTCTTTTATGTCACTCATGGTTTGATTATTTTGTTTATTAACGGCCTCTTGCTTTTCTATGAATGGATGCAGTGTTTCTTCAAGGTTTTTCTTATATGGTGGGACATAAGGTACATATACTTGAGAATTTTGAGAGTCCTATTGCGCTTGAGGAGGTGGTGGTTGCATGAATTGTGACTGATTATTATTCCTCCAGTTGAAGTTCAGGTGATTCCTCCATCCTGGATTGTATGTATCTGAAAAAGAAGAAGTAAATGGCTTTTTAAAATTATTCATTGCATTTACTTGTTCATGTACAACTTTTTTAAAAGCAGGAATATTAGGACATTCATATGTTGAGTGTCTTAAGTCATCACAAATGTCACAAATTTTTTCACTTTGCACAGATTTGATTTCTTTTGCTTTTCTTAATTCCATGACTTCAACCTTTCTAGCCAAACTGGCAAACCTAGCATTGAGATCTTCCTCTTAACTAAGGTGATATTTTCCTTTATTAGCACTTGCAAGGTTAGATCTAATTGAATTTTCAGAAGGGTTTGTACTATGCCAAGATTGAGAATTTTCAGCCAACTGGTTTAAATAGTCTAAAGCTTCATTAGGTTCTTTATCAAAAAACTTATCATTGCACATTATTTCCACAAATTATTTAGTTTCAGTGTTAAACTTTCATAAAAGAAGTTTATAGTACGCCATTTTTCAAAACCATCATGTGGGCAAGAATTTAACATATCTTTAAACCATTCCCAATATTGAAAATATGCTTCATTTGAATTTTGAAAAAAAATTTGGATTTGTCTTTTCATAACATTAGTTTTATGTGTTGGAAAAAACTTCTTTAAGAACTCACCTTGCATTTCTTGCCTTGTGCCAATTAATCTTGGTTTCAAAGTGTTAAGTCAAGATTTTGCTTTATCTTTTAAAGAAAAAAGAAACAATTTAAGCTTAACAATCTCTTCAGTGCAATTTTGGTCATTGAAAGCAATCCATATTTCCTCAAATTCTTTCAGATGTAATTATGGGCTTTTAGACTCTACACCATGAAAATTAGGAAGTAAAGAAATCATACTTGGCTTGAACCTAAAATTGTTGGCATTGAGTGGAAAAATAAAACATGATGGACTAAAATTTCGAGGTAGTTGCAAATATTCATACATGATTCACAACGGTTGATTTTCATGTTCATCATGTACACTTTGTACACTTTCATTTTCAGTCATTGTGTCAATTGTGTGTGATTGTGATTCAAACAAATCAATATATAAAGTATTAGGATTAATTTTAACTAAACGACCAGAATTTAAATCACAATACCAATTAAGCATAAATAAATGACTTAAAATAGAAAAAATAATGTACAAGTAGGCAATTTACACCAGCCATTAAATATTAACAAGGATGTGGTATAAACCAACCACACAATAAATATTAATAAGTAAAAAATTAAATAACTGATAAAGTAAAAAGTTAGATAACTGATAAATTAAAAAGTTAGATAATTAGTAAGTTAGAAAGTGCCGAAAGTAAAATACAGAAAATAAAGTGCAGAAAGTAAATTGCAGAAAATAAATTTAAAATATGAACCGGAGAGAAGCAGAGCCCCACCAGAGCCAAGTAAAAGAGAAAAGAAGAAGAAAGATTATTTGTTATGTTAGAAAGCAATAATAAATAACATAAATTAAAAAGTTAGAGAGCGAGAAAATAAATGACGTAAATTAAAAGTTAGAGAGTAGAAAAAAATGAAATAAATATAAAAGTTAGTATGTTAGCAAGTTTAGGTTAGTAAGTTAGATAGTTAGAGAGTTAGAGAGTTAGTAAAGAAACTAAAGGATCGGCAAGTCGATCTTTTGCTCCGGTGAGGGAGAAGAGAGAATAGATTTTATTAAAGAAAAAGAACCTCAATAAATTAAAACTTCAAATCAAGTCCCCGGCAATGGTGCCAAAAACTTGATGAGGACTAAAAGATGCAAACCCAAGTGCATATTGTCTCAAGTAATAAATTCTTGGGAGTTCGAGGTCGATCCACAGGGAATTGATGAAGAAAATTAATTGAGGTAAGAGAAAGATTTGTCACAACACCAAAAGTAATAAAAGTTGTTCACAAATGATAAATGATTTGCTTGGGTCAGGAGATCCACTCTTGGTAATAAATTAGAGGCAAGGTTATTTCTCTTTATAACTCAATTGAAATCTACACATAAAGGAAAATCCAATCAAAAAATATAATATTCAAAGTTCAATTATATATGCAATCATATTATGATTCCTTCAATTATCTACCAACAATTGTAAGTGAGCTCAAGCATTCATTGTGCCAATCCTCTTGTCTACAATAGATCAAGATCTCCACTATACTATGAAGGTTTCTAAATTGATTAGAAATAAAATACAACACATATAATGTCCACTTTATAATATATCATTTAAGCACAAGAAATATAATAATCTTACCTTATTTCATTACTAAGAGCTTCACTCTTTCACCCAAGTAAAATGAAAATTAAGTACTCATAATCAAGAAGAAAGAAAGAGAGTAGAAGAGAAAGATGAATATAACTTCAAATTAGAACAAAAGAAAATTACAACAAAGGAAGACAATATACAAGCATGAACATAATTTCTCCTAACCAAGCCTAAAACCAAATTCCCCTAAAGGATCAGCCAATGGAGCCTTTTATAGAGGATTAGAGATATAAAATGACAAGGGGCCTAATTAATGAGTAGGTGAGGAGTAGGTGGATGAGTAGAAAATTATTGAGATTCTTTGTCTCCGAAATCATTTAGTGTTGATCTCATGGATGCCATCAGAATGAAGCAACGTGGTCTCAACTTTCCAATTCCACCAAAATCATCCAAAAATTCATCCTACAGCCCAAGATATGACCCAATTACTGCAGACTATTCAAGCCCAGTTTCAGCACCTTTGTTTTGACTTCCAGACCCAATATCACCTCTACGTTGTCTGATTGAGCTCTTGTGTTCTTCATGAAAGTTGTAGATATAGGTCTTATCTTTCAAGTATCCAAATTTCAGCTTAAGAAAGTTCTTGCAGCTCGAGTTATGCTCTAATTAATACATACTATTCAGGTTATAGTCACAAAACTCGTGTTCTGACTTCAAAGGCCCTTTAGCTCCACTAGATGTCCATATTTTACCTGGAGCTCTCATAAAAGTTGTAGAGCTCTCTCTTATCTTTCCTACAAGGTAATATATATAATTATAAGATATCTAGAACTCAAGATATAACCAAAATACAAAAATAGTGTAAGGCCAAAATAGTGCTAAAAAAATGAATTAAGTCCAATTTGAGTCCAAACTTACAAAACATAATCAGGCTTAATCAATTAAGTACATGAAGAGTGTAAATGACTAAAAATAAGAGTTTATTAATATGTAAAATATGTGATTATCATTATACCATTTGGTTTTCACTAGAAAACAGGGCAGCATGTAGCTCTCTTTCATGGTCATCTCATTCTTTTCCTTAAACTCATGGTTTCTACGTGATTTACAACCATAAACATGTTTTCTAACATGCTAAAGTCATTAAACCACTAACTCAAAACCATTTAAACTAGGTTATGAATAAAAATCAATCATCCATAACCCCTAACTCAACCATAAAACTTAAAGATGAAAATTGGTGAGTAATAAGTTCCCCTACCTCTTGAAAACTCTTGATCTCGAAGTCTTGAACTTGATCCTTGATCTTTTCTCCTTAGATATTCTTCCTCTCCTTCTTCCTTTCTTCCCCTTTCTCTTTTTCTCCCTTTTCTTTCTTTCTCTGTTTTTGCATTTCTCAGCCGTGAGAAGGGAGAAATAAGGGGGTGGGACATGGAGGAAATTTTATGAAAAGATTAACTTAAGTTTTTGTGTTGAAACTTATATCTGCTAAGGACACTTGAATGACACTAATTCAAGTTTTCCAACCTCCAAAAACTTTAGAATAAATATTAGGATTCATCTAAATTATTGTTTTACCTTTATTCTATTTTTCTATATCTGATGGGGGTTAATCTGACATTAAAAGCACAACCAGTATGCTTAAAAATATCATACTAACTCTGATTGTTCTTAAATGTTAATTGTACCTTATTTAACTTATTTATGACTTAGAAACAAGTTATTCATACACGTTTCCTTCAACTTAGCAATTTATGCTAATATTTGAGTCATTTTAAGCTATTTACCTCATTCTGTGTTACGGTAAAGTGCCTAAATGAACTCGGTTTGTCACAAAACTTAACTAACATGTTATACAAGCATAATGGTACCTTTGAGACTATATACAAGTCTAACATGTTTTTCGAGATGTTACATTTCTCCCCTCCTTTAAAAATTTTGTCCTCAAAATTAATTTTCTCTTACTATAACTCTGGGCAATCTTACTTTATATGGAATTCTAACTCCCAAAATGGCTCATTTGGTGCTAACTTCACCGTTTACTATGCATTGGTAAAAGGAATTTGAACACTTATTCTGCTATGTTTTTTTTCCTTCTAGGCTACTAAACATTATGTGAAGAGCCCATCATATTTCGTAGCCTCTAGATGGATGATATACTTTCTCTTGTGAGCTTCCTCTAGAATCCCTTCTGATTTACTGACTTTCTTAGAACACAAAATCTGTCTCTAAACTTCATTATTCCATCTATTGCCATAACAAATCCCTGTTGGGTTTCTAAGAAGATCTGCTCACTACTGTCCCTTATAGTTTTATTCTCCTTTCGAGCTTCTAAAATCTGAGTCCTTAAGCCCTTTACTATGTCCACCTTGCTCACTGTGAGACTACGTGGCATAATAATCACTGTAAGACTCAAATTCTCGAAACCCTTAAGAAATTCACTCTCTTGGACTATCATATATGACACCTGTAGGAATTTCCTACCTAGGGTATCAGCCCTTGCAGTGGCTTTACCCGGATGATACTATAACTCAAAGTTATGATCCTATCATCATAACCAAGTTCTGCTTAGTATTCCATCTATTATCTTTGTCTCTTGTTCAGCTCTTTCTGACCAAACAAGTGTTGCCAATTCGTAAGATCACTAAACATCTTAAACCATCTACTAGCTTAACTCGTACCATACCTATAAAGAGTTTTGCTTCTCTTTTAGGTGGTACTCATTCATCTTTCTGGGAATTTATTTTGGATGTCTTCTTATCACAGATATATTCCTTAAAACTTGCTCAACTTTTATATATTAAGAAAAAAGGAAAACATATCCTTAAATCTTCTCTACTTAGAAGTTGTTCACTTATTTAGCTCTTAAAACATTGACTCTAAAGGAATAGGCACAAAAAAATCATCAGATATAAACCTCAATGTTTTATCTGATACATTCAAAACCATGTCTAATCTAACGTCTATGTTAAGAAGAGATAATCTGATAAGATTTATAAAGTAAAGCTTACCTTCTATCTTTACACAACAATCCAAACTTACTAAGGAAGTTGTGATTAGCTTTCCTGTTGGTGTAGACAAGGATAAAACATGGGGAAACTCAACATAGGTAAATCTGATCTCTTTATATACTCGTATGAAATCATGGAGTGAGGATACTCCTGAATCATACATTATAACTTAAAGATCATCATTAACTATATCTTTATCTCATGAAATCGGGAGTCTGAGTTGCCTCCTTACTACTCAAAGTATAAACTCTTACTTGAACTTGAACTTTAAGATTAGGCACTGCTCCCAACTTTTACATACACTTATTTAAAAGTGTTCTAGTCAGCCACATGTAATACTTATTATTTGGCCAACTAAAATTAGGCTTGCCCCATGATATCTCCTATGTCTAACACACTTTGGTCCCTTCACTTTTTAATGTAGCGGCCATCCACTACTTCTAGGGTGCTGCCACATCTACTAAGATATTATCTGGTATTGGCACGAAAATTCAATTCCCACATTTAGTCTGCAGTCCTTCCTAGGATTCGAACCCGTGACCAAGCCTTTTGTTTCCCTTAAAGGAAACGCCTCTCACCAGTTGAGCTGCAGCGCAACTGGGTTTTATCTTGAAGATAACAAGGTCTAGAAGCATACTTCTTATACCTATTATCTTCTCTCTTCCTCTTGTGGAAACCTTGTAACTTTTGTTCCACTTGAGGCTAACTGTAGGGACTCTCAACTATTCTCTTAAATAGTACTAACAACACCATTCTCTTTATTCTATAAGTATCTAACGATACCATAACTCACATAGAAAAGGATTGAAAACTCAACCTTACTTATTCATGATTTTACTTTGAGTATCATGAAGAACTCGATACTATCCATGCTTCGTCAACCTTCACAAACAAAGAATGGTGAGTATAGAAAAACGAACACCACAACCCCCTTAACTCAGAGTTCTATGGGTTGAAGTTCGATTCTGTAATTTGCTCTATATTTATCGCTTACTTCTTTGAACTTAACCATTTACTGGCGCACTAACATGCTGCCTTATTCAGGTCTTGAAAACTCTATCTCCTTAGCATTCTATTGACCAAAACTTTACCTTCTTTCTAACCTATAGGAGATAACCAAAACTCTCAGATCATTTGAACAAACCTTAACTGTAGAGATTTCCTTTATTTTCTTAAGCCACTTCACCTACTCCAAATGGGTTTTACTTCCTTTACAGGATGTAGGATTGACCTTTCTAAACCTTGAGAGATTTGGGGAGTTTTGGTCTCTTGCTATCACTACTATATACACTGACTGTATTAGTGGTACTAGCTGCTGAGATGAAATTACTTTCATCCCTTCTAAAACTCTGCTTGCGATAGTAGTCTGCTTCCTCCTAGCAGTTGCTATCTCACAGAACACTTCAGCTATAACAGTTGATCCTTCACTAGAAGAGTTCCTATTGCTTCTAGTTCACCTTGGTGAAGTAATGGTTTCCCAAACACACTATATATAATGGTAACCATTGACATTCCAACTTAAGTCCTGTCATACAATTCTATCAAAACATCTCACATATGTGACAAGAAATGCATAACACTTAGCGAAAAAGCTCTAAACTGGCTTAAGCCTAGTCAGTCCATACCCCAGCTCACAGGATGAACTGCTTTGATACCATAATGTAACATCCTAATATCTGTACCCTAGTATATCTGACATATACTTGGATAAATAGTATTAGACATGTTACTTCTAACCTAATCATCAACTAATCCATAACATTTAAATAAATCATTATGGAGAGGTATATCTAAAAGTCATATACAAATATACAACTTTTACATTCTCAAAGCAGATATAATTTAATACATAAGCTTTGAATTAAAAACATAAAATTAAACTTTTCTAATTCTTCTGTTATCTTCACTTTTGTACCCTCTTGTAGGGTATTGACCTGCTAACCATGAAACATAATGGGGTAATATAAAATTCTCAGCAAAAACATATATCTCATAGTATTAAAACTAAATATATACAAAGATATATTTCTAAATTAAAACTCGCATATGTAACTTAATTATATTTCAGAATTGTATTCTTTCATTTAGCATTAAGCCTACTTATCTATAGCCTGAACTAGGTTATATTCATCCTTCATCTAGCATAAGATATACTGGTCCACAACCTGACATAGGATTTCTCATCCACAACCTAGCGTAGGATATACTAGTCCACAACCTGACATAGGGTTTCTCATCCACAGCCTCTTGTAGGATTTGACATCCTTGGCCTAACCTTGGATAACTAATCCTTTCATGAAACACTTCAGTGTCACCACTTTACTAGGCTTGCCCGGCAATGTTCATTACTTGGATAACTAATCTTTTCATGAAACACTCCGGTGTCACCACTTTACTAAGCTTGCCCGACAATGTTCATTACTTGGATAACTAATCTTTTCATGAAACATTCCGGTGTCACCACTTTACTAGGCTTTCTCGGCAATGTTCATTACTTAGATAACTAATCTCAACTCCACATTTAGCAAAGTGCATAAGAGAGCCAATTCACTAGGGTTCAAACTTATTGCATAAGAGATCCAATTTACTAGGGTTCAACCTTATTGCATAAGGGATCCAATTCACTAGAGTTCAACCTATAGGAGAGCCACTAGGTTCAAACCGAAGGGAACTGCTAGATTCAACTTGAAGGGAACCACTCGTGCTAACTAGGTCCTATGGCACTTAAATCTTACCATTTAGGCCATATGGTGCTCAATTACTGCCAACTGAGCCTTATAACACTCAACTATTGCCAACTAAGCCTTATGGCACTCAACTCTAACTGTTAAAAGAGTTACTAGTGTTCATAGGGCTCAAACCATACCCAAAACACCTCAAATCTTGCCTAAAAAGACTGATTTTTAAGATTGCACCAAACATGCATCATAACTTCAAAAATTCTACATTTTTTTAGCATATATATTTCTCTCATATCTTTCCAATGCCATAAACTTTGATTCATTTGGCTAAGTGTAGCCAAAGTTATGTGATATTTTGTAGAGGCCAAAATAGGGCATTCTCTGATTTACCCATTTCTAACCTGACTGTAAATTGAAACTGGGAACAAACTACATGTGAAAAAATTTTGAATTTTTATAGGCAAGAAGCCTCACATGTTAGCTTTAAAATGGCACGTCATCGGAGCAAGAAATTATGCAACTGGTTTATTGGCTGCCAGAATGCCTTTTTCTACAGAATCTGACTTGGATTCAAACAAAAACTGGTACTGATTGGCTTGCCTAAAAATTCTAAAAATTTTACCACATGAAGTCTCATGTCTTAGCTTTCAAATGGCATTGGAATCAAATGATTTTGATATCTATAGCTCAAGTTATGCAATGAACATCATAGGATGTCAGGATGCCATGTTCTATTTCTGATTCTTTGAAACAACATAACCGATTATGACCTCTTCATAATCGGTTATTCTGATACTCAGAACCAAAAATGCTACTTGAACAAGCTCAATAACCAATTATTAACTCATGGTAATCGGTTATATGGTGGTTTCTATAGAAAAACACCATTTTTCATGTTATAACTCCTCTAAAACAACTTCTAGGTGATTCCTATCACCAACCATGATTTCTATCTTAAGCTAACAATCTTATTCAACTCAACTTGATGAGATGAAAGAGTACTTCCTTTAAAAACTTGTATGTACAACTCAGCTTCAACTATTGAAGGAGTCTCTATGCACTCAAGCTTTATCCAGAGCTCATAGAACTCCAAATTTTCCTTAAACTATGTTGGTTGGGTTGTTAACCACCATTACATAGCTTTACTAGAGTTATTCTTAACCCAAAAGATGTAAAATTCTGATTTTCCATTGTTCATAACTGGTTACCCATGTGTGGTAATCGGTTAGAACACTTCTTTTATAATTTAGAGGTGTTCCTAACCAATTAGGCTTCTCAGCTAATCGGTTAGGCCTTTCTTTAATCTGTTTTTAGATCTCTTCATAATCAGTTAGGTGAATGTCTTAACTGATTATTAGTGAAGTTAGAGACTCACCATTAGCTTTACTAATCGGTTAGACACATTGCCTAACCGGTTAGGATACTCCCTCATGTGATCCCACGTCTTGGCCAACACAAATAACTGGTTAAGAAACTCTCCTAACCGGTTATACCATCTAGTTTTCACTAGAAAACAGGGTAACATATAGCTCCCTTTCATGGTCATCTCATTCTTTCCCTTAAACTTATGGTTTTTACGTGATTTATGATAATCACATATTTTATATATTAATAAACCCTCATTTTTAGTCATTTACACTCTTCATGTACTTAATTGATTAAGCCTCGTTATGTTTTGTAAGTTTGGACTCAAATTGGACTTAATTGATTTTTTCAGCATTATTTTGGTCTTACATTATTTTTATATTTCGGTCATATCTTGAGTTCTAGATGTCTTATAATTATGTATCTTCCCTTGTAAGCAATATAAGAGATAGCTCTACAACTTTCATGAAGAGCTCTAGGGAAAAATCGGACATTTAGTGGAGTTAATTGGGCTTGGAAGTCATAACACAAGTTTTGTGACTGTAACCCGAACAGTGTGCAGAAATCATTGCTTAATTCGAGTTTAAAAATGGGCTGAAATTTTGGCATCTGAAAGTTAAGATTCATATCTACAACTTTCATGAAGAACACAAGAGTTCAATCGGACAACTTAGAGGTTATATTGGGTCTGGAAGTCAAAACAGAGGTGATGAAATTGGGTCTAAACAGTCTGCAGTAATTGGGTCATATCTTATGTTGTAGGATGAATTTTTGGATGATTTTGGTGGCATTGGAAAGCTGAGACAATTTCCTAGAATTTTATGAAGACCGCTTTACTTTATTCTGACGTTATCCATGAGTTCAACACTGAATGATTTTAGAGACAAGAAATTTCAATAATTTTTCATTCACAAAAGTTCTTTGGCATTTCCACTTCCACTCATCCACCCACTCATCCACTCACTCATTAATCAATTTCCCTTGTCATTTTGTATCCTTAATCCTCTATAAAAGGGACCATAGACAAATCATTTGGGTAATCTTGGCCTAGCTTAGATTATGCTATTATGTTATTTGTTACTCTTGTTGTAATTTTCTTTTGTTCTAAGTTGAAATTTTGTTCATCTTTTTTTTCTATTCTTTTTCTTTCTTCTTGCTCATGGGTAACTAATTCTCATCTTGTTTGGGTGAAAGAGTGAAGCTTTTGGTAATCAAATAAGGTTAGATTAATTTTTTTCTTGTGCTTAAATGATATATTATCAAGTGATCATTATACGTGTTGTATTTTGTTTCCAATCAATTTAGAAACCCTCATTGTTGTAAAGTAGAGTTCTTGATTCATTGTAGACAAGTGGTTTGGCACAATGAATGCTTGAACACATTTACAAGTGTTGGTGTTGGTAAATAATTAAAGGAATCATAATATAAATACGTATATAATTTTAAATGGACTTTGAATGTTATATTCTCCGATTGGAACCTCCGTTGTGCGTGAATTTCAATTGAGTTATAAAAAGAATTAATCTTGTCCTTAATTTATTACCAAAAGTGGATTTCTTAGCCTAAGTAAGTTCTTTAATTTATTTGTGAACAAATTTTATTATCTTTATTGTTGTGACAAAGTCTTTCCTTACCTCAAAGAATTTTTCTTCATCAATTCCCTGTGGATCGACCTCAGACTCCCGATAAATTTATTACTTGAGACAACCTGCACTTGGGTTTGCATTCTTTAATCTGCATCAAGTTTTTGGCGTCGTTGTTGTGGACTTGATTTGAAGTTTTAATTTATTAAGGTTCTCTTTCTTTAAGTAAATTTCATCATCTTGTATATTCATCATCTGGTATACTTTATCTCTACTCTTTTGATTTTTACTAACTTTCTAATTTTTTTTTATTTTTTATATATGTTTACTAACTTTTAATTTATGTCATTTATTTTTTGCTTACTAACTTTTATATTCTCGCTCTCTAACTTTTAATTTACATCATTTATTTTTTGTTCTCTAACATTTTAATTTCTGTTATTTATTATTGCTTTCTAACGTAATGAAATAATCTTTCTTCTTTCTCTTCTTTTTCGCCGGCTCTAGTGGGGCTCTACCTCTCTCAGTTTTCATATTTTAAATTTATTTTCGTAATTTACTTTCTGCACTTTACTTTCTACACTTTGTATTTTGTATTTTACTTTCTACATTTTCTAACTTACTAATTATTAACTCTCTAATTATCTAACTTTTTAATTTATCAGTTATCTAACTTTTTACTTGTTAATATTTATTAAGTGGTTAGTTTATACCACATCATTGTTAATATTTAATGGCTGATGTAAACCGCCGACTTCTATATTGTTTTTTTCATTTTAAGTCATTTATTTATGCTTAATTGGTATCGTGATTTAAATTTTGGTCGTTTGGTTAAAATTAATCCAGGTACTTTATATATTGATTTGTTTGAATCACAATTTAAGCCGATCTTGATTTAAAATGGATGTCATTCTCTCAAATTTAAGAAAATATTTTCCTTCCCTCCCTCAAAATGCTTTGACAAAAATCTATAAAGTTAGATGTGAAAGACTGAGATTGTTAATGCACAAGGGTATGCCAGAAGATGTACGCTAAAAAATTGAAGTAAAGGTCTGACTAGCAGGTGAGTCTTCAATTTCATTTGACTCATACATGCCAGGTCTTAGAAGAAGTTTGTATTCTAAAAGGAGAAGAGCAAAAAGGTTACAAGTATGTCACAAATGTGCACGATGGAATTGTAACAAGCAATGTCGTTCTTTGGGGATGGTTTCCGCAAACATAGAAGATAAAATTTTCTTCATTAAGAATGAACTGAGTAAGGAGTCATTAGATGATATCTTATTGACTCTTGAGACGTATTCTTGTGGATTTGTGTATCGTGAACTTCTTAATTTGTGGAATCTCTTCAAGGATGAAGAAAAACGCTACAGTCTTGGGAATCTGACTCTAAAAGATCCTGTTTGCCAATTTATAAGAAAATTGGATGGGAAGCATATCCTTGACTTATAGAAGGCGTTTAAGCCATTACTGGACATTAAATCAGAGGCTGATGTGAGCTATATCCACAATAACCTGTACATATTATCTTATTCTTCTTCATGTTCTTCTTAAAAAAAGAAAAAAAAATTCTTTTGAATAAGGGCGATCCGGAAGGAGTACCATGGCTTTAACTAGTTATGGAGCCCCAGCCTTTGGCTGACCTGTCATTGACTCGGGTGGACCTTTGCACGCTGGTCCTTAAAAAAAAGTTCGTGTATCATGCTTTGTAGAGAGCCGCACTCCATAACCCAATGTTTACCATCTAGGTACTGTGGAGTTGATGGATAGGTAGAAGTGTCTCACTCTGGTTATTAGTGAGAAGTAACCCGCGGCTGCCAAAGCATATGAAGCATCTAAGCTTAATCCTCTCTTTTATTAGAAGGGGCTCTCAACGCCCTGGGATGGGACATTTTGGATCTTGGACATTACGGGTTTTAGATTTTAGCATCTTTGTTGATGTTACGAGCTCAAGTGTGAGCTCTCCAGGTTCCAAACCCAGGATGGAAACCCACAATGGTTTCTTCTGTCTCTTTTCTTCGAATAAACGGACATGAGTGTCTACTGCACTAGTGACATGCATTATAAAGATATGCCACTATTGTACTCATGATGCGCAGTATAAAGATACACCATGAAATCTGTACATACAGGTATGTCATCATTTGCTATTACATTTTTTTTATCTTTGTATGATTTTGTTGTATTTTGATTTTGGACAGACGATCCTTTGAGTAGGGTCCTTCAGGGGTTTCTAGACTTCTTTACCCTGATGGTTTTCTTGAAGAAAAAAAAACAAAAAACAAAAACAAAAACTAAAACAAAAACAAAAAAATCAAATATAAAAAAAATAACAAAATAACAAAAAAAAACCAAAGGGAAGGTGCTATTATTAATTTCAAACTTTTCTGACAACAGCCAACCTACCCTTATAGGTGCTATTATTACCCTTTCCATTCTTTCCTATTTAAACACTCCATTTTCTCTACTTTTCTCCAGCTTAGAATCATTCAAATGGAAGGTGAGTATAGAAATTGAAGGCGTTTCTAGGAAGGGTTTAGAGTTTGTAATCGTAGCTACCACTCTTGGTCGATCACTTGCTGCGAGAAATATTCATCTTGTATATGGGGAAGGTGGCCGTGAGATAATGGGGGTTGTATCACTTGCTGCATATATAGGAGGTAGTCAAGTTTTAGGTATCATTCCTGGACTTTTAGCTCAACAGAACATCATTGGAAAGACAATTAGGGAGGAACTTAAAGTATCATCAATGCATGAACGAATGAAGATAATGCTTGACAACTCTGATGCATTCATTGCCTTACCAGGTGATTTTGGTACCTCGGAAGAAGTTTTTCAAATTGTCTCTTGGGCCCAACTGAACATCCACCATAAACCCATAGGTTTGTTGAATGTAAATAATTTCTTTGATATTTTGTTACTTTTTATTGACCATGCTGTGGAACAGAAATTTATCACACATTCGGCAAGACAACTTCTTATTTCTATTTCCACTATTGATGAGTTGATTAATAAATTAGAAGCTTTTGTTTATAAACCTGACCCAGCAATAGCTCAGATAGATTGGTCACAGGAAGCAGTGAGGGAAGCAGGATGAAAAGAAAGCCAGATTTGACACTTCGTTTATAGCTTTCCTTTACCTTTGATTTTATTTATCGTACTTTGTTTCTATTTAAATTTTTGTCAGATTTCACCAACAGGTAATATCTTTTATCCTTTACTTATCTATATTTTAACATTGAGGACAATATTGTGATCTGGTTAGGGGGGAAGGATAGTTGACCAAAAAAAAATTTTTTTTTAGGAAGTATGATATGATTATCATACACTTACTAAACCAATGAATGATGGCAGAGTAAGGAGTAATTTTACTCTTAAGACGCATCTAAATTGGGAAGTATGTTTAGTGATATGACTGTTAGAAACCTATTCGTAGTAAACCCAATTAAGGATGGCAGAGTAAGGAGTAAATTTTGCTTTGGAGGTAAGGTTACTCTTGAGACACATCTTAGTTGAGGAAATAATTATTTTATGTAGAAGTAGCAAATGGATTCTTGGATCTTAGCATAAATTGTCTTCTTTCTTAAAAATTACAAGCTTGGATATGAATGTTGATATGGTGGATTGAAAATGATAGAAATATGCCTTGTGAGATTTTAAGCCTATTGATGAATGAATTGAACATTTGTACCATTCTCTTCTTTCTTGTGTGATTTTCACTCATGGAATTGTTACTCTAGAACTTGCTTTGATTCTTTTTTAGGCTACATTTTCACATGCATACACAAATATGATTGAGGTATTTTGAAATAGCTACTTTGACTAAATAGCCATCCTTATATATTTTCCCTTGTGTAACCCCTTTGAGCTTATTTGAACACTCCTTGTTTTTAGCTCATTACGTGCATTAAAAAAAAAAGAAAAAAAACATGTTTTTACCCAACCTTAGGGAATAAGAGAGTATTGGCCTTGTTCTTGAACAAGTGTGGGAGTGTGTGTGCAAAATGATCAAAAAAAAAAGAAATAGTTGACCATCACTACAATCAAAGGATTATCAGAGTCTCCTAATACACCATGTGAGATATCCATACCTAGAATAAAGATGGATTCTTGGAAACAACAGGAAGAGAAGGAGAAGGAGCAGGTTCATGCCTAACAATGAATTCAATTCACTAATTTGGGATTGATCTTCAATAAAACATTAGTCAAATATTGTTCATTGTCCTTTATGATGAATGTTCTCAAACATCTTCTCCACTCTTACTGTACCATAATGCTCTTTTATTCTCTTTGGTATTTATCTTCTCATATCCATATTATCTCATCTCCTTTACCATGACCACATTACAACCTTGAATAAAGTCCTCTTGATTTTTGTATGCATGCGTTTTGAGTAGCAGAGAAGTAGAAGATAAGCAAGCTTATGGTAGTGCAATTGTTCATGAGTTGAATAGAGTGAAATACTTACCTTTTAAACACTTGAGAGATTAAGAGTGAATTCTGTAAGGATCTATAGTTCTTGATTCTTTCTTTTCAACTGAAGTTTCTCTGCTTGTTGGTTTGAGATGTGAAGAAATTTTACCTTATTAATGCTTTGATCCCTTGAATTTCTGGTTGCTCTTCTTGTTTCATCGAGTTTTTTAGAGTTTTTAGCTTTTGAGTCTATGTCATTTTTCTTCGTTTCCTAGCTTTAGTCTTATGTGTTTTGCCCAGGAGTGCAAAAAGTTAAGTGTGTGAGAATTTGATAATCACATATTTTATACATTAATAAACCCTCATTTTTAGTCATTTACACTCTTCATGTACTTAATTGATTAAGTCTGGTTATGTTTTGTAAGTTTGAACTCAAATTGGACTTAATTAATTTTTTCAGCACTATTTTAGTCTTACATTGTTTCTATATTTCGGTCATATCTTGAGTTCTAGATGTCTTATAATTATGTATCTTACATTGTAAGAAAGATAAGAGAGAACTCTACAACTTTCATGAGAGCTCTAGGGAAAAATCAGACATCTAGTGGAGCTAATTGGGCCTAGAAGTCAGAACATGAGTTTTGTGACTGTAGCCTGAATAGTGTGCATTAATCATTGCTTAATTCGAGTTTAAGGAACTTAAATGGGCTAAAAAGTTGGCATCTGAAAGTTAAGACCCATATCTACAACTTTCATGAAGAACACAAGAGCTCAGTCGAGCAGCTTAGAGGTCATATTAGGCCTGGAAGTCAAAACAGAGGTGCTGAAACTGGGTCTGAACAGTCTGAAGTAATTGGGTCATATTTTGGGCTATAGGATGAATTGTTTGATTATTTTGGTGGCATTGGAAAGTTGAGACAATTTCCTAGAACTTTCTTGAAGACTACTTTGTTTCATTATGACGTTATCCATGAGTTCATCATGGACTGATTTCGGAGACAAGAAATTTTAATAATTTTTCACTCACAAAAGTTCTTTGGCATTTTCCACCCATCCACTCATCCACTCACTTATTAATCAATTCCCTTGTCATTTTGTGTCTCTAATCCTCTATAAAAGGGACTATGGGCAGATCATTTGGGTAATCTTAGCTTAGCTTAGATTATGCTGTTGTGTTATTTGTTACTCTTGTTGTAAGTTTCTTTTATTCTAAGTTGAAATTATGTTCATCTTTTTCTTCTACTCTCTTTCTTTCTTCTTGCTCATGGGTAACTAATTCTCATCTTGTTTGGGTGAAGGAGTGAAGCTTTTGGTAATCAAATAAGGTTAAATTAATTTCTTTCTTGTGCTTAAATGATATATTATCAAGTGATCATTATACGTGTTGTATTTTGTTTCCAATTAATTTAGAAACCCTCATTGTAAAGTGGAGTTCTTGATTCATTATAGACAAATGGTTTGGCACAATGAATGCTTGAACACATTTACAAGTACTGGTGTTGGTAAATATTTAAAGGAACCATAATATAACTACGTATATAATTCTAAATGGACTTTGAATGTTATATTCTCCAATTGGAATCTCTGTTATGCGTGGATTTCAATTGAGTTATAAAAAGAATTAATCTTGTCCTTAATTTATTACCAAAAGTGGATCTCCTAGCCCAAGCAAGTTCTTTAATTTAATTGTGAACAAATTTTATTATCTTTATTGTTGTGACAAAGCCTTTCCTTACCTCAAAGAATTTTTCTTCATCAATTCCCTGTGGATCGACCTTGGACTCCCGAGAAATTTATTACTTGAGACAACCTGCACTTGGGTTTGCATCTTTTAATTTGAATCAATTTACAACCATAAACATGTTTTCTAACATGTTAAAGTCATTAAACCACTAACACAAAACTATTTAAACTAGGTTATGAATAAAAATCAATCATCCATAACCCCTAACTCAACCATAAAACATAAAGATGAAAATTGGTGAGAAAGAAGTTCCCCTACCTCTTGAAGACTCTTGATCTTGAAGCCTTGAGCTTTGCTCCTTGGATCTTCTTCCTCTCCTTCTTCTTTTTTTCCCCTTTCTCTTTTTTTCCTTTTTCTTTCTTTCTCCGTTTCTACATTTCTCAGCCGTGAGAAGGGAGAAGTAAGGGGGAGGGACGTGGAGGAAATTTTAGAAAAAGATTAACTTAAGTTTCTGTGCTAAAACTTATATCTGCTAAGGACACTTGAATCACACTAATTCAAGTTTTTCAACTTCCAACAACTTTAGAATAAATATTAGGATTCATCTAAATTATTGTTTCACCTTTATTCTATTTTCTCATATCTATTAGGGGTCAATCTAGTATTAAAAGCACAACTAGTATGCTTAAAAATACTAAACTAACTCCGATTGTTCTCAAATTTTAACTGTACCTTATTTAACTCATTTGTGACCTAGAAACAAGTTATCCATACCTTTTTCCTTCAACTTAGCAATTTATGCTAATATTTGATTCATTTTAATCTATTTACCTCATTCTGTGTTGTGGTAATGTGCCTAAATGAACTCGGTTTGTCACAAAACTTAACTAACATGTTATACAAGCATAATGGTACCTCTGAGACCATATACAAGTCTAACATGTTTTTTGGGATGTACATCTTTTGCCAAAGGTCTAGTGAAAATGTTAGCTAGTTGCTTAGTGGTTTCCACAATTTCAAGCATGTAATCACCCTTTTGAATATGATCTCTTATGAAATGATGTCTTTTTTCAATGTGCTTTGTTCTTGAGTGCAAAATGGGATTCTTAGAAAAATTGATTACACTAGTGTTATCACATCTTATGGGGATGTGATCTAACTCAAGACCATAGTCTAGAAGTTGTTGCTTCATCCAAAGAATTTGAGCACAACAACTTTCAGCTGCAACATATTCAGCTTCAGCTGTTGACAATGCCACATTATTCTGTTTCTTGCTATGCCAAGAGACTAATGAGCTTCCAAGCAAGTGGCATGTCCCACTAGTACTCTTCTGATCTATTTTGCAACTAGCAAAGTCAGAATCAGAATAACCAATTAGGTTACATGAAGCACCCTTAGGGTACCACAATCCCGTTAAGTGCCTATTAGATATTTCATAATTCGCTTTACAGTACAAGTGTGAGATTCTTTAGGATTTGCTTGATATCTAGCACATATGCATACACTAAACATAATATCAGGCCTACTAACGGTAAGGTAAAAGAGTGAGTCAATCATGCCTCTATATTTCGTAATTTGTACTGATTTACCTCCTTCATCCTTGTCTAGGTAACAAGAAGTGCCCATTGGTGTAGCCATTTGCTTGGTACCTTCCATTCCAAACTTCTTGAGTAACTCCTTGCAATATTTGGATTGACTTATGAAAGTCTCATCCCTTGTTTGCTTGATTTGAAGACCAAGGAAGAAGTTGAGCTCACCCATCATGAACATTTCAAACTCACTTTGCATGATATTAGCAAATTCTTTACAAAGAGAGTCATTAGTAGCACCAAATATAATATCATTAACATATATTTGAACAAGAAGAATGTCATGCTTTTTATGCTTAATGAAAAGAATAGTGTCAACCTTTCCTCTAGAAAAGCCATTTTCCAAAAGAAACTTGCTCAACCTTTCATACTAAGCTCTAGGAGCTTGTTTCCAGCCATACAAGGCCTTTTTAAGTTTAAAAACATGGTTGGGCAGTTCAAAGCTTTCAAAATCGGGAGGTTGTTCCACATACACTTCTTCTTGTATGAAACCATTGAAAAAAACACTTTTGACATCCATTTGAAAGAACTTAAAATCTATGATGCATGCATATGCAAGTAACATTCTAATGGCTTCTAATCTAGCTACGGGAGCATAAGTTTCTTCATAATCTATGTCTTCTTCTTGATTATAACCCTTAGCTACAAGCCTAGCTTTGTTTCTTATTATTAAGCCCATTTCATCAAGTTTGTTCCTAAAGACACATTTGGTGCCAATTATGGGGTGATCATTGGGCCTTGGAACTAATTCCCAAACTTGATTCCTCTTAAATTGGTTTAGTTCATCTTGCATGGCCAAGATCCAATGTTCATCATTAATGGCCTCATTTATGTCTTTAGGTTCAACTTGAGAGACAAAAGCTATATGATTACATGCATCTCTAAGAGTTTTGTGAGTAATTACCCTTTTTGACACATCACCTATTACTTTGTCAAGATGATGATATCTTGATGACCTTCATTCCTTGGGAAGATCTACGATTTGAGAGTCCTCTTGTCTTGGGGAGTCATATGGACTTTCTTCTTGATTCTTGACTTCTTTTTCTTTGTTATCTAGGTGAGTCCTTGCCAAAATTTCTACAACATCACCTTTCTCGGCTCATTTGAATTAGTTTCATCAAATGCAACATGTATGGACTCTTCTATAGTCATAGTTCATTTATTGTAAACTCTAAAGGCCTTTCTATGCATAGAATAACCAAGAAATATCCCCTCATCAGATTTTGCATCAAACTTTCCCAAGTTATCTTTTCCATTATTTAAAATAAAGCATTTATGTCCAAAGACATGAAAATGTGAAACATTTGGCTTCCTTCCTTTGTATAATTCATAGGGGGTTTTATTTAAAATTGGCCTTATTAGAGCCCTATTCATAACATAACAAGCGGAGTTAACTACATCCACCCAAAAATATTTAAGAAGGTTGGCCTCATAGAGCATAGTTCTTGTCATTTCTTCTAAAGATCAATTTTGCCTTTCTATAACACCATTTTGTTGTGGTGTTCTAAGGGCCGAAAAATTATGCTCAATGCCATGTTCATCACAAAAGGTTTCAAATTCATGGTTTTTAAACTCACCACCATGGTCACTTCTTATGGATGCAATACAAAAACTTTTTTTCATTTTAGATAACTTTGGCAAGCTTTTTGAATAATTGAAAAGCATTATTTTTGTGAGACAAGAATAATGTCCATGTAAACTTAGAAAAATCATCTACAATTACTAAAGAATAGTAATTCCCACCAAAGCTCATAGTTCTAGAGGGATCAAAAAGATTCATGTGCAAAAGTTGTAGAGGTCTAGAAGTTGAAACTACATTTTTAGCTTTAAAAGAGAACTTTACTTGTTTTTCCTTTTAACATGCATCACAAAGTTTATCTTTTTCAAATTCAAGTTTTGGAAGTCCAATTACCAGTTCTTTTGAGACCAACTTATTTAAGTGATCCATATGAATGTGAGCAATTCTTCTATGCCATAACCATGAATCATTTTCTTTAGTCATAAAGCATTTAGCATCATTTGAGGAAATGTCATCAAGGCTAATAATATATATATTATTGACCCTATGACCAACAAACTTGACTTGCTTATCATCCTTTCTTTCAATTATGCAACAATTAGAATCAAATATCACTTTATTGTCCTTATCACACAATTGACTAATGTTAAGCAAGTTATGTTTGAGTCATTCAATAAGCAAAACATTATCAATGGATGAGGAAGGGATCTTACTAACTTTACTAACTCCAAGGATCTTTCCTTTGTTGTTGTCACTATATGTCGCGTGGCCACTCTTCTTGGGGACAAGGAAGGAAAACTTGGAGTCATCACTGGTCATGTGCTTGGAGCAATCACTATCAAGATACCAACTTGAGCTTTTGGTCTTCAAGCACACCTCGGTTTCACTTTCTTCTTCTTCTTCTTCTCCACTTGCCATGAGGCAAAGATAAGCTTCTTCATTTTATGAATCATCAGTGGAATCCGTATCATTTTCTTCCCAAGCAATATATGTTCTCCTTCCTTTTCTTTCCTTGGAAGGTCTCTTTTCATATTTCTCCATCTTCTTTTAATAAACCGGACACTACATCTTCATGTGCCCCGGCTTTCCACATTCATAGCAAGTTGGAGTAGTTGAAGCTCCTTATCCCTTTTGATAAGTCTTCTTAAGAGGAAAATGTGGTCTTCTTTGAGTTACTTTTTTTTTTAGAAATCTTCCAAACTTTCTCACAAGAAGACTAAGATTTTCTTCATTTAGCTCAAGATTTCCTACTTCATCATCATCATCATCATCATCATCATCATCATCATCATCATCATCATCTTCAATTGTGGATGAGGTGGCTTTGAGAGCAATCCCCTTCTTCTTTTTGTCATGCTCCTCACTTTGATTTAGCCTATTGAGCTCCAACTCATGTTCTTAGAGCTTTCCAAAGAGGGTGGCTAGAGGCATTGTTGATAAATCCCTTGATTCTGCAATTGCCGTCACTTTGGGTTGTCAATTCCTACTCAAACATCTCAACACTTTGTTAATAAGATCTTTATTATGAAATGTCTTTCCTAATGAAATAAGATGATTTACAATGTGTGTGAATGTCTTTTGCATATCTTGAATACTTTCTCTATGGTTCATTCTAAACAATTCATATTTATGAGTGAGGGTGTTTATTCTTGATCATTTTACTTCACTTGTGCCCTCATGGGTTACTTGTAGAGTATTCCACATTTCTTTAGCGGTCCTACAATTTGATACCCTAAAGAATTCATCATACCCTAAAGATATGGTGATGATGTTCTTGGCTCTTAAATTGTATTAAACCTTCTTTTTGTCCTCGTCGGTGCAATCGCTTCTTGGTGGATAAGTTCTTACACCATCAATAGTACGTGTGGGAACAAAAGCACCATTTTCAACGGCATCCCATACATCTAAATCATTAGCTTCAATAAAAATTTTCATCATTTCTTTCCAATAAGCATAACCATCCCCATTGAAAAATGGAGGTCTATTTATAGAAGAACCTTCATTAGAAAAACTATTTGAAGTCATCTTTTCTCTTGAAGTAGCTAAGCTTTTTATACAAGAGTCTAGCTCTGATACCACTTGTTACCAAGTGGCTTCAATACTCAAGAGGGGAGGTGAATTGAGTTTATAAAACAAGTTCGCAATTTTTTCGCAAAACACTTGAATATTGATTATCGTTGAAGCTATTAATTATTAGAAGTGAATGAATGGATAAGATAGATAGATATTGTTCACTAATGAACTAACCAAGAAAGAAATAATCAAGTAAGGAATTAAACCAATGCTCAAATATAAAGAGAAAGGTTTAGATATCCAAACACAATAGTTTATCCTGGTTTGGTCACTAATCCATGATGATCACATATTTTATACATTAATAAACTCTCATTTTTAGTCATTTACACTCTCCATGTACTTAATTGATTAAGCCTAGTTATGTTTTGTAAGTTTGGACTCAAATTGGACTTAATTGATTTTTTTAGCACTATTTTGGTCTTACGCTATTTCTGTATTTCGGTCATATCTTGAGTTCTAAATGTCTGATAAGTATGAATTTTACATTGTAGGAAATATAAGAGAGAGCTCTACAACTTTGATGGAGAGCTCAAAATCTCAATCAGACATCTAGTGGAGTTAATTGGGCTTGGAAGACAGAACACGAGTTTTGTGTCTGAAACCTGAACAGTATACAGTAATCAGAGCATAACTCGGGCTGCAAGAATTATCTTGGGCTGAAATTTGGATATTTGAAAGCTAAGACCCAGATCTAAAACTTTTATGTTGAACACAAAACTTGATTCGGGCTCCTTGATGGTGATATTGGGTCTGAAAGTCAAAACAGAGGTGCTGAAATTGGGCCTGAACAGTCTGTAGTAATTGGGTCATATCTTGGGCTGTAGGATGAATTTTTAGGTGATTCTAGAGCCATTGGAAAGCTTAGACAATTTCCTAGAACTTTCATGAAGACCACTTGGCTCGAAAATGATGGAATCAATAACTTAAGCAATGAATGATTTCGGAGATAAGAAATCTTAATGATTTTTCACTCTTATCCTCACCATTTGGCATTTTCCACTCATTCATCCACTCATCCACCTACTCCTAATCAGCTCTCTTGTCATTTTGTATCCCTAATCCTCTATAAAAGGCACTTAGTGTTAGGCACTTGGTGTTAGGCTTAGTTTTATAAGTTAAGGTTATGCTTGTTTATTGTTTTCCTTTGTTGTAATTTTCTCTTGTTCTAAATTAAAGTCATGTTCATCTTTCTCTTCTTCTCTCTTTCTTTCTTCTTATCCATGAGTAACTAAAACTTCATCTTGCTTGGGTGAAATAGTGAAGCTCTTGGTAATGACATAAGGTTAGATTATTCTATTTCTTGTGCTTAAATGATATATTATCAATTAGACATTATATGTGTTATATTTTGTTTCCAATCAAGTTAAAAACCTTCTTTGTTAATGGAGATCTTGATTTATTGTAGACAATAAGATTGGCACAGTGAATGCTTGAACTCATTTACAAATATTGGTAGATAATTAAAGGAATCTTAATATGATTGTATATATAATTGAACTTTGAATGTTATATTTTCCGATTGGAACCTCCGTTGTGTGTGGATTTCAATTGAGTTATAAAGAGAAATAATCTTACCTTTAATTTATTATCAAGAGTGGATCTCCTAACCCAAGCAAGCCCTTAAATTCATTTGTGAACTTGTTTTATTACTTTTGGTGTTGTGACAAATCATTTTCTTACCTCAATTAATTTTTCTTCATCAATTCCCTGTGGATTGACCTCGGACTCCCGAGAAATTTATTACTTGAGACAACCTGCACTTGGGTTTGCATCCTTTAATCCTGTAGTCAATCCACTTATGACCTACGTCCAGTCCTCAAGCAACCACTCGAGATTTTCCACTATATCTTCAAGCTTCAATAGGTGCTTGACAACCTTTACAAACTTGAACACTCAACACCTTGGGATACCTCACCCTTGTGCTTGAGCCTTTTTAAACAAAGGGATGCCTCACCCTTTACAATTTAGAAGGATACCTCACCGTCTTTCACAAAGCAATCAAGATTGATAAAATAAAACTCTCACAAGAGTAATTAATACAAATTGAAGCTCTAGAATGCTTTATATTGATATCTCAAGTGTTTGTAGAAAAACTGAGCAAGATTTGATTTCTAGGATTGATTCTATTATAAATGTGTTGGATTAATATTCCAGGTTTAAGGTCAACCTTTAATGAAGCCCCAACTTCAGTATTTATAAAGAATTTGATCCATAGAGCTATTGGGTGCATTAAAGCCATGCATTTAATGCACCTAATATAACTGTTGGGCATTGTCAGACCACTGGTAATCAATTACACAATCTCAGTAATCGATTACATGGTTGTTTGAACGTGTTCTTAGCTTTCTAGGCAGGATGTAATCGATTACCAGCCTTGTGTAATTGTTACATGGCCTCTGCCAGACTTGTAATCGATTACCACCTCAGTGTAATTGATAATACTATATTTTATACATTTTATTATCCTCTCACTAGGCTTCTTAAGGTTCAATTAAGCTTAATTAAGTTGATTTTGACATATTTTATGATATTGAACCTTATTGGATCATTAAACAAATTATTGCATAAATTAACCTTAATTATCTCTTTGGTAGTGTTTAGTAAACTGGCTATAACTTGAGTTACAAATATCTGATTGATGTGATTTTGATCTTTAGAAAAGCTAAGACAATTCCCTACAACTTTCATGTTGAACACTTTTTCAGATTCTGAGGTCTAATTGGTGATATTGGGCTTTGAAGTCAAAACAGAGGAGCTGAAACCGGGCCTAAATACTCTGCAATAATTGGACCATATCTTGAGTTCTAGGCATGATTTTGGACTCAAACCAAAGCCATTTTAAAGCAAATATTCAGGCTTACAACTTTCATGAAGACCACTTTTCTCAAAAATGAAAAAAAAAAGAGATACGACTGTACACATTTGCTCAATTATTATGTCATTGATGACGTATAAAACTTAATCATTAAGTTTGATCACTGTAGCATCACTGCAGTTACTGTAGCTCCTATAGCAAATTTGCCTATAAATAGGCAATCAAATTCAGAAATGAATTGGGAGCAGAATTCGGAGGGGAAAAAGGAAGAGGAGGTTCTGGGCAGTGCCCAGCCTCTTCTCCTCAGTCTCCCTTTAATTTTCTTTCTCTTTTTTTTTCTCTTTTTCTTCTTTCTAGTTTATATATAAATAAGTTTCAGTCTATTTGGGTCAAAGTGTGAAGCTCTTGGTAATAAAATAAGGTTAGATTTATTCCTTTCTTGTGCTTTAGTGATTTATTTTTCTAGTAGTTATTATACGTGTTATATTTTATTTCTAATGATTTAGAAACTACTCTTATAAAGAGGAGTTCTTGATTTGTTGTAGACAAAATTTTGGCACAGTGAATGCTTTAACCTATTTACAAGTGGTTGTAATAATTAAAGGAAACATAATATAATTACATAATGGACTTTTAACATTGTATTTTCCGATTAGAACCTCCATGTTGTGAGGATTCTAATTGAGTTATAAAAGGAATTAATCTTATCTTTATTTTATTTACCAAAAGTGGATCTTTTAACCCAAGTAAATAATTTTTACCGTAGTAACAAAATATTTATCTTACCTTAATTAATCTTCATCAATTTCCTGTGGATCGACCTCGAACTCCCGAGAAATTTATTACTTGAGACAACCTGCACTTGGGTTCGCAATGCAATAATTAATCTCGCATCAAGTTTTTAGACTTGGTCAAGAAAAATTGTGCATCAGTAATCGATTACAAGGCTTATGCCATGCTTGTAATCGATTACATGCTCAATATAATCGATTACCAGCTCTTTGTTTAGCTTGTAATCGATTACAACACATATGCAATCGATTACCTTGTCCTTTGAACATATTTTTCAAGCCCAATTGAGGATCCATGTCATTTCTAACTTTAAGAACCTTGGATTGAACAATATTGATATATGTTTTAGCATGATCCAAGATTAAAAACAATACCTTTTTAGAATGTGAACTTTGAAAAACATATTGATTAAAAAACATCTTTGAAAAACCATTTGAGATATTTTGAGAGCATTTAACATTGATGTTCTAAGGCCTATGTCTAAATAAACTTCTTGATTTCTTTCTTTGATCTTGATATTCGCTTTTTCACTTGATCTTCATCTTTGGCTTTGTTATCATAAAAAACCATTTGATATGCTTCAAGACATAAGCATTCACAGATTGATGCATTTTGAAATAGCTACTTTGATCAAATAGTCATTCTTGTATATTTTCCCTTGTGTAACCCCTTTGAGCTTATTTGACTATTCTTTGTTTTTAGCTCATTACATACCTTTAAAAAAAATATGTTTTTACCTAACCTTAGAGAATAAGAGAGCATTGGATTTGTTCTTGAACAAGTGTGGGGGTGTGTGTGCAAAATGTTAAAAAACAAAAAAAAGAGCTGACCACCGTTGCAATCAAATGATTATCAGAATCTCCTGATACACCATGTGACGTATCCACACATAGAATGAAGGTGGATGCTTGGAAACAATAGGAAGAGAAGGAGAAGGTTCAGGCCTAACAATGAATGCAATCTATCAATTTGGGATTGATCTTAAACAAACATTAGTCAAATATTAGTCATTGTTCTTTATGAGATTTAAACTGAATTTTCTCAAACATCTTCTCCACTCTAACTGTACCCTAATGCTCTTCTATTCTCTTTGGTATTTTTGCCTGTCATATCCATATTACCCCATCTCTTTTACCATGGTCCATTACAACCTTGAATAAAGTCCTCTTGATTTTTGTATGCATGTGTTTTTGAGTAGCGGAGAAGTAGAAGATAAGCAAGCTTATGGTAGTGCAATTATCCATATGTTGAATAAAGTGAAATACTTACCTTTTAAACCCTTAAGGGGTTGAGAGTAAATTCAGTGAGGATCAATCATTCTTGATTCATACTTTTCAACTGAAGTTTCCTTACTTGTTGATTTGAGATGCGAAGAAATGTTACCTCATGCATGTTTTGATCCTCTGAATTTTTAGTTGCTCTTCTTGTTTATAAACTTTTGCTTTTTTAAATATTATTGGAAATTGAGTCTTTTAGTGTTTTTAGCTTTTGAGTCTGTGTTGTTTTTCTTTGTTTCTTAACTTTGGTCTTATGTGTTTTGACCAAGAGTGCAAAAAGCTAAGTGTGGGAAATTTGATAATCACATATTTTATACATTAATAAACCCTCATTTTTAATCATTTACACTCTCCATGTACTTAATTGATTGAGCTTGGTCATGTTTTGAAAGTTTGGGTTCAAATTAGGCTTAATTGATATTTTTTAACATTATGGAGATTTTACACTGTTTCTATATTTCGGCCATATCTTGAATTCTAGATGTCTAAAAATTATGAATTTTACCTTGTAGAAAAGCTGAGAGAAAGCTCTACAATTTCGATGAAGAGCTCATAGTCTCAATCAGACATCTAGTAGAGGTAATTAGGCTTGGAAGTCAGAAAACAGGTTCTGTCACTAAAACCCGAGTAGTGTGCACTAATCAGGACATAACTTGGGCTATAGGAGAGTTTTTGGACTTAAAGGTGCCATTTGACAATTAAGACCCAAATCTACAACTTTCATGAAGAACACAAGAGCCATTTTAGATGACTTGGAGGTCATATTGGGCTTGTAAGTCAGAATAAAAAAGCTATAGCTGGGCTTGAGTAGTGTGCAGTGATTAGGCTAGAATTTGAGCTGTAACAGTTGTATGGAGTTGAAATTGGTGGCATTGGAAAGCTAAGATAAAGTCTTTTAACTCTCATGAATACCACTTTTCCAGAAAATGACGTTTTGACAAAGTTATAATCGTGTGAAGATTGTTGAATTAGTTGGTACAAGTGGAGAGACAAACATCATTAATCATCCACCCACTAATTAATCATCTACCCACTAAATAATCATCCACCCACTCAATAATCATCCACCCACTCATTAATCATTCATCCTCTCATTAATCATTCACTCATTCATTGAATAACTCCATTGTCATTTTCCACTCACCCACACATCATCTACCCACTCATTAAATAACTCCATTGTCATTTTTCACTCATCCACCCATCATCTACCCACTCATTAAATAACTTTATTGTTATTTTGTACTCCTTAAGCTTTATAAAAGGAAACATTGGCTGATCATTTTTGGGAATCTTGGCTTAGAGATCAAGATTATGCTATTGTGTTATTTGTTTCTCTTATTGTAATTTTCTTTTGTTCTAAATTGAAGTTATGTTCATCTTTTTCTTCTTCTTTCTTTCTTTCTTCTTGCTCATGAATAACTAATTTTCATCTTGCTTGAGTGAAGAGGTGAAGCTTTTGGTAATAAAATAAGGTTAGATTAATTTCTTTCTTGTGCTTAAATGATATATTATCAAGTGGACATTATATGTGTTGTATTTTGTTTCCAATCAATTTAGAAACTCTCCTTGTAAAGTAGAGTTCTTGATTCATTGTAGATAAGTGGTTGGCACAATAAATGCTTGAACCCATTTACAAGTGTTGGTGTTGGTAAGTAATTAAAGGAACCATAATATAACTACGTATATAATTCTAAATGGATTTTGAATGTTTGATTTTCCAATTGGAATCTCCGTTGTGCGAGGATTTCAATTTAGTTATAAAAAAGAATTAATCTTGTCCTTAATTTATTACCAAAAGTGGATCTTCTAACCCAAGCAAGTTCTTTTTTTAATTGTGAATAATTTTTATTATCTTTATTGTTGTGACAAACCATTTCCTTACCTCAAAGAATTTTTCTTCATCAATTCCTTGTGGATCGACCTCGAAATCCCAATAAATTTATTACTTGAGATAACCTACACTTGAGTTTGCATTATTTAATCTGCATCAATAATATAATTTTTTTAAAAAAATATATACATCTAATCTAACTAAGTTTCTAAAGACAACCCTAATCCCTAATTCTTATACTTACTCAGTCTTAGAGAAAAAAAAAGTATCTTAATTGCTGAGATCCTCCGCTAATTGAGAGAGGAATATGTCATTGCGAATCTTAACCACCCACCATCGCAAGTCGCATCTAAGAGAGGAAGATAAACCTCGACCACCCACCATTGTGACTGACACAAACCTCGACCACCCACTACTGATGTCAACCATGATTGAGAGTAAGAGAGGAAGTCGTTCACGAATCTCAACCACCCATTACCGCTGTAAGCAATTAACCCACTTGACTAATAATAAAATTCAAGTGAAAAAGTAAGAAAAAAAAAGAAAAAATTAGTAACAAAAAAAAAATAAAAATAAGACTAATAATATAATTTTATGCTATAGTCCAAGAACAATTTTAACTTAATGTCAAGATTCAATCAGTATCCATTTTACCTGACCCATATCCTTTGTTTTTTTATTTTTTCAATTTGATTTTCTCTATTTAACTCATGAGACCTTACCCAATTCTAGAACTTACAATCTAACTGACCCATAACCCAACTACAAATCCCAAAAGAGAAAAAAAATTAAAGAAAAAAAATTAAAAAATGAGGCGACCACCATGAGTCACTCCCTTCTTCCTAAATCCCTAATTTCATAATCAAAAGTTTAGAATAGTAACGTCGCTCCCTTCTTCCTGAATTCCTTCTCGGTTCTTACTGTCGGCGAGGCAACCATTGTGACCCCCTCTTCACGACCACCACGAGCCAAGCTGTTAGGAGGCATCACGACCGCGAGTCATGCCATCACCTACCACTGCGATTGCGAGTCACATTGTTACCTACCACCGCGATCTGCGAGTTATGTCGTTGTCTACCACTGCGATCTACGAGTCACGTAGTCATCTACCACATTCTCAGCTCTCGTAATTAAGCAAGTCATCATGAGACCACTACTAGTCTGCGACCACTCCTCATCTACCATAACGACCAGGCTCATGTGAGAGTTTGTGACCACGCTCAAGTGATAACCCCGCATCTACGACCACGCTCAGTCGACCACCGTGACTCATGTTTAGGCAAATCTTTATCAATTGGTAAGCCTCCCTACTCTCAGTTGTTGTTTGTTTATGAACTTGTTTATAAGCCTCCTCTTCTATTCAACATATTTGTTTATGAACCTGTTTGTTAGTTTGTTTGTGAACCTGAAACCTGCTTTGTTTATGAACTTGTATATCTATCAATTCGTTGACTAATGACCACTTTGGAATGTTAGTTTTTTTATGAACCATTGAACTTCAAATTTGTTTTATTTATGAACTTGTATATCTATCAAATGTTAACCACTTTGGAAAGTTAGTTTGTTTATGAACCTGTATATCTATCAATTCATTAAACAATTTGAGGATAAACTAATCTTACTTTTGATTCAAATATTAAAGCATCTCATTTGTTCAGTAGTGCATATTGAGGTAAACCTGAGATAGACACATTTTGGCGGTTTCCTCCTTGTGCAACAACAGCAAAGCGTGTTGGATGAAGGCGGTTGGTACCTGCAAAGATACTCCAATGCTCAAGTCAAACTGTGTACAATTAGGATTTATACTATAGAGTAATAAGTTACCTGTTAGAGGTGATTAAGCCTGATTTTTATAGAGGTTAGATTGGGAGATATATAGTTGTAGAGGATCCCTATAAGAACGAAATGTTGATACTGCAATTATGAGCAATCAAAGGCGATTATGAGTGTTATTATTACGCAAGATCATGATTGGCAATAACAGATAATCATAAGATTTATCGACTACGCAAATCTCACAGTAATGTTGCTGCTACTCAATGTCGTGGTCCGATATTCATTGTGGAGGGATCTTAACAGTACCATGAATTCCCATTGGGGTGCTAATGTTAGACTCCGGCTAGATGCGTGTCGGGTTAATCCATGAGACAGGATCCCAGATCATCGGGTTGGGAGTCGGACTGCAAATACTCCATTATTGGGATGAGCCAAGTACGCTCCACACTTTCCACCTGGAAAATAATTGGTCCGAGATAGAAGGCTGAGCGAAGGCCTCTTGGATCACTAAGCGGTTGTTGCCCAGGCTCTTGCCCTACAAGAAAATCACAAATTAGCAAGGAAAATTTCCCTCGCTAATCCCTCGCAAAAAAGTTTTGCAAGGGATTAGTGAGGGAAACGTCCCTCATTTTTTTTACATCGCTAACCAGCGAGGGAAATTCTCGTTAATCCCTCGCTAAATACAAGAATTTTCCTCGCTAATCCCTCGCAATTTTTTATAACATGGCTCCTGTCTTTCCATAAATCAGCGACGAAAAGTCCATCACTAATCCCTCGCTATTATTAGTGAATCTATAAGTAAAAACCCTTGTTATTCCCTCGTTAATCCCTCGCTATTCCCTCATAAATTTCCTTTGCTATTCCGTCGCAATAATGTGCCATTTCTGGATCTAATTCAGGTAAAATCCCTTGTTATTCTGTCGTAAATCCTTCACAAATTTCCCTTGTTATTCCCTTATTATTCCCTTGCTATTCTGTCGCTATAACGTACCATTTCTGAATCTAATTCAGGTAAAATCCCTTGCTATTCCCTTGCAAATCTTCACAAATTTCCCTTGCTATTCCCTCACAAATTTCCTTCATTATTCCCTCGCTATTCCGTCACTATAACGTACCATTTCTGAATCTAATTCAAGTAAAATCCCTCGCTATTCCCTCACAAATCCCTCGTAAATTTCTCTCGCTATAGTGTACCATTTCTGGATCTAATTCAAGTAAAATCCCTTGCTATTCCCTCGCTACCATAACAAATAAGTTTTTTTAAAAAAAATTAAAATATAAAAAATTTAATTTTTAATATCTAAAATATATCTGTATAAATCTCTCAATCAAGACAGACATCTAGCAAATAAATTTATGAAAATCAATAAAATTGTTATACAAATAATCTAAAATAAATTTACTAATGATTCAAAGTTACATAAATAGTTCAAAGTTATTATACAAATAGTACCGTACAAAACAAGAATAAAAAGAAAAGGTAATCAGTCTAAGTTTTCTTTATCTTCATCGTCGTCGTCCTCTCGACCCTCCCCAGTTGCTTGACATTGTGATGGTGCTTGTGGAGCAAGATTTGTTGATTGGATCGTAGATAGGATAGGAGACAACATAGGGACTAGTTGAGTCTGGACAAACGAAGCCATCACAGTTGCCACTACTACATTTATAGCTATATTTACAACTATAAATATGTCCTGTGTCAAAGGTGTAGAGAGGGAAGAACCTGCCACCTCCGAGGATGAAGAATGCATGGTGTTATTAATGCTAATGTGCAAGCTGATACCTATGCCATGCACCCGTCCTTTCTTGTTGGGACCCGCTGCATCCAACCACACCTCTAGGTCAATCATAGGATGAGTCGAAGAATTTTCTCCATATTTTTCTGACACCGCAATGTCATATGACTCCTAAAATAATAAAACAAGAACAATATTAGCAAAAAAATCATTATCTAAACAAATATAAATGACTTTTAAATTTTAAAGAAACCTACAACGAAATTCCTTGAGCGCTCCGAGACAAAGCTTTCATCTTTCTTCTTATGAATTTTGGTATAAAGATCTCTGTAAGAAACTAGATGCTTTAACTCTGCCTCATGTAATCACATATAGAAGAATACATAATAAACACATATCAAAAGTACGTTGAGATAATATACACACACCAATAGTTTTAAAAAGAAATAGTTCATATAAGAAACTGTACATAAATAATTTTAAGTTATTGGATAGAAAATTAGACTTAGTTATATACATTATGTTTGTGCCTTTCTTGCTATAGAAAAAAACAGAAGGATCTAAATCCGAGAGTAGGATATTAATGGCTTACAACTCTTTTCTTAAGAAAGTAGTTGAGCTTAAGATTTCTTAATTCTGAAATAGGAAACATCAAAGCAAAGATTTATGATTTAGAGCCTAAGTCTAACAAAAAGGCAAGCACTTGGCTGGAGAAAGAAAAACACAAATATGTAAAACAAAAACGAGAAGGCATACAAAGTAGTCAAAGAGAAAATTACCCTTTGAATTTGTAGCCACAAATTGCATATATGACATAATGACAATGACATCCGCAGTAAGAAGAATTTGAAGCTCGTAAACTTCTATGAAGTAAAGACATGATGATTAGTTCAAACCCGATTTAAGAATCCTTAAGGAGTGGAACATGTTTTCAGAACAATTAACTAGCATCTTAACCGGTATAGATATATAGGAGCATTAGAGATACAAAAGAACATAGAAGGGAAAAAAATATTTCAAACAATTGAGAACATAGAATATCAGAATTAACAGAGAATCTAAACCATTTTTTCTGCTCCACATATTTCAAACAAGGCTGCAAGAGAAGCCCTATCATCATATCTGAGATGCTTATAATGAAGACCTTGGAAGAAGCAAGAGCTAAAACCACAAATAATAATAATGTTGGAGGCATACACATCAATATTGCCCCCAGTCTCCCAACAAGTACTTTATAAGGCTGAGAGAGAGCTGGGTATTTCATCCTTAACTTGATAAATGTTATGAACTCCACAAGCATCCCAAAATAGTACAAGAAGTTCTCTGCAACAACTATTTCTTGGAAACTCAACCATGAAAGCAAAATCACACTAGATGCAAAGAGCAAAATGCCAATAAGAGGCGTCCCATAACATGACCTTTTAGCAAATAATTCAAGAAGCATGCCTCTTTCTGCCATCCAGTGGTGATCTAAATTAGACTTAGTTATATACATTATGACCCTTACCATGGGTCCATTCTAGTGGCTTAGCAACAATTAATAGAGCTCAGTTAAAAATTTGATTTTGTTAGTAATAAAGTTGTCAAAAGTCAGTCAAACTCACAAACACGCTCATCTCAACTAATCAATAAATCATACAATCAAACAAAAAAGATAAGTGAAAGAAAGCCAGACTATATCAAATGAAGAGGAATAGATGCCAATGCATGATACAGTAGCCAAGTTTCATCACCAAGTTTCTGCTATAAACCCTGATAACCCCTCCTCCCCATTAAACCACATCATACATTCTTTCATATACAAACCAAAACCCTAATTATCTAATCACCCACAAATAGTAGCATACCACGCCTATAACAACAAGTCAACTCACACAAACACTTACCCATAAATTCAAAAGTCAGCCCCCTACACCCGTTAACACACTCCTAATGGTCAACACCGCAAAATCAAACACTGACAACAATAGCAGCAATAACAACAACCAAGAACCAAACCTATCCCACTACATGTGATTCTACTGTATTACAACCTTTCTAATAATAAATTGCAATTAACAATTCACAAACTATGAAAAGGTAAATTCATAAGTCAAGTAACATAATATATAAATTTTGATTCAGTTTGAAATTCTAATAAGTTTAAATTGACAACTCAAAACTTTAAATAATTTTTATATTACCATCTTGTTCTTATGTTGACCAAAGCTTATCGACCCTCCTGTATGCTTTAAGGCATCAAGCATGGCCCTGTTCCTTCAGGCAGCTTCAGACTTCCTCATCCATTTTTCTGTTAGTCAAACATCGACTAGGCCATCCCACACTTCTATCGTCATTCCTCTGAGCCGATGGCCCTTAACATCAGCCAAGTTATCTAAATTTGCCTTATCAAAGGCCTTATCTCGTGCTTTGTTCAAATGGTCTGGATAACGGTCCATGCAAGTCCGTTCCCAGACAGTTCTCGCTATACCGCAATCAGAATTGGATGTGAACCGATACTTATCCTACACAAATGTTATGTAAGTATATTTATTTTTTGATGAACGTATAATATATAATTCTATAAAGACAATTACTTACCATAAAGTCATTAAATAGTATTTCCTTCATGTCAACAAGATATTCTCTCCATGTACTAGCCGGAACAGGCATCCTTGTCATGACATTGTACATAATGTCAAGTGTCATTCTCGGTGGGAGAAATCTCCTCCTGTAAGTATAAGAAGATAATGTTAGTAATCTAAAAGTAAATAAATGTAATAAAAAATGATAATCACTATTACTTATGGTTCAGGGACAAGAGCCACATATATAAGTTCCCTACTATCAGTTTCTATCTGGAATTCTCCACTTGAAGGCACCATATTCAGGCTGCTAGTGGGTGGGTTAGCAGGGGTTGGCATAGAAAAGGGCTGGGTCAGTAAGGGGTGGGACAGAGGCTGATGCGTCTCCAATGGTCACTAGGATAGATCTGGTAGGCCTGCACTGGTCAATAGGCCAGTAGCTAAAGTTGCACCTAATATAATTATAGATAAACAAAAAAATACATATATATTACATTTATATAAACCACAAGTTAACAATAATTAAAAAGATTATCCTATAGGTATACTCGGGGAGGGCTGAAAAGGCTGTAGTGGTGGTGAATTATGGCCAAATGGAGAAGGCTGGGATGAAACATTATGACCTTTCCCACAACCGCGTCTAGCGCCTCTACCTCGAATGGTCATGATGAATATCTGCATAAGGAAACATAATGAAACATGATGAGTTAAGAAACTATATGTCAATAAAAACCTCAAAATATAATAATGATATTTCAGTGTAAATATCATTAACGAAATTTATTGAACAAGATTCAATTTTAATTATTTGAGTCTGAAGCAAAAGATTCCTCATCTTTATATGAGAATTCATTAATTTTATTATCTTCGTTATCATCAATGAACTCATCATCAACCAAAATGTCCATTGGATAATGTATATCATGTATGTTCACTTCTTCCATTTGGGCATCTGCATCAAACAAGGAAACTGTTTCATCATCTATGACAATATTGTGTGTTCCAAGGGATCCATCATCTTGGTAATAATCAGTAGCAGATAGGTTATTCAATTCATCACCTTCGTCATTCAATGTCTCGGCCATGAAGAGCTTTGCTTTGACCTTGCAAGTTGCCCACCATTAGCTATATTCCCGCTTTGTGGGTATCTTGTATAGTACACTTGTTGTGCTTGTTCGGCTAAGACGAATGACTCATTTGAGTGAAGTGTTGATTTAAGCTTAATGTCAACCAACCCATATCTCTCATCAATATTGACTTCATTAATCGGGCTAAACCAATGACATTGTAAAAGAATCACTCTGTTCTGATTTCCTACATATGATAATTCCAATATATCTTCAACGATGCCATAATAGTCGAAGTCATTCTCATCATATATACTACCTCTAACACATACGCCACTATTCATGGTAGCTTTATTTTGTCCGTACTTCTTAGTATGAAATCTATACCTATTAACTATTAAGCCACAGTAAGATGTCACGGACTTGGATGGACCATAACTTATCTCTCGTATCATTTGATCCTCAACTTGACCTATATTAACTTGTATCAATACATTGACGGTAGATAGTTATAACATTTAGCATAATGAACATTGAATTTAATATGATAGATGTGATTATGGATAAAAGGACTCACTAGATGTTTTAGCACCTACTGAAGTCCTTATCTCGAGCTTCCAATATTTGATCATCAATGATATTAGGATATGTTTCCCTTAACGAATCCTCGAATTGTCTAATCAATATAATAATTAATATTTAGCATAAATTTAGCGAAAAATAAACAAATTCATTAGATAGGGAGTAGACTTACTATAGATAAGGTTCTACTTCTCCATAATTTGCAAGCACGTGTGTCTCCGCAATCTGAAATTCCACATTTGTCAAGAATCTATTTCGACCTCTCCCGATAAGACGACATGGATGTTTAAAAATAGACAATCGTTCATTAATTGTATCTTCCCCACCATTGTCATTCCAAGGAACTTGAGTGTGCTTGGTCTGTAGGTGGAGATCAAAATACATGGAAGTAAAATTGAAAATTTCTTCTAAAATATACTCTTTATAAATAGATCCTTCAACTTTTGCCTTATTTTGGACCTTCCTTTTCAAGTACAGCATACACCTCTCAAAGGGATACATTTACCTATAATGCACTGGTCCTCTAACCTTAGCTTCATAGGGGAGATGCACGACTAGATGCTTTTTCACGTCAAAAAATATTGGAGGAAAAATCTTATCTAACTTGCAAATTGTTTCAATAATGGAAAGCTCTGCATTCTCCATAGTGGAAGCATGAATTTCAGTTGCAGAAACTTCTTTAAAGAAGAAGCTGAGTTCGATTAATGGTCCCCATATAGATTTTGGCAAGATATAACGAAATGCCAGAGGAATTAACCTTTGCATAAAAACATGATAATTATGACCTTTCATTCCATATATCTTCTCGTCGTTTACATTGATGCAACGTGTCATATTCAACATATACCCATTAGGAAATTTCAACTGTTTTATCCACTCACACATCATCCTCCTTTGATTGGCATCCAAGACATATGTCACCTTTGGTTTTTTACACTTGTCATTCTCAACTATTAGCTCCAAGGTGGGACGTTTACATATTATCTTCAAATCTTCTCTTGCATTTGCATTGTCTTTTGTCTTACCCTTTATGTCCATGAGAGTGTTTAAGATATTATCAAACACGTTCTTCTCGACATGCATAACATCTAAATTATATCGTATTAGATTAGTGGACCAATAAGGCAATTCCCAGAATATGCTCTTCTCCACCCAGTTGTGGTGTATACCTAAGTCATCTTATTTTTGTTTACTTGAATTCAAGTCAAAAGAGACTTCCTTAAGTTGAGTCACTCTATTGAAGACATATGTCCTACTCAGTCATTACGGTAGATTAGATTTTTCCACTGTTGATTTCTTAAAAAAGATTTGATCACGGCAAAATAGATTATCAAAAAGCAGAAATTGGTGATAGCAATCAAACCAACAGCATTTCCTACCAAGCTTCAATACAATTGACTTATTGTGATTCATACAAAGCGGACAAGAAAGTTTTCTATGAGTGCTCCACCCAGACTGCGTTCCATAGGCTGGAAAGTCACTTATTGTCCACAATAAAGTCGCTTTCATATCGAAATTTTGCTTCTTCCATGCATCATAAGTTTTCACCCCATCATCCCACAATATCTTTAGATCGTCAATTAGGAGTCTAAGATAGACATCTAAACTTTTACCTAGTGACTTTGGTCTAGGAATCACAAGAGTAAGGAATATGTATTCCCTTCTCATACACATACTTGGAGGTAGATTGTACAGTGTGACAAAAACAGGCTAACATAAATATGGTGTGGCTGAACCGCTGAATGGATTAAAATCGTCTATACAAAGGTCAAGCCTAACATTTCGAGCGTCTAGCGCAAATGTTGAATGGGTGGCGTCAAATCGTTTCCAAGCCTCAACATCAATTAGATGCTTGATCACTGATTCATCTTGACGCACTCCATCCACATGTCAACTCATATATTGTGTAGTGTTTTTGGACATAAACAGACGTTGGAGTCTAGGCATAATGAGAAAATATCGAAACACTAAGTGCGACACATCCTTCTTATTTAATGAACATCCCGCCTTCAGTTTGAATCGTGGGTGTACAATACTAAACAAACTGAGTAGAGTCTCTTGTCACTGTATTCTTTGTAATACAACATGCACTAATTAGGACACGTACCTATCTTCTCATATCCTAATCCCAACTCACGAACCATTTTCTTCGATTTGTAAAAGTTTTCAGGTAACCTTTCAGGCTCTGGAAGCATGCTCTTAATTATGACAATCATTCTATCATAACAACTCCCACTCATGTTAAACTCTGACTTCAAGTTCAAAAGTTGAGTTACAACTGACAAGTTCATGTGCTTATGGCAACCATCCCATACAGGTTCGTCAGCGTCTCTTAGCAAGTCATAAAACTTCAAAGCTAATGGATTTGGATCCTCTTCTAAATCTTGAGCTTCTGGGTTTAATCTATCACATGCGGCATCCATAATCATATCCACGTATGGACTCTTAGGCTCCACTTCATCATCATAGACAATGGATGTTGAGCCGTTATCCCCCCATCTATCCTCACCATAGACCATTTGTGTACCACAAGTGCACGGGTCATTCAAGTAATACAAATACAGAGTATAAGTTCGTTCCCACGAGGATATATGGCTTTCATTACTAAGTAACAACCAATAGCTTAGCTAAATTCTATTCAAGAACATATAAAATGAAGAAATGCAAATAAACTAAATCTAAACTACAATAGTAATAAAGATAATGGTTTAAAGATCTAGGGAATCCTTCTTCACCTCCTATTTCATACTAATGATATGCAATCCTTCCAAGCAACAACAATGATTAGTTAGTTTAGCTTGAGACTCTGATTTAGTCAAAAGCCTATGTCCAGGTCAATCAACCCTAGTGTCATTTACCTAATCCACTATGTTTCTTATGTTTTCATGAGGACTAGTGTAAACTCCACTAATGAATGATCTATTCTCAAACACCCGCTAATACATGGCTAAAAGTCATATTTCTATCCAGTTAGTGAATCAACTCATCTAAACCAATTGAACTCGTCGAACATGTATCAACCATACGTATGATCTAAGATCCAAATTCCTAGGTCTAGGTTCATCAGATTTCAACAAATCATTCAAAAGCTGATCAAACCTTCAAAAGCATTAAGAACCATATGATTGAACAAAGCTAAATATCAATATATACTCAAAAGATAACATAAGCATCAATATTCATAAAAAGGATTCAAAGTATCCCTAAATACAGCTGTTAATCCATGAACACGAATTTACAGTACAAAAACAGTGCTCAAAAGATAAGGAAAGAGAAGAGAACAAAGAGAGAAGAGGAAGGAATCCATAGATATGATCCTTGAAGCTTCAATCTCCCTCCATGAAGAAGATGGCATCCAACTAACCCTAGGCCTCCAATCAGCCCAGAAATGAAGAACAGGCCACAGCCTCTCTAAACCTAAAAAGCTCTAAAAAAACTCATTTTACAAAATTTGTTAAAAACGTATATATAGACTCAGAAAAACAAAGGCACACCGCGGCATTAACATGCCTATGCCGCAGCGCGTGTCAAATTAGGTCAGAGATGCTGCGACATTGATTTCCTTGCGCCGCGGCGCTCAGTGACTTATCAGGGGAATGCACCACGTCGTGGCGTACGTTACTAAGCGCCGCAGCGTTGCCTGCTGAGATGCAGATTTGGCTTTCTCTTCCCATTCTAACTCAAATACTCCACATATCATCTTGTTTGGAGCCCTTCCTAATATAGAGAAAATACCAAATTAGTAAGAGTTTCAAATCCACTTAATCAATCTAATAATATGCACAGTTTGCTCAATTACATACATGAAACATATCAGAATTGGATATAACAAATTCAAGCATAAAACCTTTCAAATATGCATATATACAAGGACTTTAGCAATCAGTAAAGTACAAGTATGGGGCACAAATAACTATATATTATGGAGTTATCACACCCCCAAACTTAACCTTTTGCTGGTCCTCTAGCAAAACAAAGTATGATTAAGAAAACTTCCTTAACAATTCAAATAACTTTTCATTCAGCAATTAGCAAATTTCAATCTTTCTTTTCTTCAATTAAACCACAGCTAGTAGTATATAATGATTACTTCAATCCATAAAAAGTGCAAATGCCCCAAAACCAGCTTCACATATACACAATCCTTCACATGCTAACAATTCAGCTTCTTTCCATGCAATTCACATTATACACAAAGATGCATGATAAACTTCTCCTATTCAAATCATACACGTCCAGATAAATTTATAAGCATACATGCATCTGAATCATATGATGCACAAACATTGTAATTCAACTCTCTCTCCACTAATGTAAACCACATACAACTGAGGATCATGAGGGTCTTTACAGCTTATAATGTCAGACCATGGTAATGGGCATAAGAAAAGAAGAGAAATGATACATACAAATATTGAGAAACATAAACATATTATTTCAAGACTTAAGACCATGCAAGTGATACTATCAGGGTATTCAACAGTGAATGATCACAACTCGCCAGAACCATGCAATGCTTTTCATTTTTAACTTTTCTTCTTTTATTGTTTGCTTTGCTTTTCTCTCTTCTCAATTTATTATTTTCTTTTTACTTTTACAAAGCAAATTTTTTCTTTGGATTGCATTTGGTTCCTTCAGGTTCATTTTTCTTAAGCATACATACCCCTACTCACTGGACTCACTTCAAAAAATAACACATCATGTACTCAACAAACAATAAAGGTAGGAAGAAAATGCAATACTTTCACATGCATTAGAACGGTTAACAGGTTAACAAATACAATGGGTGAATGAAAAACATATAAGGCCAAACAATTATAAGGCTTCAAAATGGGACCTAGAGATATAATAATTCAAGGTAGGCTTAAAAACCTCAATCAGTCCAAAGAATGCCCTAATCATTTCCTTAGTCATGCACAATCTAGGATTTCGCCTCAAGAAAGTTTAAAAACAACTTCTAAGATCATCGAAACTCTACATATACATCCATAAACTTTTTTTAAACATACACTCTTATCATACTCAAAGTTACACTTGCATCTAAGCGAGATGTAGATCATACATGAAAAGCAACTAAACTGTTTCACATGCTTCAAGATCACATAAGGTTTCACTCATAAGGGGGCAAATAGCAACCTTTTATATCATGAACAACCAAAACAACTCTAGCAGCTTTTGACGAGCGCCGAACTCAGTCAAAATTATAACCGAAGTTATTACTTAAACTTGTAGTATAGTGAACAACATCGGATCGTCTCCTCAAGGATCGTAAATGCAATTTGATCAAATTAAGTTAAGTTAGAAAAATGGGGGGTTTTGATGGTTCAAGGATCACAGTGACAAGATTTAAATAGAAGAAATAACAATTAAGAGAATAGTCAATTCAGAAACCTATCCGAAATTGGGTGGATTCAATCATAGACCTTCCAACAAACACTTGAAGTGTATTTGAATGGTTAATTTAGATCTAACCGAGATCTCTGCATCAGATCCAGAATTTATACTAGACAATCGTCCAGAATTCAATTGACAAGTGATAAACACAAATCTGCAATCGCACCATTCATGTAGATATATGTCAATTTAAGCACCGAATTCAATTAACCTAGGCACCAATCAGTAACCTAACCTCTTCAATTACGTGATTAGTTTAGATCAATCAGTTCTAAGTTTCATCACAAATCTCAATCTTCGGTTATGTGATTAATTCAGATCAATTAGTTCTAAGTTTCATCATAATACTTAATCTTAAACTAAGATCAAATCAGATCAAACATAACAATCACCATTCATATATTCAAGATCAAGAAAACAGAAGAAGAAGAAGAAGAAGAAGAAGAAGAAGAAGAAGAAGAAGAAGAAGAAGAAGAAGAAGAAGAAGAAGAAGAATTCAACTACAAATCAAATACATTACATAACCAATGTCTCAAGAATCTAAACCACAATCTCTTCAAGAGTCCCAAATTGACTAGAAATAACTTAGCCCTCTATTACAATGAAGGAAACCATTAAGAAATATGAAAAACTATGAAAAAGAAGAAGAACTGAAGGAGGAAGGAGAGGAGGAGAGGAGGAGAAGCCAAGTCTCCAACTAAGACTAACACCCTCCTTAAATATATGAATGCAAAGCTCCTATAATACAATACATATTGTCATCATGTCCACCAACTCCATTATTAAAGTGGTTCAACCACCAACTCCATCATGTCCACCAACTCCATCATTAAAGTGGTTCAACCACCAACTCCATCTCCATCATTAAAGTGGTTCAACCACCAACTCCATCATGTCCACCAACTCCATCATTAAAGTAGTTCAACTACCAACTCCATCATGTCTACCAACTCCATCATTAAGTGGTTCAACCACCAACTCCATCATTAAAGCATGTTCAACCACCAACTCCATCATGTCCACCAACTTCATTATTAAAGTGGTTCAACCACCAACTCCATTATGTACACCTACTCCATTATTCTGCCTTCTCTTTAGTCTGGATTTTTGTTACAATTTCGAATTAAGCTCAATCCCATCAGATAGCCTTTGGAATAAGCTTTCCAAGGAGTGCTCATATGCTTAATTTGGGCTTGAAATGAGTGAGATATGCCCAAAATGGTGAAGGTATGTCCAGAAATTCGTAACAGCACCGCTGGACCAACTTCAAGGCTGTTTTTGACCACTTAAATGCCTGAATCTTCCAATTTGACATTTCACAAAACTTGTAGATCTTTTTCTCATCTTTCCTAGCATATAAAGAACATAAAAATCAGATATCTACAACTCAAGTTATGGCCAAAATACTCAACCAATGTAAATATACATTAAAATCTAAAAATTAATGATTAAATTACTTTAAAGCCCAATTCATCCCAATGATTAAAATAGGTGCTAAGATCACTTAAGTACAACCTAGACATTATTAATAAGGTAATTATGTGGATAATTAATACGTTAAAAACCGTAATTATCAGCAGTCTTTTGCAATAAAGCATGCATTCAATTAGATGAAACTTTTCAATATGACATGCATACATCATTTGCATAATAGTAAAAATTGAAACTGCTTTGCAAACCCATCAGCAATAACCAAAACAAATTGAAACTTATGAAAACATGGTGGCTATCACAATTGCATCAAGAAAATATCATCACATGCATCTCTAATATATCATAGTAATCAAATCATGTAATGACACTCCCCTAAACTTAAGTGAGACAAAGTCCTCACTTTCCATGGTGTCCAAGGTACTTGAGCCTATAAACATCTAAAATGTGATAGCTGAGTATACTATAAATATTTAATAAACAGTTAAAATAAACTAATCATGTACAATATATACACTACAACATATCATACTGCAACACACAACATCCATGCCACGGTATTTGATCAGAATAGGTGCCTTTAGTAGCACCCAAAACAAGTCTTTCTTTTTTATTTTTAACAAGTTCAGCAGGTGAGCGCCGCGGCGTTAACATTACCACACCGCGGCACTGAGCTCTTTGGAATTTGGCTCAAATGCACATAAATATCCATCACACTGCGGCGTGCAACAGACTCACGCCGCGGCGTGAGACATCAGCCTGCATAATTTCGCAGCAAATTCAGTTTTGCTGTAGAATTTGCTCCAAAGAGGACCTCAACACCTCTCAAACTTGTCCAAAAGGCTAAAACCTAATATGAACAACTAAGATGTATTAAAACACAAAATCATACATACTAACCTATATTTAACTTAAAACTAAACATAAACTTAAAACTAACTAAAACTTACTACAATCAAAATACTAACATATATAAGACTTAAAACTAACTAAAGATACTAAAATCAAACATACTAACTACAAAAATACAAAAATTAAAGATACTAACATATTTAAGACTTTAAACTAAAGAAAAGCCTAAAAACTAACTAAAGCTACAAAACTAAACTTACTACATATTTATGACCTAAAACTCACTAAACACATACTAATTTACAAAAACATAAAATCCTGGGTTCCCTCCCAAGAAGGGCCTGAGTTATAGTCCCAGCAGGACTTTGTCACCAAAATGAATTGTGTGGATAAGTAGTCTTCTTAAACTTGATCCAAGGCTTATCCTTTTGAGGAGTTGCGAATTCCCTAATCATTTCCTCAGTCATGCACAATCTAGGATTTCGCCTCAAGAGAGTTTAAAAACAACTTCTAGGATAATTGAAACTCTACATGTATATCCATAAACTTTCTCTAAACATACACTCTTATCATTTTCAAAGTTACACTTGCATCTAAGTGGAATGTAAATCATACATAAAAAGTAACTAAATTATTTCACATGCTTCCATATCACATAAGGTTTCACTCAAAAGAGGGCAAATAACAACCTTTCATATCATGAACAACCAAAACAACACCAACATTCTTTTGCAACAAAGCATGCTTTCAAATAGATTCAACGATTCAATTTAACATGCATAACATCAATTGCACGATATTAGAAATTGAAACTTCTTTGCAAACCCATCAGTAATAACCAAAACAAATAGAAACTCCTTGAAGCATGGTGGCTATCACAACTGCATCTAGAAAATATCATCACAAACATACCTAATACATCATACTCATCCAAAGCATGTAATGACACTCCCCCAAACCAAAGTAAGACAAAGTTCCCACTTTGCATTAGCATTCTGAGACCTAAACTTTACAAATTAAGCACACTATTAATCTGAGCATACTAAAATATGAAATAACATGAAAAATGAAAGAAATATGTACAAAACATAGCACAATGACGCGACATTAAACTTACCACGTCGCGGCGTCATAGCTCGTTTGCAGAATTCTGCAGAATATACTCACTGGCGCCGCGACATTAAACATGGCAACACCATGGCGTGAGAAGCCTAACTGCAAAATTCAGCAACAAACACAGTTTTTTTTCTGCTGGAATTAGTTCAAAGTGGCCTCAAGCAGTAAAACTTGACCAAAAAGCTATTTTACAAAATGTACAATAAAAACATACCAAAACAACAAATTCAACATAAAAACTTATATAAAACTTAAAACCTAAGAAAAGCATAAAAACTATCAAAATCATAAAACTACTAAATTAACATACTAACACTATTAACATAAACATACTAACATGTACATATTAACATATAAAATTCAATATACTACCTAGTTAAGCACAAAGTAAAAACACAACTTAAACATAAACTTGGGATTTCCTTGTCACCAAAATGAATTGTGTGGATAAGTAGTCTTCTTAAACTTAATCCAAGGCTTATCTTTTTGAGGAGTCGCGAATTCCCTGAAGGACCTCATATGATTAGGATCATCCGACTTCTTTATTGCACCTAAAGCAATAACATATAGAAATTTAAATTAACATAGATTATATACAACTTGAATTAGAACTAATCAAACTCATTGTTGATATTAGCAAAATGGAATTAAACCATTATCCTCGGCAACGACGCCAAAAACTTGTTAGACCATTTGTGTACCGTAAGTGCACGAGTCATTCAAGTAATACAAATACAAAGTATAAGTTCGTTCACATGAGGATATATGGCTTCCATTACTAAGTAACAACCAATAGCTTAGCTAAATTATATTCAAGAACATATAAAATGAAGAAATGTAAATAAACTAAATCTAAACTACAAAAGTAATAAAGATAATGGTTTAGAGATCTAGGGAATCCTTCTTCACCTCCTATTTCATACTAATGATATGCAATCCTTCCAAGCAATAACAATGATTAGTTAGTTTAGCTTGAGAATTTGATTTAGTCAAAAGCCTATGTCTAGGTCGATCAATCCTAGTGTCATTTACCTAATCCACTATGTTTATTATGTTTTCATGAGGACTAGTGTAAACTCCACTAATGAATGATCTATTCTCAAATACCCGCTAATATATGGCTAAAAGGTATATTTCTATCCAGTTAGTGAATCAACTCATCCAAACCAATTGAACTCGTCGAACATATATCAACCATACGTATGATCTAAGATCCAAATTCCTAGGTCTAGGTTCATCAAATTTCAACAAATCATCCAAAAGCTGATCAAACCTTCAAAAGCATTAACAACCATATGATTGAACAAAGCTAAACATCAATATATACTCAAAAGATAACATAAGCATCAATATTCATAGAAAGGATTCAAAGTATCCTTAAATACAGCTGCTAATCCATGAACACGAATTTACAATACAAAAATAGTGCTCAAAAGATAAGGAAAAAGAAGAGAACAAAGGGAGAAGAGGAAGGAATTCATAGATGTGATCCTTGAAGCTTCAATCTCCCTCCATAAAGAAGATGGCATCCAACCAAGCCTCCCTAGGCCTCTAATCAGCCCAGAAATGAAGAACAGGCCGCAACCTCTCTAAACCTAAAAAGCTCTAAAAAAACTCCTTTTACAAAATCTGTTAAAAACGTATATATAGACTCAAAAAAATAGAGGCACGTCGTGGCATTAACATGCCTATGCCACAGCACGTGTCAAATTAGGTCAGAGATGTCGCGGCATTGATTTCCTTGCGCCACGGCACTCAGTGACTTATCTGGGGAATGCATTACGCCGCAGTGTACGCTACTAAGCGTCGCGGCGTTGCCTGCTGAGATGTAGATTTGGCTTTCTTTTTCCATTCTAGCTCAAATGCTCCACATATCATCTTATTTGGAGCCCTTTCTAATATAGAGAAAACACCAAATCAATAAGAGTTGCAAATCCACTTAATCAATCTAATAATATGCGCAGTTTGCTCAATTACATACATGAAAGGTATCAGAATTAGATATAACAAATACAAGTACAAAACCTTCCAAATATGTATATATACAAGGACTTTAGAAATCAGTAAAGTATAGGTATGGGGCACAAATAACTACACATTGTGGAGTTTTCAGTCCTCACCATGAATGGTCCAATTTACATAACCATCCATAAATCCATATTTATACAGATGTAGTTCAACCCCCAAATACCTCACTCCAAACACGATTCTTCCATCTAGCACATGGACAAAGGATAAGATTTAATGCATCAGTAACCGTCAGGTCTCTTTGAGCAACCCTAATGAAATCATCAACTCCATCCTTGAATTCTTCACTTATATAGCCAGTAGGATCATTTTTTCATAACATCCAACTTCGATTAGGTCTCATGATTGTTGAAATTAGTTTAGAACATTAATATAATCTTTATATCTCCATCTCCTTCTTAACATGGTATGGCCCTATCTCATTCGATAAGAAACTTTTTCAACACTTGGTTAATAGTTATTCCTTAAATCTTATATTTTATACTTGACGAAATTTCGGCAACATTTCCCATTAGTCTCCAAGTGCATGACTTAAATGCAGTGTAGATCTACCACGCTTAAGTATACACCCACAGAACAAAAGGAAATGTAGCAGACTGAAATTTCAACAAGTATAAGATATAAGATTTAAAGAATAATTACTAACCAAGTGAAGAAAAAATTTCTTACCAAACTGTCCCACTTGGACAATTCAAGATTCAATACAATGAGCAGTACCTTGAAAAGGTATGCGTGCTGATTAATATTGAATCTTAAACGGGAAACTAAGGTTTTGCTCAAATTTTAACTCGAATAAGAAAATAAAACTTTAAGCATATGCTAAAGCGCAATCAAAAGTTAAATCAAACCGAGATTCTTAACACATAATTCGTTAGAAATTCATAACTTTTATTTTCAGCATCCAAGATTTGATGTCATATTTAGAGACTCCTAAATGTACTGGGATAGGAGAAAAAAGCATAAAGAAATCTAAGTTTTCACTGGCGACAATGATTGCTGCTATGCGGCCTGACATAGACAACATTGATGAATATGTTAGGAACACTATTGCTAAAGCTTTCAGTGTTGTTGCCTCTGCTCTTAGTATACCTGCACTCTTACCCTCCTTGAAGGTTGTTTGTCAAAGTAAGAAATCATGGCAAGCTCGGCACACTAGGATTAAGATTGTGCAACAGATTGCCATTTTAATTGGTTGTGCTATCTTGCCGCATTTAAGATCTCTTATGGAAATTATAGAGCATGGTCTGAATGATGAGAATCATATGGTGAGAACCATCACTGCATTGTCTCTTGCTAATCTTACTGAGGCTATTGCTCCTTATGGCATTAAAAGTTTTGACTCTGTCTTGAAGCCACTGTGGAAGGGTATTAGGCAACATCGTGGGAAGGTCTTGGCTGCATTCTTAAAGGCAATCGGTTTTATAATTTCATTGATAGTTACCCTATATGCCAGTTACTATACTATGGAAGTTATGATTATTCTAATTCGTGAATTTCAGTCGCCTGATGAAGAAATGAAGAAAATTGTTCTGAAAGTGGTGAAGCAGTGTGTAAGCACTGAAGGTGTGAAAGTTGATTATATTAGATATGATATTCTCCTTAACTTTTTCAAGAACGTATATGTTAGGAGGATGGCTTTGGATCGAAGAAACTATAACCAACTTGTGGAGAATACTGTAGAGATAGCAAACAAAGTTGGTGTTGCTGTTGAGCTTGTTTCACTATCTACCCAGCAACTCTAAGCATTGCGGCACAATGCTTTAGTTCTTGTTGAGCTTGTTTCACTTTCTACCCCTCATCAGTAATGGAGGATAAATGTATAAGATAAAGAAAATGGGCCACACCAGGATAATGAATCAAATGGTAGCTAAAGAGAGACAACGTAAGATTAGCAACAAGGTGGTCAACTTGACTTGTGAAGACATTTGGAAGAAGTATCCTAGCCAATGTCTTGAGAAAAAAGAAAGGGTTTTGGTTCTCTTGCAGAGTGAGATCAGTGAGAATATATGATAGCATCTTTTGGTGTCCTACTATAGGGTCTGAAGAACCATGATGGTTCTCTTCTTTTGAAACTTGAGGTACCATATATGGTGGAGCACACCTAAAGAGTAGCTCTAACAAGAAGCAACCATCAAGTAACATTATTTTGGATAGCTTATAGGATCATATTTTCTAACTTTGCTTGAAATGCTGGGAATGCTACTTATGAAAGATTTCACCTCTCTATGATCTAGAAAACCCAGTGTCACTTTAATGGAATGCATCCAACTACACTTATTTTGAGTTTGGTCCATGATTGGTAAGGTAAGTGTTAAAATGAAGGATATAAATCTGGACAGAAAATGTAACTAAGAAATACTCAAACAAGGGAAGGACAAAAGGGAAATTGCAGAAACTAATCCCACCTAAAACTCTTAACTCTGATTCAGTTTGAGCACTACTCTGTCATGGACTAATGTTATGTTACACTCATAAAATGTAAAAGATACCTACTATTTTTTCATACTTGCAAGGATCCAAGAACAGTCAAAAAATATATTTTTATTGGACTTGTAGCCTAATGTCAATAGAGACTTTAGATTTGGAAACAAGGGAATTTATCTATTTATTTATTTATTTATTTTTGTGTTTATAGAAACAAAGGAATGGTTATTGCTACAAGAATTATAAATTGGTCAATTCTTCTTCAGCTATTAGCCAACACTATATGTCTTTCCTTTTGATGTGTAAAGATATAATTTTGTTTACCATAGCTTAATTTGTCTTTAGCACCTAAATTTGCTAAATAATTTAGCGAATGATCATAACAGACATATAAGAAAGCACATAACATAAAGGAGAAATTTAAAGTTAATCACATAATATTATTGATCAAGGAGCAATTTTGAATTAAAAATAAATACATTCACCACAAGGCAACTTTCGAGTAGTGATGCGAAGAACCTTAATGGAAATCCTCACAGGCCCCTTGACCTTGAGTTGTTTGTCCTTGGCACGATGAACCAAACCAAACCCTTTGGGCCTTTGAGTTCTTGAGTCCACAACTAGAGTAGCTACAAACGAAGATTTGAAACAACCCACAGCACAGAGAGTGAGCAAAGAGTGTTTTTGAAAATGGCATAACTTTAAAGTTGAATCTCTTAAATCGTTTTACTTATGTTTTATCACATTTTTATCACCAATACAATAAACACCATTCCCTCAAATCAGAACTAACCCAACCTAGAAACATCCCTAAAATCTACCACATTCACAAGCAAAATCCAGACCACACGAAACAAAAAACACCCACCACACAAAATTTGTCATGCCCAAACTAAGCCCCCTATCATAGAAATCCACCCAAAACCTATCATTTTCTGATTTATGTTCATAGAAGAGAATCAACCAAGATAAATAACTATTAACAAGCTACCAAATGATTCATAATTCTAACTGATACTTGGGTCATTCATAGAATAATCAATTTATAGCTGAGGGCAATTACAATTTGTTGATGGACATTCTGATTTAAGTACCAAATATCATTTAACAAAAACAAGTTTAATATATATATATATATATATATATATATATATATATATATATAACCTAGACAATTTGCTCTGACTTTAAATAGAAGGACAACCAAATTTATATTTAAAACTCAGTTACAATATCATTCTTTGCTACCTAAAACAAAGGTGGATTCAAGTTAGGACAAAATAGTGTATGGTAAATTACATATCAATGATAAAAAGTGGACTCCACTCCTATTAGGTCACATATCATGTTTAAGTATGGTACATATGATACAACATACATATGATAGGTATCTTTAATTGGTGGCAAAATTTTGTTAAATTTAATATAACACTGCCTGTTGAAGTGCTCTAGAATTGATAAATACCAATGCTTACGCCAATTGAGTGACTTTCCATATAGGACTCAAAATACAAATGTCATTTATAATCCCATAGGGGTGCAATATTCAATAAATAAATTGAACAAGGAATCATGGAAACTTAAACTAGGTAAGAATCTTACTTCTGTTCAATTTCCATAAACATGCACATTCTAACCATAAAACCATAAGTTTTATAAAAAAAATAGTTTTTTCTTTAAATTAAAACAGTGACTTGAGTCTAAGTAACTACCTCTAATAGCAGTACAACTGAGGTGGCCTTTATAAGTGGGTTCCAGAGAAGAAGAAATACAGAGCTCAATAGAACAACCAACACCATAATGTTCTGAAGACTTGAGTTTAAGTAACTTTCCCTTAATTTATTGCACAAATTATTCAAGCTAAGTTTGTCAGTGATCCAAGTGCTAGCACAGATACTTCAACAAGATATTCAGAGACCTTCTCCACCAAAAACTTAGAACTCTTATCAAATTTTTTAGCTTTAGGCAGAGGTAGGAAGATATACCATAATCCATTAGAACCATGAATAAAATGAGCAACACAAGGGCTTCCACTTTTTACTATAATAATTTAACATGCCTATGGGGTACAATGGAATTAGTTAATGGCAGAACAAGTTCTTTTACTGATACAGCTACCTACTACCATATTTCAAAAATACAAAGCCCAATTTACACATCCATTTGAAATAAGAAAAGAGTATGCATACACGATTCAATCCAATAACAACCCAAACACATTAACAAACAATGCTCAAATAGAGACTCAAATAAACAACAAAAAAAGGTACTAATCAAATGAGCAAAAGAAAAGAAAAGAAAAATAGTATAAGAATCAAAAGCAGCAAAAGAGAAAAACAACAGAGCATAACAAAAGAGAACAACAAACTCTAACATAGCATAGTGGCTGGGAAAGAAAAATAGACCTCTATTTTGGTAAGTTAAACAACATTGTGAATGGGTAAAAAAAATCGAGCATCTAAAGCTACAACAATGTATCCAATACATATCCTCTAGATTCATACATCATCATATCAAATTTGTCAGTTACTACACTAATATGCATAAATGAAATATCAATATATTATTAGTTACCAACCATTAGGTATTAGGTCCAGTCAGTTATCCTAATTATACTTAGTTGCATTCCATTTTACAGTCAAGTTAGCATGAAAAGTATTCAAAAGATTATCAAAGAGATTACGTTATTAAGGACAAAAGTACCTGTAAAATGCCTAGCAATCGTATTCTTTCAATGTCAACACCATAAGTCAAGGAATTTGTTCAGTGAAAATAACCACCCAAAATGAATACATTATATGTTTACTTTATTAATGTTGTGTTGTGCATATCAATGGCAGAGTAGACCTAAAATTAATTGAAGAACACTATATTTCATCATGTTATTATTATGGATATAGAAGGCTACGAAGATTTTTCATTACCTTGAAGCACGATACCAAGAGTAAAGAGTTTCACTACTCTAGCTAAGGTTTTCCATGTAGCTTCTCTTCTCTGCAGCCTTCTCTGACATTTTATTTAAAAATTAAAATGAAAATAAGAAAGAAGCCAGGTTAGGTACCTTTATAAACAAGTGCAAGAGAAATTCCAGCAAACAATAGAAATAGATGAATGTTATTTCACACGAACAGTTTATTTCACGAATTCACAAATGTCATCATTCACGTGTTATGATTTGTATCACAAATAAAATATAATAAAATTAAAAAAAATGAAAAATGACTTACTGACAAAACACAAAGATAGTTATTCTTTTTTTGGGTGCAAAATACGAACAAGGCTTAGATTTGTGATAGGAAACAGTCAAAATGAGAGAATGAAAGATATTGAGAAATAGTAATGCCTAACCTTTAATGTCGCGTCGTGGCTGTGTGAGCACAAAATGCAAGCAGCAACAGTGTTTTGGTCACGAACTCGTCGTCACTGGTAGTGACTGTGCCAAGCAGAGAGGAGGATTCGAGTGAGAGAGAGTTGAGATGGCACTTAGGATTTCAATTTGGGAGAGAAAATGAGAAACGAACTACAAAAGACAAAGGATAAGAAATTCTGAATTTGGGGTTTAGGGTAGGAGAGGAGGATTTGAATGAGAAAGGGCTGAGATGACACTTAGGATTTCAATTTAGGGGAGAAAATGAGCAAGGAACTAGGAAGGACAAAGGATGAGAAATTATAAATTTGGGAAAATGAATGCTCGAGTAAGGAAAAGTGAAAGAAGTGGGGGAAATATTCTGAAAAACGACATCGTTTTTTTAGCAAGTGCAAATATCCCTCGTAAATTCCCTCACTACTTTTAGCGATGGACATTATCCCTCTCAATTTCCCTCACAAACTTTAGCGAGGGAAATCATCCCTCGCAAATTCTCTTGCTAATTTCAATGAGGGAAATTACCTATCGCAAGTGAGGGAAATTATCCCTCGCTATTCTCTCGCTAATTATTGTGAGGGAAATTATCCCTCACAATTCCCTCGCTATAATTAGTGAGGGAAATATTCCCTCCCAATTCCCTCATTATTTCTTTCCCTATTTCCCCCTTGAATTTTTTTTTTGAAATTTAGTGAGGGATCGAATTTCCCTCGCAAATTAGCAAGGGAATTGCGAGGGAAATTTTTCCTCGCAAATATCCATCGCTAATTTGCTAATTTCTTGTAGTGTTGGTGCTGGCCAATTTGGACAGGAGGTCCACCCTGGAGTTCTGCTCCCTGAGAATGTGCTCTATCTTAACATCCTAGAAGTTCTTGAGGAGCTCTTAGACTTTGGCTAAGTATCTTTGAAGGAAGGGCTCTTTGACCTGATAATCACCTTAGAGCTGGGAGGTCACAAGTTGGGAGTCACTTCAAAGTGTGGTCTTAGCTATTCCCATATCCTTGGCTATTACTAGTCCGACGATGCACACTTCGTACTTCACTTGATTATTCGAAGTGGCAAACTCAAACTTCAAGGAGTTCTTTATGGTCACTCCTTTAAAATTTTCAAAAATTATCACAACACCACTTCCTTTGGTGTTCAAGGAGCCATCAACAAATATAGTCCAAGAAATTCCCACGGGGTCATCGGGGTCCAAAGTGAGTTCTGTTAGGAAGTCCAAGAATGCTTGAGCCTTATTGTCAATTGTGGCTCATACACGATTCCAAACTTAGAAAGTTCAATGGACCAAACAATTATTCTACCTGCTAGGTCTGGCTTGTACAGTATCTGATGAATAGGTTGGTCTGTGTAATTGGCTAGCTGACATGGAAAATAGTTTTGATGATAACAAACATGATGAAAATGATGTATAGTTCAAGTACCAAGAGTAAGCATTGCAACAAGAAAGCAAAAATCTGATTTATGCTTAACTCACAGAGAAGAAGGTTTTGATAACAACAAAATCATGTCGAAGACCAAGTCCAAAGGAAGATTAAATGGTATAGCTTATAGGACTTAAGGTCTTTTTGTAAGAAGCCCTCTAGATATCTCAAATATGTTTTCAAATATTTAAAAATGGTTTTCACATATTAAAATACCCAACAAACAAGTTTTGAAGGTTTAGTTATGATGGTAGTTCAAATTTATGAAAAATAGCAAAGTTTGAGTTTTGAAAATCTGACCTTTGGTTACTCTTTTGATCATAACTTTTAAAATAATTTGAGTTTTGTTTTGAATATTTCATTTGAAAATAGACTCAAATATCTTTCCAATGACTGGTCATTTGCTTTAAACGGATAAGAAATGAAAAAGTTATGACCATTTAAAGTTGGATTTCAAAATCAGAGTGGTGTATTCGAATACACCATATAGGTATTCGAATACCACACCCCAGAAATGTCTCCAGAACGTGTTTTTAAGGATCTATTCGAATACCACAACATAGAAAACGTTCCAAAACACATTTTTGAAGGATCTATTCGAATACCACACAAGGTATTCGAATACCACAACCCAGAAATCACGTAACGGCTATTTTCTTGAGCTTTTAATGAATGAAATTAATACCCAACGACTCTTTTTCTTGGAACACTATAAATACATGGTTTTGGTCATCTTTTACACCAGCCTCATGATCTGAACTATTTTTGCTTGTGCCAAAAACGTGATTCTCTATTTTCTCATATTTTCTGTGCTCTTTTCGCCAAAACCTTGAGATATCATAAGAGAGCTTCCTAGTGCTTCAATTTGTAACATTTGCTCTTTGTGAGAGTTTCTCTTCATCTATATTCTATTTCTTTGTAAAAGGGTGAGGTATCCCTTAGTGAAATTGTGAGGGTGAGGTATCCCTTGTTGTAAAGAAGGTGAGGTATCCTTCAAAGGGGTGAGGTATCCTCTAAAGTTTGTGTAAGGGTGAGGTATCCCGCATGGTGAGGCTTTAGCACAAGGGTAGAGTTTCCCTGTGTGTGAAAAGTGCTCTATTGTGTAAAGGTTGCAAGCACACTGTTGTTAAGCTTGTATTGAATAATGAAAAATCTCGAACCGTGTTTGGGGATTTGGGACGTAGGCCACAAGTGGTTGGTGGTCGAACCGGGATAAATATCGTGCACTCGCTTTTCTACCCTTAATCTTTTATCTTTATGCACTTTATTTATTCTTGCAATTTAATTATTAATTGTTCTTCTTATCTTCATCTCATTCACGACTTTTAATAATTAAATTCAGTATAATTTATTTATTTAAGGCTTTTGCGAAAAATCCTTAATTACTCAATTCACCCCCCTTTTGAGTACTGAAGCCACTTGGGTAACAAGTGGTATCAGAGCTAGACTCTTGTATAAAGAGCTTAGCCACTTCAAGAGTACATGGCTTCATCAAATGTTTTATCAGAAGCAACTTCCATAAATCGACCACCCTTTTTCAATGGGGATGGTTATGCATATTGGAAGGAAAGAATGAAAATTTTTATCGAGGCTATTGATCTAGATGTGTGGATGATTTTGTCGAAAATGGCGCATTTATACCTACACGCGTTGTCAATGGTGTAAAAACCGAGACACCTAGAAATGATTGGTCTAAAGATGATAAAAGAAAAGTTCAAAATAACTTAATAGCCAAAAACATCATTACCTCAGCTTTGGGGCATGATGAATTTTTTAGAATTTCAAATTGTAAAACTGCTAAAGAAATGTGGGACACTTTACAAGTTACCCATGAGGGTACTAGTGAGGTAAAGAGGTCGAGAATCAATTCTCTAACTCGCGAATATGAATTATTTACAATGAACCAAGGAGAAAGCATTCAAGAAATGCAAAAGAGGTTCACCCACATTGTTAATCATCTTGCATCATTAGGAAAGAATTTTACTAACGAAGATTTGATTAACAAAGTGTTGAGATGTCTTAGCAGGATTTGGCAACCAAAAGTAACAGCAATTTCAGAATCAAGGGACTTGACAACTATGTCATTAGCAACTCTTTTTGGAAAACTTCACGAGCATGAATTAGAACTCAACAGGCTTGACCAAAGTGAGGAAAACGATAAAAAGAAAAAGGGGATAGCGCTTAAAGCCACCACCTCCACTATCAATAATGAAGAAGAAGATGATGGAGATGACGTGGATAACATTGAGCTAAATGAACAAAATCTCAATCTTCTGGTAAGAAAATTTGGTAAGTTCCTAAAGAAAAAGAGAACTCAAAGAAGATCGCCATTTCCCCAAAGAAAGTTGAAAAGAAACCCTCCAAAGAAAGAAGAGTCTACATAGCATGGGATGACAATGATATGGACTCCACTGATAGCTCAGATAGTGAAGAAGCCCATCTATGTTTTATGGCGAAAGGAGAAGAAGAAGAAGAAGAAAGCGACAACGAGGTAAATTCTGACGTATCTCCTTCTTATGATGAGTTACAAGATGCCTTTGAAGAATTGCATAACGAAACTTTAAAACTCACAAAACAAATTTCTTCTTCTAAGAAAAAAATCTCTTCTTTAGAAAATCAAATTCTTATTTTAAATAAAGAGATTGAAGAATTAAAAATTGAAAATGAAACTTTGGGAATTATTGATGCATGCTCATCTTATTCCTCACATGCTTCTACTTGTTTACCTTGTTCTTCATGTCATTTGCTTGAAAATGAAATTGAAGATTTAAAGAACACCCTTGCCAAATTCACATGTGGAAGAGATAATTTAAATATTTTATTAGAAAAACAAAGGGTTGTTTTTCAAAAAGCTGGAATATGATATAACCCGAATAATCAACACAAATCCTATAAAAATTTCTTTGTTAATTCTAGCATTTCATGTAGCCCATTTATTAAATGTTTCTATTGTGGGAAGAAGGGTCATAGTGCTTCAACATGTAATGTAAGGAAAAATATTAATACAAAAATTGGAACTAAAATGGTATGGGTTCCTAATGGTACTATACTCAAAACTGACATTCAAGGACCCAAGAAAATTTGGGTACCAAAAATCAAAAATTAAATTGTGTTACTGGTGTGCTTGAAAGCCAAGAGCTAACTTGGCATTTTTGAAAGTGGTTCTTTGCAAACACAAGACTATAATGAATTCCAAGCTCTTCTTCTTGTCTCTATCAAGCTTGGACTTGCATTTATTTTATATAGGAGTATCTCCATCAAAGTAAGTTTTCATATCTCAAATATACATTCTGAACGTAAAATATATGTTTTTATGTTTGAGTTATTCGAATACCTCCCTGTGGTATTCGAATACCATTGCATCATGCGGTAAAATCCATGTTTTTCTGATAGGTCTATTCGAATACCATCATAAGGTATTCGAATATCATACATCAGTACAGAATTCTTATGGTTTTATAAGCTGGTGCATTCGAATACCCAAATATGTATTCGAATAATCTGAAAAATCTTTATTAGTACTTGTTACATGCTATCTGGAGTATTCGAATACCTTCCAAGGCATTCGAATACTTGCTCCTTCTGGAGTTTATAAAATGTGATGGGTATTCGAATACAGCAAAAGGTATTAGAATACCACATGGCTGAAAGCAAGTTTTACATCGTCTTCCCTATTTCGTTTCTGCCGTTCTTTCTTTTATGCAATGTAAACAACATGCTTTTGATCTTATTTCATCAAGCCTTCATTTTTGCCTTATATGAAAATTACATGATGTTCTTAAATGCATATTTTTGCTTGTTCTTGTACCTTCTTTTTCTCAAGAAAATGTTACATTTTTTTTAAGGAAAATGCTTAATGTAATTGGCTACTATTTTAATAAATATACAAGTGCAATAAGTGGTATATGAAATATTTAATATCTATGCTTTTTATTGATATATGGCAGATTTATAAGAAATTGATAACAAGTGGTAAATGCTTTACTTTTTTGACAACAAGTGGTATCACACAAAGTGGTATGAACGTAATAACAAGTAATAACAAATGATAACAAATGATATCAAACAAGTGGTTACTTGGCCAAATTAATCGATAAATATATATATATATATATATATATATATATATATATATATATATATATATATATATATATATTTTGCCCTTGAAAATCATTTGCTTTGCTTTTGCCTCATTGTTTTAAATGCTTATTGGCTTATGAGTTTGACTAACCCCTATGGATCCAACATTAATGGATACCAATGAAAGCACTCGAATTTCGTTGTAGGGGGAACACTACCTCAAGCACAAATTTAAATGGACAAAATTCATTCAACTTGAGGACATGCATATATTGTTTTAATATGATAAAAGGGGGAGAAAAATACTTGCCCCATCTTTTTGATCATGATAAAAGGGGGAGAAAAAGTTTGAATTATTTGTTTGAGAAAAGTCAGGGGGAGAAAAAGTAAAAGTTCGGTAAGACAAAAATGGATATTGGATTCCAAAAGTAAGGGGGAGCTGTTGCGCATATCTCTGATGTAAATCACCTCTTATGAAAAAGAGGGGGAGTAAGTATCTCTAAACAATCTTTGTGAATTCCAATTTCTATGAATAAGTATCTCTAAACAATCTTTGTGAATTCCAATTTCTATGAACTAATGCTTTTCTTAATGATAGTTTGTCATCATCAAAAAGGGGGAGAATGTAATTGGCTAGCTGACATGGAAAATAGTTTTGATGATAACAAACATGATGAAGATGATGTATAGTTCAAGTACTAAGAGTAAGCATTGCAACAAGAAAGCAAAAATCTGATTTATGCTTAACTCACAGAGAAGAAGGTTTTGATAACAACAAAATCATGTCGAAGACCAAGTCCAAAGGAAGATTAAATGGTATAGCTTATAGGACTTAAGGTCTTTTTATAAGAAGCCCTCTAGATATCTCAAATATGTTTTCAAATATTTAAAAATGGTTTTCACATATTAAAATACCCAACAAACAAGTTTTGAAGGTTTAGTTATGATGGTAGTTCAAATTTATGAAAAATAGCAAAGTTTGAGTTTTGAAAATCTGACCTTTGGTTACTCTTTTGATCATAACTTTTAAAATAATTTGAGTTTTGTTTTGAAACTTATTTCATTTGAAAATAGACTCAAATATCTTTCCAATTACTGGTCATTTGCTTTAAACGGATAAGAAATGAAAAAGTTATGACCATTTAAAGTTGGATTTCAAAATCAGAGTGGTGTATTCGAATACACCATATAGGTATTCGAATACCACACCCCGAAATGTCTCGAACGTGTTTTTAAGGATCTATTCGAATACCACACAAGGTATTCGAATACCACAACATAGAAAACGTTCCAAAACACATTTTGAAGGATCTATTCGAATACCACACAAGGTATTCGAATACCACAACCCATAAATCATGTAACGGCTATTTTCTTGAGCTTTTAATGAATGAAATTAATACCCAACGGCTCTTTTTCTTGGAACACTATAAATACATGGTTTTGGTCATCTTTTACCCCAGCCCCATGATCTGAACTATTTTTGCTTGTGCCAAAAACGTGATTCTCTATTTTCTCATATTTTTACGTACTCTTTTCGCCAAAACCTTGAGATATCATAAGAGAGCTTCCTAGTGCTTCAATTTGTAACATTTGCTCTTTGTGAGAGTTTCTCTTCATCTATATTCTATTTCTTTGTAAAAGGGTGAGGTATCCCTTAGTGAAATTGTGAGGGTGAGGTATCCCTTGTAAAGAAGGTGAGGTATCCTTCAAAGGGGTGAGGTATCCTCTAAAGTTTGTGTAAGGGTGAGGTATCCCGCAGGTGAGGCTTTAGCACAAGGGTAGAGTTTCCCTGTGTGTGAAAAGTGCTCTATTGTGTAAAGGTTGCAAGCACCCGTTGTTGTTAAGCTTGTATTGAATAGTGAAAAATCTCGAAGTGTGTTTCGGGGGGACTGGACGTAGGCCACAAGTGGTTGGTGGTCGAACCAGGATAAATATCGTGCCTGCTTTTCTACCCTTAATCTTTTATCTTTATGCACTTTATTTATTATTGCAATTTAATTATTAATTGTTCTTCTTATCTTCATCTCATTCACGACTTTTAATAATTAAATTCAGTATAATTTATTTGTTTAAGGCTTTTGCGAAAAATCCTTAATTACTCAATTCACCCCCCCTCTTGAGTACTGAAGCCACTTGGGTAACAGTCTGTCCTCACTACCATGGGATAACATTGAAAGTACTGTCCGAGTCTTCTGTCTGTAGTGATGAGTGTGAAGGCAACCTTCTCTATTTTCTAATAGCAGAGTTCAAGGCCTTGTAATACCTTTCTCACAAAGTAAACTGGCTAGACTAAGAGGTACACGTACAACGTCTCATTGGGCTATTATCTTGTCAGAATGAGGGGAGAGGACAAAAAGTTCTTCAAGGATGTAAAAGCATCCTCACATTCCTAAGTCCACTCAAAACTTTTCCCTTTCTTAAGCAGTTTGAAGAGGGAAAGAGATTTGTGAGCAACTTTGGCAAGGAAACATGTGAGGGTTGCAATTTGTCCTATCAGTTATTGCACTTCTTTGACACTTTGTGGGATGTGCATGTTGAGCACTGCTTGGTACTTGTCTGGGCTCGCTTCGATCCCACAGTAAGTCAGCATGAAGCCTAAGAACTTACCTGCTTGAACCCTGAAGGTACACTTCTCCATATTAAGCCTCATGTTATGCTTCTGGAGTTGTACAAATACATCTTCGAGGTTCGCAATGTGTGATTCATCCTGTGGGGTATCATGTCATCAATGTAAACCTCCAGCATCTTCCCTGCTTGGTCTTCAAAGACCTTATTCATCATTCTCTGGTAAGTGGCGCTTATATTTTTCAGGCCAAATAGTATAACCCTATAGCAGTAGCTCGCCCTATTAGTGATGAAGGAGGTCTTGTCTTCATCTCTGGGATACATTAGGATCTAATTGTACCTAGAGTACATGTCCATGAAAGACAACAAACAGAATCAAAAGGAGTTATCAACCAATGTATCCACATTGGGAAATGAGTACAGATCTTTAGGGCAGGCCTTATTTAAGTCCGTATAGTCTATGCACATTCTCCACTTTCCATTTGACTTCTTCACCAGGACCATGATAGACAACCATTTAGTGTAAGATATTTCCTTGATGAAGCTGACATTGAATAGCTCCTTAACCTGCTCTTCAATAACATGTTGTTTTTTTATGTCAACTTTCTTTTTCTTATAGGGACTGGCCTTGCATTCTTCCTAATAGATAGGTGATGGCAGATAAAGGTAGGGTCAAGACCTAGCATGTTGGAGGACGTCTAGACGAAGAGATCTTTGTTTTTATGCAATAACTCAATTAATTAGCACCTCACTTCTTCTTCTTCTTCCAAATTTGCCTCAATCTTAGTGACTTGATTTGGATTGACACTAAGTTGGAGGGGCTATAATTCTTCTTTCAGTTGGGGTCTAGTACCCTGAATTTCCTCTCACAAATCCAACTCAGTCATGAAAATGTTAACTTAGTCCAGAACTAGGGTAGATGTGCCAACTTTTGCTTTCTTAGTTATCCGGTTGATCTTAAGGCTCTCATTGTAGCATTTACGTGTCATGAGCTGATCCCCCTTGACCGTGACGACCTCATTATTCTTGTTGTGGAGTTTCATGGCCAAGTGGGTAGTAGATACCACGATGCCAGGGGTATTCAGAGTAGGACGACCCAAGATGATGTTATATGCTGAGGGGTAGTCTATAACCAGAAACTTGACCTTGACCGTCCTGAAGAGTTTAGTGCTCCCCAGGGCAGGTGAGTCTCAAAATATCCTGTCGAAGTGATCTTTTCTCCAGTAAACCCAATAAGCTTATCGTCATAAGGAGTCAGCTCCAAGCATGGAACTTCCAGTTTTTGGTACAAGTCTATAAACATAATATCTACTGAACTCCCTTAGTCAACAAAGATGCGTTGGATCTCGACATTGGAAGTTACTCCCGAGATAACTAGTGGGTCATCATGATCTAGGATAATTCTATTGTAGTCTTCATTTGAAAAGTTGATAGGGGCACCCTCCGACCTCTGGCCCATGAATTGGGTACAGAGTGGGAAATGCTTAACACTGCTATCCTGAGCGCTTTCTTCCGGGCACCATTGGATGACCCACCACCAGCAAACCCACCAGCATTAGTGTTGATGGTTCGATTAGGTTGAGATCGGCGATCGTTGTCATCATCAGGTGAAGCATCCTGGTTCGGATCCTGCAGGTTGTCAGTATTGCGACGAGGTGGACTTTGGGATCTTCTCCTAGGACTTTGGGTTCTTCTTCTCTGGCATGGAGATGGGCTTCACTGAGGGTTGTGTCTTCTTTCTTTTTGTCCCTCGCGACGTCCATCGCTTTGGACATGGTTGATGTATTGATCCAACCATCCTGCCCTAATTAGGGACTCAATAGCGTCACAGAGTTGGAAGCAGTCTTCTATTTCATGGTCGTAGCTCTTGTGCCACAAACAGTGCTTTGTGTAATCATTCTATGCATGTTTCTTTAATGGAGTTGGCCTCTTTATATCTTGGAACACAATCTGAAATGCTTCCCTCATAATTATTTCACACCAAGTGTTCAAAGGAGTGTAATTTCAGTACTTAGGCCGAGGCAGATCATTTTTGGAGGAATTTTAGGGCTAAAAGGAATTCGGGTTGCCTTTCTGGTGAGAAGCCTCACCCTTTTCTAAGCTCCTCTTAACCTTAGTAGCCTTCTCTAAGTATACTTCTGGGATCGTGTTAGAAATTCTTCCATATTCTTTGACTTCTTTTTCGCCAAGGATTGAAAAAACTGAGAGTCAGTTCGGAGGCCGCTCCTGATGTATTAGAGAGCAATATTTTCACCAAGGTTCTCCACATTGATGCAAGCCGTATTGAATCTCTTGAGGTATTTGCGAAGAGGCTTGTTACACCCTTGGCGAATCTCAGAAAAAGACTCTATAGACCTAGGTTGCTCCTTGCTAGTAGTGTAGTATAGCAAGAAACACTATCTAAGGTCTGTCCAGTTAATGACTGATCCCCGTGATAGGGTCACAAACCATCTGAGGGTAGCCTTCTTCAAGGAAAAAGGGAAAGGCACGATATACTAACTGAAAGGATCCCCCATGGAAGCACATAGATTGGATATAGACGTCTATGTGTTCCTGAGGGTCTGTAGTCCCATCATAGAGCTCCATATTGACGGAAAACTTAAAGTTTCTTGGAACTATATACTCCATTAGTTGGGCAGAGAAGGGCAGCTCCTAATTGCCGAGATTTGGGTTATTATTAACAACATTGGACATTTCGATGTCAACGTGCGATATTCCCCTATAATCATTACCCGCGCCCCATCTTTTGTCATCTCAGTGAGGTCTGGACTGGCCCTCATGCATGGATCGCTCTAGATTTTCCAATTTGCGATGCTATTATTCAAGTATCGCCATTTGTCATTGCACTAAGTCCAGGAGACGATTTCTGGACATCTCAGGATGGATCGTGCCCTCTAAACGGGACATGTGGTCTTCTGCATCATCATTCCTAGGTCCCAGGCACTGGTGCATTTGGATTCTGTGCCTTTGAATGTCAAGATTAACTCAATGCATGTGGGACCAAGTCTATCCATCGTAGAAATCCTGCACGATGGGTGTGGGCTTTTGTCAGAAAGTGAAGTTTCATGTCCATCGCGTAGAGGTTCAGCATTGGGTGTCTGGTTTCTCATGGTGGAGGTTTCAACAACTAGTGCTGGAACCAAGTAAGGAGGATGGTGCACCACTAGTCCTCGCCATCGGCCTGCGGAGGTTTCCGTAGCCTCTCCTCTCCTCTCCTTGAATTTTGTCTCGTATCCATCATGGTTGAGTAGGAGTAGAAGTTTATGACTCCCCACAGATGGTGCCAATGTTCAGTAGTGTATACTAAGGTGTACTTGAGATAGGCATATTCTGGTGGTTTCCTCCTTGCGCGACAACAACAAAGCATGTTGGAATGAGGGGGTTGGTACCTGCAAAGACACTCCAATGCTCAAGTCAGGCTGTGCACAATTAGGGTTTATGTTATAGGGCAATAAGCTACCTACTAAAGGTGATTAAGCCTGGTTTTTATAGAGGTTGGATTAGGAGATATGCTCCCATAATAGTTGCAAGGGATCCTTATAAGATCAGAATGCTAATACTGTAATTATGAGTAGTCAAAGGTGGTTATGGGTGCTATTATTACGCAAGATCATGATTGACAATAACAGATAATCTAAGGATTTATCCACTGAACAAATTTCTCAGTAATGTTGCTGCTACCCAATATCGTGGTCCGACATCTATTGTGCAGGGATCTTAACAATACCATAAATTCTCGTTAGGGTGCCAACCTCAGACTCTGGCTAGATGTGTACCGAGTTAACCTGTAGGACAGGATCCTGAATCATGGTCTAGAACACCCTTATTTAGTAAGATGTTCCTTTTTCTGCTCTTGTGTAGCTAATGCTAAACTAGATATAAATGCAAGTGGGAAAGGTTGTATTCCTTGGTTTGGAGATTTATTCGATATTAGAGAGGTTTCTATGTATGGCCAAGATCTCTGCATACTATATATTTTTTAATATCTTGCTTATATTTTTTTTATTCTTTGATCTTGTAGGAAGTAAGTACCATTCATTTTACTACAGTGATAGTTTAATGAGGGGAATCAATAGAGCTTTCATTTATCAAAATTTATTGGTCAATTTTCGTGATCTACGTATGCATAATTATGTCTTAAACTGAACTGTAATTTTGGACTATTTTGAGACTCTTGTTTATACTATGTAGTTCTTATAATTGAGTCAATATTACTTTTCTATATACTGTTGAGAATTTACTTTATTTTTTGTAGCATTCTTTGTCATATATTTGATGCAAGGGATAAATCGTATATAGTACAAGTATTATATTAGGATTTTATGGCACCTTGGATGAACTAGAGCTTTTCACAGCTGTGGAAAGGTAATTTATTTCTTCATTAATTCCCTTAAATTGTATTATATTATTCATCAGATTGTTGATCGAGACTCAATAATAATATAGTATATATTACATAAAGTATTGGTGAATCATTAATTAGTGAACTAATTAAACAATGGTGTTTCTTTCAGTTGGGATATTAAAGCAATTCAAGTTCTTCCAGAGCACATGAAGATATGCTTCCTAGCTCTCTACAACACTATCAACGAATTCGCTTATGACACAATTAAAGAGCATGGACAAGATATCCTTCCCTACCTCACCAAAGCAGTATGTGCAAATTAACGTCACACTCACATCTACATTAACGCCAAACTAAGTTTGTTGTTTTTTGGGTTTTTTTTTATTCATTTATAGTGGTCAGATATGTTGAAAGCATTCTTACAAGAAGCTAAAGTGGTGCCGGGACAAGCAATTGCCAAAATTTGAGGAATACCTCAACAATGCATGGGTGTCAGTATCCGGTGTAGTTATACTGATCCATACCTATTTCTTGCTGAATCACAACATCACTAGGGAGGCACTTGATTCCTTGCACAATTACCATGACCTGTTGCGTAGGCCATCCATTATTTTTTGACTTTGCAATGATTTGTGTACTTCAATGGTAATTTGGCTCACCTTAACCATGCATACTGCCATTTTTCATTAAAATATTATCATGCTTGATATGCTACTAATTATAGAAATTAGAAGTACAAGTTAAAGTTGAGACATAGTTGAAATTATTATTGATTTGCTTGAGATAAACTAATTTGCTTGTCCAATGCATTATGCGAGATTTTCTAATAATGAAACTGTTACCAGCTTTGTGACTTTTGTTTATTGTCAAACAAGCATTAAACCTAGAAGTTCTTAGGGGGAATTAGATTTGGAGTCCCAGAGATTAGATTTTTTATTTATTATTATTTATTACAATCAAACACCCAGGACACCTTTTATTATTATTATTATTATTATTATTAGTTTTTTGCGGGTTTTTTTGGGGGGGGGGGGTCACCCTACTTTTGAACTGAACAGCAGCAATGGTTTTTCTTAATAATGATATTTTATGTCGGTTCATAAACATTATTCTCCCAAGTTCTTAACAAAACTAAAATGGCTGTGTCTCTTGATTATTTCTTTACTGCTCCATTAGAGAAGGTCTTTATTTCACATGCTAGGATCTCTAGGCTGCCTAAGATTTTGTAACTAGTCCTTAATTACTTCCTAAGCCTGTGGATTTTAAAGATTTTTCACTTCCTAACATTCATGAACTCTCTTTCATACTCTGTTCGCTCAAAATATAATTTATCTTCCAAATTGTCTAGAGTAGCAAAAAGTCTAGCAAATCACTCAAGCTTGTTCACTTGAGAAAATTGTTCAATATTTGAGAAAAACATTTTTGTGCCTCTAAGCAGCAATTGTGGTCACTCCACAGTGCTACATGTAAACCCACTCCATAATCATTTTTTGTTGCTTATAAACTATTGAATCACTGATCTATTCCATATTTCCATATGACCCTATCAGGTTAGTTTCTCTGAAAATCCTATCAAGAGTAGTTGTGTGAAGCCATTGATGCAGAACAAGGGAAATCCAGTTGTCCTTCTACATGGTTTTGACAGGTTCTCAAAATATGCAAGAGACATAATTAGTTTATACATTTTTATGCTCAAGTTACCCATGGATTTCACTCCGTCTTATTGTTCAGCTCATGTTTGGAATGGAGATACACATATCCGTTGCTTGAGGAAGCTGGTTTTGAGACTTGGGCCATTGACATTCTTGGTTGGGGTTTCTCTGATTTAGGTTTGCTTTATTACTTTTCCCTTGTTATGTTCATTCCTAGGAATAGTCGCAAGGGAATTTAGTTTATTTAGCTTATATTTCTTATATGATTGTTCAAATATCCTAATAATTCTATCTTATACTATTATATAATTACAGTACAAGTGAGTTAAGTGTATGTTTTGTTTTATAACTTTGGTTGTATGAATATAAATTGCATAAGGTTGGTCCCATTTTATAAATAAGACACAAGGTTTGTTGTAACAAAAGATTTTAGAATTTTAGGACTTCTTGATTGGTACTAGTTCCTGTTTGCTTGTAGGAGGTGCCTTACTGTTATGCCTAATCCTTAGTGAACCCATTTATTTTTGAAAAATGTGAAGGTTCTTTCTTGAATCCAAGAATTAGCAATGCTTTTGAAGTAAAATACGTAGCTTTAATTTCATACCTAAATACATGTATGTCATTACTCTTTGCTTCAAATTCAAGTAGGAAAAAAAGTTTTCCTACTACTTGAGCATTAAGTGGAATAAATAACCCAAGGTATTTCATTTTTGACTAAGGTGTTTCAAGTGTATTCACATTTCATTGTATATTCTAATACATGTTAATTACAAGAGATAGAGCTGAAGCGTCCAATTCCTTTTAAATATTTGTATTATCATGTTCATAAGAGGAAAAATAGAGAATATGTCACCCAGAGCTTAAAAAACTTCATTTTAGGTGTCTTTAAAATTAAAAAAAAATCATATTGGTTAAATTGTTTATTGTTTTGATAAAGTTTTCTACATTTTTCGTTTTGAGACTCTTATGACACCATGATGTTAGAAAAGTATGGACAAAACTCTTCAATGCATCCTATGGTTGATCAGGAGTGTGGCTAGAGGTGACGGGTCCTAATAAGAAGAGACGGGTCTATGACATGAGTCACAACTTAGATATTGACATTCATGGATCTAGTTCGATCTACTTCATCTACACAGGTTGCTAGTTCGTCCAACACTGCTCCGACACAGGAAGCCATAAACGAAGTTGTTAATGAAACGATGACTTCCTTTATCCAGACGCAGCTGGTGTCTATGTTAGAGCTCATCCTATATAGGATTGTTGGCTCCCAAGCATGAAGTAGTGTGCGAGAGGCACCATCACAAGGAGATGTAGTTGGAGAGGATCATGAAGTTGATAATGAGACTAACTTGAATTGATTAGTTGTGCTTATGGATGATGATGATAGTGATTAACTTGGATTGATTGGATGTGCTTTATTGATGATGATGACATTAACTTGAATTGATTAGTTATGCTTTTCTTTCTTGTAGAACTTGTTTTGAACTATTTGTATTAACTTAGACTTATTGATTAGTTATACTTTCTTTGTAGAATATATTTTAAACTTACTAATACAATTATGATATTTTCTTGTTTTGTACAACTTATTTGTTATGTTTTTGTTGTTTGGATTGAAATATTTATGTAGGTATAATTTTAAAATATACTAATTATTGTTAGAAAATTAATCTAGGTTAGCCTCAAAATAGCTATGAAATTGTTAACGATTTAGCAACACAGCAGTTACGGATTGGTTGCAACAACTACGGATTGCCATGTGTTTTGTTTTGATCTAACTACGAATTTGTTACAAACTTGCTACGAAATATAATTAACATAAAGTTAAAGAAATATAAATATATTTGAAAATAAGAAAATTTAACTATTATTTATCAAATATAAAGAGGTAATTAATGCCACTGTATTATTGAATATTGATTGTTTAGTTAAAATTAAGTTAGAAAAGTGTTAATAAAATTATAAAATATGAAAAATCAATTCATATACATTTATTTATATCTATATTTATTAGTGAAATTTCCTTCAAAAAATTAATGTTATTAATTATATAAAATTGCTATTAATAAAATTAAAATAATGTGAAAAAATATAAAATGAAATTGTAAAATAAGGAAAATCTCTCCCTCTTTCTCTCCCTATATATATATATATATATATATATATATATATATATATATATATATATATATAATTATTAGTAAAATTATTATAAAAGCAATTAGCAATATTAATTATTAAATATTAACTATTATTTATCAAATATAAAAAAACTAATTAATGTCACTATATATTATTAAATAATGATTTTATAATTAAAATTAAGATAATAATTTTTTAATAAAAATATAAGATACAAACAACTTTTTCAGTAAATGTCACTGTATCTTATTCACATCGGTATGGTGGGTTGGGCTTTGGGCAAAGGTATTTGAATTAATTAACGGGAAACAACTATAAATGTATAATTCTTATATTTTTATTACAAATAATGTATATATTTTTTTATATTTTTTAATATTATTTATTATTATATTTTTTATTTACTTTTTTTCACTTAATCAATACTTTTAAAAAGAATGTTAATAATTTTTACATTCTTAAAAAAATATAAAATGATCATTTTTCATAAACATATCCAAAAAAAGATAAATACCTTTATGCTATTAGAGTAGTAGTAAATTTATATTTTAAGAAGATCTCTAAAATTGATTTAAGTTTGTTTATTTGAAATTTATGTGAGAGTAATAAAATTAATAGTGAAAATCTTTTTGGCATATGCATTTATTATTCTTCTAATAATATATAATAATTTTTTTTATTTCTATGTAGTATATAAAAAATATTCTTATCTAAAGTAAATTTATTTATAAAATAAATAATTAATTAATGTATTTATATTTAATTTAATTTAAAATATATTTTAATTTTAATTCTTTAAATTATTTAAATATAAATATACATTTACTTGTTGATTTTATAAACAAACTAATTTTTGATAAGCTTTATCCATAGTATATGAGGAGAAGATCTTTTATATTGAGCTTATCGAGCTATTGCTTTAAACTTTTTGACAAAATTACAGACAGTTCTATGGTATCCATTTTCTTTTTCGAAGTACGGTATCCTCAAGTATTTTAGTGGTCGTTGATTTTTTAATAAAATTTTAAATATTTATTATAAAATTAGAATTCAATAAATATATAACAACTCATCTGAATACTGTATCCATTAAGATAGTATAAAAATTCCCCAAAATTACTCTTTTATCTAAACTCGCTAATGGAAAAAATAAATTCATCAACAAAATATCTGAATTGCATATTAGGCAATATTTTGAATTTCTTTTATTAGCGTGACATTTAAGTCAAGGAAATCCGATACAAGCTTATATCTATTATCAAGATTTTTATGACGTCCTTTAATGTAGAATTATTCTTCCAAGAGCATGACATTTAATAGGATTTATTATTTAATTTTTTAGTATTGATTAAACTTTCAATTAAAAAGTTATATTACCACCCAAACTGCTTCATCTAAATTTTAGTCAACTTTTTCCTCTCCTCACACCTATTTTTTTTTTTTCAGAGTATCCCTTATTCAATAAGTGAGATATTAATCTCTCTTGATATAGTCAGACGCCTAAATAGAAATTCTTTTCAATAGTATTATTTTTATACACATGAATTAGAGAGTTGATTGAGATCAGATAATCATGTCATCACTTAACAAAACTCTCATAATGACAAAGACTAAAATAACACAATTTAGAAAACAAGTAGAGTCAAACGAAAACCAAAATTAATTAAAAAAAAAAAGGTAAGACTAAAAGGTGATATATTCATAAAGACAAAAAAAGTATTTAAGCCTTTCTATATATTATCTAAAAAAAACGTCATATTTATTTAGAAAACAGTAAATAAAAATTGTTGATACACCATAAGCCAATAAGCAATGAAATGGTGTTAGGTTTAGCTATTGTTCTTGAAGGTGACCACAACATAAGAAGATAGTTTAAATTGTACTTTCAACTTTCTTAACTTTTTTCTGCAAAGCTTAGAACATTTTCAAGTTTTTCAACTTAGATACTCAGAAGGGTTAAATACAAAACTTTTAAGACTAATTGTGAGGTGAAAACTAAATCTTTTTTAAGAAGTTGATAACATAATATAATTCAATTATATCATAAACACATTTCAAGTTCTCAAGTTCTATGTATTCTCTTTAACCTAAGAAAGGTTGTTTATAAGTTTGGCATTGTGAAGAACATATAACCAAACTTAAATAATATGTAAACAAAGAGAAAGGTGAGAGAAGTATCACACATAAGATTTATAATAATTTTCAATATAGTTTGCTAATTATCAAAATAGAATAAACAAATTTCTTTAAAGAGCTTTAGAGCTTACACTCTTAATTTTTAGTAACTTTTTGCTTAGTTGATATTTTCTTTTTCTTTTTGCATAGTTATGAATATTTATTATAAAATAAGAAAAAGGAAAAATGAAATTGAGTTGGCAGGCATGCCCAATATTTTTTATGCAACACTTTGTCCTCTAACGTGGTTCGAAACCGAAGACGATAAAAAGTTGAGTGGTGTTTAAGGTGGACCTCTTAAAATGTTGAGGGCTTCATGTTGCACTGGACAATGTGGTGGTGGTGGAAGTAGGCGAGGCAATTGACGTTCAGATAGGTGAGATCGGGGAGGGGCTACTCGGGGGGGGGTGAGGTCTCTGCTATGGCATTGGGCCTTCAAGAGCTCTTATCATTTCCCTGATACCCAGCTCTATGAGATCGCATTCGAGATCGAAGTCTCCAACCAACAATTAATATAGCAGAAAATAAGGGAAGACGACAAGGGAGAAGAGGGAGTGGCCGGTACCGAGGAGTGGACATCGATGGACTTAGTATAAAATCTTGCTCTGCACATTACTAAATATACATCTCTATGTATTGATATGAAGTGAATAGTTTCATGAATCAGATAGTACAATTAGTAGCTTACATGCCTTTATATAGTGTAGGAGCTGAGCTGTTTGGGTTTGGTTAACTAACTATATTTAGTTACAACATATATTGGCTGGTTCAACTTTTAATTCTGTTAGTAACAGAATAACTATAAGCCTATTAGGTTTCTATTAGATTCCTTCACTCCCCCTCAAGTTGGCGCATGTAAGTTCTTAATGGCCAACTTGCCTAGCAAAAATTCAAATCGATCATTTCCTAGAGGTTTAGTAAATATGTCTGTAACTTGATCTTTTGTCCCAATCTTTATGGGATGAATATCTTCAGACTAAATCCTTTCGCAGACAAAGTAGCAATCCATTTCCACATGCTTTGTTCTTTCATGGAAAACTGGATTGGCTGCAATATGGATGACTGCTTGATTATCACAAAACAATGGTATAGCTTCCTGCTATGATGTTGCAAGATCCTCCATTAACCATCTAAGCCATATGACTTCACTAATTGTGGCAACCATGGATCTGTACTCGGCTTCTGCTGATGATTTGGCCACTACAGTTTGTCTTTTAGTTCTCCATGAGATAGGTGTTCCTCTAATAGTGATCAAGTAACTTGTGCAGGACCTTCTGGTGAGTGGACATCCACCCAAATCAGCATCACAAAAGGCTTGGAGTTTCAAACCATTACTGCTTGAAAGGAGAATGCCTTGCCCTAGAGTTGACTTCAAATATCTGAGGACTCTATCAACAGCATCCATATGTATCTGCTTAGGGGATGCCATGTATTGACACAATGTGTTTACTGCATATGTTATGTCCGGTCTAGTTACTGTCAAGTATAGTAACCTACCTAGAAGTTTTCTATACCTTGTCGCATTAACATCTAGATCATTGTCATTAATCCTCAAGTTATAGTTTTGCTTCATGGGGAATTTGGTAGGTCTGCAATCTTGCATCTGGGTTTCTTTTAGAATGTCTATGGTGTACTTTCTCTGACTAAGTACAATCCCTTGGGATGATCGGGCTACCTCAATGCCCAGAAAATACTTCAAAGGGCCTAAGTCCTTGATACCAAACTGTGTATCAAGATAGTGCTTGACCTTTTGCATCAAAGTTGAGTTATTTCCAGCTAATATTACATCATCAACATAGATCAATGCTGTGAGAAAGGTTTCCTTTGATCTATATATGAATAGTGAGTGGTCTGCTCTGGATTGTTTGAATGCAATTTGTTTAAGCGCAATGGTGAATTTGTGATACCAATTTCTGGAAGCTTGTCGAAGACCATAGAGTGACTTCTTGAGTTTGCAAACTCTTGTCTCTCCTTGTTTGGCAAAGCCTTGTGGAATCTTCATGTAGATCTCTTCTGTTAAATCCCTATGTAGGAAGGCATTATTTACATTTAGTTGGTGAACAAGCCATCTTTTTGCTGCTGCTATGGCTAACAAGCTTCTCATGGTTACCAGTTTTGCCACTGGTGCAAAGGTTTCATGAAAGTCTTCTCCTTCAATTTGAGTGAAGCCTCTTGCCACAAGTCTTGCCTTGTAACGTTCTACTTCTCCATTAGGCTTGAATTTAACTTTGTAAACTCATTTAGAGTCTACTGCATGCTTTCCTGGTCGTAGAGATGTTAGATTCTAAGTTTCATTATTTTCCAATGCCTCAATCTCCCTTTTCATTGCATCTCTCCAGTGTTGATGTTTAATTGCTTGGGAATAATTCTGTGGCTCATCTTGAGATGAGATGGCTGCTAAGAAAATAGAATGTGAGTTTGAAAATGCATCATAACATATATAATTTGATAAAGGATGTACCACTGAGTTTCCTGAGGGTGGATTGGTCAAGGAAGGAGTGATGGAAGATGGTAAATCAATCTCATAGTCTATGAGGTGTCTTGGAAGCTGTCTTATTCTTCCATTATGCCTTTCGTTAGGTTGAATCTCAAGTACAGTGTCAATTTTTTTTTCTTGATGCTCTACATCTTCATTTTCAGCAGAAAGTTGAACTTCATTTGTTGCATCAATGATTTATGGAATGTCAGTATGTGAATTCTGTTGAACCTTTTCTGCATCATCTTCCCAAGATGTGAGCTGAACATCTTGACTATTTTCTGTCCTAGATTCACTTGCCTTGAATGGAAATTCATTTTCAAAGAAAATAACATCTCTTGACACATAGATTTCATTACTTACTGTGTCATAAACCTTAAAACCCTTTTGACCAGAAGGATATCCTACAAACGCACAAGCTCTCCCCCTTTCATCAAACTTTCCATCCCTCTTTATTTTTAGAGCATACACACGGCAACCAAACACCTTTAGATGTTCATAACTTGGTTTTCTTCCATACAAAATCTCATAGGGTGTTTTATTGCCTATTACTTTTGATGGAAGTCTATTAATGATGTGAACTGCTGTAAGTACACACTCACCCCAGAATTGAGTTAGTAAACCAGAATAAAATCTTAAAGCACGAGCCATCTCTAAGATGTGCCTATGTTTTCTTTCTACCACTCCATTCTGCTGTGGTGTATATGTACATGTTAATTCCATCATTATCCCCCTTTCTTTATAGAAATTTTTCATATATTTAGACATGAATTCTAGCCCATTATCTGATCTTACCCTTTTAATTTTCTTTCCAAATTGAGTTTCTATCATGCATATAAACATTGGCAGATAGTATTCTACTTCAAATTTGTATTTCATGAGATAAACCCAAACCCTTCTACTGAAATTATCAACAATTGAAAGAAAGAAATGAGCCCCTGTGTTAGATGCAGTACTATAGCTACCCCATATATCACAGTGAATTAAATCAAAGCAAGAATCAGATTTTATTGAGCTTTGAGGAAAAGGCAACCTTGTCTATTTTGCTCTAACACAAGAATCACATGACATTTTATTATGACTTCTAACTATATCAAAACCTATTTGATTTATCTTGTCTGCTGAAGCATGTCCTAAACGTGAGTGCCACAATTGTGCATTTGATTTGTCAGCCTTCATTGCTACTCCCTTATCCAGTTTTGTATCAAGAAGGTATAAACCATCCTGATACCTACCCATGCTAATCAGGGTCCTCGAAGGTAAGTCCTGAAATATGCACATGTCAGCAGTGAAGGTAATAGCACAATTGTATTCTCAAGTGAGCTTACTAACAGACAAAAGATTGCATTTAAAATCAGGTATATACAAGATATTGCTAATATTCATTCCATTAGAAACGACTGCCTTTCCCTTGCCCGTAACAGGCACACTCATACCATTGGGAATGAGTACAGACTGTTGATTTGAGATAGTTTTCTCTTTCAGCAAATTTCCATCACATGTGATATGTTCTGTAGCTCCTGAATCAATAACCCAGGGCCTACTAGGATTAGAATTACCTGTCATGTTTACAATAGGCTTCCCTTGTTGTGTGTCGACCAAGGGTTCAGGTTCCTTTTTTAGTTGCTGTAGCAGTCTTTCATACTGTTGCAAGGATAAACCTGGAATTGGGCTTGCATCTGTGGTTACCTGGGCTACCTTGAATCCATCTTTCTTGTTGTTCCAAGGTCCTGTTTTCTCCCTTTTATCACGGCTGGATTTCCTCCAATCTTGTGAATAACTAACAATTTTCCAACATTCCTCTTGTGTGTGTCCTATTTTCTGACAATGATCACACTTGGGTCTTTCCTTTTTAGCATCACGATAATGCGCATTTGTTGTTTGGAAGGCAATGGTCTCGATCATTGGTTTGCTCATGGCTGAAATAAGTCTTTGTTGCTCATCTTCTGCCACAAGATGATATGCATGTCCGAGAGTGAGAGTGGGTGTCATGCTAAGAATTTGTGATTTAACAATCCCAAACACATCATCCAAACCCATTAGGAAATCATACAGATGTTCTCTTTCTCTCATATTCACAAGGCGCTTCTGCACATCACATTTGCATTCTCCACACGTGCACTTGGACTAAGGAGCAATGGGATATGCCTCATCCCACAACCCTTTTAATTTTGTATAGTACGAAGGAACAGATAACTTCTCTTATCTGAGAAGAGTGATGGCTCGACGTAGCTCATACATTCTTGTTGCACTTTCTTTGGAAAATCTTTCTTCAAGGTCGACCCAAATTTCTCGAATAGTATTGGCGTACCTTACACTGCTTCTAACTTCTTTATCCATGCCACTTTTAAGCTACCCTTTGACCATGGCATTGCATCGCATCCAATGAGCAAGATAGGCAGAATTAACTTGTGGCATGGGAATTGAACCATCCACAAATCCTATCTTATTCTTGGCATACAATGCATTAATCATGTCAGTGACCCATTCCCCATAATTTCCATCATGGAGAGGTTCACTAACAAAGACTTGTCCAGGGTGATCAGAAGCATGAATATAATATGGTGACATAATATCAATGTTGTTTTCGATACCTGTGAGTTTCCCATCGTTGTTCTTCTTCTTGCTTGGTGAAGATGTCGAATCATCATCTTTTGGTGGAGTTTTGCTTTCTCCATCAACCGAATCCATGTTGAATCAAGAATTTCAAACGAAAAAAGAACTTCCAAGCTTTTGGCTCTTTGATACCATGTAAAATCTTGCTCAGCACATTATTGAATATACATCTCTATGTATTGATATGAAGTGAATAGTTTCACGAATCAGATAGTACAATTAGTAGCTTACATGCCTTTATATAGTGTAGGAGCTGAGCTGTTTGGGTTTGGTTAACTAACTATATTTAATTACAACAGATATTGGCTGGTTCAACTATTAATTCTGTTAGTAACAGAATAACTATAAGTCTATAAGGTTTCTATTAGATTCACTCACTTAGTCAAAATGGATTAAAGACTAAACTGAAATAATTAATAGTAGTAGGACTTAATGATAAATACACTATTGGACCATTTCATAAATTATTAAAGCTAGTATAACAGTTTTTTTTAGGGTTCACTCGTAACTGTCACCTTATAAGCGTGTTATTTGTCTCACATTTCATAAAGGTGGCGGATTTTAATGGAAAAGAAAGAAAACATTGTATATAAATTAAAAGAAATATTAATTCAACACCAATAGAGAGAGACGTCATAACTCCTATATATTGTTGCTATGTGTCAAGGGTGGGCACTCTCAACTACATAGGGTGGTTTGGTTGAAATACACAGATTCAGAGTACGCCTTTTATTCTTTATTTGTTGTCCTAAAACAATTCTTGTGTGTAGTGTTAGAGGAGCCACTACGATTGGCTTCTTTTTTCTTTTTTTCTTATGACCGACCTTACAGGCACAAACCAATGTTGGTCGTGATAACGAAGATAAGAATTTTGGAGATTTTGGAAATTGCTATTTAGCTTGGCTTAAGTAGAGTTGAGATTGCAGACTCTATATATTGGTATAAAGGCATCATCTGGGTGTTTTGTGATCGAGACACTCAAGAAAATCAGATGCTTTAGAAAACATTTCAGGAAATTCATTTTTGGTGGAGGTAAACTATCAACCCTAGCTTTTTCTTTTGTTTTCCTTCAAAACTTCTTCCAAGAAAATCCTCCTTTGTGCTTTCACTTTCACTGAAGGTGAGTGGACTTTCTTCGGCTGTATGTTAATTTTTCACTTTTTTTTTTTTTTTGTAATGAGGCATAACAAGAATTACTTGTTTCTTTTATGTACAAAAAAAAAGAAAAAGAATTACGTGTTTTTTTCTCTTTATAATTAAAAACGAAAGTGCCTTAATTACACAAATTTTTTATTTTGTCATCCAAAATTCTTATTTTACAAAGCCAATTCGGTAAAAAAAAAATTTTGGTAAAGTGCCATTTTGGTAATATGTGATTGAAAAAGAAGCACACACATATATAATATATATTCAAAAATGGCATATTTGTGAAGTCAGTTTTAGTAATTTATTAAATACAGATGCATCCCCTTGTATTAAAACCTAGGAAGAGTTGGTGCTATTTTTTAATATACATTTTGTCTTTCATAATTCTCGTCACTATAAAGATCTGATTTCCATGGAACATTTGACAGCAAGAATGAAGAGAATAAGGAGCACGACAACCACCACTTCAAGTCCTTCCGCAACCTCATTTGAGAACCTCCCAAGGGCAGCACTACTAGAGATTGGACGCAGGTTATCAAAGAAAGAAATTTCAAGGGTCATGTGCGTGTCCAAATCATGGCATCAACATATGATTCACAATTATTTACCAGCGATTGCACCAATGGCTCTCAATTGTTATGGACTCCTTCTACGGGTCGACAATGAGACAAAAAATCAGACATCTTCAGGGCTCTCTATGGTGTTCAATGAACTTGAAAATGATTGTCCTTCTTGCGGATCCTATCCACTTCTTAGAAGGTGTTCAAGATTCATGCAGTGCAAGATCACATCTGGAATGCTTCTTGACTGTTGTAATGGGCTGCTTCTGTTTTGTCATCGAGATGGTAAGGCTGACAACCTCTCAAATGAATTGTACTACTATTATGTCATTAATCCCATTACAAAACAGTGCATAGCAGTGTCCAAACCAAGACCAGAAACAGCTAGATTCATGTATGCTGCTTTGGCATATGAACCCTCTGAATCTAGCTATTTCAGAATTGTCCAATTCCAAGGAACTCGTCTGTTGAATATCTTTGACGCTGAGAAGGGTGACTGGACCAATGTAAAATCCAAATTACCTCAAGAGGTTGCAAGAGCCATTTGGGAGACAAAATCAGTTTACAATGGAGGAGCAATATATAGGCTTTCTGATTCAGGACATGTGGTGAAGTTTCTAATTGACCCTCAAGAGAGGGTAGGTGATCAGGCTGTGGTTATAAACCTCCCTGACACACACTTGCCAGAAAACAAGTGCACCATTGGCATAAGAAATAAGAAGATAATCTTTGCTTCAATTGCAGAAATGTCCCTTCTTATATGGGAACTTAAGGATGGAATTGATGGGGGAGAAGACAATGAAAACTGGTCTTTGTTGCACATGGTAGTGTATGCGAGTTTCAGGTCGATTAATTGTAATGGACAAGTTTTGGCTATCCATCCCTACCGTGAGATGGTTTTGTTAATGGACCAACCTTGTGTCTACTGCTCTCATTACTCAAATAATGAAGTGACTGTCAAAAAATATTCAACTCCCATTCATGGTGGTGCTACTGCATTTCCTATACTCGAATGCCCCGTTCCTTTCGCTTGCAGCTTGAATAAGCCGGTAAGCCTTTTTGTTTATGTTTTATTTTCCCTGTAGATTACCATTTATTTGATATTTATCTAATTATATTCTTGCTGGTTACATGTTCTGCATTGAAATTGGAGATAGTTAGGAGATAAATTCTTGTAATAAGTATAATATATTTGGTCCTTCATTAAGTTTTTAACGTTTTCATTTACCTAAGTACTGATTCGAATATTTGATAACTAATATGTATTTATATAGCCAATATGTTTTCAATACAATAGATATGATTGTAGAATTCGTACATTTTTTTTTTGGAAAGTAATTTAGAATGATGATGAAGAGAAGAAAACAGTGTTATAATTTAATGAAGATGTCCAATGTATTTAGATGAGATATACGAATTTATTCATTGCATTTCCTCATTGTATTTTTACTTTATCATGTTAGAATAAAACCTATGATGTAATACATGTAACAACATTTTGTTTGTGGTATGCTATAGCCAAGTCCTCATATCTTATGGTATTGGATAGTAAAATGCATATTAAACGTTTGGGGATAAAAGAGAAAAAGATCAAACATTCTTATTGAATATATTGGCTTGTGAAGAGAAGATTTGGAATCAGAGTCTCAGTTAAGTAGAAGGAAAACTATGGAATGCAAGTTTCGGAAAACGCGAGTTAGTAATACTTTGGAGGTGAAAATTAAGAACTGCATCATACAATAAGTTGCAAGATTTATGTATATTGGATTTATCTTACAAAATGATGGGGAGATTGAGAGATTGTAATATACAAGATTTAAGTTGGGTGGATAAAATAAAATAAAATAAAAATGTTTTAGGCATGATTTGTGATATATCTTAATAAATATTTTAAAAAATTCAATTTTTAATAGAGCACAATAGTATCATTTAAAAATCTGTTTGTTATTGTTGTATTGTTGTTATATATATTTCTTTTGCCCTGTGGTGTTTAGTTTTTTCTTTCTTATCACTCAGCTTGTTTGTCATTTTTGCAGAATGCTAATAGCTTTCAGCGTCTTACCTTTCCAAAAATCTCCAGGAGGTAATAAAAAATATGAAAGCCATCTATCTCTTTTTGTTTGTATTATCGCATCATATGTTATATATCATTTCAGAATATCGAATAGTAATCCTGGAGTTGCTAAGTTACTCTGAGTTGAACTAAATGTTCGGTAGAAATTATTTGTATGCTTATTATTAGTCCAATCTTTGTAAATATTTTCCTACACTTCTCTTGTATGAAAAAGTTTATGGTGAAGAAAGACTTTCCTTATTTTTATGAAAGGGCAAATTAACCACTAATCCTTTAAAAAGATTTATATTAGATTATAGATTGGACATCAACAGAAAACTCTTATATTTGAACCTAAGTCACGTATTTGTTATAAATGAAAGGGTGACTAGTTGAATCAACTCCCATTTGCTTTTAAATATTTTACTAATACAACATAATGAAAAAGTTAATTCAGAATAGTTTTATAAAAGCATTTTACTAAAAAAATAACAAATGTTTAGATCTAGATTGAAGATGAAATATAAGCCTTTTAACAATTTGTTATCTCAAATAGAAAAAAAATTGTAAATCTGTCAATAAACTTTTGTTACAATAGCATTTCCTATCACATAAATAATGAAACACAATAATTTTACATAGGAGAAATTTGCATTTTATTTATTTATTTGTATGGTCTTGATACCTACGATGCTAACATAACTGTTAAATTCTTTCTTGTATGGTTTTGTATGGTATCTTGAGGGTTAGACAATTAGTATGAACTTTTGATTTTAGTTTTTATTCAGTAAGTTAATCTTTCTCTATATTATTGTCATTTTGAGGATATATAATAAAAAACTTATTGTCAACAGGAGAAAGCGTAGGCATGTGCCTGTTTTGATTATGAGAGCTAGTTAATATCCTAGGAACTATATTTAGCTTCTCTTGAAGGATCGAAGCAGTGAACAGGACGTTGGAATGGACGTTCGGAGAAAAGCTGAAGCAAACTCTTATAAGTTCTTATTGTTGTTTTAGTTATGGTATATCAGTCGTTTTTCTTAGCTAGTTTCTGAATAAATATGTGTTTTCGGATAATGTTTATGAACACAACATTTAGTCAGGGATTATTGAGTTTTCTTTTTATATTGAAGTTAATCGTTACATTTATTGACTGTGATAATCTAATTGTGCTTTTCATTTAAGAGCATCAAGCCTTTTCTTACAATTAATTAAATAGTAAAGCATGCTTGCATATTTACTATAAGAGCATAAAATTAACTTTTGTGCATGTAATTCAAATCAGCAACTATATTGATTACATTAATTTAGAAACTGATGAAGACACCATCTTCTATGATAGGAATATAGGATAGAGTATTGTTTAGCTTAGCTTTTGATTATGAAAGGCATTGCTTTCTAATAAAAACGTGTATCTATACTTCTTGAAGTATAGAATTTGAGAAGATTAAAAGCCGGCCCATATAATATAAGTCCATAAATTTGTGTTGAAAATACAACTAGTGTTTGAAGGAAGAATAATGCGGTACATAAGACTAGGAGAGACTAACAAATTCTCCAATATTTTTATACATAATAAGATCTCACATTTTAAAAGTATTTTAGAGGAAAAATACCAAATTGCGTTTGCTAAAGCATTTACTAAAACATTTGAAATTTAAATATATATTTAATATTTATAGTTCTAAACTTCTTGAGGAAATTTGTCATAAATTTACACCAAATCGAGGGGCAAAAATAATCTTAATAACAGTTTCTTTTTCACTTTCAAGCACAATCTTTCTCATCTCCACTCTCTTTTACTCCATGTTTTGGTAACAGTTTGTAGACTGTATTCGGAGGTCTAGACTTCTTAAATTGTGGACGAGTTATGGTTCCCCGGTCATTATAAAAGATGAGGTAAAACTAATTTCAATATATTTAATAAAGTACTTAGTATGATTAAATACATTTTTTTCCAAAAATAGATACTAATTATATAAAATGAATGGAAATATAGATTTCAAAGAAAATAAAGCTATGGATAACGACTCAAGATCACTTCCAAGTTCCAACTGACAACAAAAGCCTATGAAGGCTCCACATATCCCCCTAAACCAAAACAACTCTAGCAAATAAACTTAAGGGGATTATAATCCATTTAGAGACTTCATTGTTTCCCATTGAATTAAAAGTATCCTAATCTTACTCTAAACAAAGTCGCTTTCCTTCACCATATTCAACATATCCAAATCCTCTCTTTTTCTAACGCACATCCTCAAGCCCAATTAACTTGTTGAAAGTTATGAATCAAAGCCAGTGGTAATGGTTGTTGAGTAACCTTAGGTTTACCACTCAATTTACATTATTTTTTAGGCCGCCGGCGCATTGACTGAACGTTTCCACTGATGTATTGAGTTTCCATTTAATTAGAGAAGATTTTTTTTTAAAAAAAAAAAGTAAGAAAAAAAGACGAAGAGGGCCGCTGAAGAATAAGGGTGGCAGCACACTTTAGAAAAACACTTGAAAAAAAATTATCCAAGCACCACAAAAAGAAAAGAGAACACAACAGAAAGGAGAGAAGTAAAACTGATAAAATACATAATATTTGGTTACAATTGGGTTTACTTTCATAATAATTAGTCGTTCAGCAAAGTATTTGTATTTGAAATTTATTACTTACTAAGCATAAAAGATTATATTTGAATTAAGCTACAATTAAAAATCTTTGTCTCATTCATGTATTTATTTATCAGGCTAACTCGTGCAATTCTTTTTGGGTTTAACACCGATTTTTAACTAATAACATTTTGGAGTTTGTTTAGGATATAAGGAAACTTCCTAGTAACTCCTCTTGTGTAAATTAGCTTATATGCAAAACCCTTTCTAATAGATATAAGGACTTGATCACATTCTTGTAATCATGCATGTGTAAAGGGAGGTTGATTTTATTGAATCACAAGATTTTTTTCATTAATTCTTTAAATGGTACTAAAAGGATAAGAGTAGATTTCCTCCCCATTTTGATTTTATATAATTTAAACATGTACGGGGAATTAACAAAGAGTATAACCATATGGATATTAACGACTTTTCAATATCTGGGTTTTACATTGGTGAATATAATCTCGACGTTATATTGTAACAGTTTTAGAATGTATAAAATTAAAACATATACCGGTAAAGAACCACATTTCAAGTTTATTTGTTGGATTTTATTTTGATGTACTAAAAATGTAGAAATTTTTTTATGCAATCACATAATTATGTATGATGACTATGGTCATATTATTACAAAAAAACAAAATTAAAGGAGTTGGCTTAGCGGTGAACGAATATGTAATATATGAGTAAACGTACAGTCACAAATTTGAATCTTAATTACATCAATTTCTTAAAGTCATATCGCAAGGAATATTATCGTGAATCCCCTAGTCTTAGCCTAGATAGTCTGCCTCATATCCGACCGAAGAAATAGATTAATCGAATTGTGTACAAATTAACTTGGACACCACTTAATCATAATTAAAAAAAAAAAGACAAAACTTGTTTCTAATCTTAGGAGAAGTTATTTTCCTCAAACTCTTTTAATTTATTGTCATGTGTCTATTTTATTATTCATTCATATCATTTAAATGAGTTAATAGACACAAGACAACAGATTAAGAGAAGTTGGAAGGAGATAACTCCTCCCAGAATTTGAGTCAAGTTCTGTCATGAAAAAAATTATTACAAAAATTTGACTCTTATGACAACTACATTAAAAATTATATTATTTTAATGATATAGTAATATATTATTGGGTGATAATACATATAAAAAATTTAAGATAAAAATACATTAAAATTAAACTCTTATTTTATTTACGTATCACAAAATGAACATATGTGGGAATATAATATTACTTTGGCATTCTTTTCTTACGCTTTGGAAAAGAGTTGGGCACGTGAAGTGAACCACATTTCTTAGGCGTTTGGCTGTGTCTCCTTAAGTCCTACTCCTAACCTTTATGTGAAACAAGGAGTGGAATCTCAAACTCTACTATTCTTTTTTTATTTTTTTGTATTGTTTTGGGTAAATCTATACTAGTCATTTACTCTGCGGACGTCAAGACATTTGCATTTTGTTAAAGTAATAAAGTGAAACAATATGATAATATGTTAAAATATTTAATTTTAGAAGAAATAATTTTTTAACTTTATGCGTAATTTTTTATCATGATTGTATAACTTAAATTGGAGTATAAATATTTGTGCGGTTAAAATTGAAAGTTTGAATCTTTTTAATTATGATTATTTAGCATAAGAGATTATTTCTAAGTTTAGCTACATAAGCTTTTGTAAATATATCCAAATATTAATGGGCGGAGACTCAGAAGATATATATGATGTCTAGGTTCATATACAAAAAATTTATAAAGCAAAAATCTAAAGTATTTGTAACCTTTAAAAATTTCAAAGTTCTTGTAGAAAAAGAGAGTGACTATGTAATCAAATCTCTAATATCCGATAGAGGAGACGAATTTACATCTAAAGAATTTTATGAATTTTATGAAACAAATGAAATTCGTCGCCCTCTAACAATTCTTAGATCACCACAACAAAATAGTGTAGTGGAGAGAAAAAATAGAACTATTCTTAATATGACTAGATGTATGTTGAAAGCCAAAAATATGCCTAAAGAATTTTAGGCCGAAACTATTTCTTGTGCAGTTTATTTGCTCAACCGCTCTCTAACAAAGAATGTGAAGGATCTAACACCACAAGAAACATGGAGTGAGACCAAACTCAGTGTCAATCATTTGTAAGTTTTTGGAAGTGTTGCTTATGTTCATGTACCCGATCAAGGGAGATTCAAGCTAGATGATTAAAGTGTGAAACATGTTTTTATTGGCTACAATCCAAATTTCAAAGGCTACAAGTTGTACAACCCAAGCAATGGCAAGGTAGTTATGAGTCAAGATGTGAAGTTTGATAAAAAGCCAGTTGGAGATGGGAAGCACAAGAAGAAGAAAATTATGATTTCTTTCCATACTTTGAAGATGAAGAGCAAGAGACCATGATGCCTCTTCAAGAAGAGACTCCACCACCATCTCCCATTCATGAAGCATCCTTATCTTCCGAAGAAAGTTCTAGTGAAAGGCCAAGAAAAATGAGAAATATTGAAGAATTATATGATGTAACTGAGCCTTTTGATTTGTTTTGCCTTCTTATTGACGGTGAACCTTTAGACTTTGATGAAACTTTCAAAGACAAAAGGTGGAGACAAGCCATGCAAGAGGAAATTGATGCCACTGAAAAGAATAACACTTGGGAATTATCATCTCTTCCCAAGGGTCATGAGGCAATTGGAGTTAAATGGGTGTTCAAGATAAAGAAGAATTCCAAAGGAGATGTAGAGAGATATAAAGCAAGACTCGTGGTAAAAGGCTACAAGCAAAAGCATGGAGTTGACTATGAAGAAGTATTTGCACCCGTTGCCCGCATGGAGACAATTTGTTTGATCATTGCTTTGGCAGGTCAAATGAGGTGGAAAATTTATCAACTTGATGTAAAGTCCGCTTTTCTTAATGGCTATCTAGAAGAGGAGGTATATGTTAAGCAACCGATTGACTTTGTGGTAGAAGGGCATAAAGATAAAGTCTTGAGATTAAATAAGGTGTTATATGGGTTAAAGCAAGCACCAAGAGTATGGAATAGCTGTATCGATAAATATTTTTAAGATAATGACTTTGTTCGATATGTTCATGAATATGCTCTTTATGTTAAAGTATATGACAACAGAAATATGTTGCTTGTTTGTCTTTATGTTGATGATCTTATTTTCACCGGAACTAATCCTACTTTGTTTGAAGGATTCAAGAAGGCTTTGGCACATGAATTTGAGATAACCGATATTGGGCTTATATCATATTATTTAGGCCTAGAGGTAAAGCAAATGGAGGATGATATTTTTATTTCTCAAGAAGCCTATGCAAAGGAGATTTTGAAGAAGTTCAACATGTTTGATTGCAATTATATGAACACACCTATGGAATGTGGAGTTAAATTGTCAAAGTTTGATGATGGAGTGAAAGAAGATCCCACTATTTTCAAAAGCCTTGTGGGAAGCTTGAAATATTTGACTTCGATAAGACCCGACATTCTTTTTGTGGTTGGAGTATTGAGTCGCAACATGAAATCACCTACTTCTATCCACATGAAAGTTGCTCAGAGGATTCTTCGTTACCTAAAAGGTACAATTGATTTTGGGCTATTTTATTCATTCTCTAATGATTTCAAGCTTGTGGGATATTATGATAATGATTTTGCGGGAGATGTTGATGATAGAAAGAGCACTGTCAATTTTGTATTCTTTGTGGGAGATTGTGTTATTTCATGGAGTTCTAAGAAACAATCCATTATCACACTTTCAACTTGTGAGTTTGAGTATATGGTGGCAACTTCTGGCACTTGCCATGCTATATGACTTAGAAGGTTGTTGAAAGAAATTTATTTTTTACAAGAGGAAGCAACAAAGATTTGTATTGATAATAAGTTCACATTATCTCTTGCTAAAAATCCAGTGTACCATGATTGAAGCAAGCACATAGACACAATGTTTCATTTTATTAGAGAGTATGTTAACAACAAGGTGATTGAGCCCAAATATGTGAAGATACAAGATCAAATTGCTGATATTTTTACTAAGGCTCTCAAGTTTGAAGAATTTCAAAAATTACGAGCAATATTTGAAATGAAGAAGAAGACTTCAAATTAAGGGGGAGTGTTGATTAAAAATAATAATTTGAAGTTAATAGAATTTTGGTGGTTATGAGACCTTTGATGTGGTAGCTATTGTGAGTTATGAGAATTATTCTATGAGTAATGAAGAATTATGGTATGTTATTAGGGAGAATTATTTCATGAATTAAAAGAAAATTATTATTGTTAATTAAGAAAAATTATAGAATGTGTGATGATCACATATTTTATACATTAATAAACTCTCATTTTTAGTCATTTACACTCTCCATGTACTTAATTGACTAAGCCTAGTTATGTTTTGTAAGTTTGGACTCAAATTGGACTTAATTGATTTTTTTCAGCACTATTTTGGTCTTACGCTATTTCTGTATTTCGGCCATATCTTGAGTTTTAAATGTCTGATAATTATGAATTTTACCTTGTAGGAAAGATAAGAGAGAGCTCTACAACTTTGATGAGAGCTCAAAGTCTCAATCAGACATCTAGTGGAGTTAATTGGGCTTGGAAGACAGAACATGAGTTTTGTGTCTGAAACCTGAATAGTGTACAGTAATCAGAGCATAACTCGGGCTGCAAGAATTATTTTGGGTTGAAATTTGGACATTTGAAAGTTAAGACCCAGATCTAAAATTTCATGTTGAATACAAAACTTGATTCGGGCTCCTTGATGGTAATATTGGGTCTGAAAGTCAAAACAGAGGTGCTGAAACTGGGCTTGAACAGTCTGTAGTAATTGGGTCATATCTTGGGCTGTAAGACGAATTTTTGGGTGATTCTAGAGCCATTGGAAAGCTTAGACAATTTTCTAGAACTTTCATGAAGACCACTTAGCTCGAAAATGACGAAATCAATGACTTAAGCAATGAATGATTTCGGAGACAAGAAATCTCAATGATTTTTCACTCTTATCCTCACCATTTGGCATTTTCCACTCATTCATCCACTCATTCACCTACCCCTAATCAGCCCCTTTGTCATTTTGTATCCCTAATCCTCTATAAAAGGCACTTGGTGTTAGGCACTTAGTGTTAGACTTAGTTTTACAAGTTAAGGTTATGCTTGTTTATTGTTTTCCTTTGTTGTAATTTTCTCTTGTTCTAAATTGAAACCATGCTTATCTTTCTCTTCTTCTCTCTTTCTTTCTTCTTATCCATGAGTAACTAAAACTTCATCTTGCTTGGGTGAAAGAGTGAAGCTCTTGGTAATGAAATAAGGTTAGATTATTCTATTTCTTGTGCTTAAATGATATATTATCAAATGGACATTATATGTGTTGTATTTTGTTTCCAATCAATTTAGAAACCTTCTTTGTTAATGGAGATCTTGATTTATTGTAGACAATAGGATTGACACAGTGAATGCTTGAACTCATTTACAAATATTGGTAGATAATTAAAGGAATCATAATATGATTACATATATAATTGAACTTTGAATGTTATATTTTTCGATTGGAACCTCCGTTGTGTGTGGATTTCAATTGAGTTAAAAAGAGAAATAATCTTACCTTTAATTTATTACCAAGAGTGGATCTCTTAACCCAAGCAAGTTCTTAAATTCATTTGTAAACATCTTTTATTACTTTTGGTGTTGTGACAAATTCTTTTCTTACCTCAATTAATTTTTCTTCATCAATTCCCTGTGGATCGACCTCGGACTCCCGAGAAATTTATTACTTGAGACAACCTGCACTTGGGTTTGCATCCTTTAATCCCACAGTCAATATGTAAAGTATCTTTTAATTCTATAAGTATCCTATGTATTTTAGAATTTATTGAGAAGTAGAAATAAAAAATTTTCAAGTGTTTTTTCTATTATTCTTCTATACTAACAAATACATCAGTGGAAACGCTCAGTCAATGCGCCGGTGGCCTAAAAAATAATGTAAATTGAGTGGTAAACCTAAGGTTACTCATCAACCATTACCACTGGCTTTGATTCATAACTTTCAATAAGTTAATTGGGCTTGAGGATGTGCGTTAGAAACAAAGAGGATTTGGATATGTTGAATATGGTGAAGGAAAGCGACTTTGTTTAGAGTAAGATTAGGATATTTTTAATTCAATGGGAAACAATGAAGTCTCTAAATGGATTATAATCCCCTTAAGTTTATTTGCTAGAGTTAACTTAGTCTCTCAATGTGGAGCCTTCAAAGGCTTTTGTTGTCAGTTGGAACTTGGAAGTGATCTTGAGTCGTTATCCATAGCTTTATTTTCTTTGAAATCTATATTTCCATTCATTTTATATAATTAGTATCTATTTTTGGCAAAAAAAAAATATATGTATTTAATCATACTAAGTACTTTATTAAATATATTGAAATTAGTTTTACCTCATCTTTTATAATGACCGGGGAACCATAACTCGTCCACAATTTAAGAAGTCTAGACCTCCGAATACAGTCTACAAACTGTTACCAAAACATGGAGTAAAAGAGAGTGGAGATGAGAAAGATTGTGCTTGAAAGTGAAAAAGAAACTGTTATTAAGATTATTTTTGCCCCTCGATTTGGTGTAAATTTATGACAAATTTCCTCAAGAAGTTTAGAAATATAAATATTAAATATATATTTAAATTTCAAATGTTTTAGTAAATGCTTTAGCAAACGCAATTTGGTATTTTTCCTCTAAAATACTTTTAAAATGTGAGGTCTTATTATGTATAAAAATATTGGAGAATTTGTTAGTCTCTCCTAGTCTTATGTACCGGATTATTCTTCCTTCTAACACTAGTTGTATTTTCAACACAAATTTATGGACTTATATTATATGGGCCGGCTTTTAATCTTTTTCAAATTCTATACTTCAAGAAGTATGGAGACACGTTTTTATTAGAAAGCAATGCCTTTCATAATCAAAAGCTAAGCTAAACAATACTGAATACTCTATCCTATATTCCTATCATAAATGATGGTGTCTTCATCAGTTTCTAAATTAATGTAATCAATATAGTTGCTGATTTGAATTACATGCACAAAAGTTAATTTTATGTTCTTATAGTAAATATGCAAGCATGCTTTACTATATAATTAATTGTAAGAAAAGGCTTGATGCTCTTAAATGAAAAGCACAATTAGATTATCACAGTCAATAAATGTAACTATTAACTTCAATACAAAAAGAAAACTCAATAATCCCTGACTAAATGTTGTGTTCATAAACATTATCCGAAAACACATATTTATTCAGAAACTAGCTAAGAAAAACGACTGATATACCATAACTCAAACAACAATAAGAACTAATAAGAGTTTGCTTCAGCTGTTCTCCGAACGTCCATTCCAACTTCCTGTTCACTGCTTCGATCCTTCAAGAAGCTAAATATTGTTCCTAGGATATTCACTAGCTCTGATAATCAAAACAGGCACATGCCTATGCTTTCTCCTGTTGACAATAAGTTATATATCCTCAAAATGACAATAATATAGAGAAAGATTAACTTACTGAATAAAAACTAAAATCAAAAGTTCATACTAATTATCTAACCCTCAAGATATCATACAAAACCATACAAGAAAGTATTTAACAGTTATGTTAGCATCGTAGGTATCAAGACCATACAAATAAATAAATAAAATGCAAATTTCTCCTATGTAAAATTATTGTGTTTCATTATTTATGTGATAGGAAATGCTATTACAACGAAAGTTTATTGACAGATTTACAATTTTTTTCTATTTGAGATAACAAATTGTTAAAAGGCTTATATTTCATCTTCAATTTTGATCTTAACATATGTTATTTTTTTTAGTAAAATGCTTTTATAAAACTATTCTGAATTAACTTTGTCATAATGTTGTATTAGTAAAATATTTAAAAGCAAATGGGAGTTGATTCAACTAGTCAACCTTTTGTTTATGACAAATACATGACTTATGTTCAAATCTAAGAGCTTTCTGGTAGTAGTTAATCTATAATCTAATATAAATCTTTTTTGAGGATTAGTGGTTAATTTGCCCTTTCATAAAAATAAGGAAAGTCTTTTTTCACATTAAACTTTTTCATACAAGAAAAGTGTAGGAAAATATTTACAAAGGTTGGACTAATAATAAGCATACAAATAATTTCTACCGAACATTTAGTTCAACTCAGAGTAACTTAGCTACTCCAGGATTACTATTCGATATTCTGAAATGATATATAATATATGATGCGATAATATAAACAAAAAGAGATAGATGGCTTTCATATTTTTCATTACCTCCTGGAGATTTTTGGAAAGGTAAGACGCTGAAAGCTATTAGCATTCTGCAAAAATGACAAACAAGCTGAGTGATAAGAAAGAAAAAACTAAACATCACAGGGTAAAAGAAATATATATAACAACAATACAACAATAACAAACAGATTTTTAAATGATACTATTGTGCTCTATTAAAAATTGAATTTTTTAAAATATTTATTTAGATATATCACAAATCATGCCTAAAACATTTTTATTTTAATTTTATCCACCCAACCTAAATCTTGTATATTACAATCTCTCAATCTGCCCATCATTTTGTAAGATAAATCCAATATACATAAATCTTGCAACTTATTGTATGATGCAGTTCTTAATTTTCACCTCCAAAGTATTACTAACTCGCGTTTTCCGAAACTTGCATTCCATAGTTTTCCTTCTACTTAACTGAGACTCTGATTCCAAATCTTCTCTTCACAAGCCAATATATTCAATAAGAATGTTTGATCTTTTTCTCTTTTATCCCCAAACATTTAATATGCATTTTACTATCCAATACCATAAGATATGAGAACTTGGCTTTAGCATACCACAAACAAAATGTTGTTACATGTATTACATCATAGGTTTTATTCTAACATGATAAAGTAAAAATACAATGAGGAAATGCAACGAATAAATTCGTATATCTCATCTAAATACATTGGACATCTTCATTAAATTATAACACTGTTTTCTTCTCTTCATCATTATTCTAAATTACTTTCCAAAAAAAAAATGTACGAATTCTACAATCATATCTATTGTATTGAAAATATGTTGGCTATATAAATACATATTAGTTATCAAATATTCGAATCAGTGCTTAGGTAAATGAAAACGTTAAAAACTTAATGAAGGACCAAATATATTATACTTATTACAAGAATTTATCTCCTAACTATCTCCAATTTCAATGCAGAACATGTAACAAGCAAGAATATAATTAGATAAATATCAAATAAATGGTAATCTACAGGGAAAATAAAACATAAACAAAAAGGCTTACCGGCTTATTCAAGCTGCAAGCGAAAGGAACGGGGCATTCGAGTATAGGAAATGCAGTAGCACCACCATGAATGGGAGTTGAATATTTTTTGACAGTCACTTCATTATTTGAGTAATGAGAGCAGTAGACACAAGGTTGGTCCATTAACAAAACCATCTCACGGTAGGGATGGATAGCCAAAACTTGTCCATTACAATTAATCGACCTGAAACTCGCATACTCTACCATGTGCAACAAAGACCAGTTGCCATTGTCTTCTCCCCCATCAATTCTATCCTTAAGTTCCCATATAAGAAGGGACATTTCTGCAATTGAAGCAAAGATTATCTTCTTATTTCTTATGCCAATAGTGCACTTGTTTTCTGGCAAGTGTGTGTCAGGGAGGTTTATAGCCACAGCCTGATCACCTACCCTCTCTTGAGGGTCAATTATAAACTTCACCACATGTCCTGAATCAGAGAGCCTATATATTGCTCCTCCATTGTAAACTGATTTTGTCTCCCAAATGGCTCTTGTAACCTCTTGAGGTAATTTGGATTTTACATTGGTCCAGTCACCCTTCTCAGCGTCAAAGATATTCAACTGACGAGTTCCTTGGAATTGGACAATTCTGAAATAGCTAGATTCAGAGGGTTCATATGCCAAAGCAGCATACATGAATCTAGCTGTTTCTGGTCTTGGTTTGGGCACTGCTATGCACTGTTTTGTAATGGGATTAATGACATAATAGTAGTACAATTCATTTGAGAGGTTGTCAGCCTTACCATCTCGATGACAAAACAGAAGCAGCCCATTACAACAGTCAAGAAGCATTCCAGATGTGATCTTGCACTGCATGAATCTTGAACACCTTCTAAGAAGTGGATAGGATCCGCAAGAAGGACAATCATTTTCAAGTTCATTGAACACCATAGAGAGCCCTGAAGATGTCTGATTTTTTGTCTCATTGTCGACCCGTAGAAGGAGTCCATAACAATTGAGAGCCATTGGTGCAATCGCTGGTAAATAATTGTGAATCATATGTTGATGCCATGATTTGGACACGCACATGACCCTTGAAATTTCTTTCTTTGATAACCTGCGTCCAATCTCTAGTAGTGCTGCCCTTGGGAGGTTCTCAAATGAGGTTGCGGGAGGACTTGAAGTGGTGGTTGTCGAGCTCCTTATTCTCTTCATTCTTGCTGTCAAATGTTCCATGGAAATCAGATCTTTATAGTGACGAGAATTATGAAAGACAAAATGTATATTAAAAAATAGCACCAACTCTTCCTAGGTTTTAATACAAGGGGATGCATCTGTATTTTAATAAATTACTAAAACTGACTTTACAAATATGCCATTTTTGAATATATATTATATATGTGTGTGCTTCTTTTTCAATCACATATTACCAAAATGGCACTTTACCAAAATTTTTTTTTTACCGAATTGGCTTTGTAAAATAAGAATTTTGGATGACAAAATAAAAAATTTGTGTAATTAAGGCACTTTCGTTTTTAATTATAAAGAGAAAATAACACGTAATTCTTTTTTTTTTTTTACATAAAAGAAACACGTAATTCTTGTTATGCCTCATTACAAAAAAAAAAAAAAAAGTGAAAAATTAACATACAGCCGAAGAAAGTCCACTCACCTTCAGTGAAAGTGAAAGCACAAAGGAGGATTTTCTTGGAAGAAGTTTTGAAAGAAAACAAAAGAAAAAGCTAGGGTTGATAGTTTACCTCCACCAAAAATGAATTTCCTGAAATGTTTTCTAAAGCACCTGATTTTCTTGTGTGTCTCGATCACAAAACACCCAGATGATGCCTTTATACCAATATATAGAGTCTGCAATCTCAACTCTACTTAAGCCAAGCTAAATAGCAATTAATTTCCAAAATCTCCAAAATTCTTATCTTCGTTATCACGACCAACATTGGTTTGTGTCTGTAAGGTCGGTCATAAGAAAAAAAGAAAAAAGAAGCCAATCGTAGTGGCTCCTCTAACACTACACACAAGAATTGTTTTAGGACAACAAATAAAGAATAAAAGGCCTCTCTACTGGGTACTCTGAATCTGTGTATTTCAACCAAACCACCCTATGTAGTTGAGAGTGCCCACCCTTGACACATAGCAACAATATATAGGAGTTATGAGGTCTCTCTTTATTGGTGTTGAATTAATATTTCTTTTAATTTATATACAATGTTTTCTTTCTTTTCCATTAAAATCCGCCACCTTTATGAAAGGTGAGACAAATAACACGCTTATAAGGTGACAGTTACGAGTGAACCCTAAAAAAACACTGTTATACTAGCTTTAATAATTTATGAAATGGTCCAATAGTGTATTTATCATTAAGTCCTATTACTATTAATTATTTCAATTTAGTCTTTAATCAATTTTGACTAAGTCCATCGATGTCCACTCCTCGGTACCGGCCACCCGCTCTTCTCCCTCGTCGTCTTCCCTTAGTTTCTCTTATATTAATTGTTGGTCGGAGACTTCGATCTCGGATGCGATCTCATAGAGCTGGGTATCAGGGAAACGATAAGCGCTCCTGAAGACCCAGCGCCTACTTCCACCATCCCCACATTGCTGACTTCGGGAAGGCTTGAATCCTCAACTAGACCATGGTTCCTTGCAATTCTTCGGTGATGATGGTGATCTGGCTTGTGTGGAGCTTTGCTGTGGTGTAGATTGGGACTATTTTGCAAATACGTTTTGACAGAATAATCCTTTTTTCATGTACTAATTTGCAATGCCAAACTTTTCATACTTACCAACTCATCAAGTGCAAGTGATAAATCTATACCATCCATCTAATTTTCTTCCTATCCAACGGCTATTATTATGAGGTCCACTGGTGAACCTAATTTTAAGAGATCCAACTTAAAGGCCACCCAACTTTTTAACGTCTTCGGTTTTGAACCACGTCAGAGGACAAAGTGTTGCGTCAGAAATATTGGGCATGCCTGCCAACTCAATTTCATTTTTCCTTTTTCTTATTTTATAATAATTATTCATAACTAAGCACAAAGAAAAAACTATCAACTAAGCAAGAAGTCATTAAAAATTAAGAGTGTAAGCTCTAAAATCCTTTAAACAAATTTGTCTATTCTATTTTGATAATTAACAAACTATATTCAAAATTATTATAAATTTTTGGTGTGAGACTTCTCTCACCTTTCTCTTTGTTTAAGTATTATTTAAGTTTGGTTATATGTTCTTCACTATTCCAAACTTATAAACAACCTTTCTTAGGTTAAAGAGAATACATAGAACTTGAGAACTTGAAATGTGTTTATGATATAATTGAATTATATTATGTTATCAACTTCTTAAAAAAGATTTAGTTTTAACCTCATTATTAGTCTTAAAAGTTTTGTATTTAACCCTTTTGAGTATTCAAGTTGAAAAACTTGAAAATGTTATGAGCTTTGCAGAAAAAAAATTAAGAAAGTTGAAAGTACAATTCAAACTCTCTTCTTATGTTGGGGTTACCTTCAAGGACAATAGCTAAACCTAACACCATTTTATTGCTTATTGGCTTATGGTGTATCAACAATTTTTATTTACTATTTTTTAAATAAATATCACGTTTTTTAGATAATATATAGAAAGGCTTAAATACATTTTTAGTCTCTATGATTATACCACCTTCTAGTCTTAGTTTTTTTTTTTATTAATTTCAGTTTTTGTTTGAGTCCAATTGTTTTTAAATAGTGCTATTTTAGCCCTAGTCGTTATGAGAGTTTTGTTAAGTGATGACATGACTATCAGATCTCAATCAACTCCTAAATTTATGTGTATAAAATAATATTATTGAATGGAGTCTTTGCTTAGGCGTTTGACTGTATTAAGGGAGATTAGTCTTTCACTTATTAAGTAGGAGATAATTTGAGAAACAAAAAAAAAAAAAAAAAAAACTATGTGTGAGGAGATGAAAAAGTTGAGTAAAATTTAAGTGAAGCAGTTTGGGTGGCAATATAACATTTTAATTAAAAGTTTAATCAATACTGAAAAATTAAATAATATATCCTATTAAATGTCATGCTCTTGAAAGAATAATTCTACATTAAAGCATTTCATCAAAATCTAGATAATAGATATAAGCTTGTATTGGATTTCCTTGACTTAAATGTTACGCTAATAAAAGAAATTCAAAATATTGCCTAATATGCAATTCAGGTATTTTGTTAACGAATTTATTTTTTCCATTAGCTAGTTTAGATAAAAGAGTAATTTTGGGGAATTTTTATACTATCTTAATGGATACAGTATTGAGATGACTTGTTATATATTTATTGAATTATAATTTTATAATAAATATTTAAAGTTTTATTAAAAAATCAACGACCAATAAAATACTTGAGGATACCATACTCCGAAAAAGAAAATGGATATCATAGAACTATCAGTAATTTTGTCAAAAGGTTTAGAGCAATAGCTCGATAAGCTTAATATAAAAGATCCTCTCCTCATATACTATGGATAAAGCTTATCAAAAGTTAATTTGTTTATAAAGTGAGTAAATAAAAATATATTTATTTTAAATTATTATTAATGAATTAAAATTAAAATACATTTTAAATTAAATTAAATTTAAATACATTAATTAATTACTAACTTTACAAATAAGTTCATTTTAGATCGGAGCCTTTTCCATATACTACATAGAAAGAAAAAATTATTATATATTATTGGAACAATAATAAATGCATATGCCAAAAAGATTTTCATTATTAATTTTATTACCCTCACATAAATTTCAAATAGACCAACTTAAATCAATTTTAGAGATCTTCTTAAAATATAAACTTACTACTACTCTAATAGCAGAAAGGCAATTATCTTTAGTTTGGATACATTTATAGTTTTTTCCCGTTAATTAATTCAAATACCTTTGCCCAAAGCCCAACCCAGCATACCCATGTGAATAAGATCTAGTGACATTAATTCAAAAAGTTTTTGAATCTTACATTTTTGTTAAAAATTTCTTATCTTAATTTTAATTATATAATCATTATTTAATAATATACAGTGTCATTAATTGCTTTTTTATATTTGATAAATAATAGTTAATATTTAATAATTAATATTGTTAATTGCTTTTATAATAATTATAATTATAATTTTATATATATAT